>CAWUFW010000939.1:1200000-1930000 GCA_963921515.1 Calotriton arnoldi
GTGTGCTTTAAACTAAAATCGAATATATTTCTTAGTGTTAATTTAATATTTAGTATCCCCTTTTTTAAGTATGTATATTTATGTATATATATATATATATATATATATATTCACTGGAAAAAACCATAGGTTTCAGACATGTTATAGTTAGAAATTAGCATTTAAAAAACCTTACAAATTCACTGAAAAAACCATAGGTTTTAGGGACAGTTATAGTTAGTTGGACATTGCACTCGTACAAAACCCTCGAAATTCCCCCGTTATAGTTAGTTCAGATAACTATAACTCGCGCCCCGCAATGCACTGCTGATGACGCCACATATTACATCACTCATGACATGGTCAGTGACATCACTGATGACATCACTGATGACATCTCAAATGACATCACAGATGACATCATCCAGTGACTGTGTGTTTCTGTAAAGTTTAAATATGTTTAATATATATAGGGAAAGGCGTATTGAAGAATGAATGGGTGTTTAAGTGTCTGAATGGATGATTTAGTAGGTGCGTGACTAACTCTATAAGTGAGTGATTAAACGTATCTTACTGAATGCATGGGTTAGTGACTAAACTGGGTAAATGTCTGTATCCGTCTGTCTGTTGCTGTGTAAGTGGCTGCATGGGTTTGTGAATAGCTACATGAGTGTCTATATGAGTTATTGATTGGTTGTCTGAGTATCTGTATGGGTGCCTGAGTGTTTGTGTGGGTGGGGTGTGTGCGACTCTGTGCATAGATGTGTGAGTGGGTGATTCACTGGGTGCATGATTTGAAGAGTGCATCTGTGATGGACTGCTTGGGTGGGTGAGTGTGTGTATGGGTGTGTTAGTGAGTGAATGTATATCTCAGTGGTACATGTGCGAGTAACTACATATGTGAAAGGCAGTATATATGTGTGTTGGAGTATATAAATAGCTATAAGCGAGAGTGTGTGATTGTGAGAGTGACTGTATGGATGAGTGTGTGCTTGTATCAGAGATTGTATAAGAGCGTAAGAATGTGCTAGTATTTGTATGAGTAAGTGAGCTGGTGTGTGTATAACTGTATAGGTGAGTAAATGGGTGTGTGCTTAATTTTTGCATGACTTACTAGGTGTGTGAGTACCTCTATGGATGAGTGACGGTGTGTGAGTGTTTATATAGGTGTATGAGTGAATATAATAGTCCTGTACTGAGTGACTATAAGTATGAGTGACTGTACGGGTGAGTGAGTAGATGTGTGTGTGTAGACCTAAGAATCAGTGAGTGTGTATATAGTAATTGGTGTTGGAGTGTCTATGGTTTTGACAATGGCAGTCTGTAATTTACAGTGGGTGTATCAAAAGTTATATTAGGGTGTGAGAAGATGCATCAAATTATCACATGGATGATGTCATCAGTGATGTCATCAGTGATGTCATTTGAGATGTCATCAGTGATGTCATCAGTGATGTCACTGACCATGTCATGAGTGATGTAATATGTGACGTCATCAGCAGTGCATTGTGGGGCGCGAGTTATAGTTACCTGAACTAACTATAACGGGGAATTTCACGGGTTTTGTACGAGTGCAATGTCCAACTAACTATAACTGTCCCTAAAACCTATGGTTTTTTCAGTGAATTTGTAAGGTTTTTAAATGCTAATTCCTAACTATAACATGTCTGAAACCTATGGTTTTTTTCAGTGAATTTCAAAGGTTTTGTAAATGACAATTTTTAAATGTATTAATTGTTATATTTATTTTTTTGATACTGATTTACTACATTTTTTTTAACTATTTATTTTTAGATATTTTATTTTTTAAAATACATTGTAATTAAGGCTCCCGGTTTTCCGTTTAAACGGATTTTTACACATAAATACAGACGGAAAACTTTTATTCCTTTGTCTGTATTAATAAATAGAAACAGAAAAATACTTACCAACCAGCTTTATGGTGTCTATGTACTCCTCTGGAAAATCAGTGTCTGAGGCGCACAGGGGTTAAGGAAAGAAATCTGAAACTGCTGCCGGGATGTCCTGCAGATATTCTCCCCTCTACATCACCCCGCCCTCCCGAGTCTGGGTTAAGCACTCTACTGCCAAGTGAGACCGATCTGTTAATGAGCGAGCCTCAGTCTTTACTTTCCAGACAGCAGCAGGCCGAGAGCGCTTATCGTCCTTTATCAATATATCACACACGCATTGACCATGCCGCGGGGTTAATGTGGCAGCTATTGCTCCCCCAGACATCCTGTTAACACCATGGCGTTCCTCATCTGTTGTTTCACCATCAGCTCGTAGGAACTGCCTGTCCGAGGCACAGTTTAAAGTGCAAAGAAATGGGCAAGCAGCGGGACAGCTCAGCTGACTTTTGAGGCAGCGGTGTAGCTCTCAGCATGTAAAAGCTGTATACATGTCTAAACATTGGCGTTGCACATTTCTGTAGCCCGATCTCTAATTGTACTGAGAAAACTGGAGCCCATTACAAGTGCATGAATCTTGGTGACCTAAAGTGTCAACCTGTGGGATCTGTCTTTACATTTCTTTTATTAATTATATGACAATGGGTCTATGCATTAAACAGAAAGGTGGTGGGTGCAGGAAATGGGAGTAGTAGATTTGGAGGGACTTCAACGTTGTGGTCAATTAGCGTTAGTGAGGAGTACAGATAGTGAACCACCCGACTTGCCTTGTCATCACTGTTGTGGGAGAAACAGGAAGAAATCAGGAATCTAAGAGCCCTGTTAGCGTTCCTTGATTTTCACTCAGCTTTATTTTCTTAGCCGCACAGAAGGAATTAAGTGACTTCTGTCGGGCTAAGAGTGGGTGTAACCCTGTGATGGCAAAAGGATTGTGATGTCACTTCCACTACCCATAGCACTGGGGTGAATTAACATCCATGGACGTGAACATAAATAACCAGGCTCAAGTCTCGGGTTTGGCTCACCATCCCATGATTTTCCCAGTGTCTGTAAAAATGAAAATGACCTTGTGTAATCAAACTATTACTCATGTAACGCACTTAAAATACCTTTGGTGCAAACTCGCACTATAAAAAACAAATGGCAAAAAGTGTGCATTGTCTATTTAAATAAATGTGAAAAAATACTAGCAGCAGCGTCTTCTTTTGCTTGCCACAAAATTAAATGCGGATAAATACAGATAAAATTATAAAAAATAAATATGGATAAATACAGACGGAAATGTGAGAAAAAAATACCATAAAACCGGGAGCCCTAATTGTAATTACATTATACATTACATTACAAAATATACTTTCTCAGAATGAATTACTTTAGTTTAAATACTTTGCAAATAGGCAAAAAAACTTTTAAGTACAGTAGTTACAGTTGTTGCAATGGACAACACAATTTCAAACACAATGCAACATTGAGCTCAATGTGAATTTCAAGTTAAATGCAATTAGTTACTTCATGGATTACTTTTCTAACCACAGGACTGGATCCTAGATTCAGTCCTGGGACATCTCCTGTAAACAGTTGAGTAAAAGCGTTTTGGTTACAGTAGTGATTTTTAAGGAATATTATTGTATTTTAAAAGTTGACACTTAGAAACTTTTTCACATAGAATCACCAATGTTATCCTATGGGAGGAAATTCACTTAGCAGGTAAGTAGTGTTATCGTTACTTTTTCTTACTCAGTGGTGGATCCTGGATCCAGCACTGGTGCATCTCCTGTAAACAGTTGAAAGAATGCGTTTAAGTCATACAGGCGATTTTTAAGGAATATTTGTAGTTTGTGAAAATCGACACTTTGAAACTTTTCTGCTGAAAACCAGACAATGGATTCCTATGGAAGGAAATACAAGTTACTGGTAAATACGGTTAGAATTACTTTTCAGGGTCAGTGCTGGGCTAAAAGATGCAGCACTAGGTTCTCTCCTGATAACAGGTGAGTAAATCGGAATTCGTAGTTCGGCTGATTTTAGAGGAACATTATAAAGTTCCAAAACTCCACACTTAGAAGAATTTCCAAGTGAAACCAGTCAATGTTAGCCTATGGAAGGAAATTCAAGTTACTGGTAAGTACGGTTAAAATTACTTTTGAGGATCAGTACTGGGCTCAAAGATGCAGCACTGTGGTCTCTCCTGATAACAGGTGAGTAAATCGGAATTCGTAGTTCGGCTGATTTTAGAGGAATATTTGCACAATGGTGAAGGAAGGGGCTGGGGCCTGAGGTGACATGTCTGCAAACACGCCCTGTGGCGCGTTTTAAGTTGGAGAATTAATTCCTCCTCAATCCCGAGGGTCCCTAGGGGCCAAGTAGCCCACCAGATACCTCCAGTATGCGCCAGAGAGCTGCGTTGCAGAGTGGTGTTCAGAGGCCACGCCCCTTTTTGCACCTCTCTGCAACGCAGCTCTGTGGCGCTTTCTGGACGTACCTGGTGGGCTAGTTGGCCCCCAGGGACCCTCAGGATTGAAGGGGATTTAATTCCCCATCTTAAATGCGCCACGGGGCCTGTTTGCACACATGTCACCTGAAGCCCCGCCCCCTCCCTTCACCACTGTGCAAACGCGCCCGTGGCGCGTTTTAAGTTGGGGGATTAAGTCCCCTTGAATCCTGAGGGTCCCTGGAGTCCAACTAGCCCACCATGTACCTCAAAAAGCGCCACAGAGCTGCGTTGCAGAGGTGTAAAGGGGCGTGGCCTCTGTACACCTCTCTGCAACGCAGCTCCCTGGCGCATACTGGAGGTTCCTGGTGGGCTAGTTGGCCCCCAGGGACCCCCAGTATTCAAGGGGAATTGCTTTCTCGTGCAAACGCGCCAGGGGCGCGTTTGCAGAGTGGTAAAGGAAGGGGGCGGGCCTGCGGCACAATCGTTTTTTTTTTGTTTTGTTTTTTTTTTCCCCGAAGGGGGACTGTGTGGCCCCCTTCCTTTTTCCTTTTTTTGGGCCCTGGGGACCTCATCCCCCAGGGCCTTACCCCTTTTTTATAAAAAGGAAACGGGAAGGGGGCCGCATGGCCCCCCTCCCGTGGCCGATTCTGGCCCCGGGGACCCCATCCCCCGGGGCATGGCCACACTTTTTTGATTTTTTTAAGGAGGGGGGCTGCGTGGCCCCCCTCCTCAGGCCTCCTTTTGACCCGGGGACCCCATCCTCCAGGGCAGGCCTTTATTTTTTATATTTTTTTTAATTATTATTTTTTTTGGGTGGAGGGGGGCCGCGTGGCCCCCCTCCCGGGCCACGACTTGCCCCGGGGACCCCATCCCCGGGCTGGCCCTCTCCGCTGGGGACTGTGGTGGGGTCCCCAATCCCTCAGCGGTCCCGCCGGCTCCCGCGTCCTCGGGAGCGGGCATTGCTTTTCCACATGGGGAGCTGCTAAGATGCAGCTCCCCGTGTGGAAAGCAATCTGCTTTGAATTTTGGAAGAGAGAGCAGGTTTCCTGCTCTCTCTTCCAAAATTCAAGCAGTTTGCTAGTGACAGGACGGGAGCCGCGAGGCTCCCGCCCCTGCCATAGCAAACTACAGTGTCCCGGGGTAGGCACCCCGGGACACTGCAGGAGCCGGCCCTGGGGGTGGTGGTCCCCAGGGCCATCAGTGGCTCCAGGAGGGGCCGCGCGGCCCCCTCCCCACATTTGCAAAGCCCCGGGAGGTGGTGGTCCCCGGGCTTCGGGGTCCAAAACGGACCCCCATTTTAAATTTGTTAGTGCCCCGGGAGGTGGCGGTCCCGGGGCATGTGGGGGACTGGAGCCCCCACACAGGCCATTAAATTAAAAAAGAAGCCCCGGGAGGTGGCGGCCCTCGGGGCTGCGGGAGGGCGGAGAGCCCTCCCGTACCATCTTTTATTTAAAGCTCTGGGGGTGGTGGTCCCCGGGCTTGGGGCCTTAGAGGCCCCCCATAAAATCTAAACCCACTCCCGCATGCCCCCGGAACTTGGGCCACCCGGGGGCAATTAGCATCGAGCGCGGGAGACCGCGCTCGATTTTTTTTATTGGCGGGATCCGCGCACCCTAAGCGCATCCCGCCGATTTTTTAAAAAAATGCTTTTTTTCTGCCCAGGGGTCCTTGTGGGACCCCCGAGCAGACCTAGGGGTCAGGGTGTTTCTACCCTGCTCCCTTTGTGCGTTTTGCGCACTTGTTTCTTGTGCTTTTTAATCGGCGGGATCCGTGCACCCTAAGCACATCCCGCCGTTTAAAAAAAAATGCTTTTCTGCCCAGGGGGTCCTTGTGGGACCCCTGAGCAGACCTAGGGGGTCAGGGTGTTTCTACCCTGCCCCCTTTTGCGCTTTGCGCACTTGTTTCTGTCCCTCGGTTCTACCGAGGGATAAAATGGCTGCCAACACTTCCTGATTTGGAGTGTTGACAGCCACTTGACAGCCAATTAGCATGCAGCTCGTGATCGGGAGGGTACGCGGACCCTACTCGGCCATAGATATATATGTGACTTTACTTTTGATTTTCTCAGGAACTACTGAACGGATTTACACCATTTAAGCAAAAGGCATGACACTGAACCAAGGGCTACGTCTTTGCCAAATTTGGTGTAATTCCGTTCAGCAGTTCGGGCTGTAGCCGCGATGAACGGTTCCTATGGAAAATGAATGGGGAAAACGCGCTTTGGGACCCCCTTTTCTCGGCCCCTGCTTGACAAATCACCCCGAGACTTTCAGGATAGGAGCGGACCGGAGCGCCCCAACAAGTTGGAAGCTTTCGCGAAGATTCGTCAACCGGCGCCAACGTTATTTCAAATAGAATGTTGCGGATTTCCTATGGAAAATAGGTCCTAACTATAACTATCTACTGGCGACCGCCAGTAGATAATATATATATATGTTTGTAGTATTTCACTGCTTCTACTTTCTCTCAGCGCAATAGAAATGAAGCGGCACTGCAGGGTTAGATTTTCCAAGTTTTATTTATATCACCATTAGTGCGATTTCACAGGGACAGTCGACGCGTTTTGGCGCTTGCCTTTCACAAGACCATGTGTGTGCTTTAGACTCAAAACAAATATATATCTTAGTGTTAATTTAATATATAGTATCCTCTTTCTTAAGTATGTTTATTTGTGTGTATATATATATATATGTATATATATATATATATTCACTGAAAAAACCATAGGTTTCAGACACGTTATAGTTAGAAATTAGCATTTAAAAAACCTTTGAAATTCACTGAAAAAAACCATAGGTTTTAGGGACAGTTATAGTTAGTTGGACATTGCACTCATACAAAACCCGTGAAATTCCCCCGTTATAGTTAGTTCAGGTAACTATAACTCGCGCCCCTGCAATGCACTGCTGATGACATCACATATTACATCACTCATGACATGGTCAGTGGCATCACTGATGACATCACTGAAGAATGTGCTAGTATTTGTATGAGTAAGTGAGTTGGTGTGTGTATAACTGTATAGGTGAGTAAATGGGTGTGTGCTTAATTTTTTGCATGACTGACTAGGTGTGTGAGCACCTCTATGGATGAGTGGCGGTGTGTGAGTGTTTATATAGGTGTATGAGTGCATATAATAGTCCTGTACTGAGTGACTATAGATATGAGTGACTGTACGGGTGAGTGAGTAGATGTGTGTGTGTAGACCTAAGAATCAGTGAGTGTGTATATAGTAATTGGTGTTGGAGTGTCTATGGTTTTGACAATGGCAGTCTGTAATTTACAGTGGGTGTATCAAAAGTTATATTAGGGTGTGAGAAGATGCATCAAATTATCACATGGATGATGTCATCAGTGATGTCATCAGTGATGTCATTTGAGATGTCATCAGTGATGTCATCAGTGATGTCACTGACCATGTCATGAGTGATGTAATATGTGACGTCATCAGCAGTGCATTGCGGGCGCGAGTTATAGTTACCTGAACTAACTATAACGGGGAATTTCACGGGTTTTGTATGAGTGCAATGTCCAACTAACTATAACTGTCCCTAAAACCTATGGTTTTTTCAGTGAATTCCAAAGGTTTTTTAAATGCTAATTACTAACTATAACGTGTCTGAAACCTATGGTTTTTTCAGTGAATTTCAAAGGTTTTTTAAATGCTAATTTCTAACTATAACGTGCCTGAAACCTATGGTTTTTTAAGTGAATTTCAAAGGTTTTTTAAATGCTAATTTCTAACAATAACATGCCCCGCCCCTTCCCTTCACCACTGTGCAAACGCGCCCGTGGCGCGTTTTAAGTTGGGGGATTAAGTTCCCTTGAATCATGAGGGTCCCTGAGGTCCAACTAGCCCACCCTGTACCTCCAGTATGCGCTAGGGAGCTGCGTTGCAGAGAGGTGTTCAGAGGCCACGCCCTTTACACCTCTCTGCAACGCAGGTCTGTGGCGCTTTCTGGACGTACCTGGTGGGCTAGTTGGCCCCAGGGACCCTCAGGATTGAAGAGGATTTAATTCCCCATCTTAAAACGCGCCACTGGGCCTGTTTGCACACATGTCACCTGAAGCCCCGCCCCTCCCTTCACCATTGTGCAAACGCGCCCGTGGCGCGTTTTAAGTTGGGGGATTAAGTCCCCTTGAATACTGAGGGTCCCTGGAGTCCAACTAGCCCACCATGTACCTTCAAAAGCGCCACAGAGCTGCGTTGCAGAGAGGTGTAAAAGGGGCGTGGCCTCTGTACACCTCTCTGCAACGCAGGTCCCTGGCGCATACTGGAGGTTCCTGGTGGGCTAGTTGGCCCCCAGGGACCCCCAGTATTCAAGGGGAATTACTTCCCCTTCTCAAAACGCGCCAGGGGGCGTGTTTGCAGATGGCTGCAGGGAGGGGGCGGGGCCTCTGGCACGATGCCGGTCTTTTTTTTTTTTTTGTTCGGGAGGGGGGCTGCGTGGCCCCTTTTCCCTCGGCCACTTTTGGCCCCGGGACCCCATCCCCCGGGGCCTGAGGATTTTTTTTTATTAAAATAAAACGGGAAAGGGGCCGCGTGGCCCCCTTCCCTGGACCTATATTGGCCCCGGGACTCCCATCCCCCGGGCCATGCCCTCTTTTTTAATTTTAAATATTTGGAGGGGGCTGCGTGGCCCCCTCCTCAGGCCATTTAAGGCCCCGGGACCCCATCCCCGGGGCCGGCCTTTCCGTTTAAAAAAAAATATATATATTTTTGGGGAGGGGGCTGCGTGGCCCCCTCCCAGGCCACTAATAGCCCCGGGACCCCATCCCCTGGGGCCTGGCCACTGCTGGGGACCGTGGGGGTCCCCAATCCCAGCACAGTCCCGCCGGCTCCCCGCGTCCTGCAGGAGCCGGCATTGCTTTTCCATAAGGGAGCTGCTGACATGCAGCTCCCTTATGGAAAGCAATCTGCTTTGCTTCATTGAAGCGAGAGGAGGTTTCCTGCTCTCGCTTCAATGAAGCAGCAGTTTGCAATGACAGGACGGAGCCGCGAGGCTCCCGTCCTGCCATTGCAAACAGCAGTGTCCCGGGGGTAGGCACCCCGGGACACTGCAGGAGCCGGCCCTGGGGGTGGCGGTCCCCAGGGCCACCACAGGCTCCAGGAGGGGGCCGCGCGGCCCCCTCCCTTCAATTGCACAGCCCTGGGGAGGTGGTGGTCCCTGGGCTTCGGGGTCCGAAACGGACCCCCACATTTGTTTTCTAAGTGCCCCGGGTAGGTGGCAGTCCCCGGGGCGTGTGGGGGGGCTGGAGCCCCCCCACACAGGTGAATACAAAAAAAAAATTTTTTTAAAGCCCCGGGGGGTGGCGGTTCCCGGAGCTTGGGGGGCCTTAGAGGCCCCCCACATAAAATTAAAACCAACCCCCGCATGCCCCCGGGACTTGGCCCACCCGGGGCAATTAGCATCGAAGCGCGGAGACTGCGCTTCGTTTTTTTATCGGCGGGATCCGCGCACCCTAAGCGCATCCCACCGATTAAAAAAAAAATGCTTTCTGCCCAGGGGTCCTTGTGGGACCCCTGAGCAGACCTAGGGATCAGGGTGTTTCTACCCTGCCCCCTTTGTGCGTTTTGCGCACTTGTTTCTTGTGCCTCGGTTCTACCGAGGATAAAATGGCTGCCAACACTTCCTGATTTGGAGTGTTGACAGCCACTTGAAAGCCAATTAGCATGCAGCTCGTGATCGGGAGGGTGCGCGCAGGGTGCGCTCAGTGTGCGCGAATCCGACGCGGCCATAGATATATATGTGATTTTCCTTTTGATTTTCTCAGCAACTACTGAACGGATTTACACCATTTAACAAAAAGGGTTCGTTCTGAACCAAGAACTATCTCTTTGCCAAATTTGGTGTAATTCCGTTCAGCAGTTCGGGCTGTAGCCGTGGCTAAAGTTTCCTATGGGAAAATGAATGGGGAAAACACGTTTGGGACCCCCCTTTTTTCTCGGCCCCCGCTTGACGAATCACCCCGAAACTTTCAGGGTAGGAGCGGACCGGGCCATAAAGTTTGAAAATTTCGCGAAGATTCGTCAACCGACGCAAGAGTTATTTCAAATAGAATGTTGCGGATTTCCTATGGAAAATAGGTCCTAACTATAACTATCTACTGGCGACCGCCAGTAGATAATATATATATATACTGAAAAAAACAAAGGTTAAAGTGACGTTATAGTTAAGTAAATATGTCAGTCCTAATGTAACGCTTTGTACTAAAAAAAACATTCATCAGTTAAAGTTAGCAGTAAACTACAACTTGCGCCCGCTATGCGCTGCTTATGACCTCATATATTACATCACTCATGACATGTTCTATGACATAACTGAAAACATCTCAAATGACATCATTGATAACATCAGTGATAGCATTATCAATGTTATTGAGTTCAAAAAGTTATGTTTTGATTGACATATTCACCTAACTATAATGTCACTTTAACCCTTGTTTTTTTCATGGAATTCCTAAGGTGTTTTTTTAAAAAACAAAATCAGATTTTATCACACCTAACTATAAGTTCACTTTATTTAGCCTTTGTTTTTTTGTGAATATCTAAGGTTTTTTAAATGTGAATTAAGGTATAATTAGAATTCCAAACTATAATGTCACTTTAACCACTGTATTCTTTTCAGTGAATTTCTAGGTTTTTAAAAAAATGTAAAGTAAAATATAATAATAAATCCTGACTATAACCTCACTTTAATCTTTGTTTTTTTCATTGAATTTATAGGATTTATTTTTTACGTAAAGTAATAATTTTGTTACATATGTAAAGCCAATCCCCGCCACTCATGGCCTCTGGTCGTGTGTGGCAGGGTGTTGCCTGCAAGGTCTGGCCTACAGCCAGGCCCTGCAGCCAATCCGTCATAGACAGCTAACCCTACGCTGCCCACAGTCTTTGGTTGAGTACGGTGTGGGGTTGACCTTCAGCCGTGCACAGCAGGGTGTTGGCCTCAGAGCCTGCGGCCAACCACCCGCAGGTGCGTGCGGCATAGGATTGGCCTTCGGGGCGCAGGAACCTCATCTTCCAGGGCATTATTTTTAAGGGGAGGGGCACATCTTGGGGGTTATAACTCATTTGAACATATGAAAAGGGGTCTTTTTGTCATTGGCTCGTGGAGGTGTGGGGTACAAAGCAAGTCTGAATGCTTGTTTGGTCTATTTCTCTTGAACCTTCTCTGTGCAGTCAGTATTGCATGCCAGACTATTGATTCCTGATGAAACTGTAATGTCATCCAAGGTTTTTAAGGTGATTGGGTCTGTAGCCCAACAGGGTCTTCAATTGTACTCTTTGGTCCACAGTTGCTCAAGGTGCATGTGAGACGTTGGTCTAGCTAATACTCAGCCCCCATTGAGCATGTGGCCTTCGCTGTCTGCTGGTATGCAGAGGAGGGTTAGTGTACATGATTGTAGATGTGGGGTACTCGTTTATCGGCCCCTTTTCATTGATAGTTTTCAAAGCTGTGATTTTATCCGACATGGCGGACATTGCAGAAATACTTATTTCAACATAAAGAGGGGTTGTGTTGTGGGGTGGTGTGATAAGAAAAGCAAAGTAAATATCCTTGTTAACGTGACAAGCAATATGTAAATATCTGAATTCCTCTATGCTCAGGGGCAACATTCCCGCTTCAGATCATGAACTTTCTTGCACTGATTTGCCACAACCTGCTTTAATCTGTGAAATGATTACACACATCTCGCTTCATTCCATTATCAATAGATACGTCCAAGTCCATACAAAACCAGTTCATTTGCAGTTGGGTTACCTAATTGATTTTCCGTTCTACGTACAAGCTTTTGCATTGTTCGTCAGCCATCTTTTCACCCTTAGGCATATGTTCCCTGCATGCTCTGCTCAGAACAGAGGAATATATTATCATAACACAAATAAGTTATGGCAATTGAATTTCAGCTGTGGGAGCTGTTCTCTCAGCTCTTTGATAGAGTCATTGGCACGGAGACTCTATTCCCAAGTTCGCAGTTAGAGCAATGAAGCCATAACATGACAGAGTGCACAGCTGGCGTGGGACTTTCATTCTGGCCAAGCGGTAAGTGCTATCGTTTCAAGCACACTTGCTGGCCCTTGGCGCATAAGACTGTTTGCCAGACTCAAGTTGGCTATTGACAACTTGCGTCTCCTTCTTTTGCCTTTAAAGAGCTGTTGAATTACTGTCACTGCCATGTGGTAAAAGCGATCATACTGTAGCTATCAGGATATTTCGTAGCTCCAGAAAGGGTGCTCTCTTCATTTGCTGCCAGCTCTATTCACAGCAGGGCTTCAGAGTGGACCGAACATATTAATTGATATCCAAAACACTTGGTGTTTTGCGTACTTTGTACAGCTTGGCTTTCACCATCTGCAAGGCTTCATCGTGTCAGGCCAGAAAGGTAATCAGCATAATCTATAATACTGAAGTGCATCTAGTGTTCAGAAGTGTCTGAAGTATGATACATAATTAATATATTTAAAAAAATGCCTCCATTTCAGAATCATATATTTTATAGTTATCTTTCACAATTCAGACCCTGAATTTTCCACAAAATAAAAGAAATATTCTACAATTTTGGAAAAGTGTTCTCAGCTTTAAGTGTTGACCCATGGTTATAAGCACTTTCCTAGCAAATGCCAAGGCCCATCCGGCCTCAGGAGCGCCACGCCTATGGCAGGGTGCCGGTCCCTGCTGGAAGGGGTGGGGCTGGTGACAGCGGTGAGTGACGCCGCCGGCAACAGCCCACAACACGCACGAGCATTGGTACGCCCGGCGCGAGGACCCGGAAGTGCATTAAGCACTTCCGGGTCGGGGGGGACCAGTTTGCTCCAGACCCCTCCCCTTTAAAAGGGGTGGTGGAGCGGCGAAGCAGTTTCTTTCACCGCTCGATGCTCCAACAACGCGCTGCCTGCTGCCCCAGCGGGGGCTGGATGTTTAAACTGCTTTTGTTTGTTTGTCTCCCTCCAGGGCAACGTCACAACATCGCCGCAGCTGCAGCCAGCATAGCTGATCCACCGGACAGCAGGAGGAGTGCTTCAGGGCCAGTCAGGAGCCGCATGGGCTTGAGTTGAACTCGCCTGACCCACAATTTAGCAATTGCGGTGGTGACTCTGGCGGGGAGGCACTAGGTGAGAGGGGATTTGTTAGGTTCTACTGCACCTTTTGTTTGTAGGTGGTGCCAGTGTTTGTTGCTACATAGCTCAGTGGGTTGATCTTTAGTGCCCACTGCAGTGAGCTGTGGGTAATGTAAAGGTCACAGGTTCTGGTGCCAGTGTTTTTGTTGGCCTGGTGCTTTTTTTGGGGAGCAGCTATTTATACGGGGTTGCAGAGAAGGTCTATTATAGTTTTGGATAAGTGCATTGTTTAGCATGGTTGTTTACAGGCAGCATTTTTTTTAAATGGATTATCCTTTATCAGTCAGTGTTATGTGGTTTACTGGTGCAGGAAGGCTACTGTGGCTTGGTGATAAGAATATCGTTCAGCTGGGGTTTTCTAAAGGTGGAAATTGAGACACAGATTATTTTTGAATGGGCGCAAGTAGGCTGTTTGCGGCCAGGCAATTCCCTACTTGGTATCACACAGGAAAGGTATTGGAATGCCGTCTAGGGCTCAGAAAGGGGAGAAGCACATGAGCATGGAGGAGCTCATGGAGGCTATGATGCTCAGGATGGACACCATGGACCAGTCCTTGGCAGAGTTGAGGAACCACCGTCCTGCGGGTGGGCAAGGGGGATCGGAGGAGAGGCCCAGATGGGCGGGGGTTGCTCCTAAAGCAGCATTTCTGCCGGTGCCCAAGAGGGCTAGAGGCAAGCAAGCTAGGAACGAAGGTCAAGGGCCCCAGCAGGTACCTGAAGAGCAGCTACCAGGGCCCTCAGGGCCGGGTAGAAGGGAACCGGTGGAGGAGGCGAGGGAGCGTGTGCCCACGGGGCTGAGCGTGCCAAGCAAGGTACCAGTGGGGGGGGTGAATCCAGGGGAGCGCCTAGTCAGCCTGATTTAGTGACCAATCTGGCCGCTGTGCTGCCGTGGTTGTCCAAGTTTGGTATGTGGACCCCTACGGCCGGGAGTGGGGCCATATTATCCATATTATCAGAGGGTGATGACCTAGAGAAGGCCAGGAATCTAGTGGCACAGGTAGAGGGGCCCAGGCCGCTAGGGGCCCAGCCTGGGGCTGCAGGGGCAACAGGGGGAGGTGGCACAGGGCTGGGGGTAGCCGGGGCTCAGCAGCCCACCAGGCTGACACCCAAGGCACTCAGGAAAAAGGCAAGAGTCCCCATGAACCAGCTCAAGGCAGTACAGCAGCATCAAGACTCAGGGATTTCAATTATGGCACAGCTGCTGCCAAGCTTAGGTTTGGGGGAAATACGGTCACTGCGGGAACATCTGGGCAGGCATATTTTGCGGGAGGTGAAAGAAAAGGCGAGTATGTGGATATCTTTGATTTACTCCTGGACAAGCCTGATAGGGAGGAAGTTAGAAGGTGCAAGGAGTGTGTGCACTCCAGGTACTGTGGCCATTGGCCATACAAAAAAAGGGTAGAAGAGACTTTGGTCAATTTGATTAAAGGATTCTCCAATTATCAGGCGGTTATGGCAGAACGTTTCACTGGTTTGGGCGCCCAAATGGCCTGTTACCAGAACAGATTTGCTTGCACACATGATAAATACAGGGGGTGGGGTGGAAAGAATACGTCAAGGAGTTTAGTAGAGCGAAGGCAACTGATCCCGACTTAACATGGGATCAGAACGATCTTATTATGTGGTTACGCCATATTAAGCAAGTGCGCCAGGACACCACCCCCGGGAAGTCCTTTCAGGCAGGCCCCTCGGGCAACACGGGGGATGTGGAAAAAATGGGACATGTTGGGACTATAATAGGTGGTCCTGCACCAGACCACCCGGGTCGTGTAAGTTCAAGCATGCTTGGTCATTTTGTAGCCTCCCCTCACATCACTGATCAAAATGTTTTAAGAAATCAAAGGAAGGGAGGGGAGCAGGAATAATGACCCACTCCTCTGCAAGGCCCCTTCCCCAGTAAATTCATCAGCATTGATCCCACGGCTTAATAGGTATGTTAGCCCGTCAACAGCCCAAGTTCTTTTTGTGGGTTTTAAGGAGGGTTTCTGGATACCAGCTCCAGGATACCTGGGCGTTCCCCACTGCAGGAATCAGCACTCCTTAAGTTCTAACAGGGCAGTGACGGAGGCAAAAATTGATAAGGAAGTGAGGTTAGGGAGGGTGGCCGGCCCATTTGAGTTGGTACCCTTGGAGGAATTTGTTTGCTCACCGCTGGGGGTGGTGCCGAAGAAGGACCCGGGTGAATTTTGGCTAATACATAACTTGTCTGCTCCCAGGGGGCAGTCCATGAATGATGCAATTGACAGCAGTTTATGCTCTGTTAGGTACACCTCCCTCGACCAGGCAATAGAAATGCTCCAGGAGCTAGGGCCTGGTACCCTTTTGGCAAAGTCAGACATAGAGTCGGCTTTTCGCTTGCTCCCAGTACACCCTCAAGACATTCATCTACTGGGCTTTAAGTTTGAGGGGAAGTATTATATAGACAAATGCATCCCCATGGGTTGCTCAGTCTCCTGCTCATACTTCGAAAAGTTCCGTTCTTTTCTTGAGTTGGTGTTCAGGCAGGAAACAGGCCATCGGTGGGTTTTGCATTATTTAGACAATTTCATCTTCCTGGGCTCACCGGAAACGGCAGAGTGTGGCAAGGCAATACAGTCTTTCTGCGCACTGATGGGCGAATTTGGAGTTCCCTTAGCTCAAGGCAAGACTATGGGGCTGTCAACGTTCATTGAGTTCCTGGGTACCAAGTTAGATTCTGAAACGGGTGTCACGGTTCCCACAGAGGAAGGTTTCCACTTTCTCTCTCGCTTTGCAGCAGTGCTTGAGTAAGGATAAAGTCATGTTACACCAGTTACAGAAGACTGTTGGGCAGCTCAATTTCGCTCCGAGAATCATTCCCATGGCCCGCACATTTTCGTGCTCCATTGTACAGGCAATGTGGGGTTTAAGGGAGAAGCGCCACCCACTAGGATGTCCAGCGAGGTGCGCCAGGACATGTATATTTGGATGGCATTTCTGCAGGATTTCAATGGCACCGTGGTGTGGCTCAGCCCCCCCCCCTCACCAAGTCCAGTAAGGAGTTGGGCTTGCTGACCGATGCAGCAGGTAACGCGGGGTCCGGTGCCATCCTGGTGCCCAGCATGGTGCACGCAGCGTTGGCCAGTAACTTGGGTGGATTCAGGTTTGACTACCAACATAGGTTTCTTGGAATTGTTTCCTATCCTGGTGGCATTGACCATATGAAGCATAAAGAAAGGCAAGGGCCCCCTGCTCTAGAATGAGAGTTCCTTACGGCAGGGATAAAACAGTAAATGTAGAGTCCTAAGGCAACTCAAACAACTATCGCAAAATATGATAATAAATGCATTGAAGGAACCAAGATTTACAAATGTAAAAATATGTTTTATTATCTTGAAAACAATGAAATATCCATAATAATTATATCAATTCCCATGCTCACTCCAAACATATCCACATTCACTCATTCACTCTCATACTCAGAATACATTCAAATTGATAGTGACAAAAGATAATCAATGAGAATAATGAATTCCACAATTGCTGATCAAACCACTTCATGAGTACTATTAATTCAAATTGGTAGATTGAGGACTAGAGCAATCGATAATGCATGACTAAAAACGCGATGATATTTAGGGCAAGACAACAGTAGTCGAAAACGTGGCTCGAGATCAGATAGAATCTACGCGCGTTTCGGCACCCAAAAAGTGCCTTCATCAGGAAAAACCACAAGATTGAAAGTCTTGATGCCTGTAAATACAAAAACAGAACATGTGGTTCCTTCTAAAAAGTGGAGTGATAAATCCTTTGATACACTTACATAATTAATTGCTTAGCATCTGTATGCAGTAATGATTAAAGTCCTTAGTATTAAATGGTTCATGCATCCAAACCTTTCTCCAAAAGTACGTGATCCAAGGACAGGGTTGCACACTTGATTCCAGGTGAGTACCATGCTACAGATTAAAAAGATGTGTTCGAAAAAGAAGAAAGTGAATTCCTTACATGCATAAGACAAACATCCAAAGCACCCAGTGTAGTTAAAACTCTAATGTGCTAAGTTGAATAAAGTACCTGAATGTTGCAGGAGTCTATGAATACAATGCCAAAAATACAGTAAAATCCTTTCCAATGACTATATAGTTGAGCAGCAGGAAGTGTCTAAAATTAAAAATAGAAGAGGATATTTATTGTTAAAGAATAACAAGGTTTCAGAGGCATTTTAGTGATCACGGACGGCGCGTACAAGCATCCCGGTCAGGTCCGTGTAATTGTTTAAATTACGGGCGACGCATATATCGTACTTCAGGTCATTTCATAAGCTGGGCAATCATGTTAAAATCTTAGCCCTCCCTGTAAAATGAAACCTTGTTATTCTTTAACAATAAATATCCTCTTCTATTTTTAATTTTAGACACTTCCTGCTGCTCAACTATATAGTCATTGGAAAGGATTTTTTACTGTATTTTTGGCATTTTATTCATAGACTCCTGCAACATTCAGGGTACTTTATTCAACTTAGCACATTAGAGTTTTAACTACACTGGGTGCTTTGGATGTTTGTCTTATGCAGGTAAGGAATTCTCTTTCTTCTTTTTTTGAACACATCTTTTTAATCTGTAGCATGGTACTCACCTGGAATTAAGTGTGCAACCCTGTCCTTGGATCACGTACTTTTGGAGAAAGGTTTGGCTGCATGAACCATTTAATACTAGGGACTTTAATCATTACTGCATACAGTTGCTTAGCAATTAATTAAGTAAGTGTATCAAATGATTTATCACTCCGCTTTTTAGAAGGAACCACATTTTCTGTTTTTGTTTTTACAGGCATCAAGACTTTCAATCTTGTGGTTTTTCCTGATGAAGGCACTTTTTGGGTGCCGAAACGTGCGTAGATCGCATCTGATCTCGAGCCACATTTTCGACTACTGTTGACTTGCCCTAAATATCATCGCGTTTTCAGTTATGCATTATCGATTGCTGCAGTGCTGAATCTACCAATTTGAATTAATAATACTCATGAAGTAGTTTGATCAGCAATTGTGGAATTCATTAGGCTCATTGATTATCTTTTGTCACTATCAATTTGAATGTATTCTAAGTATGAGAGTGAATGAGTGAATGTGGATATGTTTGGAGTGAGCATGGGAATTGATATAATTATTATGGATTTTGCATTGTTTTTAAGATAATAAAACATATTTTGTACATTTGTAAATCTTGGTTCCTTCAATGCATTTATTATCATATTTTGCAATAGTTGTTTGAGTTGCCTTAGGACTTTACATTTACGGCATTGACCATATGGTCAGACCAGCTTCACAACCAATCAGTCATCTTTTGGTCTGACAACATGACAGTTGTGGAGTGCATTAACCAGCAGGCGGCTAAATGTAAGATGATACTGAGGCTGTTGAAGGAGTAAAGTGCTCCAATGCATGAAACTTAATTTGTTGTTTAGGGCCAAGCATGTCCCAGGGTGCTGAATACCGCTGCTGATGCTCTGTCTCGTTTCAAGATGCAGGTATTCAGGTCCCATCATCCAGAAGCAGTGGAAGCCCCAACGCCTTTTCCAGACCGTCTGTGGCAACTTGGTGCCCAAGCCTATCAGACCTCGTGGCAGTCAGCCTAGCACCCAGGACGAGGTGGGCTTATGAGGGGGAATTTAGCACCTATTGTTCTTTCCTTGGGGAAGGATGGGAAGGGGTGTGGCATGAATCTTCTGCTATCCTGTCATTCTTAGGAGCAATGAAGGAGGGGGGGCAATTTCCTTCTTCGCAAAAATGCAGGCCATCAGGATTCAATGAGCACTTTCATAGTGCAGAGGGCTCTGTGGGGGTGGCAACGCTTGCAGGGGTCCCAGACAGATGCCCGGCACTCCATTGGCATAGACACACTATCAGCAGTATTGGGGTTGCTGGAGTACATCTGTAGGTCCACCGTGGAGGTTCAACTTTTCAGAGCAGCCTTTGTGTTAGCTTTCTACAAAGCTTTCAGGGTGAGGAAACTGGTGGCAAGTAATAAGAAGGACTGGCAGGGAGGACTACCGCTGGTGCACGTGAAGTTGTATGGCGGCTCGGAGTCCCTCTCAATACCACGCTCTAAAACAGACCAGGGCGGCAGAGGGGACCACATCATATTGCATAGGGCGCAAGGGAACGTATGCTGTCCCATGAGCAACCTCGACACATTCTTGGCGTATAGACCTCAGGGGGCGGCGGGCCCGCTCCTACTGCATGGCACCCCTCTGACCAAGTTTCAGTTCACCAAGGTCCTTAGGCTAGCCCTCAAGGCAGCGGGGACTGACCCTACGGAGTTCAGTTCCCATTCCTTCAGAATTGGGGTGGCCACAGAGGCCACAGGAATGGGTACATCAAGGGGGCAACAATCTGGTACATTTTTTTATTTATTTGAAGAGTTTTATATAGCGCTGGCTAGACCCGGAGGTATCAGAGCGCTTAACATGAGGATCAGCGAGTTACAGGTTACATAGTTACATCAATTAAATCAAAGAATCACGGAGGGAGGAGGAGGGGGAGGGAAGGAAACACAGCGGGGAAACGAGGAAAACAATGTCAGATGACCGGCTGGGTAGGTGACGGCCGAGGGGGTGAAACCAGGGCCAGACTCCTCTGTAGCTGCATATGACAGCTCCACCGTGCATCGGCCAATGTTGCTCGTGCGCTGAGGTAAGAACGAACAGTTTTAGCATCCGCCCATGGGGCATCGTCAAAGGTCAATCGAAAGTTCTATCATGGGCCATGTTGATCCGGCTCCGTGGTGTGTACAAAGTTCAAGGTTTCAGTCCGGGGGGCATCATCATAGAACCATAGTCAGCACCCATCCCGGAGTAACTGGGAGGCGAAGACTCAGCCCTAGGTCTCAACCCTCTACCAGAGGTTCCCTATTCCTCTGCGCGTCAGGGTTGCCCAGCCCAGGTGTCCTTTCCTTGATACGCTTCCCTATAAACTTCTCCGGAGTAAGTCTGTGGGTCATCTCACCAGTGTGAGAGTTGAAGATCGTCGTGGTAAAAGACCACTGTGGTGGCCATCTTGGGGTCAGGCAAGCGAAATTCCGCCCCTGTTGTTCCATTTGGCCGGCCCGCCAGCCACAGTATTGCTAAACTCACGAGAAAGCAATGTGATCACTCAGCCCAAGGATCGGTCCAATAATGACATTGTTATTAAATTTCGCCCTCTTTCTCAGAATGATGCAGGGGCTCTTTTGAGCATCGCCCGATGCTGCCCGCGGCAGTTTTGCGGCCCCCTGTTCGGAACCGACAACCTGTTGGTGGTGTCTGGACAATTTTCGCGGCCCCCGGCTGCCTATTCCTGCTCCCGTCGGTTTCCTGCTACATCTCTGTAGTAGGGGGTTGTTTGAGGCATTGATTACAGAGATGGGATGGTTGGCAAGGAGATGCCCGCAGTCAGTCCTAGCATGGTCCCACATCATCCCGAGGTTGTAATGGCGAGGAGGGGAGTCGGTCTGGGCACTGAATCATTCCGTTAAGCTGATTAATAAAAAGATGGACAAGTTGTTTAGGACCCCAAAACTCCAGACTATCTTGCACGGGTGCATACGGGGAAAGAGTTTTTTTGCTCAGGATGGTGTCCACCTTTTAAAGTTAGGTAACAAGTTTTTCCTGAAAAATCTGTTGGCATGGTTGACCCTTAGGCAAGGCAAAGCATGGCCTTCTGAAGGGGGGCAGATAGTAGGGAACTATGCTGGCCTGTGGTGGTAAGGTCATGATTGGTAGTGCATTTACGGTCCTTAGAAAGCCGTCTCCGTCCATCATCTCCATCCATCATCTCCTTGTGTTTGCTTTGTTCGCCCTAGGTTGTCAGGGTATGCCCAGACGTGGGTCCCTTGCTCCCTTTGCCACTGGATTCAAGCAAGCCTGGCTGATGAGGGGTGTTACCCTGAAACAGGTCCCAGTATGCTTGTTTCCGGTTCAGAGAAGACCTGGCTTGGCAGTTCGGGCTGGACTGTTCCCATGAGGCACAGGGTCAAGATTGATTTGCATGTAGCTGGGTCTGAACTGAGGTGGCGAAGTGAGCTAAAGAACGATGATGGATTGAACCCAGATCTGTGACTGGGTGTGAGTGTCTGAAAAGTTTCAGCACTCCGTCCATCCTCTCCTTGTGTTTGCTTTGTTCGCCCTAAGTTAGCAGGGTATGCCCAGACGTGGGTCCCTTGCTCACTTTGCCACTGGATTCAAGCTAGCCTGGCTGATGAGGGGTGTTACATCGAAACCGGTCTCAGGAGGCTTGTTTCTGGTTCAGGGAAGACCTGGCTTGGCAGTTCGGGCTGGACTGTTCCCATGAGGCACAGGGTCAAGACTGATTTGCATTTAGCTGGGTCTGAATAGAGGTGGCGAAGTGAGCTAAAGAACGATAATGGATTCAACCCAGATCTGTGACTAGGGGTGAGTGTCTGAAAAGTTTCAGTACTCCGTCCATCATCTCCTTGTGTTTCCTTAGAAGGCATCCCCATTGTTAATGGGGATAGGTGGGGACAGCGGTCTCTCAGGGCTCTCCAGGGGGTGCTTACGGTAAGTCGGCTAGAGGGTGCAGGGTGTGGGGGAGTGCACGCTTCCAACAGGCCCTTACAGCCAATACCCGCATGGGCGCCAAGCTAGCAGCACAGTCCCTTAGGGGTGGTATTTGAGGGTGTAGGAGTGCCCGAGGTAGGTAACCTTCTGGGCAGACGGGCCTCCTGCAGGGACCTCACAGGTAGTTGGACCAGTCATGATCTTACGTGTAGGCTCAATGCAGGATATGCAGGGACAATGTATAGTTTATGGTTAGGAATGGCTATGTATTAGAGTCTCTGTTAAGGTTAGCTATCCAAGAATATGTGAATAATAATGCATTGAATGTTATGGGGGTTTCTGCGTATTAATGTGAAATGCAAATTTTCATGCTGTGTTGTGTGTAAATAAATATGCCGGGGTTGTTACGACCCCTAACCCAAAAGTACTGACAATATTGGTGTGTGATCTGTGCCCCGAGGGGGATGCAGGTGGTGGAGACCCCATGGGGGTGGTGAGATCCTGGGTGGATGGTCTGTGGTCTGTTTTCAAATCAGGGTGTTAGGGGCAGGGACTCGGCAATACCTGCCCATATGCATCTGACCTACGAAACATAGCTAGCACCACAGACAAACATCACCAATAATGAAACAAATAACAAAACCAGATCCACGATTAGTCTATAAATCAATCATTTTTAGTTCTCCTAACTCAACAAATTGCTCTAAAGTTTTTTGCAGTTTGACATCACTAGTTTCAGTTTAGCACAAGAAAGCTTTTTGACAACTTCTTTCCTAGTCTAGTGTAATCCTATAAAGTCTCTGACTCAACTGATGAATGGCAAATGCACTTGATTTTTGAGTATGAAGGAACAAGATGCTATGCTATAGACAGCCTGACTTCTGTTACAGGTTATTCTGGAAATTTTTCTTCCTCGACATGTGCTAGCATAAGCTTAGACATTGTCTATTCCTCTGGAACTAATAATCAACAATAAAATTCAGTGTAAGAGTGTTGGTGTGTGTGTTTCATCCCCATGCACAAAAAATATATTGGAGGGATAGGAGTGAGCTTGTATTTTTTTTTTCTGATGCACGTATGTTATCCAGGGAGGTATTAGATAGGCAGGGGTGAAATTTCTGTTACGCTGGCATAATCTTACACAAACAAAATGTATGCTATTACACCAAGTCGAGAAATGATGTACCATTTGCAGTAAAAAGTGTACTGCAAGCACATAGGATTAAGGCAACCAACCAGCACCGTAGCGTTTATTGGCTGCGGCACTTGTGTATTTTGCGCTATTTTTTACATAACACTAAACGTCGGATTGGTAGCTCATACAATTACGCCTCATGCGCATACTTTTCCCAACATTTCGCGTAACTACGCAAAAGGACATTCCGCAAGTTTAGCACATCCATCTATACAAAAATAAAGTACAAGATCACATTTTCTTCCTTACTTGAGTGCATGGAGTGTACATTACTTATTCATAGGAAATTGTGGGTGCAATTAAGAGCAGGTGGTATTTAGTTTTTACAAACATTTGTTTGCAAGACATAGAAACCAAATGCATTTTGAGTTGAAAAAGTGTGTGTGTGTGTGTTTTCTTTCCAAGGCAGACATTTGGGCAGAAATTCCTGTTTTTAGAAACACCCAGCAGAAGGTGTCGATTTACAAGTGTCTCATCAAGGATGAGTGACCTCAAATTACCCTTGTAAAAGCAGAAAGGGGAGGGAAGATTTCCAGGGGGTGAAAAACATCAGGAGGGTGTGAACGCTTTGCTTCCGCTTCTCACACCTTGCAGTCCTCGCCTGTACTACAGGACTCTGTAACCTTGGGGGTCTGGCTAATGCAAGGGAAAGAGAGATCCCGCTAATGGAGGGATTAGGAGGAGCATAATAGAGGGATTAGGACCAGACCTACGCTTCAGAGACAACCTCTGAAGAGCAAGCATCCAGATTTACATGCACAGATTGGTGTAGCGTTTAACTGAGCCAACCGGCCTGGTAACCTCTGAAAGATCTACTTCTAAACAAGTAATCCAGCCAAGCACACACTAGGTGCCCAGGCCCTTCACTTGAACCCGATGTGACTCCAAAAAACATCATTAAAACCTGAGGGCATTAAACAGTAGCAGACGAATGGGGAAGGCTGGCCCTTGAAATGGTGTTAGTTGCTTTATAAAGTGCCATCTACCACAAATGTGGAACTGAGAAGATGGCTAAGTTGAAGATGGTTGGGCAATGTCTACAGTCATAACCTGTGTGTAAACTGTCTAAGGAAAATGGATTTGCAATTCTATCTGAAATTAGGACACTTGCTGACGGCCTGAGACCAGCAATCCTCTACCACTAAAAGTTTAGGCCAGGATAAGGGTGATAAGGCAAATCCACTGGAATCAAATCCACACCAGGCATCTATTTTTGAATTCTGGAGTCACATCCACTTTGCTACACCTTTTATAACATTTTCATTTCACACTTTGGCATTGTAAGGTAACAAGAAGTGAGATGGTGGCCTTATACTCTCACCAGTGTGGCTGAGGCTAAGTGGACCGGATCCTCCGGGAACCCCATGGCAACAAAACTGTGTTCATGAAAACAAAAGCATGCCTAACTGGGATATCAATTCTTTAAACACAGTACTCTCCATGTACATGTGACAAGTGTTTTCACCCTGTGTAGACATGTATCGATACACTTTTCTCTGACACAATTAATGACATCATTGTGAATCATAAGTTGCTCACTGCACTGGATAAGCAATTGCTCCAACCATAGGGCATATCAGCAACGCTTTGAGATAAATATCGCAAAGCGCGCTTAGCGAGTATTTTCACATCGCCAGCTATCGCTGGATTCCATCGCCGGATAGCGCGTTATTAGCAACGGCCATCTCCACGGCAATGGAAATCCAGCGATAGCTGGCGCAAAGCGGGATTATCGCATGAATTACAGCGATAATAACCCAGCGTTAGGGGGGTGGTTGCTGATAGGCCATGGTGGTCTCAGCGGCATAATCCACCCCCCCCATTGAGTAGAATGGACAAGTCAGGTTTTGAGCAGGTGTTAAAAACCTGTGATAACCGCGGTTAGTGCGACTTTCATCGTCGCTAACCGGGTCCCAGGGCCGCCTTGCTGATAGGAGGTAGGTGTGTTTGCGAGTGGATTCCTGTTGTTTTTGTGGGGCACGCCTACTTTGCATGTCATTAGCGATATTTATCGCTGACATGCAAAGTGGCAAGGGAAACGGTCGCTGTCACCTGAAAGCTGTCGCTAACAGCTGTTAGCGACAGCTTGCTAATAGGGCGGGAAAAAAATCGCCGCTTTGGCGGGAAAAAGTGCTGCGAAAGCGGCGATAAGGCCCTTGGTAATATGCCCCCATATTTTTTAGTGTAACATATTATTTGGTTTAAACTATATCAGGCAACTGAAACACATGCCACAGAATCTGCTGGACCAAGCTTTATTTACATCTCTCTATATTACCCTCTTAGGTGAACCGCTGATAAAGGTAGCACCCAGCATTACTCACAGTCCCATGCATTTCTAAGAATTCGTTTTGAGATTACACCTTTTCACGGCGTGATTAAACAATATGAACCATTAACCAGCTCTTGTTGATTACCACTGCCTCACTTTTGACAACATATTTTTGATCTCTTATGAAATTATTTTTAAATATTTAAAAGTAAGTTTTTTCTTGTGTGCCATCATTCCCCCTGTAAAAAATATTGATAAGCAGCATCAGCGACATACAAGTCATTCATTTCTTTGAGATGAAAACATACTATAGCCGCACTTATACAGCTTTTTAAATTCCTCTCTTTTGGAAAGTGGCTGAACAGCAGCTCACCACCAGGCAGAGCCTAATTATACTCTTCACCATTCTTAAAATGTTGCCTACAAACAGAGTGTCCGTAAAAAACGTGCTGATGACTTATAATTTCCTTTTATGGGTCAAAACCAAAGGCTATGCAATTGAGACTGATGGTGATGGAGAGTGTTCCCCATTACCCTCACCAATAACATCATCATCCCAGGGTCCAGAAATCCATCCTATATGCAACTATGCACCTGTTAATGAATTATTGAAAACCCGCCGTTTTGCCCAAATGTTATAAGTGGCAACATTGCTCAGAGTTTTAAGCACCTTTGTCTGCCTTCTGCATCTGACATGAGGCGTCATATACATTGCAACTGCAAAAGGGCTAACTCAGTCAACCATACAAGTCTGATAAATGTAATAACATTAAACTGGATAAAAGTAACACCTGATGTTACCGAAAGGTAGCCGTGCTAGCAAATGCTTTAAAATGGCAAGTAAATATTATTAGCATTATAAAATGCTCAGCATATGAAGGTGAATAAGGGGTGATCTGAACAGTGATCTATTTTCTTAGCACCCCAGCATCATGATATATCAACTTGTGAATGACACTAGACAATGAGTTAATCCAGCTAAATGTCAGTAAAAATCTCAGGTGGCTTATGAGCCTTATGGGACTGTGTAATTCTTCACTGAGTGCCTGCACACTTGTTTTACTTGTGCTATTTTATGAACATATTTTAACTTCTGAGCTTGTACTAACCTACTCACCTTTTCCGTGTGAATTTATCTTTGAATAGGCCAACCAGCTTGTGGTAATAATTATTATTGGCTGTGGCACCTATCTTGAAATCTGAATAAGACCTATAGCACTTGTCAGTGGCTGCAACGTTTACTGTTGGAAATGTGACCTGAACGCGACAAGCTTACTTGTGTTATTAAAGTAAACACTCCATACAATACTAAAAATGGTACTGCAGATGTGATACAAGCACAAAGTATCCAGGAGATAGAAAATAAGTGTGAGTTACATCTAATATAACTTATGGAACTAAATATGGCCAGGTATTGCAGAGTCCCCTACCAGCAGGTTGACCCCCAACCTTCCCTCCAGAAACCCTGGAGTACTTCCCGTCCCCCTCCCCCTTTCCCCCGAGGCACAGATAATAAATCATTCAACACAGATCTTGGATTAGGGGTCATAGAACCCCGGCCGTATTTTATTAAAATTAAAAATCATAATAAAAATGTTTTAAAAACATATTTCAATACGCAGAAAACCCATACATATTCGACAACTTTATACATTTCATATACAATGTATTCACACATTTTTATGGCTAACCTTAACAGATGTCTAATACATAGCCATACCTAACCTAAACTGAAATATGTACAATTTGTTTTCTGCGTATCCCGGATGAGCCTACATGCAAGGTCATGACTGGTCCCAACTACTTGCTAGGTCCCCTTTCTTACCGGAGTGACCTTGCGCAGGAGGCCCTGTTGCCCATCAGATTCCATCACTCTGGCACGCCCTACGCCCTCCAATACTACCTCCCAGGGACTGATGTTATGCCAACTTGACGCCCATGCGCCTGCGCGGGGATTGGCACAAGGGCCGGCTGGTAGTGGAACTTCCTACCCCCGCACCCTTCAGCCTACCGGCCGTAAACGCCCCCTGGAGTGTGATGATAGACCACTGTCCCTCCCCCAGGCGTCCCCATTAAATAATGGAATGCCTACTAAGAGATGGAAAATTTGACCGACCAATCATGACCTTACCGCAGACCAAGGATACTCAAACATAAAATACGACAAGCAAAATGACGTCGCCCTGTAATACAAAACATATCGATATGACATATTTAGCACAACATTGCAATACCTGAAAAGAAAACCAACAAATTCACACCTGCACGAGAAATCGTTACACAAAGCCTCCACATGAAACATTTCCTAAAACTGCTGCCTCAGGGGATGGAGGGTGGGGAAACAAAAAAGTGCTATTATGATGACCTCTGCCGCGTGGACTGAGGCGTGCAGATCTTCCCCAAGGCGGAGCGGCGAGGAAAAGACCTTGCCGCCGCTCCGCATTCTTTTTTAAAGGGGCTTTTGCACAAAATCCAGTTGGCACAGATCCCGGCAGGATCCGGGACCTGTTCTTCCTACTTTGCCCCGGAAGTGCTTCTTACACTTCCGGGGCATTCACCCGCTCGTCCAATCGCTGCCCGCGGGGGGTGGGCGCCGGCCACGCCATCAGACTTGGCTGACCCCGCCCCCCGCAGGAGACGCGTCCCGGGGACCGGCACAACCGCCATATGCGCGGCATGCCCGAGTTCCCGGTGGCGCCTGTGGAAAAGACTGCTTACTTAGGTAGCAATACAGCAGCACAGTTTAAAACAATAAGATTTTTTAACTTTCTCAAAATAACTTTTTGTACATAATTGAAAACACAATGTAAAAATTTAGATAAGGTGAATGAATATATATATAACAGGTATATATATATATATATATATATATATATATATATATAATCCACCAAACAGTCCTTGGCGGAGGGCGCACTATCCAGCTGGTGCTCATGGCGAAAAAAGGACAAATTTTCGCAAAGATATGTTTCAACAAATTTGAACAAACAAACAAACGTGGCACTCTCCTTGGATAAATTCGTTGTTTTATTGTTAAGCCATCAAGTTTCTCCTCCTCCTACGCGTTTCGACCACCAAGGTCCTGATCACGGTAGTAAACACAGTCCTACTTTACTTTTCATTATTTATACATAGTCACCACTCTGCCCATAATGAGGCATTGTGGGACTTGTAGTTAATAAAACCACTTTCAATTAAAAATTCATTGAAAAAATCTAAAATAATTTGTTAACAAATTGATGGGACAAGGTAGCACAATGCACCGCCTTTGACAGTCTGCAATTAGAGTACGGAGTTGCAATACTCGGATTGCTTACTCATTATAACAAGAACCATTGCAATATCTAACGCATCTAGTATGTTAATATTGACTAATCTTGCAACTCTTTTTACGCATTCTCTCATTTGGAACACTTGATGAATATGAAATAGTCGTTACTGACTAAACAATTTAGACTTAGTGTCTCATCCAGTTATTTAGGCTAAGTGCCATTATTGTTCTCCCTGCCTCATAACATCAGCACTCCAATGTCAGGCAGACGCTATGAACCCACCCTCCACATCAAATAGAAAATTACCACCGTTACCTATGACACTCATGAAAGATTACTGTTCAATACAATAATATGGAATTAGTGTCTCATTTGTCAAATTTAGTTCAATGTCTCAGTATTTAATATCAATCTGTCTCGTCAAATCTATCCAACATCATTGCAACTAAAGGTGAATGTACATTTCTTCATCCCCATTTAATCCCTGTGGGACCTTGGTCTTGAATCTTATTATGAGTTTTGACTCAAGGCGTCTCAGCTTCAAGATTCTATTTCCTCCTCTATCACTTGGTGGTACTGTAACCAGACCTGAGTATTTCATGTCCATCCAGGTCTTATTGTGATGTGTGTCCATGTGTTTAGCAATCGCATAAGTCGGATCATGGTTCTTTGTTGCTCTGATGTGCTCTAATATTCGCTTCTTAAGTGGGCAAATGGTGCTCCCAATATATCTTTTTCCGCAGAAGCATTCGATCAGATACACCACATGTGTGGAGTCACATGTGATTGCCTCGTTGATATTGAACACTTTGCCCTTCGGATCTTGTATCGACTTCATGCTTTTTCCAATTTTACAAGCTTTGCAGCTGTTACATCTTCCGAATCCTTTCTGGCGATTCTGTAGCCAACTCTCAGGTTTCTTTATTTCAAAGTGACTGTTCACCAGAGCATCCGATAATGATGGTGCCTTTCTGTATGATATTAGTGGGTGATCACCTATTGTTGTACCAATATCTGTATCTTTTTTTAGAACATTCCAATATTTCGACAATATCTTCTGGATTTTATAACTTTCTTTGCTGTAGGTTAATATCAGTCGTGGAGTTGTATCAATCGATTTTCCTGGTTCATCATTGGACTGTTTTCTATTATCTACAAGCATCTGTGTTCTAGATATCATTCTAGCTTTCTCTTCTCCTCGTTGGATGTCACTGTGTTTATACCCTCTCTTAAGGAACCGTTGTTTTGTTTCTTTAAACTGTTTTTCCATTTCCTCCGTCTCGGAGCAATTCCTCTTCATCCTTATGAATTCTCCATAGGGTATACTCTTCACAAGTGATTGTGGATGAAAGCTAGTGCCATGCAGCACACTGTTTGTGGCAGTCTTCTTTCTAAACACCGTTGTGTGTATCTTATTAGACTTGATATAAACCTTGGTGTCCAGGAAGTCTATTTCCTTTGAATTGATATTATGCGTTAATCTCAAGCCCACTTCATTATCATTCAAGATTGCTAAATAATCCAGGAATTCAGGTTCAGTACCTTTCCACAAGATGAATAAATCATCTATGAATCTTAGCCACAGGGCTACTCTAGCAATATGTTGGTCATTTTCCTCTCTCCAAGCTATGTTCTTCTCCCACCAACCCATCACTAGGTTGGCATAGCTTGGAGAGAAGGAAACTCCCATCGCGGTCCCGCAACTCTGGGAGTATAGTTTTTTATTGAACGTGAAGACATTGTTGTTTAAGCATAATCCAATCATTTCTTTTAGCATAGTAGTATGCTGCAATTGTCTAATTGGTCTCTGTTTGAGAAAGTAAGTAACAGCCTTCATTCCGAGCTCATGACTTATTGAGGTATAAAGAGAGACAACATCAATTGTCACGAGTAGATAGTCCCGATGCCAGCTTGTTTCCATTAAGACTCTCAAAAAGTCACCTGTATCCTTGATGTATGAACTCATCGTAGGTACTAGCGGTGCTAAAAAATAATCCACATAAGAAGCCACATTTTCATAAAGGCCCCCACAGCTTGATATTATCGGACGGCCCGGGGGCTTTTATATATATATATATATTTATTCACTGAAAAAACCATAGGTTTCAGGGACGTTATAGTTAGTTGGACATTTCACTCGTACAAAACCAGAGAAATTCCGCCGTTATAGTTAGTTCAGCTAACTATAACTCGCGCCCCCGCAATGCACTGCTGATGACGTCACATATTACATCATTCATGACATGGTCAGTGACATCACTGATGACATCTCAAATGACATCACTGATGACATCATCCAGTGACTGTGTGTTTCTGTAAAGTTTAAATATGTTTAATATATATACACCAAGGTGTATTGAAGAATGAGTGGGTGTATGAGTGTCTGGATGGAGGATTTAGTAGGTGCGTGACTGACTGTATAAGTGAGTGATTAAACGTATCTTACTGAATGCATGGGTTAGTGACTAAACTGTGTGAATGTCTGTATCAGTCTGTCTGTTGGTGTGTACCAAAGGGGATGATGGACGGAGCGTTAGAGCAAATCAAACACTCACCCCCAGTCAACTGATCTGGGTTTAATCCATCATCATTCTTTAGCTCACTCCACCACCCCAGTTCAGACATGGCCAAATGCAAATCAGTCTGACCCTGTGCCTCATGGGAACAGTCCAGCCCGAACTGCCAAGCCATGTCTTCCCTGGACCGGAAACAAGCATCCTGGGACCGGTTTCGGGTTCAAAACCCTCATCAGCCAGGCTATCTTGAATCCAGTGGCAAAGTGAGCAAGGGACCCACGTCTGGGCATACCCTGCCAACTTAGGGCGAACAAAGCGATCCAAAGGGGATGATGGACGGAGCGTTAGAGCAAATCAAACACTCACCCCCAGTCAACTGATCTGGGTTTAATCCATCATCATTCTTTAGCTCACTCCACCACCCCAGTTCAGACATGGCCATATGCAAATCAGTCTGACCCTGTGCCTCATGGGAACAGTCCAGCCCGAACTGCCAAGCCATGTCTTCCCTGGACCGGAAACAAGCATCCTAGGACCGGTTTCGGGTTCAAAACCCTCATCAGCCAGGCTATCTTGAATCCAGTGGCAAAGTGAGCAAGGGACCCACGTCTGGGCATACCCTGACAACTTAGGGCGAACAAAGCGATACCAAAGGGGATGATGGACGGAGCATTAGAGCAAATCAAACACTCACCCCCAGTCAACTGATCTGGGTTTAATCCATCATCATTCTTTAGCTCACTCCACCACCCCAGTTCAGACATGGCCATATGCAAATCAGTCTGACCCTGTGCCTCATGGGAACAGTCCAGCCCGAACTGCCAAGCCATGTCTTCCCTGGACCGGAAACAAGCATCCTGGGACCGGTTTCGGGTTCAAAACCCTCATCAGCCAGGCTATCTTGAATCCAGTGGCAAAGTGAGCAAGGGACCCACGTCTGGGCATACCCTGCCAACTTAGGGTGAACAAAGCGATACCAAAGGGGATGATGGACGGAGCGTTAGAGCAAATCAAACACTCACCCCCAGTCAACTGATCTGGGTTTAATCCATCATCATTCTTTAGCTCACTCCACCACCCCAGTTCAGACATGGCCATATGCAAATCAGTCTGACCCTGTGCCTCATGGGAACAGTCCAGCCCGAACTGCCAAGCCATGTCTTCCCTGGACCGGAAACAAGCATCCTGGGACCGGTTTAGGGTTCAAAACCCTCATCAGCCAGGCTATCTTGAATCCAGTGGCAAAGTGAGCAAGGGACCCACGTCTGGGCATACCCTGCCAACTTAGGGCGAACAAAGAGATACCAAAGGGGATGATGGACGGAGCATTAGAGCAAATCAAACACTCACCCCCAGTCAACTGATCTGGGTTTAATCCATCATCATTCTTTAGCTCACTCCACCACCCCAGTTCAGACATTGCCATATGCAAATCAGTCTGACCCTGTGCCTCATGGGAACAGTCCAGCCCGAACTGCCAAGCCATGTCTTCCCTGGACCGGAAACAAGCATCCTGGGACCGGTTTCGGGTTCAAAACCCTCATCAGCCAGGATATCTTGAATCCAGTGGCAAAGTGAGCAAGGGACCCACGTCTGGGCATACCCTGCCAACTTAGGGCGAACAAAGCGATACCAAAGGGGATGATGGACGGAGCGTTAGAGCAAATCAAACACTCACCCCCAGTCAACTGATCTGGTTTTAATCCATCATCATTCTTTAGCTCACTCCACCACCCCAGTTCAGACATGGCCATATGCAAATCAGTCTGACCCTGTGCCTCATGGGAACAGTCCAGCCCGAACTGCCAAGCCATGTCTTCCCTGGACCGGAAACAAGCATCCTGGGACCGGTTTCGGGTTCAAAACCCTCATCAGCCAGGCTATCTTGAATCCAGTGGCAAAGTGAGCAAGGGACCCACGTCTGGGCATACCCTGCCAACTTAGGGCGAACAAAGCGATACCAAAGGGGATGATGGACGGAGGGTTAGTGCAAATCAAACACTCACCCCCAGTCAACTGATCTGGGTTTAATCCATCATCATCCTTTAACTCACTCCACCACCCCAGTTCAGACATGGCCATATGCAAATCAGTCTGACCCTGTGCCTCATGGGAACAGTCCAGCCCGAACTGCCAAGCCATGTCTTCCCTGGACCGGAAACAAGCATCCTGGGACCGGTTTCGGGTTCAAAACCCTCATCAGCCAGGCTATCTTGAATCCAGTGGCAAAGTGAGCAAGGGACCCACGTCTGGGCATACCCTGCCAACTTAGGGCGAACAAAGCGATACCAAAGGGGATGATGGACGGAGCGTTAGAGCAAATCAAACACTCACCCCCAGTCAACTGATCTGGGTTTAATCCATCATCATTCTTTAGCTCACTCCACCACCCCAGTTCAGACATGGCCATATGCAAATCAGTCTGACCCTGTGCCTCATGGGAACAGTCCAGCCCGAACTGCCAAGCCATGTCTTCCCTGGACCGGAAACAAGCATCCTGGGACCGGTTTCGGGTTCAAAACCCTCATCAGCCAGGCTATCTTGAATCCAGTGGCAAAGTGAGCAAGGGACCCACGTCTGGGCATACCCTGGTGTGTAAGCGGCTGCATGGGTTGGTCAGTAGCTACATGAGTGTCTATATGGGTTATTGATTGGTTGCCTGAGTATTTGTATGGGTACCTGAGTGAGTGGGTGGGAGGTGTGTGACTCTGTGCATAGATGTGTGAGTGGTTGATTCACTGGGTGTATGGGTTCAAGAGTGCATGTGAAAACAGCTGTATGGGTGGGTGAGTGTGTGTATGGGTGTGTTGGTGAGTGAATGGATGTCTCAGTGGTACATGTCCAAGTAACTACATATGTAAAAGGCAGTCTATGTGAAAGTTGGAGTATATAAATGACTATACGTGAGAGTCAGTGATTGTGAGAGTGGCTGTATGGATGAGTGTGTACTTGTATCAGTGATTCAATCAGGGGGTTGTTTAACGCGCTACTCACCCGTGAGGGTCTCAAGGCGTGGGGGGGGAGCGGCTCCGGATCAGTTGAAGAGCCAGGTCTTGAGGTCCTTCCTGAATGTGTGCAGGGTCGGGGAGCGTCTGATGTTCACAGGGAGCATGTTCCAGGTCTTGGCTGCGATGTAGGAGAAAGCTCTCCCGCCGGATCTGTTTCTGCGGATGCGGGGGACCTCGGCCAGGGCGAGGTCGGCGGAGCGGAGGTTCCTCTTGGGTACGTGGAAGGATAGTCTCTCGTTGAGGTATTTGGGGCCGATGTTGTTGAGGGATTTGTAGGCGTGGGTGAGGAGTTTGAAGGTGACCCTCTTCTCGACGGGGAGCCAGTGGAGGCCTCGTAGGTGTTGGGTCATGTGCTCTTGACGTGGAGTCCCGAGGACGAGTCTGGCTGCGGCGTTCTGGATGGTTTGGAGTTTGCGTAGAAGAGTTCTGTTGATTCCGGCGTAGAGGGCGTTGCCGTAGTCCAGTCTGCTGGTTATGAGTGCGTGTGTGACGGTCTTTCTGCAGTTGGGGGGGATCCATTTGAAGGTCTTACGGAGGATGCGAAGGCAGTTGAAACTAGTGGAAGCAATGGCGTTGATCTGGCGGCTCATGGAGAGGGAGGAGTCAAGGATGATGCCGAGGTTCCGAGCGTGGTCAGTCGGGCTGGGTGGGTTCCCGAGGGCGGAGGGCCACCAGGTGTTGTCCCAGGCGGAGGTGCGGGGTCCAAGGATGAGGACCTCGGTCTTCTCTGAGTTGAGCTTCAGGCAGCTGTCTTGCATCCAGGCTGCCACGTTCTTCATTCCTTCCTGGAAGCAGAGTCTGGAGTCTTCGGAATTCTTCGTGAGTGAGAGGATGAGCTGGGTGTCGTCGGCATAGGATACGATCCTGAGCCCATGCTGTCTGACGATGGCGGCGAGGGGGGCCAGGTAGATGTTGAAGAGCGTGGGGCTGAGTGATGATCCCTGGGGTAATCCGCAGTTGATTTCCGTGGGTTCGGAGAGGAAGGGAGGGAGTCGAATCCTCTGGGTTGTGCCAGAGAGGAAGGATTGGATCCAGTTGAGGGCGGCTCCTTGTATCCCTGCGTCGTGAAGTCTGGCTGCGAGCGTGCGATGTGAGATGGTGTCGAAGGCTGCGGAGAGGTCTAGAAGGATGAGGGCCGCAGTGTGTCCCTGGTCTAGTAGCATGCGGATGTCGTCAGTGGTGGCGAGGAGGGCGGTCTCGGTGCTGTGGTTGCTGCGGAATCCGGACTGGGACACGTCTAGGACGGAGTTCTCTTCGATGAAGGTGGTCAGCTGGGCGTTCACGAGCCTCTCAGTGACTTTGGCCGCGAAGGGGAGGAGAGAGATGGGCCGGTAGTTTTTCAGGTCCGTTGGGTCGGCCGTAGGTTTCTTGAGGAGGGGTTTCTCCTCCGCCCGTTTCCAGTCGTCTGGGCAGATGCCGGATCTGAGGGAGGTGTTGATCATCCGTCCTAGTTTGGGTGCGATGACAGCGGCGGCCCTGTGGAAGATGTGCGGTGTGCAGGGGTCCGTTGGGGCTCCTGAGTGAGTTTTCTTCATGGTCGCGGTGATGAGTTCTATGGTCGCGGGATCCCAGGATGTGATGGTTGGCTTATCAGCAGCGGTGGGTAGGGGGTAGTGTCCGGTGCTGGTTCGCTGAAGTTGTCGTGGAGGGCCTTGATCTTCAGATGGAAGTAGGAGCTGAGCTTGTTGCAGAGTTCCTGGGAAGGTGTGACGTCCGTGGCTTTGCAGGTGGGTTTAGCGAACTGCTGTATGACGTTGAACAGCTCCTTGACGTTGGTCGCGTTGGTCTGGACTTTGTCTCTTATGAAGGTCTGTTTGGTGTCTCTTATGCGCTGGTGGTATTCCTTCAGGGCGCTCTTGTGGTTGTTCCGTGCTTCAGGTGGTTTTCTGGTTTCGCCAGGTTTTCTCTAGGCGTCTGCAGGTGCGTCTGGCTTCTTGGAGTTCTGTGGTGAACCAGGCTGCCTTCAGAGGGCGTTGTTTGGCGGGGTGGCGGAGGGGTGCCAGCTTGTCGGCGCAGCAGGAGACCCAGCGGTGAAATTTCCTCGCTGCGGAGTTGGTGTCGGTCGTGGCGCTGGGGGGGTTTACGGAGGGTGGTGTTGAGGTGTTCCTCTGTGATCTTGCTCCAGTTTTGTCGTGGTGGGCACGGGGCGGGCTTGGCTGCGGTGGTGGTGTTGAAGGTGAAGTGGACGCAGTGGTGGTCCGTCCAGAAGGGCTGGGTGGTGTGGCTGAAACGGATGTTAGTTCCTCCCGCGAAGATGGGGTCGAGGGTGTGACCTGCTCTGTGGGTGGGCGTGTTGACGAGCTGCTTCAGTCCTAGGTTGGCGAGGTTATCGAGGAGAGTGGTGGAGTTGGGGTCGTTGCGGTTGTCTAGGTGGAAGTTCAGGTCCCCGAGTAGAATGTAGTCCGTGGAGGTGAGGGCGTGGCGAGCTCGGCGATTGTGGTTACGGGGTGGGTGCGAGGCCCTGGCGGTCTGTAGATGAAGGTGCCGCATAGCGTGGTCCTCGGGCTGGTCTGGATCTGGAAGTGGAGGTGTTCTGTGTTGGAGAGGGGGTCACTCGTGCTGGATGTGGAGAGTCGGAGGGGGGTCTTGTGTGTGATGGCAAGTCCTCCTCCTGGGCGGTGTGGGCGGTCCTTTCTCTGGATCTTGTAGCCATCGGGGATGGCCGTGGCGATGTTGGGGCCAGAGGAGGCGTTGGTCCAGGTTTCCGTGAAGAAGGCGACGTCGAGCGAGAGGGTGTCGATCAGGTCCCAGATTTCTACGGCGTGTCGGTGCAGGGAGCGCACGTTGAGAAGGATGCAAGTCAGGGTTTCGGAGGTGCGTGCATCAGGCGGGTCTTGGGCGGTTGTGGGAGCCTTGTCGGTGGTGAAGGATCTGCAGCAGGGTCTGCACGAGAACTGCCCATGGGTGGTGTTCGGCAAGGATCTTGCGCAGTCGGCGTGTCTTCCGGGATTGAGTGCGTGGAGGGTGGCTGAGTCATAGCGGTGAGGCCCCGGAGAACCAGGGTTCCTGGCGCTGGTCGCGGTTGGGCGCAGACGGGCTTGCCTTAGGCGCGCGTTCGGCGCGACCGCGCAGCGGTCGGCATTAAGTAGGGGAGGGGGCGGGATTAGAGGTAGGGTGGCGGGAGCGGGTCTGTGTCGGGGGCGGGGTCGCAGGGGCAGCAGCGGCGGGAAAGAGAGTACAACAGAGCAACAATACGGGGTAAAATGAAATACAGTAACCCACACAAAATGCAAATACAAGAATTAAAGAGTAGGGGGGATTACTTATGAGAGTGGAGAGGCAGGCAGAAGGGAACACCTGAGGCGCGCTGCCGGCGCGAACTCTGCTGAGGAGGAGGGGCTCAGAGCCGGAGCGACTGCGAGCCGGAGCTGCTGGGGAGTGCTAGCCTGGACCAGGGGTCAAGGCTATTACACGCGCTCCCCCGCAGCGGTCGGCATTAAGTAGGGGAGGGGGGCGGGATCAGAGGTAGGGTGGCGGGAGCGGAGGATGAAGTCCACTTGTGTCCTGAGGTCCTCAGGACACAAGAGGACCTCATCGCCCCACCAGCAGTGCACCAGAAGCTGCGTTGCAGAGTGGTGTAAAAAGGGGCATGGCCTCGGACCACCACTCTGCAACACAGCTCTGTGGCGCTTACTGGAGGTACCTGGTGGGCTAGTTGGCCCCCAGGGACCCTCAGGATTGAAGGGGACTAAATCCCCCAATTTACAATGCGTCAGGGGGCGCGTTTGCACACTTGTTGTTTCAGGCCCCGCCCCCTCGCTGCACCACTGTGCAAACACGCCCCCTGGTGCATTGTAAATGCTTTTTTGGGCCCTGGAGGTCCTTGTGGGACCCCCTGAGCAGGCCTAGGGGGTCAGGGTGTTTTCACCCTGTCCCCTTTTCTTGTTTTTCAACCTTTTTTCCCCTTTTTCTTGTGACTCGGTTCTACCGAGTCACAAGATGGCTGCCAACACTTCCTGGTTTTGAGTGTTGGCAGCCAATCAGAATTGAGCTCGTGCTCGGGAGGGTTCGCGAACCCTCCTCGGTGCTCAGATATCAAAACTTTTTCTTTTTTTAATTTCTCAGGAACTACTGAACGGATTTACACCATTTAACAAAAAGGGCTCTTTCTGAACTAAGACCTACCTTTTTTCCAAATTTGGTGTAATTCCGTTCAGCAGTTCGGGCTGTAGCTTTGTCTAAAGTTTCCTATGGAAAATTACATGGGGAAAACGTGTTTTGGGACCCCCCTTTTTTCTCGGCCCCCGCTTGATGAATCACCCCAACACTTTCAAGACAGGAGCTGACCGGAGCGCCCCACTAGTTTTGAAAATTTCACGAAGATTCGTCAAACGACGCCAAAGTTATTGGGAAAACAAAAAACGCTTTTTGAATAGAAACGAGGTCCTAACTATAACTACCTACTGGCGACCGATATATATATATGCAAAAAAAAGAGAAGCAGAGAACTCTGGGTAGTTTTCAAGTTTAGGTGGAAAGATATATATATATATATATATATATATATATATATATATATATATATATATATATATATATATATATATATATATATATATATATATATATATATATATATATATATTCGTTCCAACGCCTGCTCACACAATTTGGAACAGACTCCAGCACGCTCGGGGTCCCTTATTTTGAGTTTTTATTTCAGCTACATACTGTCAGGTAACGCATTTCGACCGCACAAGCGGTCTTTCTCAAACCTGAAGTCCCCGCCATTTTTTCACCCTTATACTAGTGCAAATCTTAAAGTAACAGTGCAACATTAGCAATAAAGTTTTAAATGAACAATTAAAGTGACAGTGCAACAATATAACCTCCAGAGTGACATATGCAAACAAAGTATCCAGACCCAACTGTCAATACATTGTGCAAATGAGTGTACCACACCTCTTATTAAATTATCAAACTCTGCGGCAATATCACAAGTTTATACAATTTAAAACATTATAAAGGTATTTAAAAGAAACACATTTCAAGTTCCAGGCAAGTGCCCTGTTGATGCCTCATTTGTACTAACCCATACTCCCGGGTCAACTTAACGCTCATTAATGTTATTATGTGCAATGTCGCTCAATTAATAAAGTGAATTGTGCCTTGTGCAAATATCGCATTATTGTTTTAAAATTCAAAATAACATGAAATTAGCTCCATTGAAAGATATATGCAAATGCATAGGAGACGTGAACAATATTACACTTCCCCTAATTATTCACTCTGTCCTCTACTCATTCTTATAGGCAAGTGCCCTTACTCTTTCAATGAATGTCAAGGCTATTCACATCCACATTAAACTAAAGTGCTTGTGCAAAAACCATATATACACATATATATATATATATATATATACATACACACACACACATATACACACACATATATCTAAAAAAATATAGAGAGAAAAATACATGTTTTGGGTAAGGCAGATAAAAAACTTATAATGAAAGGAGATTTTGAGGGTTTACCCCAAAAAATATAAAAAAGAAACAATAAAATAATATAAATGATACATAAAACAAAAATGTGTGTGTGTGTGAGAGCGCACGAGTGAGCGAGAGAGAGAAACATCTTTTGGGTGTGGAGAAGGACCTTGTCTTACACTTCAGGTCACAGTTGTCCTAAATAACATGCATTATTGGGTCATGTTTATTGCAATCAACAAGGCCGTCCACTAGTGGAATAAATAAAGAACTTAAAGCACACCATCTTAGTACCAGTGCTCCATCTTATAAGACAGAAATTGCTGTGGTATTTGTCCGGCAAAGTTTACAAACTTGCCATGCACCGGCTCTGCTCAGGAGCTCACCGGCATTCTTCATGAGAAGATGTTTTAGTGAAAATAATAAGCTACATAGAAAAACAGTGTTATTCTATAACATATTTTTGAAAGGTAATTAACAAACAGTGTTATCTCATTGAACCAAGCAGAGGTCTATGTGTAATCTGCAGGTCACTGTTTCCAGTCCTTGTGAAATAGTGTGGTTGATTAATAAACTAACTGCAGAGAAATATGTGTAGGTTATAGCCATAGTTTCAGATAGGAAACTCGATTGGTAAATGCACCCACATCAGTAGTCTGCGTCTGTATCCTCTTTATTATGGACTTTATTCCTAAGGGGAAAGTACACTGAGTTACAAAATCTTTTAGTTATAATTTATGCTGAGTTGGAACAGGTCACTAATTGCTGATGTTGATGACAGAGGGTGTGTGCTACTATTTATGATTCTTGTACAGCATATGCATCCTCTATATCAATAAAGCTTATTAGAACATTGGAATGTGGAGCACTCCATTGAATACAATGGAGTGCTCCGAGCTTCTACGGGCCGGTAAAAGCCCGCAAAACAACATTCCAATGTTGTTTTACAAAGGCCTCTCGGACCCGAGGGGATTTAAACCCCCTGGAACTCTGAGAGGCCTTTGTTTTATTTGTTAGAACATTCTGCCCACTAGTGGCAGAATGTTCTAATAGCCTTATAGCCCTTCGTAGCTGGGCTATACCGGCTATTAAAGTCCCGCTCGCTGGAGCGGGTCTTTAATAGCCGGTATAGCCCGCTACGGCGGGCTATAATAAATCCTTATCATTCCTACTGATGTATGAGGCCAGAGATCAAAAGATTGGTGTAACTGTTGGAGTATACCTACTGCCTAAATCTTTAAGGCTTATGCACCCTGAGCAGTACCTCTACAGTCTGAGCCTATGATATTTGTCTTACATGAGTGATATCTCTGCTGTTTACTGCCCGAGATTGAGATATTTGTAACTTTTTCCATTTTCTGCCATGCCCCCTTCAAGTTGATTACCACCCATATTATGAAATTATGAGTTTACTTAGAATAGGCAGAGTGCTAAGATGAAAAAAAGTGTAAGGTAAAAGTGCAGAAAGAAGCTCAATAGATGTTTAAAGATAACGAAAATATATATCAATTTACAGGCCCAGATTATTAAAAGTGCCTAAAACCCCTACAGTTTCTTAGTTATTTTATTTGAAAATAGTCCTGTGAAATAACCTTTTTTCTAAATACTGGTTAGGAGATCCTCCCCAAATGCACTATTGGAAAGTAGGGCACTCACTTCTGCCACTCAGTAAAATTCAGAGTGCCTCTTCATATTATATTACTTCCAAAGCTCGTTACATACCACTGGGAAGGTGAAGTCAGGCGTTAACAGGAGTCGAGCCTGGGCATTCCACGCTTCACACTTTTTAACTGCTTGGGGAAATATCCCAATCTTGCAAGTATGTGGTAGAAGATTTCCAATGATTGGACAATTAATGAGTGCTCAAAGCACCAGAGTTACTGCTAGGTGAGTAATATTTATGGTTCCTTCCACACAGAAAGAATTCTTTGTTTGCTCATCTTGACTCCCAGCTTCCAAAGGCACAGGATCCGATGAGCTGTGACAACACTAATGTAAAAGGAACTAAAGACCATTTTTGTTTCTGGAAAAACCTCTGAGTCAAATATATTCACACATGACACTAAGAAGAAAGCACATCATACCTCTGACATTTGACACTTGTAAAACATCAAAACATGACCCTTATGTAACCCATGGTTCACATCCTAAGCAGGAATTTAACTCAGGGAAGAAGAACAATGTAACTTTAGAGTAACCCTGCTAATCAAATAAAGTGGCCCTTTTGTGCCAATGAGATTGGCAGTGTGGGCAAGGTAGGAAAGCATCGGCGATTAGTTGGCATGTTGGTGCGGACTTCTTTGGTAGGCTCTGGTATTGGGGAACTCAGTGTGAAGCGACCTATTTCTTCTGGCTGGCATTTGACAGCAATGTTGGTACACTTTGTTGAAGGGACTGAGTTTGCTTGTTCTTACAGCGTTAAGGGGTGTGGGGATCATTGCTCAATGTGGAATAGTACTTTGCTCACAATAGCATCAACTACTGGCACACGGATGGATGGCAGTGCTTCGAGCTTCTCCAGATTCACTCACCATGCTGATCCAGCTTCAGGGTCAAAACTCCACCAAGAATACATGAGGTATAGTACTTTTGAGAAGGGCACTCCTTTTCTAATCTCCAAGAGAAGAGCTCCAAAGGGCTGTGAAAGGCTATCACAGCCGGTGAAGGCACATTTTCCAGTGCCTCCATTTTAGAGACAGTCACTTCAACTAAACATTTCACAGAGTCTGGCATTACTTAGAATGCAGTTCCTATTTGGGTCAAAGATTGGCTATCGGTTTCACCCCCAAGAACTTTGCAGTCCTAGATGGAGCTGCTCCTTTCCTCTACATTCTAATGCCTATTGGCATGAGGGAAGCCTCATTTAAGGCTTGTTAAGAGTGTGGCCACATGTTCCAGTCTGTGGAGGGCAGGAAAAGCTTTCTGTGAAACTCTGGGCTGGGGATCTCAAAGGAACAATCGTGACAGAAACAAATGCCCCTTCAATATCTTAATTTCACTCCCCTTACTAACCAATGTTCATGCTAATGTGTTTGACCAGAGATGGAAGGCCACAGGAAGCTACACTGATTACTCTTGCATAAACATACACAAACATTTGATGTCATAGTATAAGTATGCTGTTCCATGTGATGACATTGTTTTCCAAAACATCTTTTGCAAAAATTATTTTTCTAAGTAATATTTTACAATAATATGGTATCTGACTCACATTTTCATTTGTAACATAGAGGTCATAATTATATTTCTGTAAGTTTTCTTTCAACAGTATCTTTCCCATTTTCTGTCATTCTTTGTCGCTGCATTTAAACGCAGTTTCCTTTTTACCTGTGGTCTGTCCTTTCCTTATGGCATGACAGCACAGCGATCAACAGAAAAAATGCTTTAAAAAACACTACTGAGAGAGTGGATCTTGCTCAGTCCATTTGCTGATTACATGGAGTAAAGCTTTTGATTGGGCATCATTTGTGGGCTTCTGACAGAAGAGTGCTTGGACTACATTCCTATTGGCTTAATAGATGGTTTCCCCTCTCCTCATAAGGCCGCTGTGTTCAAATGTAATGACATGGCTGCATGCAAGGGGAACTCTCCATGATGATTTAATCCTATTTGCTTATTTCTGTCAGGTGTCATTCTTTTTCTTTAACTGTCTTAGCCTATCTTCCAATCATCTAGTTTTATCCTCTTTGTTTTGCATTCTCGCAACCTTCTTGTGTTTTGTGAAGCTGCATTTCCCTTCATGTCGTCTTCCCATTTGTCTCCTATCTGTGCCCCATTTTGTAGCTTAGGTCAATTTTTTGTGGATTCTTTTAATCTCTTTTCCACTCCTGTTCAAGCGTTTTATTTTTACTTGTCCTGATCGTTTGTTTACTTATTTCACTTGTTAGACCTGTTTTTTATTGCCCCTTGATACCATCCTTTTCTCTCACATCTTCCAATTCTTCTTCACCCCTGATAAGCATGGATGCTGGTGAAGTGGTGAATGCACAGGATAATCCTCAAGAGGTAGCTGATTTTAAGCTTGCACAGATCTGTACAATGTGCATGGGGCAGCAGAAGCATATAAGAACATAGGAGAGAGCAAATAACTCAGGGAAGAGATCTAAGGCGCAGGCAAGGATATCATCCCGTCAACATTTGGAGTGCAGATCTTGACCTACAGCAAATCTGTCAAGGACCCTTATCTTCTCCAGTGTCACTTTCACAGCTGAACTGTTTGAACCATCTCTGTATGAGAAATGGAAATTTAAATATGTGGTTCTAGCCTAACCTTAAATACCAATTCACCAAGTAGACGTGTGAACCATAATGTCCTCAGGACCCCCTACCTAAAAATGTCAACACTGGCAAGCCATTTATGAAAAAAGGGTCTCAAAGTCTGATAAGTTGGGAGATCTGCTCTGGGTGGTAATTTATTACAGCACCTGTGGCCCTCTGCTTGAACTGCGACTTTTGGGACCAATTTGAGCAGAAACCCTTCTCCTTAGGCACTCTATCAAGTGTTTCTTTGTCTACGAGCGCCAGAGTATGTTAACCCTGCTGACAGGACACTCCAGATGCGAACTTTAGCAAACTAAGCCATTAATTTTTCTGTGGGTGGGAATCTCAGATTACTTCTGTGTGGGGATTTTTGAGTTCTTCAAAATATATATTTTTTCAGTGGCAATTGCAACAGAGTCTCAGATGACTGGGATCAAACTCTGTTAGTTGTCTCGCCTTGAAACAAGGGCTGCAGAAAATCTAATCAAAGGATAGGTGTAGCTTAAGAAGTCAGATACACTTTCAGCATTCTGGCTGGCACAATTGTTATGTTCACATGGGATGGTAAACAAAGCAAAAGTAAGACGAATGACACCCATGTGTTTCTGATGTTTGTCTAGAACTCACAATATCTCTCCCTCAAGATAAACTTGTCCCATCCATTCAGGATCATAATGCCTTAATTCAAAGGACTATTAAACTGTTTGTGTCATATTTCATCACCACTAGGTTGTAGTGCCTTCTGCAATCTTGGACATATTTTCATTTTCATGATTTGCCATTTTTCTGCTAAGAACAAAGGCATCCAGTTTTAGAGACATAGGGGCTGATTACGATGTCGGTCGGAAAGGCTCCGAAAGGCATTTGGGTCGTCCGAATCCGATTCGGAACCCGTCTTTCTGACCGATTTGGAAAGCCTTCCGACCAACCGATTACAATAGTCGGAAAGTGCTCGGACTTTCAGACTCGGTTCCGAACGGCATTTGGAGTAACTGAGTCATTCGGAGCCGACTCGTACAGGTCTACGGATTGTGTTTCTGACCGACGTATTACGATGTCGGATTTGGACAGCCTTTCCGAATCAGTTGTTCCGACACGGATCAGCTGTCGGAATCCGACTTTGGGGTCCGGCGACAGGCCCCCCTTCACCCAGAGCCTTCTGAATGGGGCCCATGGGGGTACCCATGGGACCCCTCTTACCAACCATGCACAGTGTGGCAGGCACCATGGGGTGCCCGCCACAGGGTGCATGATTTCCCCACCCACCCCTTTCTTTAATGGGTGCCTGTGTATTCGGTCGGAACACACGCTCTCATTGAAGTCAATGGGAGTCCGACCGAACGGTGTTCGGAAGCATCGTAATCAGTCGGTCGAACTCCCTGAATCCGATTCGGTCAGAAACCATTCCGAGTCTGATTCGGTCGGAATGCTTTCCGACCGACATCGTAATCGGCCCCATAGTTGTGAATAGACAGTCACTCTTGAGTGCTACTGTTAGACCCGGCTTCCTGGGCACCAGGGCACTCAGGGGTTACTGCGCTCCAATCGCATCAACTGGAGTGTTCCCCACTGGTGTCCTGGGGCATCAGTACTACTGGACCCAAAATTGGATAACCAAGTACTCCTCTCCAGCACTTGACTCTCTCAGGATAGTGAGACAGAGCAGTCCAAGGCTTACTCAAGGAGGTGAGGTGGGGTTAGACATTCAGAATACAGTGCACACCGTACTACCAGCAGATAAACTCAATGTCAAGTCAGTGCTTTACTTTTTATAAAAGAAAAGTTCTTTAATACACACAAGATAATTATACTACACATAAAACTAGGATAAACAGTGAAAACCAGATGTCTCTACAACCCTCTGGGCCAGAGTTCTGACCCCAAACAGTATTATAGCGCCTAGACGCCAAGCACTATAAAAGCACAGTTAACATGAAAACACACAGTTAGCATTGCATATTACAGACCATGTTTCACAGGGCTGCTCTCATTCGCTAGAGCCTTGATACCAATCTTTGGATTGAAAGGATATAGTTTCAGCATATGATGTGAAGTCAAATGTTCTTGATCAGCCCCATAACCCCCACCCAAAGCAACAGAAGTGCCCTCCCGTCCTGAGTGAGGACACTGCTCTAGTGGTGTCAGGGTTCTGACCACAGGTGCCTGATGTCTTGGCACAGTTTACTGGAGTCCCACTAGTCCAGTAGCCACTGGCTACCTGTAGGAGGGTAGTGGTTGGACAGAGTGCCAGTTCACCTGATACCCCCAGAGATCACAAAAAGAAAGGTGGGGGCCTGTTTCACTGGCCTCTATTCCCAGCTACTGCTTGTACAGGCTCCCACAGCACAGGGGAGGATCTTAGAGGGGATTTGATCTCACCTTCAAGGACTAGAATCAAGCTTCCCCCTCTCTGGCTCCCTTGATGTGCTGCAAGCTTCCTTTCCACACCAGCTTCCTTGATGTGCCGCTAGCTTCCTTTCCACACCAGCTTCCTTGATGTGCCACAAGCTTCCTTTTCACACCAACTCCCTTGATGTGCTGTAAGCTTCCTTTCCACACTTTGGGCAGCTGTCTGCAATTTCCTTGTTCAAAAGCGCACGCTCCACAAGTCTCACAGAAACAGCTGGTCTTCTCCCATGCTGCTGATGCCCTGGATTCTCGTTGAACTCTTGGCAGCAGACTCCATCCATCATAGAGAAAACTTCCTTAAGTTCCAGACGCAGTGAGCAAGTGTCTTATCTCTTGCCTTCACACTGCGGGTCGCTGTTGGCTTTCTTTGGACAGACCTGGTGTGGCCGCCTCTTCAGTCATAAAACCAGTCTTGAACAACAGCTGACCACTCAGGCCAGACTTTTATCACCGCTGATTGATAGGCTCATCCAATCAGAGGGTCTGCTACTTTTGCATCCTGAATACACCTCCAATCACAAACCATTCATGGCATGTTCAATGCATGACTAAAGCATGCACAGATGACCTACAGTCTTCCCTGGTACCAGCCTGTGCAATTCCCTAAAGAGGAATTTTAATTAACTCCAGACCAGGAGGCACTGACCAGTGGGGGGAGGGTCCTCTTAGCAGAGTTAGTGCAGCTAAACCCAGATAAGAGCTGAGTGTCTACCCCAGCCCACCTGGTCTCTCCAAAGAAATGGGGAGGGGCACGGGATGTCCAGCAGAACAGCTTGCATTCCACACACTGGCTCAACTCACCATTCTTCCCCAGTACACCCACGGGCTCTCAACCACAAGTCAGGTAGACAAAGGCAACAGGACCACAGGCACGGCAGACTGCACAGACTTGATCAGGAGGGTGGCTAGTGACTCACCCCTCCTGACTATAGATTTATTGCTGCCACCACTGTCAGTCTACCACAGCCTGGGTAGAGAGGGCAGTAGCCACTCTCTGAAAAATAGGGGTGCACTAGGCATGCCCCCTCGACCTCAGAGCCAGGCTCTAGGGTCTCAATCCATGTAAACAGGGAGACCCTCAGTGGACATGTATGATTGTCATGCTCACTGAGGTAGGGATCTAGAAACCATACCGCAGCTTTTCAGTGACTTGCCTGGAGATTAGCATAAGGCAGGGGAAGCACTCTCTCCAGAGACATGCAGGAGACTTCCCGTTCCAACAGCTACTATTTTCCACCCTCTAGTATGATCATCACCCTCTATTATCATCATCATCCTCTGATCGCATCATCACCTCCCAGACTAAGCACTGACCACCACGCTACACTTTCGAGAGCCAAGATCCAAACAGGAATACATGTCACCTAACAAGTAGTGCAATAATACCTATGGCCATGGGACTCCAGTGGTAAACATCGGCTACCTGCGAGAGAACCTGCCACTTTCTACCCTGGGGCTTAATGTACAAAACCTTGGCAACAAGTCAGTGACTACTACTGTCATCTTATTGCAGCTCCTCTAGTACTGTGCCTACCTCTGAACTGTTGTTGCTTTCTGTTACTAATCCAGCTCTGATGCATCTAGCTGCATCATCTCTTTAGCTGCTCTTCAGCCGAGTCTTCCAATCTCTTATTTTCTTTCGGACTTAATTCCTTGATCCCTGGTAGTGGTTCATGTCATCCATGTCTGCAGGTCAACAAACTCTAAGGTGGTCGATATATGTGGATGCTTGAATCTGAGTCACTGAGTGTATTACTATTGGCTCTCTATATGATTGTTCTATGTGTACATTTTGTTCTTGTTTCTGCTGTGTAAGCAGTAGTGCTATCTACAGTTGTCGCCAAATTCTTATTCTTGCCCAAAGCCTCAATTTCTACTAAGCTCAATACAGTGGCAGAGGTGGAGAATTCCACCAATGAGTCTCTTTACTGCTGGCCACTGCAAAGAGACTGAATCAACAGAGGTATCAATGTAAGACCGACATCAGAATCCCGCGTTTCAAATAGGCATAGATTCTGTTCAAGTGACCAAGTTTGATGCAACTGTTATGGTGCTCATTTGGTGTAAATTTACATCAGTTGGCACTGTCGCTGTCCTTAAAAGGGGGTGTTGACGTATCTCACATCTCCAGATAGAATACAAGGCCTACTATAGAATAATTGGCCTCCTGTGTTTCCACTTTTCGGTGAAAACACACACACAGAACTCCACTATCCGTCTGGCTAGATTTTACCTAATTAGACCTATATAATCAAGCAAAAAACAGAAACACCTTACACACAGGTGTTATGAACACAATGCACAACTGGCAACAAACTCACAAACGTCCAAAAGAAGGCATTAAACAGACCAGCTTGCATACAGCTAACACAGAATAGATACGACATATAGCTGCCTATCACCATTCTCCCAGGAACACTTCCCACCAGGACAGAATTCCTAGCATACATCCAACATGGTCCAGGTACATCTTAATTGTCTTACTGACATGGTAGTCAAATAAACTCCAGTCTGCAATGTTAACCCTGGAATAATGTGAAAAGTTGTCGCATTTCTGAAAATACTGCACCCTTATTGTGACTGTCAGTTTTTTAGGAGGGCTCTTAATGCTAACAAACAGTCAGAAATAGCCAAAACAAACAAATAAATAAATACACAAGTACAAACATAGGAAGCTGCAATGCCCGGTGGGCTCAATCATCTCATTATTCTGGCTAGAGGTAGGCTTGGCAGTTATCTGGGATAGGAACTAGCACGCTTAGCAGGAACATCTGGCAACTTCTTTCTGGATCAAAGATCTTTTGTTCTGGTAGGAGGAGAATGGCATTGCTGCTCTCCATATGGGGGCACTGTGGAGTTAGAGGCCAATGACTGGCGGTGGGAGGGGTGCCATTGGACATCTTGGCTGAGTGGGGTTCAGTAGTTTAACCCCTTGAGATTAGTTGTGCACTGCACCGAATGTCCAGGGCATGGCATTCACTGGACCTTGGACTTGCCATCCATTCTCTGTCACACGGCGCAGCACCTCTTTTAGGTCTTCTCAGCTCAACAAGGCCTACTATTTATTCTAGGTTCGGCCTTCTCACGCTGGCTTTTCTGACGGTGATGGCCAAGTGGCACAAATTGGAAGTCTTGCTCCTGCTTCTCCAGTCACCATGAGCAGGGTTAGGTCTCTTCAGTGACAGTAGGTCAGGTGAGCTGTTGAGTTGGCACGAGTACACATTGTGGGTCCAGGTGGAGACCGGGCTCCACGGTTCTTCACCTCTAATTTTTAAGCAGGAGGCGGTAGTCAAAAGGCTCCTGCAAGCGTTTTGGCACCTTTGGCTGCCTAAAGGGAGCAGTGTTTTAAAGGAGCTTGCTTTTTATTAAGGGGACATTTGGGAATTGTTGGGGATGTATTCATTGCCTAATGCAGCATTTTGAAGAAGTTTGCTTGCTTTAAAGAGACAGGCCGAAACAGTGTGCAGTTAATATTTTGTATGCTAGCTGGTGCCAATTTTTGTGGTGGTCACACAGGTCTGAATATGAATGTTTTATGTTGTGGTTGGAACATCTATAATTCGCATTTGATTCAATGTTGTGATTTTACCCTGACTTTCTTGCAACTTGGGCCGTTATCTTGGGCCAACTTAAGTTTGCTCTTCGTATTATAGCAATGGACTACCTGTTCTCCAGGTCTGGACCCCTAGACAATGTAGGATCTCAAGGGAATGCATTATAAGACTAGGGTATGTGCTGGAATCAGAAAGGATTTTAAAATTTGGCATGCTTTTTTGTAGGAATTTAATGGCAGTGTTCAATCACAGAATTTGTAAAGCGCACTACTTACCCGCGAGGGTCTCAAGGCGCTAGGGAAAAAAAGGGGGGGGGGTGCTGCTACTGGTCGAACAACCAGGTCTTGAGTAGCCTCCTGAAGGTCAGCAGGTCTTGGGTCTGTCGTAGGCTTAGTGGAAGGGTGTTCCAGGTCTTGGCGGCGAGGTGGGAGAAGGATCTGCCGCCGGTGGTAGTTCTTCGAATGCGAGGGACGGTGGCGAGGGAGAGGTCGGCGGAGCGGAGTTGGCGGTTGGGGACGTAGAAGAGGAGTCGGCTGATGAGGTAGGCTGGGCCAGTCTTGTGGAGTGCCTTTTGTGCGTGGATGAGGAGTTTGAAGGAGATTCTCCTGTCGACGGGGAGCCAGTGCAGGTTCCACAGGTGGGGGGTGCTGTGGCGTGGTACATCGAGGATCAGGCGTGCGGAGGCGTTTTGTATGCGTTGCAGTCGCTTGATGAGCTTGGCCGGGGCTCCCGCGTAGAGGGCGTTCCCATAGTCAAGTCTGCTACTGACGAGGGCCTGGGTGACTGTTCTTCTTGTGTCTGTCGGGATCCACCAGTGTTGTTTAGCAGGTCCCAAAGTAATCATGATACTGGTTTGTTCACAGATTCTGTTGGCAGTGTTGGCTTTGAGGCTATATTAGGTAACAAATGGCTTGAGCAGGGTGGCACCCAGACTGGTTTGCCACAGATATGGTCAAAAATTTGACTTTTTTAACCTTTTTTCTATGGCAATTGCGTTGCACATTCGGACAGACCATTTAGGGATCAGTCTGCTGTATTCCGGTCAGACAATATATGGATAAATATTTACGTAGATACAGGATTGTTCCTAAAACATCTACTTTGTACAATACTAAAATTAAAAAATGATAGAATGGATTAATCAGATGATAAGTGAAAATCTACGTATGACAGTGGGTGCTGGTCAGATTTTGGAAGAAAACTGTTGAGGTTATGGCTGCTTATGATTTGGTTCAACATGAAACAATTTAGGAAATCTCACTTAAAGTACAGCATGGAGGAAAACCTTATATACTATTTCCCCAGGCAGGATAAAGTGTGCTATGAGAGTCCAGGTAGATGGTCAAATGAGGTTTGTTTTTCCATTACTATAAAAAGAGGTTGCCTTGAACTAAGGTGCGCTTTTGGAAGGGTCGGTGAGTGGCCTGTAATTTACAAAATATTTCTTTATGTGATGTGCTAGGAAATTGTTAAGAATGGTTCCTTCCGTGTCTTGGCTCTTAGACAGTGTACATGCCACCGGGACACAACTTCTCCCTTATTGGGCTTTGCTTTTACACATCACTGATAACAGGTGTGTTGGTCCAATGGCTCAATTTAAATGAGCCATGACTACAGCTCCCAGAATGCATTGAAAAATAAGCAAAGTCCAGGCATGATAAAAGTGGTGTCCTGGTGACACAGAGCCATCTGGTCACCCTACTCTTAGAGACAAGGCAGGCGCCTGGCTCTGCTCTGGCTCGCCACTCCTATGAATTATCCGTCTTGTCCACTGATACTTCCAGAATAAACAGGATCACACTGTTGTACAGCTGGGCCATAAATGACAGTGCCACCTTTCCCCTCCCCCATAACTTTACTGCGGGTGTTATCTCCTTATTGAAGGCATTAGAATGCGATTGAAGGCTACTGCATGGCACACACACGGTAAACATGAGAAAATAACCTTTAACAACTGTCAGCTCTGACAAACGTGAATAAACAGTGGCGTTTTCGGCGGTCTGATTAAAAAAGCACATTCCTGGCGAGCTGTCCCCCCAACCACCCAGTAAACACGCTTGTCACAGCCCCCGTCAGGCTGATGTCTTCATTCAGAGGGCCATCTGCGCTTCGTGTCAAAACCAACAAATGCTTCCGATCCTACCCGAAATGTCAAACGCGGGGCCACTGGGAGGCTGACCCACGGATATCAACAGATGCTCCGTACAAGGCCCCAACTTACCACTGGGACTAATTAGGAAGAAATGAAGACGCAAAGTGGGAACATTTGTGTCATATTATCGGGAACCTGGTCCGCGCTCTCCGGCTCATTACTGGCACGCAGCCCTTTGATAGAGCGCCTGCCGGCCTCGCGCGCGCGGCGACAGCGCGGCCTCCCCGGCACGCGGCATTTCAAATGTAAAAAGGTGAATTCAATGACACAATATTGACTATCTGGCTGCTGACGCGAGCAAGAAAAGGTGTTTTATTGTGAGTTTAGTGCTTCAGCGATTAGTCTTGTTTATCCGTACACAGTGTAGAGAAAATATATTACAAACGTTCTTCACACACAGCACGGGCAACGGTAGTCCAGTGGTTTCCTCACACACATCAGGTGCAGCACCAACTCTGCAAGCTTGAAGCAAGAAACACAATGCCCTCTGGACGCATGCAAGGAAGCAGTAGTGAAAGTGCCCTTCTCTTACAGGGGAACACGTGCAGCACATATAGCAATCGTGTAAGCTTCGACCAGACTCACAACTGTCAGAGCACAGGCAAACAACAGAGGTGCACAGTTTCCTCATGCAGGCAAAACATGGGCAGGAGCAGCAGTGGATGCTTCCTTCACAGTTATGAATGGCAAAGGCAACAGGTGTGCAACATTCCCCCACGTGACACAGCATGGAGACCACGGACAGCAGCACAAGAGACTTGCCTTGCACATGGCCTAAAATATGGATAACGTGGCAGTGTAGTCTGTACTCACAAACACACCCCGCGCACACAGCTGCAGACAGGTAGTGCAAGCTCCCCTTACTCACTGAAAATAAACGAGTGCACCCCTCAAAACAAGCAGTTCAAGCTTCCTTCACATAAAGGGCAGGTACAAAACTGAGAAAAGGATTAGCTGCTTGCCCCTCGGAGGACAAACAACACAAGCTTCCCAAACAGACACAGAACAAAGTGTGGACATCAGCAATACACCATTCACTCCTACAGACACTAAAAATATAAAGCCTGGTCAGTGGTGGAGCTAGACTGGCATTCCATTAGAACATGTACACCCTGACCAGTATAGTCTTCTCCCCTCCCCAAACACACACGACGGACTTCAGTGTGAGCTTCCTTCACGCACAGAGAACAGGCGCAACATAGAAAGCAGCAGTGAAATAAACCACGCTGAACAGGTACAGCACCAAGGGCAGAAGTGCAGAGGCTTCCTCATATTAAAAGTAGTCGGAAGTGCAAGCCTCCCTTACAAAATCAGAACAGTGACAAAAAGTGTGGAAGCAGTAGTGAAAAGTTCCTTGACACGTGTAATTGGTAATGCAAGGGCTGGACTAAAAGTACAGGCTCCCCGTGGATAAAAACTTACAAGAGCCACAAAAATGGCAGTTTGTTTGGTCCAATAAGGCCTGGGAAGAATAAGCAACCCTAAATGGTGGTCCTCACACCACTGCTAAAGTAAACACCATGGCTTACTCCAACTCGCAATACATCTCCACCCCCACAAAACTCCACACGTGTGCAACAAGTATACAACTTCAAACCCAAAACACCTAATCCATATCATACTGACCACAGCACACAGTTCACCCAATGAACTGATGATATGCCCAATGGTCATCAATGGATATTCTGCCCTACACCAAGCCACAGACACTGCACACTATCACCGCACACAAAATTGATGCAATATGGCTCACCATATATATATTTACAGTCTTGACATCGTCCTCCATACAGACACCATTCAGCATATCCTCTGAATGCACAAGACTGAAGGAAGATTACACTCCTACACAAGCCCTCCTAGTCTGCACCTACAAACCTCACTCATCTCTATGGAGCTTCACAACTGCCATTATCACCATCTGCTTCTCAGACAGCCAGCCACCTTCCACCTGCTCTACAGGCCTTTGGAGCCAACCCAACATTAATGGACAAAAATATGAACCTCATCACCACCTCCTGCTGCTGTGTGAGGCAGGGCTTTCTGGGTAATAAATACGAGTTACATACAAGCCAAGCCATACCTGATTGTATGCCTACATGAATGCACTAATTCCTTAGAGTATGCGTGTGACAGGCTTATGGCCTAGACTACAAACCGTTTGAATGTTAATGGTAACAAATGTGTACTCAATCCAATATTTTATTCAGAACTGCATTTTGACATTAGTCGTGTTAATAAAACAGAGAAATGGAAACTTTCTGCTCGCTGAAAGTTGCAGAGCTACGGGTACGGATTACAGACACAAGGCCATCCTGCGTTGCATGGATATGACTTGAAAGAAAGCAGAAATAGTTACATATGTTTGTCTTCTGTGTACTTCTGCAGAAGGGACATTGTCAGTTTTCCGAAGCAGCAACGTAAAAGCTGCCCAGGAGCACCCCCCAATAGGAATTCATTTGAGACAAAGGTATAAAATGATGCTAAAATGAGGGTGGGGGGTGACACACAGCCAGTTGTCAAGAAGGACATGCTGAGAGAATAATTTCCTACTGTAGGCCAAGCGGCAGCGTAAGGTATGTGGGAATACTGACATAACTAGACATAACAAAGTTAGATAACTATATAATTTATAGATTGCTTATGCAGCTTGTTTAGATTTTAGACATATTAGAGTGGAGATGTGTGATGAAATATGTTTGGGGCATTTTTAGAGTTTTCTCTAACTTTAGTTATGACTGCTGACACATGGTTTGTAGATAAATTATTCCCTAATAAACGAATAAATAAATTGTAAAACACAACTATTGTGTCTGTTAACTATCTCTGGGAACCAAGGCCTGGCTTCACCTACAATACCCCTTGTAGATGAGAGATCCCCTGAAAGGTATTGTCTGACTCCTAAAACTCCCTATCAAATAGAGTATAACTCCTTACACAGACACCTGCCAATGCTCATTTTGTCTAATAAAGGTATGAAACATATTCCCTTTTGTGGCTAAGGAGATCTACTGGGCACACTCTCGTAAACAGTGGGAAACACAACCCTAAATCAATCTTTTCAAGAAGATATCCATCCATATCCAAGAATGAAAAACGTCAACCTTCCAGAAAACGCCCCGATCATGAAATGGAAGAAAAGTTATTTGACTTCCTTTGCTTTCTCCTTCTTCAGGAGTGGCTGCTCAACATGAAACTGGATATATTCACATATTAACTGGGCATAGATGTAAAAACACTTAGATTCATCATCACAAGTGACCTATCCTTGGAAACTACAATGTCACACATGGTTCCCACACTTGCTTATAGACTGAGTAAAACGCTGCCTTCCTGAGGGGAACTACAGATCACCAGTCCAAGCTCACACCTGGTTAATACCACGGATCTACTTGCCACTGTTAAAAATAAAACACAACATGTCGGAAAGCCTAACAGCTAACTAGCAATTGAATAAAAATAGCAGGCTGCACAGCAAAAGATCAAAGACAAGTGGCATTTCAAGTGACCAGGCCTCACGAAAGAAAACGGGCAGTTGGAGTCAAAGAGCTAAAATACATTAAAAAAATGGAACTGAAATACTTATGTTTTCCCTAATAGACGTCAATGTGGATAGATCACGTGGCAGAGTGTTACTCTGAGCAAAAACCTATCTAATTAGCCGGTGGCAGAATCTTCCACTCAAAGAAGCACAAAACGGACTTGAGGAGAAGATATATTTCATATACACAATACAAGCCTTGTTATTCTCACAAGATCCCACTTGCCGTGCCAGGTTTTGAAAACGAGGTTACATTGTTAAGATATGTACAAGGTATAACCCTGAGCCCTATGACTTCCTGGCCTACTAGAGCCACGAAAGATTACAAACATATTCAGTGCCACAAGAAACTTCAATCTGATATATAATGACATCCATATTTGATTAAATTATTAATATATTCAGGATTACATATACAATCAATAACACAGCAGTACACAAGCATGATAAAGACCGATTGTAAGTTTGTTTTCCCATCATCATACCCAAACTGTATCTCATTCAGTGTGTCCTGCATGTTACGCTTGACTCATCAAATGGCTAAAGAAATATGGCTATATTAGCAACCCAGTGGCAGAAAAAGTAGCTCCGTTCCATTCGTGCATCACATGCAAGTGCCGCTACATCACTGACATGGCGGCAACAATGTGTGCACAAGTGAACCTGGACAAAAAGCGAAATATCTCACGAGGCCACCACAACACAAGCGGAAAAGACATTGCCAGACTGAAAGTAAAACAATTCAAGAAAATAAATAAATAGCAGAAGAGCATTTTCAAGTTTCATGCCCAAAATTTGAAACAACATCCCTCCACATAGTATTCTTAACTCCTCAACCCTTCAGAAAGGAACTAATGGCAAATACTGAAGGAGCCTCCTGGGTCCTGGGTCCTCTGGCCTCATGCCCAAGCTGAGGAGACTTCGCTCAAAATCCATTTTAAACAGATTATGTACATGATCTGAAATCATCTGTAGTCCTACCATCTACACAAAGAGGATTTCCTCCCCACCACTAACCACTGGTACTGTCCCCACTGCTCTCTACCCTGCTTTATAATACCATCACTTAAATACAAGACATACCTGCACACGACTCCGGGTTGGAAAATTAATTTAAGGATCTTCACGACACTAAAACACCGGTAATTACTTTACATGATGCTCCTCCATTAATTATGGATGTACATTTTCAATACCTTGATTGGGAAGAGACTCGGGTTGTTTCAAATTGTCTGTCCCTCTTCTCCCACGGGCTGTATTTATGTGGTATGTTTTTAACAAACACTACATTAAAACTGAAAATAACTTATATAAATGCTGTACAGTCCTGAAGCATTTGTGAGCGGTAGACGCAAGCAAGCTGCAAGGGATTTCTCCCCATTCAGCCAGCCAGACGGATACTTATTAACCCATGTATGGTGTATTCACCTGTGTACCATGTCTACACCTTGGACGGTCTCACCAGCACTGAGGGACATGCACAGGGCTTCATAAAACACTGTGTGGTACTTCTCTGTCCTCAGCTCCTCCACAGTAGCGACGGGCGCCACGGCCGGACTGGGAACAGCAACCAGCCCTGGCAGATTTCTGCTCGACCTGCCCCGGGAGCAGGTGGGGTGGAGGGGGGGTGGTTGGTGCTAGTGAGAAGCACCGCCCCCAATTTTGTTACACGGGGCCGATACTGCAGCACTGCTTCAAACCGGCCCCCACGGGTACAAAACCGTCCCCACCCCTCAGGCCCACCAGGGAAACGCCTGGTGCCCGCTACGGCCAGTCTGGCCCTGACAGGCGCCTCCTGCCACCCTATCAGAACATGTAAACTGTTGGTTCTAAGTGAAAGCACTGTGCATTTTTTCCCCGCAAAAAAATGGTTTAAGCATGAGAAACCAAGAAACGTCCGCAAGACTTAGTTGAAACGAAATATCCTGCACTCTGCTGTTTGTAGTATGAACAAAGAGCTTTCCCGACTAGGGGTGTTGTATTCCTCTTAGGGTGTCCATAAACGGGCTTTCCAGTATCATGTCCTTATATAGGCACAATTCGCCCTGCCCTTATATAGGCCTAAAATCCCAGCCCTTATTTAGGCATTAAACCATGCACTCCAAATACAGGCATGGTCTCCGACATCCGTCCACCCTAACGTCACAATGAGTTCTTGAAGAACAGACCCTTAGGCTTCGGGAATTTCCCTAGCACAGGACTATTGATTTCTTCAAGGACTCATCTATTATGCATGAACCATTATTCCTTAGGGGTTCATTCATGACGTCTTCCGCTGTCCGATTCACGTCAATGCTAACATTCTGAGGTACCTCTCAGGTATAAATATACCTTCCCTAGCCCTTGTAAACTAGAGGAGACCTCGACTTCAGAGGAGCCCATTTCCCAGCCTGACGCACTGAGAAGACGCTGTCATCCCTGCACGCAGAGAGTCCAGCTTCCAGTGATCTGACTTCCCTTGCGGGGTGTTGGAGTTCGAGTCTGGCAAAGAAATTCCTACCTCTCTCATTCTTCAGGTATGGAACTGACAAGAACCTAGAGGGACTCTTGGCATACTAGGCATACTAGGCTTAACATACTCTTAGTATACCATAGTAAGGAATACTTCACCTACTTCATACCTCTCCCTACACCTAGGTTAGGTTAGGTACATTGGGGTAGAACTAGATTAAAACGCATCGTATGAGTACTCGCATTTTTAGTCTGTGTTATTTATGTAAAAGCATATATACTAAAAGATAATGCTATCGCAGTATTATTTATTTCTACTGCTCACACTGTACATTATTTATCTCGCATACTGTCTTGTGATCGTAACAGCACATTTTACTTACACCAGAAACAAGACTGTTCAATAAATCTTTTATTGAAACGCCCGTCTACTTCTTTCTGTGTAACTTGGAGAAAACTAAGCATGCACGAGTGAGCTGAGTGAAATAGTTATCTATTGTTTCCACGACTCTGGGACACGTTCTGATTCTAAAGGGAAACAAAGTGGTCATGTTTTGCGGCTGCCAGAAACTACTCCCTTCTTGTTGTCAAGGAGTTTCTAGTGGCCTCTGAGCTAGCTGGCACAAGTAATTAAGTTTAATATACTCAATAGGGACATACTGACCTTAGTCCTATGTCAAACCTATAGGATATATTATTCCAATGCGCAGAGCCTATTAGGGAAATAGGAGCTACACTACATGGCGCCCAACGTTTGGTAAGGCGGTAATTCAACGTTAGATACTGAGTAACTCAGCAGTGCTTTTTCTCTCAGACCCCTACCCATATACTCCAAAAGACGTCTGGAGTGGGCAGGGTTAAGTATCCACCAAGGCTACATAGGGCAGTACCCTATATATTAGCTGTTTGGTTTGCTCAACGTTGAAGGATACAGTGTTCCAAAATATTGTGCGCCTAATCTTTGTTTCCTTGAAACTTGTTCTACATTTTTCAAAAAACCAAAAAAATGCCTGACTCCGACAATGATGCCGGAAACGGTGGAGCTGCGGCTGATCCAGCCCAAGCAGCAGCTTTTAACATTATAGTTTTAAATGAAACCGAGGAGGGTGTTATAGACATCCATCCAAACTTAAGAAGAGCCATCACTCTAAAACTCATAAAACATGGCCTACCACCAAGGGGAGGTAGAGCCGGTTTCGTGATAGAGGCACATGAATCCTTTCAGACAGAGGTATTCTATTCATGGGTAATATTTCCTGAATCCAATCCAGTAACACACATGTTTCACTTCTACAAAGAAGATGATCCACCAGAGGAATATATTCCTTTCGAGGATATTGAAATTCCATTAACATACCAGGAGCATCAGAACTGGTTTAAAGGCGCCCTAAAACATCACAAAAACATTACCAGGCTCGGTCCACTAGGTAGACCAGGAGCAACATGGCCGATTCTAGCCGGCTACACACCTCATCCTGACATTGAAGAAATGTCAAACGAGGAACTACTTACTCAAATCACAGAGTTAATAAAAATCTACAGACAATTGGTCCAATATGTCATGCAGACTTTTACAGTCCAGCAACCATTAACAATTCCAAATCCAACTCCCCGAAAGGGGAATACACTAAAAATTACACCACAAACTCTCTACGCAGTCATGGGTAAAATGCCCACAAAACGTGAGCAAATTCCATTCTGGATAGCTCAAAAAATTACTCAAATCGAAGCAGTATTTCCAAATACTAGCCCGTATGAGAAACACAGAATACTGACAATCAGTTTACCAATGGGGATCACACCACAACTGGAAGACTGCACCACTTGGGGCTCAGTCTTTGCTGCCATCTATACTAAAACACATGGCATTCCGTCAATTGCGGTAATACCTGATGTCCTGAAACAAATTCAAAATGAATACGGGGCAGAGCCTGCTCTAAATTTAGTTATGAAATTACTGAAAAATTTCGACCAGGTCTCAACAATAATATTATCTAATATTAAAGAGGAGGCAGCAGCAGTGGCGATCCGCCAAAAATTAAGGGAATTTGATGTTACAGAACATCAAACTGAGCTACCAAGAATAATTGAACAATCTTATGCAGAATTAGGCAGAGATAGTTTGGGTGGAAGACCAGTGAAACCTAAGCTATCTGAAAGTCCTGAGAAGGACTCAATTAAACAAACTCCTACATCTTCTAAAAAGAAGTGGGAGTCTACTAAACAAAAATCAAATGAGAAACGTTCTCAATCCCGAGGTAGGTCTCCTCAAAAGGAGCCCTCTGAAAGGAGGTATAACCTCAGGAATAGGGATAATTTGAGAAAACCTGACAGGTATCAAGATACTGATACACGTTCCTCTCGTCCCTCTCAGATCTCATCACAGACTTCGGAAAGAAGAGGACGGTCAGAACATAGAGAAGAACGCGTGAAATCCAAGGAAGAAAAACATGCTACAAAAACCAAAGTAAAACCTCAATTCTCCAAAAAGAAAGTAGCAGGTCTAAAGATTAGACATGCCGAGAATACTGAGAACACAACTCAAGAACGGAGAATGGGCTCAGACAATGCTGGACAGTGCAGCAGAAGTCACAATAGTTCGCCAGAACCTGAAGGAACTTCTGGAGATAGTGGACTTGAATGAGTACATCACAGTTGAGACTGTAGACACCAGGGTTAGTACTCCACAAAAGTTATATGAAATAACTCTCCGGATGGAGGGAGACAAACCTAGACAGGTGAAAGCACTTTTTGGGAAAGACTATCAAGGGGCTATGACATACTTCTAGCAGAAAAAGACTGGCCACCACAATTTGTCAGGGAGTGCCCACACGGCGAGGACATTATTATGCCTGCCTTCTCCAACCATATACCAATGCATCTGAGATATACATATGCCAGAAAATGAGCAGTGGCCCAGGCCCCAGCATTATATAAAAATCATGTAGGATGGGATGAGGATTCACCTCACCATAAAATACATCTGAAACATGAACCAACTGCACAACTGCAGTACCCAATAAAGCAAGAAGCTAAAAAACAGGTCAGGGAGATCTTAGATCAACTTGAATATCAAGGGGTGATTGAAACATGCACCTCCTCAATGAACAATCCTTTGTTTCCTGTCTCCAAACCAGACAATACATATCGTCTAGTTTTGGACTACAGACACCTAAACACTTGTTCTAAAACTTTTGCAGTGCAAAATGCACATAGCACAGCATTAATGAATAACATTGTGCGTAAAAATATAAAACAACATTAGACATCTCAAATGGTTTCTTTTGTCAAAACATAGCACCTGAAAGCAGGTACTTAACAGCATTCTCCATAATGGGGACCCAGCGTCACTTTTGTCGACTCCCACAAGGGTTCAAGAACAGCCCAGGTTTATTCTCAGCGAGGGTAACGGAGTTACTACAAATTTATGACAATGAGGCATTGTCCTATGTCGATGACATCTATCTGACAGACGATGACCTGGAAAAACACTTGAACAGGGTGAGCACCATTATACTGGGTTTCGCCTCTGAGGGCTACAAGTTCAACTTTAAAAAGTCCAGAATTGCCCATCTCAATGTCCTATTTCTAGGATATGAGCTTTCAAGTGAAGGCAAGAGCTTGGCAGCTAACTTTCTAGAGAAATGTGCGCTGCTCCAACCTCCAAAAACGCTAAAAAACTTACACTCCATCCTGGGTTTCCTAAACTTTGGAAGAACATACATTCTAAATTACGCAGAAAGGGTTAAACCTCTCTACGCATTAATCAAACCTGATTTTTCGATCAGAAACTGGACACAGGAACAGACAGAAATCTTGCGTTCACTCCAGGCTAACATGTTAGCAACAAATCACTTACAAACACACGTAAGTCAACGCAATTTGGTGATCCGAATAATTTCGGGTCAATGCGGATTCACCTACTTAACCTTCAATGAGGGTGAGAAAATACCAATCGCATACAAATCTCATTTGTACACACAAGCGGAAATGCGCTTCAGTTCAACTGAAAAAATTCTAACAGCAGTTCAAACCGCTGTAGCAAAAGAAAGAGCCTTAGCCCAAGGGAAACGCATTATTGTCGTAACCCCGGTACCAGCTTTAGAAGCGGTCACAAAAGCAAGCATTCCAAATGCTAAAGCATTACATCCAAGATGGATACAATGGGTTAATTCTTTTGCTGCAACAGATGTTGAATATGTTTTTGATCCAGATTTAAAAACACAAGCATTCCTGCAATATGAACAAGAATGTCCTCTGCCTACTGAAATTCTGCCTCTCGATCAGTACGAATTTATAATTTACACTGACGGATCCGCACAACCCGCAAGAAGGAGTAAGCAAGCTTACAGTGCAGCGTGTGCAATCGTTAAAGGTCGCATGCGAGATGGCATCTTCAGACCTATGGTCACAAAAACTCAATCTCTAGGGGATTGTACAGCTCAGCGAGCTGAACTACAAGCATTCAAACTGGCACTTGAAAGTACAGATCGAGAATTCCCCACACTAATAGTGTGCGATTCCTTTTACTGTGTTCAGTCGTATAATGACTATATACAAAACTGGCTTGAAAATGGTTTCAAAAATGCGAAAGGTTGCACAATAAAGCACAAAACGCTTTGGGAACAAGTAGTTCAGTTGAAAAACGAACTACCAAAGGCTCACGTGATCCACACACTGAGTCATCAACGTGATGGCGTTCACGTTGCAGGGAATTCATTGGCTGATGAAGCCGCAAAGGGGGCTGTGCAGACGGCTTCCGTAGCTGCGATCACTCATTCAAAAACAAAAATAGACGGTGAGATAATGTTGGCTGTCAATGCTTCAAGCAAAGGCAACAGTGCAGCGTTACCAAAAATGTTTCCACTCAAGTACTCTTATGTAATTGATGCGAACAACGTTCCTTTTGCTCGAATCCCTGGAGTGGGGGATAGGGTAATTCCAAACAAGGAACGCAGATTAGGACTAATCCTAGCAGCACACGAAGGGATAGCTTCTGCCCATGCAGGTGTTTCAGCGACAGTATCTTTACTCAAGCAAAGATATTGGTGGCCTGGCATTCGGAAACAAACTAAAAACTATGTTTTAGAATGTGATATTTGCCAACAGATGAAAGTCTCAACAGTGAAACGTCCTGCGCAGACACCCCTGTTAATTTCAGACAAACCATTAGCTTGTGTTTACCTGGACCACTGCGGTCCCTTGCAAAGGGACGTAACTATAAATATATCATGGTAGCAGTGGATTCATGCTCTAGGTTCCTATGGTTATGGCCTCAGCGCTCGGCTGACGCTCGAACTGTTATAAAAGATTTGCGAGTCTTTATCGGCACATACGCAATAGGCACGCTACATTCTGACCAGGGTCCTGCGTTTAGCTCTCGGGCTTACAAAGAAGCCATGGCCAGTCTGGGCGTTGCATTGCGGTACTCCTCTCCATTCCATCCTGAGGGAAATTCGGTTGTGGAAAGGAAAAACCGGGACATAAAGCAGTCTATAACAGCTAGGGTATTAGGTTCGGGTGATGGGTGGGTCAAACACCTTAATGGGGTCCAACGCTCATTGAACAACCTGCCAAGAAGTTCTCTAGGGGGGTCACTCCATATAAGGTCCTATTTGGGACAAGAATGTGGGTACCAGACCTTGAACACGTAGGCACAGTGGTGGAAAATAAACCGTTTGATATCAAAGATCGTTTGGCTGTTTTACAGAATCTGAATGAGTTAAGAACGAAACAAAGCAAAGTATTCCTACAGCCAACCACCACTGGGGAAAAATCAGCGGTCCCAGCAAGGCCTGTCTGGATTCCAAAAGTTGGGGATCTAGTCAGAGAAAAGATTGCGGACAAGAAGGAATTTGGACCTTCTTACAGACAACCAGTACCTGTCCTAGCAGTTCAAGGAACAAGAACAGTACTTCTGCCGCCCCTTGCTGGAAGAAAGGAGAAAAGATTTGTGTCCATCGACCTGATCAAACCACAGTATGTGGCCAATACTAAACAGTAGGCCTCGTGGACTCCGACCTAGTAGCAGACGCACTCCTCTCGCTACTATCCAAGAGGTTCAGACTGAAAGACTGATAACAATCGAGAATTCGGCTGTAACAGATGGAGGACTAAGCAACAACGCTATGGAACTCATCCCTCTTGAACACCAAGTAACAGTTCGTCCAAATACACCTGTCTACACCAATGTGGCAAGTGATGAACTGGTTCCAGTGATTTCTACAAATCCTGATGCAATTCCAACAATTGATAGAACTGCTTCTGGCTATTTCATTAACTTTGATACGTTCTCAGAAGATCCGAGTGAACCTGAAACGACGCCAGCATCATTCAAATTCAAGCAGCAAGTACAAGACTTTCTTCACTTTCTGAAAAAGACTTATTTGGTTTCTCCATGGATTGAACTCTGGATTACATCTGGACTTTTTGTTTTCCTGCTCTGGCTAGCTTTGGTTACAACTGTGAGCGTGCTTATAAGTGGCAGATACATCCATGTGAATACTGAAAGAAAAGGCGTGAACGTACTTTTGAAACCTCATAAATCTTCCCATCGTGAAGCAAGAGACTTGTCATCAGTGAACATCACAGCTGTTCCTATACAGAATGGTATAGTGTGGGACAAAACAGATTTTGACATCTTCGGCCTGACGGAACAATTGAACATTCCACATTTGTTTAAAATTTCACTAAGTGATCTAATTTCGTCCAGTACCTATTCTGATGATTGGGACTTTGAGACTGTAAACGAAATAATGTTTGACCTAGAAAAATATGCTGCATTTTCTAAAAATGAATATTTAGAGGGTTCATCAGACTATGAACAACTGTATTGTTATAACCACTATGGTCATCATTATTTGCATAAATCTGCATATCCAAGAAATGTGTTTATGTTTAACCAATAGGAACATTGTCCTACACCACCTAAAGGTAGTTCAAAAACATTTGCCAACAAGTTTCCATATTTTTCAGGTTACAATACATCTGATCCAGAAATGTTTTACTATAAAAATGTAAACAAGACAGGGCTGAAAATTATGTTAACAAATACAAAACAGATTTACTCTGCATTATTTAATGCCCAACTGTCTAGACAGGGTTTCGACTTTTGGAAAGACACAATAGACACAAAAACTGTCTGGGGTACTAAAGATTGGCAAGTGCAGGGGATAGAAGCTTTATTTAGAGCCTGTATCATCCCTGAACAAATAATGTTTTTGAATGAAACCATCCAACAAACATCTTGTCTTGGATTAGACAAGATCAAGGAGATGAACACACCTTCTGTACCAACACCTGCAAGTGATAACAATACACAGGCAGTGGTGACAGTTGACAATATACTACAACTCAACAGATCTAATCCTGATTGGAAAAAATGGTTGATCTGGCCCACAGACACGAATAACTGTCAGGAAAGATTCTTGAATAAAACTCAGGGCTTTACTATTAATAGGCCAGACCCAAGATACGTCCAAAGACAACATCCGGGGGTAGTAACAACATACAGTGTAGGAAAATTATGCCTCGATTGGCTGCATAAGTCTACACTACAGGATGTGAAACAACACTTAACCTTACTAAAAAAAGGACGCAGACCTTAGGGAATTCTTGCTTGGACCAAGAAAACCGCGTCAAAAACGTTTCATATATGCCGGCATTTATGCTGCGTATAATGAAGCATGGAAAGTATCACAGATGGAGGCCGCAGAACGAATACGTGCTCATTCATGGCAAAATCACATTACCTGTGACTACTTTTCAGTTTCAGTATTGCCTCAGACAAATGCAAGCAGGCAAATTTGAAAGGTTGGGTAAGGAATACATTAAGACATCTTGGGATTTACCGTATACATATAGATGTTGGAGTGGGGATCGTGAAGTGTTTTTGAGCGGTACAGACTGTAAACGTGCACTGAGCGGTTCACTTATATGTCAGGACATTTCTTTACACGGGCTTGTAATGGTTCTGTGGCAAATTTGTCTTGCCATCAGCAGGGTACACCAGCTGCTGTGATTAATCCAACGTTTGGACAACTTTCTAATGGGAGTTACCTCATGTTGAATGATCAGAGTTGCTGCGGCATGCTGCCAGGCATCCCATATCTAGTAACGGTCAACTCCAGGGTCACTTGCTGTATGCAAGTATTGTTTGCCCCAATAGACACAGTCAGGGAGTCGCCTCTATGGCCTTCGCTGAACGTCTCTTTTATAAGATTTGATACTTTGAGCAGAATGAAAGCCATGCTTTTACAGCAAACAGTGCCTTTGACCTCGGCCAAAGAAACCTATAATCTACAAGTAGCAAGGACTTCGGCTGAGATACAGACTTTAATACGTACAAACTGCCCTATACATTTCGTAGAAATGATAGGACGTATCTTCAATATGTCTGATACAACCGGAATTGTACATGTATTTAAGAGCATCTGCTCCGGTCTGTTAGCACCTTTCCAGGCAATATTCGGAATCATCCCGAACTTTGCACATTCGGTGTTTGGTGGCATACCATTAATTCTAGCACTTGTTGCCGGAATTCTATTTCTCTTCCTGCTATTGCGCTATGGCCAGCCTATTCGCAGACATCACTCCGAGCGAAATGGAGAAAGCTCTCCTTGAACGAAAGTGCCGTGAGCGAATAGTACAGCTATTGGGCATGACTCGTCTACGGGAACTTAATACCACGTGGTTCCTGTCATTCAGACCAATCTGGCAAGATTGCATCTTACCTGTTCTACGATGCCTGCTATGCGGTGAAGAATGCGTGTTGGACACCTGTCTAACATTTCCATCAGCAACGCCAACGGATGTCGATACTCTGCTGGTCCCGATAACGGCCCATGCTCTGTGTTGTCCCCAGAGGCTGCCTATCCTGATGTCAGCATTCATTGAGATCTCACAGACGCTTCCGGCTGCTGCTGAGGTACGAGAAAGATCTACGGGCACACAGGTAACAACGGACGCGAACATTGCTGAGGCAACCTATGCTGGAAGCGATGCTTCTCATCTCTGTGCAATTAATCTACTACACGAGGTGTTCCAACTAACACCAACTACAGTGGATGATGTTTTGTCTATAGAAATAGATGATCTCATGTTTACACCAGACCCGTAAACTGACTCTGATTCAGCATACAGTGTTCCAGAGATGCAGTAACAATTTGGCCTTCATTTTTCAAAACAACTTGGAACTCTACCAAAATTGAACTTTTTCCCATTTTTAGAACGAAAATGGCACTTCAATCTGCTTAAAGTAGAACTAGCCTTATAATACAGACTTCAAGGTACTTCCACGGACACTTAGTCATCTTGTGTGTCTAAAACAGTTCATTAATTTTCATGACATGAAATGACTTTGCTTTTTGAACAACTTATCGATCATTTTCTGTCACATGTAAATATTACTGCTTATTTCATTCCAATTGCATTTATTTTCGAACTTTATGCCTGAAATGAAAAGCATTTGCTTCAAATGTACAGTACCTTTTGCATTTTTTTACTATGTTTTTTAACACTTTTAAGAAATATTTTTAAATATGCGGTACTCCATTTAATATTTAGCATTTTAAATGTTTAGCATTTTAGTATTATCGTACACACGAAAGTGGAGTGGGTGTTGTATTCCTCTTAGGGTGTCCATAAACGGGCTTTCCAGTATCATGTCCTTATATAGGCACAATTCGCCCTGCCCTTATATAGGCATAAAATCCCAGCCCTTATTTAGGCATTAAACCATGCACTCCAAATACAGGCATGGTCTCCGACATCTGTCCACCCTAACGTCACAACGAGTTCTTGAAGAACAGACCCTTAGGCTTTGGGAATTTCCCTAGCACAGGACTATTGATTTCTTCAAGGACTCATCTATTATGCATGAACCATTATACCTTAGGGGTTCATTCATGACGTCTTCCGCTGTCCGATTCACGTCAATGCTAACATTCTGAGGTACCTCTCAGGTATAAATATACCTTACCTAGCCCTTGTAAACTAGAGGAGACCTCGACTTCAGAGGAGCCCGTTTCCCGGCCTGACGCACTGAGAAGACGCTGTCATCCCTGCACGCAGAGAGTCCAGCTTCCAGTGATCTGACTTCCCTTGCGGGGTGTTGGAGTTCGAGTCTGGCAAAGAGATTCCTACCTCTCTCATTCTTCAGGTATGGAGCTGACAAGAACCTAGAGGGACTCTTGGCATACTAGGCATACTAGGCTTAACATACTCTTAGCATACCATAGTAAGGAATACTTCACCTACTTCATACCTCTCCCTACACCTAGGTTAGGTTAGGTACATTGGGGTAGAACTAGATTAGAAACGCATCGTATGAGTACTCGCATTTTTAGTCTGTGTTATTTATGTAAAAGCATATATACTAAAAGATAATGCTATCGCAGTATTATTTATTTCTACTGCTCACACTGTACATTATTTATCTCGCATACTGTCTTGTGATCGTAACAGCACATTTTGCTTACACCAGAAACAAGACTGTTCAATAAATCTTTTATTGAAACGCCCGTCTACTTCTTTCTGTGTAACTTGGAGAAAACTAAGCATGCACGAGTGAGCTGAGTGAAATAGTTATCTATTGTTTCCACGACTCTGGGACACGTTCTGATTCTAAAGGCAAACAAAGTGGTCATGTTTTGCGGCTGCCAGAAACTACTCCGTTCTTGTTGTCAAGGAGTTTCTAGTGGCCTCTGAGCTAGCTGGCACAAGTAATTAAGTTTAATATACTCGATAGGGACATACTGACCTTAGTCCTATGTCAAACCTATAGGATATATAATTCCAATGCGCAGAGCCTATTAGGGAAATAGGAGCTACACTACAGGGGGAGCGTGGTGCTAGGCCCCGGGCCCTCGTGGATACCTACTCTTACCTGCTCTCACAACTCTTTGGCCTAGAGCAGGGGACAGGTAATGTGTCATGCAGGCTACACTGGGTGTTTAGGGCTGGGCACTACTCGCAAGTCTACGGGGGAGGGGGGGGAGGGGTGGGCGGGCAGCCGGAAACAGATGTCACGAAAATCATGTCCCAGCAGGTCCTGTTGTCGTGGGAACTGGGGGCCTTTTTAAGGCAGCACCATGTTTGGCCTTCCCTTCGGTTCCCGCACCTCCAAGGACTCTGGCGCAAAATTTCCACCCACTCATGCCCTCATCTTTGAGCTTTGATTTGGGTGCTGTAGGATAGCAGGGCACAACAAATGCTAATTTTTAAGGTGAACACATTTCTGCACCATTACCTCCAGGACAGCACTGAGGTGGTCAGACAGGCTTCATTCTGCACAGGCACTTTTCACACCAGGTTGGGGGTGTAGTGTCATGGCCACTCTGCAGTGGAGGGCGTGTGTTGTAGCTCCAGCTCACGTTTCATGAGGAACCCCCTTTGATACCTTGTGGTGGGGAGGAGCGGGTTCACTGCAGATGTCCAGTTGGCCAAGGATCAAGGACCCCCCCTCCCCCCCCTTCAGGGGATGCAGGTGATTTCACCTGGATTGTCCGGGTGGAACGGAGATTAGAAAATGGGCCTGAGCACTGTGGAATCATATCCTGCCATCATACATGTGTATATAAATGATGTATCTGTAGTGGGTGTACTCAACTGCTTGGTAGTAGAATGCCATTTTACCGTAATCTATGATAAGAAGTGGCATATGTTTATGTCTAAAATCAGTAAAGATAAGATGTTATGTTTTGTTAATAAACATGATGACCTGTGTGTACCCAAAAACAAAGAGAGCAGCTTCTAGTCATATCTCGTCATTGCTTTGTTTGGGTTGGAGGGGGCCAGGTTCCACATTTGGGTCCTCCTGGGCCTATGGACTGCTTTAAGAAGCAAGAAAAAGGCAGCTGCACAACACCTCTCCTCTCAAACCCATCATCTCACCCTCTGAAACGGGGCTTGTGGTGAATCTTTTTCTGGCACCTGATCTGACACGTTATTCGCCCAGACCTGTACCCAGCAGACAGGTGAATAATGGAGTAAACTACATTCTTCTCAGGTCACACAGCACGTGCAGCAGAGACAGGCAGAGATCTTTACGAATACTTCAAACGCCACAGATCACACAGCAACCTGAGGTGAAGGAAATATAGTGCAGCCAGGATCCCCTTACGTGCTATACCGGTGCCTCTCCAATAATCTTCAGAATGACAAATGCTTTTCACCGGTGCAAGATGTAAGCACAGTGTTCCACCGCATGAAACATAATTCCAAACAGGTTTGGCTCCCAAACCTGTATTGCGTGGCTGGCGCATGGATTTTGCCTGCCCAAGGTAAAGTAATATTTTGCACCATTCCCTCAATACATGGTTGCTATTAGAAGGGGCTTTTAGGGTACTACTGTGGGTGGGGCCAAAAGCAGGTGCCTAATCTCATCTTCACCTAGAACAAAATATGTATATCTGCAGTAACAAAGGATTGTGAGGGTGTGATCTGACAATTAGTGCAAAACCACATTTTGTTTTACTGAGCACCTAAAGCACCAGGCAGTGGCGTAGCTAGGGGGGGGCGATGGGGGCGGACCGCCCCAGGCGGCACGAGTTTTCGGGTGGCAGCCGGCCCCCCTTCCTCCCGCTCTTACCTGCGGCCGCAAGAATCGGCCGTGGCCGCTACCACCCCCCCCCCCCTCTTCTATCATTTTGCCGAGGGCGGCAAACGCAGGGGCCGCCACGGGCAGCCTAAGACCTAGCTACGCCCCTGGCACCAGAGCTCACACCTGAATTTTAAATCCTAAGGAATTATCATTTCCTGTGCATCCGGACAACCCCTTCTGTGCTCGTGTAATGAATGCTCAATTTTAATAAGCGTGTGTACGTTTTCTCCATTATCCGTGCTTATACATTTTGGCATCAGAAAAAAATGTGTCTGAGGTGACGCTTTTCCAGTATTTACAAAATGCACTTGCAGATAACGTATAATTTACAAAATGCACTTGCAGATAACGTTTATATTGTAGCTGGGCCAAATCTAAAGTGACATGTTATGTTGTTTCATCTCCTCCCAGTTATCACACCATTACATATATGTTAAATAACTACACTGTGGACTCAGCAACATGAACAGAGACAGTTTTGCCCCATGAACTCCTAACATTCTTTTTGAAGACCGCAGCAAGAAGTCACATGCCTCTGGCTGACCCCCTCTGCAAAATTAAGCCACACATGCATTCTCAAAACGACCACAACACCATTCAGGAACAAGTCCTGTCACATTTGTGGTAGCAGTGCAGTATTCACCATTCAATTTAGCACATTGAGCTGCCCAGGCACAGGACTTGTCTACAGATATCTTTTCAATTGCTGGAGGTGTGGCTGTTAGGGTCCATGACAACACCAAAAGATGATGGGTGTAATGCTGAACATTGTCAAACATTCATCCCCAGTACAGAGATTTGGACCTAAATCCATCCTTTGTTTTGCTCACCATGCCGTTCCAGTTTGGACCCAGCCACATGCAAATCAGTCTTGGCCCTGCTAGCCATGAGAACTGTCCAGCCCAATCTGTCAGGCCAGGTCCTCCCTGGACCGGAAACAGGAATCCTCGGACCGGTTTCGGGGTATCACCCCTCATCCGCCAGGCTAGCTGGAATCCAATGGCATAGTGAGCACGGGACCCATGTCTGTGCATACTCGTCCCACTTGGTTGGCTGTTGGCACTGTTATAACGCGTTTCGGCAGTGTTACTGTCTTGCTCACACCTATATATATACATGTTACTCATTAGTAGTACACAAAGTAAACTAATTGAACTTTTGTGATACCTTAGTATATATGTTTAACACTCAGAAACTTTTAGAAAACACTCACGATTATGAACAGACACTGAAAAAAAACAAAAGTTACAGGGACGTAATAGTTAGGCTCAGATTTCACTAGTACAAAAACTATAGAAATTCAGCAGTTATAGTTACCTGAGCTAACTATAACTTACACCCTCGCAATGCACTGCTTATGACCTCACATATTACATCACTCAGGACATGGTCAGTGACATCACTCATGACATCAATCAACAATGACATCTCAAATGCCATCAATGATGACCTCAGTGATGACACCATCAAGTAATTGTGAGTGTGTATTCTAAACATTTATGAGTGTTAAACATATATACTAAGGTATCAAAAAAGTTACATTAGATTATTTTGTGTACTACCAATGAGTGATTCAATTTTAAAACATAGATTATGTGAGGAACTATGAATTTCAGTGTGTGAGTGGGTGTGTGTGTAGTTGTATGGGTGAGTAAGTTGCTGTGCGAGTGGGTGTGTAAGTGGTATATGGATGAGTGAATGGGTATGTGAGAAACTGTATGGATGAGTGAGTGGTTGTGTGAGTGTTTGTATGGGTGAGCGAGTGGCTGTGTCAGTGGCTGTATGAGTAAGTTAGTGGCCATGTGAGTGGCTGTATGGGTGAATGAGTGGGTGTGTAAGTGGCTGTAAATGGTGAATGAGAGGGTGCATGAGTGGCTCTGTGGGTGAGAGAGCAGATGTGCAAGTGGCTGTAAATGGTGAATGAGAGAGGGCTGAGTAGCTGTATGGGTGAGTGAGCAGGTGCATGAGTGTCTGTATGGGTGAGTGTGAGGGTACATGAGTGGTTGTATGGGTGTGTAAGTGGGTGTATGGGTGAGTGAGTGGGTGTGTGAGTGCCCTTATGGGTAAGTGAGTGTGAGAGAGGCTCTATGGGAGACTATGTGGTTGCCTCATTGACTGTTTAGATGACTGAATACATGTGTTAGTATCTGTATGAGTAAGTGAGTGGGTGTGTGAGTATCTGTATGGGTGAGTGACTGGTTGTGTGAGTGCCTGTATGAGTGGATGTGTGAGTGGCTCTATGCAAGAGTGAGTGAGTGCATTTGCATGGATTTGTGAATGGGTATGTGAGTGGTTGTGTGGATGTGTGACTGGGTGTATGAGAGGTTGCATGGGGGTGAGTGGTTGTGGTGGTGGTTCTGTGGATGATGTCATGGGTGATGTCACTGACCATGTCATGAGTGATGTAATATGTGAGGTCATAAGCAGTACATTGCAGGGGCGTAAGTAATAGTTAGCACAAGCAACTATAACTGCTGAATTTCAATGCTTTTGTATGAGTGAAATCTGAGCCTAATTATAACGTCCCTATAACCTTAGGTTTATTCAGTGAATTTCTAAGGTGTTTTTAATTATATTTCCTAACTATAACAGCCCTGTAACCTTTGTTTTTTAGTGAATTTCTAAGGTTTTTTAATTTATATTTCCTAACTATAACATCACTGTAACCTTTGTTTTTTTTGGTGAATTTCTAATTTTTTTTTAATGTTATTTCCTAACTGTAACCGGTAACCTTTGAGAGTGAGTGCACGAGTGTCTCGTTGAGTGTGTGTGAGTGTCTCAGTGGGTATGTGAGTGGGTGTGTTAGTGTCTCAGTGGGTCTGTAAGTGGGTGCACGAGTGTCCGAGTCAGTGCTTGTGTGGGTGTGTGAGTGTCTGAGTTGTTCTAAGTGGGTGTACGAGTGCCAGAGTGGGTTCAGCTTGTTTTCTGCCTTTTTTCTGCTCACTTATTACCTTTATTTTGCCTCTTTCTGCTCGTTGCTCACCTTTATTTTTCCTCTTTCTGCTAATTTCTGACCTTTATTTTGCCTGTTTCTGCTCATTTCTGATCTTTATTTTGCTTCTTTCTGCTAGTTTCTGACCTTTATTTTGCCTCTTTCTGCTAGTTTCTGATCTTTATTTTGCCTCTTTCTGCTCGTTTCTAACCTTTATTTTGCCTCTTTCTGCTCGTTTCTGATCTCTATTTTGCTTCTTTCTGCTTGTTCCTGATCTCTATTTTTCCTCTTTCTGCGCATTGCTGACCTTTAGTTTGCCTCTTTCTGCTCATGTCTGACCTTTTTCTTGCCTCTTTCTGCTAATATCTGATCTCAATTTTGCCTCTTTCTGCTCGTTTCTGACCTTTATTTTGCCTTTTTACTTGTTTCTGACCTTTATTCTGCCTTGTTCTACTCATTTCTGAACTCTATTTTGCCTCTTTTTGCTCTTTTCTGACCTTCATTTTGCCTCTTTCTGCTCATTTCTGATCTCTATTTTGCCTCTTTCAGCTCATTGTTGGACTTTATTCTGCCTCTTTCTACTTGTTTCTCACCTTTATTCTGCCTCTTTCAGCTTGTTTCTCACCTTTATGCGGCCTCTTTCTGCTCGTTGCTGACCTTTATTCTGCCTCTTTCTGGTTTACTTTGCCTCTTTCTGCTCGCTTCTGACCTTTCTTTTTCCTCTTTCTGCTCGTTTCTGATCTCTATTTTGCCTTTCTGCTAGTTTCTGACCTTTATTTTGCCTTTTCTGCTCATTTCTGATCTTTATTCTACCTCTTTCTGCTCATTTCTGATCTTTATTCTGCTTCTTTCTGACCTTTATTTTGCCTCCTTCTGCTTGTTTCTCACCTTTATCTTGCCTCTTGCTGCTCGTTTCTGACCTTTATTCTTCCTCTTTCTGCTTAGTGCTGACCTTTATTCTGCCCCTTTCTGCTCGTTTCTCACCTTTATTTTGCTTCTTACTGCTCTTTTCACCCGGGACAGCAGAGGGAGCCTCAATCCCCCAACGGTCCCTGGCGGCTACCCGCATCTTGTGGGAGCCGGATTTGCTGCTGCATGGAGGGAGCTGCTTTTCAGCAGCTCCCTCCATCCAGGAGCAATCTTTTCATCTGTTGTCCTGCCTGCTTGACAGCGGGCTGAGAAACAGACGAAACCTCCACTTCCAGCAAGCGAGAGCATTTTGTCAGCTCTCACTTCCTGGAAGCGGAGTATTTGCTCTGACACTGCAGGAGCTGTCAAAGCTCCCGCCAAGTCACAGCAAACAGCTATGTCCCGGGGGTGGGCGCCACACACATAGCAGGGGCTGACACTGGTGGGTGGTGGTCGCAAAGGCCATTATTGGCTCTAGGAGGGAGGCCGTGTGGCCCCCCCTCCATTGATCTGCACGGGCCTGCCCCGGGGAGGTGGTGGTCCCAGGGTCCGTATAGGGCCTGGGATGGGGGCCGTGAGCCCCCCTCCCTGTTTTAATAATATTATAGGCCCTGGGGAGGTGGTGGACCCCGGGGCCCGGGGAGCGGTCCGCGCGTTCCCCGTTGCTTTTAAATTAGGCCCGGGATGTGGTGATCCCTGGGCCTCAAAAGAGCCCATGGAGGGGGTCCACACGGGCCCCCTCCATTATGTTATAAAAGACCGGGAAGGTGGTGGTCCCCTGGGTTTAAAAGAACCTCAGGAGGGGGGGCCCTTGCGCCCCCTCCTTTTTTTAATCGCGCATGTCCCCAGGACCTGATGCACCCGGGCCAAATAGTAGAGAAGCGCAGGAGCCCGTATCTCTTTTTTTTTTAGCAGGAGCCGTGATTCCAGCATGAATCCCACCAAAAAATCAACCCTGACCCCCATGAGACCTAGGGGGCAGGGTATTCCTACCCTCCCCCCTTCTCTTTTTCTGTGTTTTTTTTCATCCCAAAATGGCTGCAAACACTTTCTGGTTGAAGTGGTGGCAGCCAATCACATTTCAGCACAGGGACTGTAGGATCCTCGGAGAATCTGCGTCCGTATATGTCTAAATTTGGATTTCTTTTAATATCGCCCAAACTATTGAACAGATTTATGCCAAATAACAAAAAAATGGTTCTTTCTGGACCAAAAGCTGCCTTTCTGCCAAATTCGGTGTAATTTCGTCCAGCGGTTCGGGCTGTAGTCGCGACTAAAATCTCAATGGGAATTAACATTTATTATTATTATTATTATTAGGATTTGTAATGCGCAACGAATCATCCCCAAAGGGATCTCTCGGCGCCCTTGGCTGCACACTACCGGTAGCTTATGACAATATGGCGATTAGAAGAACCAAGTTTTAAGCTGCTTCTTAAACTGCACCAGAGTTGTGCAGGCTCGTATCTCATCTGGTAGTCTGTTCCAATGGAAGGGGGCAAGATGAGAGAATGCACGCCCACCCATTTTGATTTTACTAATTTTCCAGGGACAGAGCAGTTTCCGATTGCTCGATCTAAGTTGGCGTACAGGGACATAAGGGATTAACTTCTTCCTTAGGTACGCCGGGCCAGTCCCCTGCAGTGCTTTAAACACTATAGTCAAGAGCTTGAACACTGCTCTCTTCCTAATGGGCAGCCAGTGCAGTTTTTGCAAGAGAGGTAGTGACGGGGTGCGGACTGGTTTGTTGAGAGCCAGCCGCGCTGCTGTGTTTTGAACCACTTGTAGCCTCGATGCAAGATCCTCCCTAATTCCTACTAGTAGTAAATTACTGTAATCAAGTCTACTAACTAGTAGTGCCTGTATTAAGGTCTTTCTGGCCTCCAGGGGGATCCACGGAAAAATCTTCCTCAACATCCGCATTATACCAAAGCATGTACCCGATACCGATTTCACATGATCCTCCAGAGAAAGTTTATTATCGATCATGATTCCCAGGTTCCTTGCCTGCTTATTTGGACTGGGTGCCTCACCAAGTTCCACAGGCCACCAGTCCGCCGACCATAAATCCACAGCCTTCCCAAACAAGAGAATCTCCGTTTTGTTGGAGTTTAGCTGAAGGAAATTCTTGCTCATCCAGGTGGCTATTTTCAACATACAGGACTTAAACTTTGCTCTGGTTGCCGCGGGATCCGACTCGATGGGGATTATCACCTGAGTGTCGTCCGCATACGAGATCGTCTCAAAACCGCAAGATCAAATAATGGCAGCCAGCGGAGCCACATAGATGTTGAACAAGGTAGGGCTTAAAATGGATACCTGGGGGACCCCCTTGTCCAGTAGCGTGGTCTGAGATACAAATGTGTCCGATTGGACACATTGTGTTCTGTTGTTCAAAAAGCTTTGTAGCCAGGCCCAGGCCATACCTCCGACACCAATCTCTTGCAGCCTATCCAACAGGATGCTGTGAGAGTTGGTGTTGAAGGCTGCCGACAGGTCCAGGAGCACTAACATAGTGGGGATACCCCTGTCCAATGACATCCTTATAGTATCTGTGACTTCCGCCAAAGCGGCTTCGGTGCTATGCCCTGCTCGGAAGCCCGATTGGGAGGGGTCCAATAAACTATACTGCTCCAGATAACCCGTTAGTTGTTGATTGATCAGTGTCTCCATGACCTTAGAACAGCATGGAAGGAGGGAGATCGGCCTATAGTTTTGCATGTCTGCCGGATCTGCCAGCGCCTTCTTCAACAGAGGTTTTATGTGTGCCTTCTTCCATTTCCTAGGAAATGTGGCCGTGGCCAGAGAAATATTGCAAACCTCCGAGAGCGAGGAGGATAAGACCGGCGCTAATTCTGACATGATAAACGGCACCGCCGGGTCTATTGGCGAGCCTGATTTCGTCCGTGCAAGTACAGATTCCACTTGCTCTGTAGTAGTAAGTTATAAAGGAGTCGAGCCTAGGTAGTGATGTATCCCTCTGGGGGGAAAAACACTTTTTTTTCCCCTCACCCTTTTTCTCGGTTCTTGCTGGACGGATCGCCCCAAAACTTTCCATGCGTAACAAGAATCACTGGGGCACGTTTTTTGAAAATTTTCGTGAAGATTCGTCAAACAGCGCCAAAGTTATAGGCAAGTCAAAAAATGCTTTTCCTATGGAAACATGGTCCTGACTATAACTACCTACTGGTGACCGCTAGTAGGTTATATATATATAGTATCCACTCGGTTGTTATAGTCAGAGTGATCAAAGATAGGGATTTTTAACCCTTAATATTTTTGCCCCCATTTGACGAATGCCCGCTAAACTTTGCAGACCTGGTGTCCCGTTTCATTTTCAGAGTTCATCAAGGGGGTGGAAAGAAAAAATGGGGAGCCCAAAACAGGCCTAAAATCCAATATATATTAAACAGACTTTTTTATTTCGCCTAACGCAAAAATTGTCAATAGGATTTTCATGAAATTTGCAAGGATTATATATTATGGTGCGTGGATGACTCTGTGGGGTACTGAAGGTAAGTGTTTCATAAGTTTTAAGTGTTTTTAATTTAGGTAAATCTGTGGCCGCGGTAGTACCGCGGTACTACCGAGGTATATAGTGATAACAAGTCATTAGCTGATTGGCTAATAACTGCGTTTTACAAAAGTTAAAGGCAGCCATATTGTTTTCACCTTGAGTTTCTCTGTGTTCTGTCTTATGCTATTTAATGTAGGTAAGTATTTGGTTTGGTATTTTCCCTTACATATTACCATTTTAATAAAGTATTCAAAAATGTATAAGTTTACAAACATATAATTTTTTTTAAATCTGGAGTACTGCGGTATCGAAAAAAAAATTGAAATACGCTATATGACACTATTTTTATAATATAATGTGCTGAAGTGTTTCCACAATATATTTAAATATGCACAAAAAAGTGTACGGAGTAGCACGTTAATTAGTAATAATTAACACGCTACTTAAAAAAAAAAAACGCAGTTCACCGTGCACTGGTATAAAAATATAGAAAAATCTATGAACAAAAATGTTAACCTTAGAACATTTTTTTTGGGGTACCACAGTACTCCCGCACTACTCCGTAGTTTTTAAAACAATTATCTAGAAACTTATATATATTTTGCTCTACCTATTACCACTTTTCTAAAGTGGTAATAGTTATGGCAAAAATTCCAAACCTAATACTATATCGGAAGGCGTAACCCACAACATGGGGAAAGTGTACCTAAAAACTGCATGCCTGCCTTTAACTTTTGCATAGTCAATGATTACCTAATCAGCTAATGACGTGATAACTATGTACTGTAGTACTACCGCAAAACACCCCCACATTTACTGCAATAACAAATATTACTAACTTTAAATACATTAAAACTAATAAAATTATAATATTACCTAAATGCACTACACAAAATAAACATGTGCACACCATAATATGTAATCCTGCCAAATTTAAACAAATATGACTCCCAGTTTTCGCCCAACGCAAAATGTAAAACTATATGTTAAATATATTTGATTTAAGCTTGTTTTAGGACCCTCCTTTTTTCTTTACACCCCCTTCAGTTAATGCTGCAAAACTTTTACTCCTTCCTGAACCAGTGGAAGAATTCTGCTAAAATGTGCAGACATTCCTCAAATGGGTGCAAAGTTAGTATGGTATAAAAAAATTTAAACATATCATAAGTCGATAATACAATTTCCAAAACAAAAACGTTAACCGATTACTACTTCATAAAAGTGGTAATATGTTGTTAACAATAACACAACTTAATAATTATCTATGTGTAACACCCTAACACAAAGTCAGCCAAACTCTGACCATAAAATAATGTAAATTTGACATAAAAACAACATGGCTGTGTTCTACCTTTGATAAACACAGCCATCAACCAATCACATCACCAGTTCTAAGCCACATGTACTTTGGTATACTGTGAACGGTATACCATAGCACAATTTATAACTATGTTTCATACAACATATAAGTTTACAATTACTTACTCTATTTATATATACAGCCAGAAAATTAACATTTAGATAATAAAATTAATATTTTCCAGATATAACATTCACATGTTTTTACATAATTTTACGGTACCTTTCATTTTAATTACACACTCCACTTTATGCCATTCCAGTGTATAAGAGATAACTATATGCCACTGCACTCTACGCTATTTACAGTCTGCCACTCTAGTTTACGATACTCCAGTATAAGCCATTAAATTATACTCTAATCCACTATATGTTACTCCACTCTACTCCACCCAACTCCACTGTACGCCATTCCAGTCTACACCACTATACTCTACGCTATTATACCGTTTACCACTATATTCTATTACACTTTTGTGTATGTCGGTTTACTGGTCGACCCTACACTATACACTACTGGAGTGTAAGATTTCAGTGTATGATACTTCACTCTACAGCACTCAATTATACTAAAATGCAGTATACCCTACTGCAGTGTACCACAATGCGCTGTATGCTATTTCACTTCAAAAACTACATTCTGCTTCACTCCACTAAACGGCACTTCAGTGTATGTCACTAGACTCTACGCTTCTATAATTAACCCTATTGAATTGTATGACACTCTACGATACTCCACTATATGCCACTCAAATGTACGTCTCAAGATTTAACACTAGTAAACTCTACGTTATTACAGTAAACACTACTTAATTGTACGCTACTCCACTGTATGGCAGTACAATTTAGGATACCCCAGTATACGCTATTGCACTGTATCCTATTACACTGTACACTACTGTAGTGTACGCTATTCCGCTCTGCACCACTGCACTGTACGGCACTCCAATATGCGCCACTCCACTTTACGCAATTGTACTTTACAACACTACACGACTCTCCACTTTACGTAAGCCCACTGTATGCCACTCAACTGTACGCCACTCCACTGTATGGCCCTCCACTTTACCCCACTCCAGTGTCCACTATTTCAGTTTATGCCACTCCACTATACCACACTCCACTGTACGCCACTCAACTGTATGCTATTTTAGTATACAATATTCTAGTATATGCCCCTACAAACACTCCACTCTATAGCACTTCACTGTATTCCACTACAGTCTATGCAAATAGACTCTACAATATTTACAGGATGTAACTCCACTTTATCACACTCCACTCTATGCTATCCCACTGTATACCACTGCATTGTATGCCACTACACTCTATGCCTGTTAGACTTGGCTTTTTCAGCGGGTTTACCCCCAGACTTTTTGCTTTTTGGCCTCCTGTTTTTGACCCTGTGTGTGTTGGTTTTAGGAGTCTGGGCACTTTACCACTGCTAATCAGTGCTAAAGTGCATATGCTCTCTGTGTAAATTGTGTTATGGATGGGTGTTTCCATGATTGGATATTTGATTTACCTGTTAGCCCCTAGTAAAGTGCACTGCGTGTGCCAGGGCTGGTGAATCAAATGCTACTCGGGGCCTGCAGCACTGGTTGTGCCACCCCGTGAGTAGCCCTGAAAACAGTAACTCAGACCTGCCATTGCAGAAGTCTGCGCGCAGTTTGTAACTGCCATGTCGACTTGGCCAGTGCACACACTGGCCGGTCCCTAACCTTACCTTTTCTTACATGTCAGACACCCCTCAGGTAGGCCCAAAGTACCCCTGTGGGCAGGGTGCAGTGTATGTGAAAGGTGGGACATGCCCTGGTGTGTGTGGCATGTCCTGATAGTGAATTACAGCCAATTTCGTTTTTCACTATTGCAAGGCTACCAGTTCCCCATAGGATAGAATGGGAGGTTTGTTTATAACATCTTATAAACATAACTGGCCCTGGGAATTCGGTAAGAAAAAAGAATTTAGTATGCCTGAACTCAGAATTTAAAGATGCATCTTTTAGTGAAGGTGATTTTTACATTCTGTGTTTGAAAATACCACTTTTAGAAAGTAGGTATTTTCTTGCTCAGTCATCCCGTGTGCCTCTGCTGGAATGTGGATTGCCTGTCTGGGTTTTGGATGACAGAAGGCTGGGGGAGCAGGAGGGGCGCCAGATGGTCTAGGTAGGTCAGGAAAGGGCTGAAGAGACCTGGGTTACGATGGGGGAGGAGATTTCCTTGCACCTCAAAGGGCCTGCTCTGCCTCTGACAAATGCTGTCTCCACCTCCTGCAAGGAATTCACACCAGAGAAGGCAGAACTGGTCCTGACCGGGCACAGGCCCTCTCTGCCTAAGAGATCAAAGGATATTTGGACATAAATGCTGGATCCCAGACCCCTGAACTTTAGAACTCATCTGGACAAGAAGACTGCCAAGAAGAAGAGCCGGAGAAGCTGCAAAAAGGAACGACTGCTTTGCTGGGTGCTTTGCTGGGCTGACCTGCAGTGGCTGCTTTTGTCTTGGGCAGTGAAAGGCCTGGGCTGGACTTTCTGCAGCCTAAATTTATGAGTCTCTCCAAGGGCTTGAGGTAGAGCTTGCCCCCTGTTCACGAAGTCTCAGGAACAGCAAAGGCTTCAAGTTCTTCGACCCGCAGCACTGGGGACTGTGTGTTTTGTGCTGCAACCCGAAGAACACCAACTCGACGACGTCTACGACGCCACTGCCGACTCCGTGTCCTGAAGGCAACGCAGAGGGTACCGCCGCAACGCCTCACCGCAACACTGGTCTCACCGACGACGCCTGTTGATGCCGCCACCGAGCCGCTGCTTGCACCGCGACCTGTGGGCACCGCACTCCGCACCGCCTCGCTTCACGCCGAAGCTTTGGCACCGCAGAGGGCACCGCCGCAACGCGACCCTGGTCTCACCGACGACGCCTGTTGACGCCGCCACCGAGCCGCTGCTCGCACCGCGACCTGTGGGCACCGCACTCCGCACCGCCTGGCTTCACGAGGACGCCTTGGCCTGCCTGACGCCGCCACTTCCCGCCGAGATCGACGCTGCTGCTTGCACCGTGGTTCGGGGGCACTGCTCATAAGTTATACGACGCACCGCCCTCATCCCACACCGCAGCCTTGGCCTACCAATGCCGGCGCCATCGACTCCAGTTCATCTGCCGACGACAGCGCTTCAGCAACGACGACGACGCTGCTTGCACCGTGATCTGCCAGCACCGTGACGAGCACCACCTTCATCTCGCACCGCGACCCTGGTCTAACCGACGACGCCATCTGACGCCGCCACCGAGCCGCTGCTCGCACAGCGACCTGAGGGCACCGCACGCCGCACCGCTGCACTTCGCACCGCATCACCCGACGCCTGCCGACGCCAGCGCTCCTGACTCCATCAGAGAGGAGATCGACCTGCAACGCGTGTGACTTCAAGGGCCCCATCGCCCTGCATCTCTGAAAGGTACTGTTTGCGGGACTTCCCGACGCCGTAGCTGGCCTGCAACCCCGTGATCAGCCAGAACTGTTTTGGATTTGTGTGTTCACGACGCCGTGGTAGCCCGGACGGCGCTATCCACACAAGGAACTCTTTTTAATCAGCGTATTTTTGAATTGTGAACTTTTAAGTATAGTATTGTGGTTCTTTATCGTTTTTGGTCTTGTTTTAATTATATAAAAATATTGGATATTTTTCTAAACTGGTGTGGTGTCCTTTTGTAGTGCGTACACTGTATTACTGTTGGTTATGTGCAAATGCTTTACACACTGCCTCTAAGATAAGCCTGACTGCTCGTGCCAAGCTACCAAGGGGGTGAGCAGGGGTTATTTTAGGAGTGTAACTCCCTTATCCTGACTAGGGTGGTGGTTTTTGCCTGGCTTTGGCCCACGCCCAAGCCTACCAAAAATCCCATTTCTAACATTGGTTGTCAGCGGTGAGGATAGGACTTGCGTTTGCACTTGACTTACAGTGATTGGTGTGCACTACTACCATATCGCAGACCATTACGTACCACATACAGGTTCTTTTTCTTTTTGGCCTATTTTTGATCTTGCCAATTTGAACTTGCTACTTCAACATGCCTGAATCTATAGTATCATCAATTGGATCAGTAGAAATTGCCTTTGAGGAGGATCGATTGGAAGCCTACAATGTCAAGGAGTTAAAATCGATTTGCAAGAACCTGAAAGTCCAGGTCAGAGGCCTCACCAGGAAGGATGAGCTACAAAAGGCGCTGAGGGCCTGGGTAGCAGCCAGACATGCCAGTGGGCAATCTGGTGATCTCAGTGGAGAGGTGGAGGAGCCTGTTCCTAGGGTGGATGTGCTTTTGGGAGGAGGGAGCCCTCCAGGCCAGGCAGCCGTAGCTTGTCCCCAGAGGAGCTGGAGGACAGGCGGGAAGTAAGGAGGTTTGAATTGGAGAAACTCAGAATAGAAAGTGAGAGGGAAGACAAGAGAATAGCCATGGAGGAAAAGAAGATGATCTTGGATCATGAGCTTAAAATGAGAGAGCTGGAGCTGGATTGGGAAGCCGGTAGGGCTTTGTCCAGCCCAGATGGTGGCAGCAAAAATGTAGTGTCTATTACTGAGGGGGAGGTACACGCACACACAGATTTGGGGCCCTGCTTCAAGGAGGGGGTTGACATACGCCAGGGGTTCAGGATTGTGACGTTACTCCCGTGGTACGCAGTGTCCCTGAGGTGGATTGGGGAACTGGCACAGGGGATCATATTCCTGGTAGTGGGAGGGACACTCTACTGACTCTAGAGGAGAGGTGCAGGGAGAGGGGTTCCCCCATGATAGACGCCCTGGTAAGTGAGTATGGAGACCAGCCAGAAGAGTATGGGTTGAGAGACAGCAACAGTCAGACACTGCCTCACCAGTCTTGTGAGAATGATGTGGGGTACTTTTCTGAGGCACTGGATGGTTGGGTGAAGGGTAGTTTGGTTAACACCTGTGTGGGGCTGTGTGATTCAATTGTTGGAGAGCATATTTTAAGTCCCTGTTTTCCAGAGCTAGGCCAACACCCGGTGGAGTGTGAGTTCTCTGACCCCAGGGAGCTTGCACTGGAGGCAGACCTTGTGGTGGATTCCAGAGGGTCTGGAGAAGCATCTGGGGGTGACCCGGAAGAAAGGGGCTTAGGTATTTCCCCACCAAGGGTGGTGGGAAAGGTTCATGGTAGCCCAGCTAGGTCCCGGTGTCATGGGAAGGGTGTAGGGACTCACGTCCTGTCTCCGCGGAGAAGGAGTGGGAAGGGGCTGCGGCCCAAGGTGCCCGAAACCCGGTCCCAAAGCCTGGGTGGTTCCAGGAGGGAACACCAGGTGGGGAGCCTAGGCTGTACTGATAGGCCGTCCATTGAGGGGGTTCTCCTAGAGTCAGGAGAACCTGGAGCATCCGTAAACGGAGCTCCAGTGGTTCTGGTGTCTGGCGGTGCCGCTCCTAAGTGGAGGGTGCAGAAGTCCAGAGTGAGGGGTGAGAGGGGGATGTGTTCCCCAGTGGGAGAACCAGTGGGTCAGGGGCCAGCCAGAAGGGCTGAGCCTCCTAGCAGTGACCATGGTGACACCACTTCTGTCCTGGGGGATCTTCGCGCACTGTCAGATGGACAGAGGTCAGGAGATCTGCGCCAGGCAGACTGTCACACAACACATGAGTCATGTGTTACCCTCGGGGGGCATGCGTGCTCCCAAGGAAGTCCTGGTGCGCCGGGCAGGTGCTCAGCTGCAGGATTTAGTCCCTGGGTTGGGAAGCCAGGTTCAGGTCCTGCCTGACCTGGAGGGAAGGACGACTGTAAGCAGTGTCCTGACCAGTTTGTCTTCTAGGGGTACCACTCCAGGTGGGAGGGTGCAGAACTCTGGAAGGGGGTGCAGAGGGAGGGAGTCTTCGCCTCTGACCCCGGTTCAACTTGAGGGTTTAGACCCTAGGTTGGGAGACCAGTTGCTGGAGGGAGGTCCTGAACTGGTGGGCGAGTTGGGCAGGACACCTGCCACAGGTGCCCTGACAATTTTGGAAGGACCAGTAGGTCAGGGGGTGCCAGCTCTGAGGTCAGAGCACCCCAGGACTGACCCTGGTGAGGCCACTTCTGGCCTGGGGGGTCTTCATGCTCTGTCAGGTAGACAGGAGGCTGGAGACCTGCGCCAGGCGGATTCTGGCATAACTCATGAGGGGTGTGTTTCCCTTGGGGGGGGGTTGGTGTACTCCCCCGGAAGTCCTGGGTTGCCAGGCACAGGTCCAGCCTAAGGGTACAGGCCCTGGGTTGGAGGACCAGGTTCAGGGTGTCCCCCCTGACCTGGGGGAAGGGGCAACTGCTAACAGTGCCACTACCAGTTTGTTTTCTGGGGGTGCCGCTCCAGGTGGGAGGGTACAGTGCCCCAGGGAGGAGGACCGGGTGTGGGAGAGCCTACCCCAGTCCCTTGTTCAGCCTCAGGGTACAGACCCTGGGCTGGTGTACCAGTTGCAGGATAGCACCCCTGAACTGGTGGGTGAATTGTGCAGAACGCCTGCCACAGGTGGCCTGACAATTCTGGAGTTGAGGGGACTGCTCCCGGTGGGGGGATGCAGTGCCCCAGGGAGGAGAACCGGGTGTGGGAGAGCCTACCCCAGTCCCTTGTTCAGCCTCAGGGTACAGACCCTGGGCTGGTGTACCAGTTGCAGGATAGCACCCCTGAACTGGTGGGTGAATTGTGCAGAACGCCTGCCACAGGTGGCCTGACAATTCTGGAGTTGAGGGGGACTGCTCCCGGTGGGGGGATGCAATGCCCCAGGGGGGAGGAGGACAGGGTGTGGGAGAGGCCACCCCAGTCCTGTGTCCAGCCTCAGGGTACAGACCCTAGGCTGGTGTACCAGTTGCAGGATAGCACCCCTGAACTGGTGGGCGAATTGTGCAAGGCACCTGCCACAGGTGCCCTGACAATTCTGGAAGGGGGTACCGCTCCAGGTGGGAGGGTACGGAGCCCCTGGGAGGAAGACCGGGGGTGGGAAAGCCTACCCCAGTCTCCTCTCCAGCCGCCGGGTACAGACCCTAAGCTGGTGGGTCAGTGCCAGGATGTCATCCCTGGCCTGACAAGAGGGAGAGTGGACAAAGGGTGCCAGGCACCTGGGGCTACCGCCCCCCACTCTCTGATGCCACAGAGGTTAGAGAGCCCTGCGAGGCATAAGGCCTGGGTCTCCCCACTGACAACTGTCGGTAGCCACTGTGGCTTACTGTCTCGGTGGACAGAGTTGCCCCTGGGAGGGGGACAGGAGTCACACCCCAGGGGTGGACTGGGCCACACCACTGTGTTGGCCATGTGGGCACTGTCGGCCTGTTGGGACACATCTGTGAGCAAAGTAAGTTTAGGCGCTGCACAGATGGGGTTCACAGGTGAAGAGAACGGTATCCCATGGGTCAGCTTAGTGGGCCCTGAGAGTATGGATAGAGGGATCCAACTGGGTTTGGAAAGGCGTAGAACCAGAACGTGCCCCCGCTGTTGTGGGCCAGGTCTATGTTCTATCGCCCCAAGCAGGGAAGTCTATTAGTCTACCCTGGCTTTAGGCTGGGAGGGGGTTGTGTTAGACTTGGCTTTTTCAGCGGGTTTACCCCCAGACTTTTTGCTTTTTGGCCTCCTGTTTTTGACCCTGTGTGTGTTGGTTTTAGGACTCTGGGCACTTTACCACTGCTAATCAGTGCTAAAGTGCATATGCTCTCTGTGTAAATTGTGTTATGGATGGGTGTTTCTATGATTGGATATTTGATTTACCTGTTAGCCCCTAGTAAAGTGCACTGCGGGTGCCAGGGCTGGTGAATCAAATGCTACTCGGGGGCCTGCAGCACTGGTTGTGCCACCCCCGTGAGTAGCCCTGAAAACGGTAACTCAGACCTGCCATTGCAGAAGTCTGCGCGCAGTTTGTAACTGCCTTGTCGACTTGGCCAGTGCACACACTGGCCGGTCCCTAACCTTCCCTTTTCTTACATGTCAGACACCCCTCAGGTAGGCCCAAGGTACCCCTGTGGGCAGGGTGCAGTGTATGTGAAAGGTGGGACATGCCCTGGTGTGTGTGGCATGTCCTGATAGTGAATTACAGCCAATTTCGTTTTTCACTATTGCAAGGCTACCAGTTCCCCATAGGATAGAATGGGAGGTTTGTTTATAACATCTTATAAACATAACTGGCCCTGGGAATTCGGTAAGAAAATAGAATTTAGTATGCCTGAACTCAGAATCTAAAGATGCATCTTTTAGTGAAGGTGATTTTTACATTCTGTGTTTGAAAATACCACTTTTAGAAAGTAGGTATTTTCTTGCTCAGTCTTCCTGTGTGCCTCTGCTGGAATGTGGATTGCCTGTCTGGGTTTTGGATGACAGAAGGCTGGGGGAGCAGGAGGGGCGCCAGATGGTCTAGGTAGGTCAGGAAAGGGCTGAAGAGACCTGGGTTACGATGGGGGAAGGGGGAGGAGATTTCCTTGCACCTCAAAGGGCCTGCTCTGCCTCTGAAAAATGCCGTCTCCACCTTCTGCCAGGAATTCACACCAGAGAAGGCAGAACTGGTCCTGACCGGGCACAGGCCCTCTCTGCCTAAGAGATCAAAGGATATTTGGACATAAATGCTGGGTCCCAGACCCCTGAACTTTAGAACTCATCTGGACAAGAAGACTGCCAAGAAGAAGAGCCGGAGAAGCTGCAAAAAGGAACAACTGCTTTGCTGGGTGCTTTGCTGGGCTGACCTGCAGTGGCTGCTTTTGTCTTGGGCAGTGAAAGGCCTGGACTGGACTTTCTGCAGCCTAAATTTGTGAGTCTCTCCAAGGGCTTGAGGTAGAGCTTGCCCCCTGTTCACGAAGTCTCAGGAACAGCAAAGACTTCAAGTGCTTCGACCCGCAGCACTGGGGACTGTGTGCTTTGTGCTGCAACCCGAAGAACACCAACTCGACAACGTCTACGACGCCACTGCCGACTCCGTGTCCTGAAGGCAAAGCAGAGGGCACCCCCGCAACGCCGCACCGCAACCCTGGTCTCACCGACGACGCCTGTTTATGCCGCCACCGAGCCGCTGCTTGCACCGCGACCTGTAGGCACCGCACTCCGCACCGCCTCGCTTCACGCCGAAGCTTTGGCACCAGAGGGCACCGCCGCACCTGGTCTTACCGACGACGCCTGTTGACGCCGCCACCGAGCCGCTGCTCGCACCGCGACCTGTGGGCACCGCACTCCGCACCGCCTGGCTTCACGAGGACGCCTTGGCCTGCCTGACGCCGCCACTTCCCGCCGAGATCGACGCCGCTGCTTGCACCGTGGTTCGGGGGCACTGCTCGTAAGTTACACGACGCACCGCCCTCATCCCACACCGCAGCCTTGGCCTACCAACGCCGGCGCCATCGACTCCAGTTTGTCAGCCGACGACAGCGCTTAAGCAACGACGACGCCGCTGCTTGCACCGTGATCTGCCAGCACCGTGACGAGCACCACCTTCATCTCGCACCGCGACCCTGGTCTCACCGACGATGCCATCTGACGCCGCCACCGAGCCGCTGCTCGCACCGCGACCTGAGGGCACCGCACCGCTGCACTTCGCACCGCAGCACCCGACGCCTGCCGACGCCAGCGCTCCTGACTCCATCAGAGAGGAGATCGACCTGCAACGCGTGTGACTTCGAGGGCCCCATCGCCCTGCATCTCTGAAAGGTACTGTTTGCGGGACTTCCCGACACCGTAGCTGGCCTGCAACCCCGCGGTCAGCCAGAAATGTTTTGGATTTGTGTGTTCACGACGCCGTGGTAGCCCGGACGGCGCTATCCACACAAGGAACTCTTTTTAATCAGCGTATTTTTGAATTGTGAACTTTTAAGTATAGTATTGTGGTTCTTTATCGTTTTTGGTCTTGTTTTAATTATATAAAAATATTGGATATTTTTCTAAACTGGTGTGGTGTCCTTTTGTAGGGCGTACACTGTATTACTGTTGGTTATGTGCAAATGCTTTACACACTGCCTCTAAGATAAGCCTGACTGCTCGTGCCAAGCTACCTAGGGGTGAGCAGGGGTTATTTTAGGAGTGTAACTCCCTTATCCTGACTAGGGTGGTGGTTTTTGCCTGGCTTTGGCCCACGCCCAAGCCTACCAAAAATCCCATTTCTAACAATGCCACTACAATATACGCCACTCTACTGTATCTGACTTCAGTGTACGCCACTCCAATGTATGCGACTCCACTCTGCGCCACTCCGCTGTATGACATTCCAGTGTACACCACTCCAGTATACCTAATTCCACTTTATTCCACTCCAGTATACCACAATATACTGTACCACAGTACACTTTTCAACAGTATCCTCCACTATATTCTACCACATTCCACTTAAAAGCACTCAACTCCACACCACTAAACTGTACCAATATTACACATTTGTTACTAACATTAGAAAAACCATTGAAATTCACCAAAAAACCCAAAGGTTAAAAATAAGTTATAGTTATGAAAACTTTGTTTATGTTTGGTATACAAACCCAACTCAAACTACACAAACATTTGAAATTCTACTGTTATAGTTATGTCTTTAATTTCTCATTTAGGCACAACTTACAAAGTAATATACTTATAACTCACATTTATACGTATGCACCACCTTCAAATTCAGCTAACTTGCGCACCCCCGTACACAGTCTTCTCACCTTACTCGTCACACTACATTAACTATAACTGCCGCTTCTCCATGCACTACCTGTACCCTTGCATATTACAGAAGTAAGAGCATGTAAAATCACTGCATTAATAACAACACTTATGAAATCTTGCATTACATAATTTGCCTGAACACACTATCGGTACAGTGGCGAGTTATAGTTAATATAGTGTGGTGAGTGGCATGTAGTGAGGCATACTTTCTAATGCTCAATATAGAAATAGAAGAAGAAAACAATATTAATGCAGAAATTCAATGCAAAACTCCACCTACTAATAATACTTCTACTTCCAGGACTGCCGACCCACTTGGGCAACCAATTATTGATACTGAAGCTGTGGTTGCCATTGACGAGGTTCTACATGCAATGGACTAAGTCAAAAAGGATGTACATAATTTGGATAACTTAGAATGTCAATTTAATAGGGAGCAACTACAAATTTAAAAATACATTAAAAAAATCTGAAGCTCATGGACTTAAACATGAAAATGGAATATGTGAATGTACTACTTGTGAACCAACATTACAATATGTAAGTGGACAAGTAGGCACAGGGAAAAGCTTTGCTATTAAAGTAATTACTGCTTATGTGCATAAAGTTACTAGCTCTAATTTATCTTATGTAGTTACTGCTCCTACTGGCTTAGCAGTATATAACATCAAAGGAATTCTCTTACATTGTCTACTCTTACTACCTGTGGAGAATGATAACCTGGACTACTTAAAATTAGATAAGGATAACATGCCAAAAGCTTGGTAGAGTCCTTAAAAAATTAAAAGTTCATGATGACTACTACCAAATGTTAATTTTGAAGTGTATATGTTCTAAATGATGGTATAATAGTGGAACAAAAATTGTAGTTTTGTCTGAAAACAAAACAAGAAAAACAATTATGGATTGACTGTGTTATGCTTATGCAATAAATCAGATATCACTGTAGTAGTCTATTACTGACTTACTATCTTAGTATAAAGCGACCGTAAGGCACATGTTTCACTTACCTTACAATTTCCATTTATCTCTATATTAATTACAATGCAGTATTTGAGATGCCTGAAAAAAAATAAGGTTAATACTGGTAAAAGCTATTTATTATTTGAAACATTTGGTTAGTTCTGAAAATAACCTTTTTTGTCTTTTTTTAACATTTTTTCTGGAAGACAACATTTTCAACAGAAAACAGGAGGAAAACAAATAAAAAAAGTAAAAACTAAGGGTGTTGAGTAGGACACTGGTGAGCCATGACAAGCTCATGGTGGATGGTCATATCCCTCTCGCCCGCAACAATAAAAGTATGGCAGAGGAGACAGAATGTCACTGTACTGCCACATTGCGCTACAATTTCACAGTACCGCTTCATAAGATGTATTGGCACTTCAGTACCAGGAGAAGGTACTGGTGGAGGTACAGATGCGACGGGTGTTGGTAGAGGGGCAGATGTAGCAGAAGAAAAAGAAGGTTCTACTGGAGGGACAGATGCAGCGGGTGGTGGTGGTGGAGGTGCTGATGCAGCAGAAGAAGTGGAAGGTATTGGAGAAACGGAATAAGTGGCCATTGCCAATGTTCCTGATTTGGCCTCTTCTATCTCCTTTTGAAGCCTTTTTTCTGCATGTGCCAACCTGGTGGAATGAATTGCCTGCAGGTGTTTTCTCATTCCCGTGGTACCAAAGGAGTACTGTTCAATGTTCCTATGGGAAATAACTTTGTTACATAGAATGCATGGAACAAGTTTAGAATTAACTTTTTTTCCCTCCGGGTGTCAAAGAAAAAAATTGCCATACTATTGAGTGCTTCAATTTCTTCCTCCGCACCACCCCTTCTTCCTGCTCTTGCAACAGCGCAGGATCATCTACTTCAGCCATTGCAGTTCTCCAAAACCTTCAAGGTGGCTTCTGAACAGATTTTCCCTCTTGCAAAGAGCACCACCTTCCATTTTGAATATATCAATTAGAATGGGGGTACACACTTCCTGTTTCCTACAATTGACAGAGTTCTAAGCCAATGAAATGCTGTTTTGCGAAAGTACTGCGGTAGTATCTCAATACTACCACTTCACTATTGCGGTACCAGTATAAATGAATGGAGGTGCATGAGTTATAGTGAGTTTTGGGTGGTGCGCAAATTGTAACTTTAAGTTATAACTATAAACTTTTGAATTTTAAGGTTTGTGTAGGATTAAGTTGGTTTTGTATAGAAATAATGAATTAAGTTTTCTTAACTATAACTAATCGCAAACCGTTGTTTTTTCATTTTTTATATATATATATACACACACACACACACTGTTCAAGTATCATTCATAGTTTGTTTTTTCTCTTCACAGCATATCTCATAGAAAAATACTGCCAATTTGTTGGCGATCTTGAATGGTTGACAGGTCAGGTACTGGTACCTGAATATGAAATTGTATAAAATCCTCTGCATTTAAATGGCAATTTGTATTCACTTGCATCTCTAATGATTTGGGAATATTCTAGATAGTTCTAAAACACCTTTTAAGTGATTTGTGTATTTGATGTTCTAAGTTATTTCGAACAATTAAAAAATATTTGCTTTAGCTGATATTCTCATTTTTTACAGAATTTCACATACAAATACCAACAATGTTGGTAAAAATCCAGACTAGGTAACTACACTACAAAGACGTCACATCCACTGTGTAGGCAATGAATGAGAAGGGATTTGTCTCAACTTCTAACTTACAGTGCTACAGTCAGGCTGCTGATGTCACCGGACCTTGGACTTTGACCAATGTTAGACAGATTTAGGAACTATGTGACTTCCATCAGAATTTCTGTTGACTTACCCCATGTCAAGCATGAGTATTTCAGCCACTATCAGATTTTAGGTCGGTAGTACCAACCATGCTGGGAATTGTATCTTCCATTTCCCCATTACAAGTATGTGTATACAAGTACCAGAATGCTTTTTTGACGCTGGCCAAGAAATACAGGAATTGTTGAAAGTGAGCAGGGCCAGTTGGTAGTTATGTTGTGAGTCTTCAAAAGTAGAGCAAACCTGTGCCATACGGCAGGTTTTCCTCTTTTCATACTCGCTTTGGTAATGTGAACTGAAGACGTGTGTGATCTGAATCATGAAACGCTGATGCCAGGTTTCCCAGCTCCTCTCCATCACCATAAGGTGCATCCGAAAAGAAAGATGCCCTGGAGAGAGACGGAGCATCTTGGTAGACTACAAGCTGCATAGATTCCCTAACCTGGCCTTTCAGAAACCTCCCTTGCATCACCTGTCAGGCGTCTACCCAGTGGCGTAGCTAGGGGGGGGCGATGGGGGCGGACCGCCCGAGGCGGCACGAGTTTTGGGGCGGCAGCCGGCCCCCCTTCCCCCGCTCTTAACTGCGGCCACCGCCTCCCCCCCGCTCCTCTATCATTTTGCTGAGGGCGGCAAACGCAGGGGCCGCCACGGGCAGCCTAAGGCCTAGCTACGCCCCTGCGTCTACCACAGAGTCACTGGAAGAGTGGGTGAAGCTCATGGTAAACTATGGACCGGTACCTCCTCTTGCAATGCCTGCCAGCAGACCCCTCTATACACATCTCTTTACCTGACTTGACACTTCCCAGCCACCCCTCCAGCAACACCAATTCTGTTGTTAGAGATAGGCACCAAGGAAAGCAGTGGGCATCCTGGAATAAATAGTGAAGTTCATACACCTTCTCTAATACGGCTTCAGAGCCCCTCTTTTCAACTGCTCCATACACAGGGCTTTAAGTGGGATGAAAAAACTGGGGGGGTCTCTCAAAGGGGTGTGGCCAACATAATTAAGGGCGTGGCTTCAAAACACGTAAACTAAAAATCTGTACTTAGCATAGTGTGCCGCCCGACTTGTATTTTGCTGTTTCTGTCATTGCATCCAGATATGATACAACAAGTAACATCATACCTACAACAAGTCAGGACTATTGGCTTTGTCAATGGTTGTTAGTTGCATAAGATAAATAAGCAGCAACTATGGTTTGTATATAATATTGACAAAGCTTCCACTTAAAGCCCTGGTGACACAACGACAATGTTGCTGCTCCGGAGTTTCAAAAAGAGAAGGGAAATTAGAGAAAATGACTCTCTTTAATGGATTTCCCTTCCCCTACAACGCTCACCTGGCATGACGTCATTTCGTAACTTCTCCACTAGTGAGAAGTGAGCAGTGTGAACAGGCGCACATCAATGTGCCTGCTATCACTGCAGTCTGGGAAAAACGGACCGCCTTTTGCAGGGCACAAAACAGAGCCCGATAGAGACCCGTTTCGAGGCCCCCTTTAAAAAACTGCCGGTGCTCGGCACCGGTGAGACCCGGCCCACTTAAAGCCCTGTCCATACAGATATCTCCATTTACCAGGCTTGTCAGACAACTCGGCGCCCTCCCCAGCATTAGCCGCTCTCTGTCACGAGACAGCACCAGTGAAGCGGGACTCGCACCCGGCCTGTCAGAATCCTTTTTCCCCTATCTTCCAGAGATCTCATAGTCTCGTCTCCCTTCTCCATCACTGCAACTGTCTGCCAAGAGACAGGAATGATTCCCGATAAAGGGGTGTACGCTTCTGTGCGCGGCAGGTCCCGTCAGACACCAGGGTCCAGCCAGATGGGCACCTACGGTGAACCTTCACCCGGAACACCACACTGCCCTCGGTAGGCACGCCTCACGGGATCAGCAGCAGGCTGCGTAGCTCCACCCCCCACGGGTGCCCCTCTGACACAACGCAGGGGACAGGGTCAGGCCCACAGCGTCTCATTTCCCTGCGCGGGCTCCTTTCGCCGATGGCCTCGCGCCTTCGCCGTCTCCCGAGACGACAGAAGGTGGAAACGCTATCTTTCATTACGCAAAGTATAAATAGTGTAATCTATCAGCGCTGCCAATCAAGATGATTGATTACGGGCTGTCATAGGCAAGAGTGACATATTAGAAAAGTTTTGTTAACAATGCCTATTGCGAGTCAGCCTGCCACAGAAGCTGGTGATTAATGTGTTGTCACCCTGTAATCCCACACCCCTGGCTAATGAGGCAGGAATTTATCATCTTTACAGAGTGGCAGATGTCAGGAGGAGAGGAATCCAAGTGCTGCAGACAATATACCTTTTCCTCACCATGCCTGACATGTCTGACAGGCCGAAAAAAAAACGAGAAAGGGGCTTTGTGTGCGAGTACAAAACTTTAAACGCGGAAATACTTACTTACAAGCAGCTGGCTCGGCCCCCAAAAAAAGGCAGCTTCGAAAGCTGATGGCGAACTTTGAACCCGGCTGCGGTGCCGGAGTCTCTGCAGAAGAGGCTGTCACGGAGGACACACAGCTCGGCTGTTCTCTCACGGGAGGGAGCGGGTGGGAGTGAGTGAGTGACTCCCACCTCACCTGTAGCTGTCAGAGTACTGCAGGGGCCAGGAGGGCCCGCCTGCCAGCACAGCTTCATCAGCCCCTGCAGGAGGCTGCCAGGGCCAGCTGTAGTCTGTTTTTATGTTTAGGATAAGTCACTTAACTGTAATATCTCTAGAAAGTACTCTTGACGCGGAGCCACCTGTCTACTACTAACCATTAAGAACTGGATCAAGGCCTTTGATTTCTTAGTTTAAAAACTTGCGAGGGCATAAGTCCTTGACAGTCGCACCCCACTGCCACCACCATGAAACACAACTGACTCAGGGAAGACCAAAGCAGAAGGTGCATGGATGCCCCTTTTAACCAAAACAACTCATTCAAGCACCAGTACTCAAGACAGCAAAACTCAATATTACATTGACCGATACCTTCTAAGCCTTTACATGGAATCATTAAAGCTGACATGTGGATGTTTGTCAATAAACACGTGCGTACCCAAAGCTTCTGCCTGTGTCTTGCTAGCGGGATAATATTCTTCTATAAATGACTGAACTGGTGCTGTTTGTCAATCATCATGGAGATACAGCTTTTGTTTGGCATATTACCTATTATTTTTGTTATCAGCGTGTCATTCAGACTCCATAAATAAATTCAAATATAAACATATGTTACACATAGTTAGTCTCACTCGGTGTAAAACTGGTGCTCGGTTTATCAAGACGCGCTGTTTAATGAATGTGAAGCCCATAGTAGTCATACTTAAAATTATCCTATAAGTCTTTCCATAATTGCCAAGTAGCCCCCTGTAATGTGTGACATCTTCAACCAGATGTACTTTTTTTTAGCCACGTGGACTTTGCCTGCTGCGATTTTCTTTTTACCTTCCAACTACATGTCCCAGAATATATAAAACATACAGTTGGCTAAAAAGCCATGAGTGGCCATGCAGTCACCCATGCAAGGGGACCACTTGGCAGCAGTGTTTTAGCTCTGGGCTACATCTTCAGCCACAAGTTTCTTAGGGTCAATAGAGCTTGGAGGTCTGTCTCTATTATACATTTAGTAGGTGGGGGTGTAACTGTGCCACACCACAGCTTGTCCGTACCCTGGTTGAGAGTTTGGATTATCTAAGCACCTGATATATCATGAAGTAATTGTTCATGGTGTGGGATTTATGCATTATTGGTTTATTTACTTATTTGGTCTAATTTACTGTGATAATGTGTATTGCTGTTAAGTGCAACTACATACATGAACCTGCAACAATATGTCCACAAAAGCGGAAGGTAATTGTTGAGCTCTTGGTTGGGTTCAAAGGGATGATTTGGCTCTACCATACCTGTACACAGTGCTTAATTTGTAAAAGAATAAGTCCTGGAGCCAAAAGTTTTGCTCAGAAGCCCATGGCTGAAGCTATCAAAGGTCGGGATGCCGAATACTAAAGGTGTGTAGTTTTGATTCCACCTCATGCCTCTTTAACCCACCACCAGATACTTCCTGCCTCTATCTCATTGTTGCAGGTCCTTTTTCATCCCTGCCACTGTTTTCCATCTTTCTCGTACTCTTTCTTCTCTGTTTGTGTGTTTGTCTCTCTCTTGCTCTGGGTCAAAGTCTGTTGAGGAAAAATAATTGCCAGCCCCCAAAAATAAGTGCTGATGGGTGCCACCAGCAACCACCGGCACAAAATAAGTACTGCCTGCACAGACTTAGTGAAAGCTAGACCATGCTACGATGGTGTCTCCAAACACTATAGTACCATCAATATACAGCAGCAAATAATAGAGAACATGGCAAATGACCTTGAGAATGCCTTCTGACTAGGTTTCAACCACTTAGCATATTCTCAACCTTGAGTGCTTGCCCAAATAAAGAGAAATGAGGAGATTCATTGGGTAATATGTCGTGAACAGTCATGCCATTTTAACAATCAATCAATCAGAAGTTTGTTAAGCGCAGCTACTCACCCGTAAGGGTCTCAAGGCGCTAGGGGTAGGGAGGGTGCAGGATCCATTCCATCAAGGAGGGGGTCTGTCGAAGAGCCAGGTTTTGAGGTTTCTTGCGAAGATGGGGAGCGATGTTGTCTGTCTGAGGTGGAGCGGAAAGGCGTTCCAGGGTTTGGCCACGAGGAAGGAGAAGGAGCGGCCTCCCGATCTGGTCTTTCTGGTGCGGGGGACCGTGGCATAGGAGAGCTGGGCTGATCGTAGGGTCCTTTGGGGTGCGTGGAATTTGAGGCGGCTGTTCAGGTATGCTGGTCCGGTGCCGTGGAGGGCCTTGTGTGCCTGGGTGAGTATCTTGAAGGTGATTCTCGCCTCGACGGGGAGCAAGTGCAGTGTGCGCAGGTGCTGGGAGATGTGGCAGTGTTTTGGCAGGTTGAGGACCAGTCTTGCGGCGGCGTTCTGGATGTTCTGTAGCTTGCGGGTGAGGTTTTTGTTTATTCCGGCGTAGAGTGCGTTGCCGTAGTCGAGTCTGCTGGTGACCAGGGCGTGAGTGACGGTCTTTCTATGTTTGAGGGGGATCCATTTGAAGGTCTTACGAAGGAGGCGGAGGGTGTGGAAGCAGGAAGACGAGACGGAGTTGATCTGGCGGTCCATTTTGAGCTCGGAGTCCAGGATGATTCCCAGGTTGCGTGCGTGGTCCGTGGGGGTTGGCGGGTTTCCGAGGGCGGGGGGCCACCAGGTGTCGCTCCAGGCGTCGGGGTTTGGGTCCATGATGAGAACTTCTGTTTTGTTGGTGTTTAGTTGTAGGCAGCTGTTTTTCATCCATTTGGCGACGGCTTCCATGCCTTCTCGAAAGTTGTGTCTGGCGGTGTTGGGTTCGTTGGATAGGGAGAGGATGAGTTGGGTGTCGCCTGCGTATGACACAATGTTCAGTCCGTAGGTCCTGACGATGGGGGCGCGTGGAGCCATGTAGACGTTGAAGAGTGTCAGGCTGAGGGAGGAGCCCTGGGGGACTCCGCAGGTGGTAGGTGTAGGGTCCGAGAGGAAAGGGGGGAGTCTGACCCGCTGCGTTCTGCCGGAGAGGAAGGAGCGGAACCAGTCGAGGGCCTTGTCCTGGATTCCTGCGTCGTGGAGTCTGCGTATTAGGGTGCGGTGACAGACTGTGTCGAACGCCGCTGAGAGGTCGAGGAGGATGAGGGCTACTGTTTCACCTTTGTCCAGTAGGGTGCGGATGTCGTCTGTTGCGGTGAGGAGGGCAGTTTCCGTACTGTGTTTTTTTCTGAATCCGGATTGGGAGGAGTCGAGGATGTTGTGCTCTTCGATGAATGTGGCGAGTTGGCTGTTGATGGTTTTCTCGATGACTTTCGCTGGGAAGGGGAGCAGGGAGATGGGTCTGTAGTTTTTGAGGTCGGTCGGGTCCGCCGAGGGTTTCTTCAGGAGGGGGTTGACCTCGGCGTGTTTCCAGTCATCGGGGAACAAGGCGGTCGCCAGGGAGCGGTTGATGGTGTGGCGGAGCATGGGTGCGATGGTGTCGGCGGCTCTGTTGAAGATGTGGTGGGGGCAGGAGTCCGTGGGGGCTCCTGAGTGGATTGACTTCATTGTCTTCAGTGTGTCTTCGGTGGTGAGGGCTGTCCAGTTGTCAATTGCTGGTTTCCGGGTGTCGGCGGTGGTTGGTGAGGGTTCAGTGTGTTGGTTGTCTTCGTCGAAGTTGTCGTAGATGCTCTTGATTTTGTGGTGGAAAAAGGTGCTGAGTTTGTCGCAGAGGTCTTGTGAGGGTGGGATGTCAGTAGACTCGTTGGTGGGTTGGGCGAACTCCTTGATGATGTTGAAGAGTTCCTTGCTGTTGTGCGCGTGGGTGGAGATTCTGTCTTCAATCGCTTTTTTCCTTGTTTCTCTGATGGGTGGTGGGCGTTGGTGGCGGCTCTGAAGTTGTTGTGGGTTTCTGTGGATTTAGTGTTCCTCCAGGCCTTTTCGAGGCGGCGGCAAGTGCGTCTGGACTCTTGAAGTTCGGTGGTAAACCATCTGGCTTTCTTGGCACAGGTATTGTTGTTTTTCTTGAGGGGGGCTATGGTGTTGACGCTGTCCGAGATCCATCTATGCAGTGTTCGGGCTGCAGTGTTGGGGTCGTCGTTTTCCGCGATGGTTGGGGTGGAGTTGCTGAGTGAGGAGGTGAGCTGGTCGTCAGTGATTCTGGTCCAGTTTCTTCGTGGGAGCAGGTGCTGATGTCTGTGGATGGTGGGTGTTCTGAAGGTGAAGTGGACGCAACGATGGTCGGTCCATGGGAGTTCGGTGGTGTGGCTGAAGGTGATGGAGGTTCCTGTAGTGAAGAGGGGGTCGAGGGTGTGTCCTGCTGAGTGCGTGGGCTCGGTCACGATCTGGCGAAGTCCGATGTTGTGGAGGTTGTCCAGGAGGGATGCGGTGTTGGGGTCCAGTTGGTTGTCGAGGTGGAAGTTGAGGTCTCCCAGCAGGGTGTAGTTCGTGGATGCGATGGCCTGCGGGGAGATGATGTCCGTGATGGAGTTGGCAAAGGGTCCGCGGGGTCCAGGGGGTCGGTAGATGAGGGTTTCTCGGAGGGTGGCGGTGGGGCTGGCCAGTATCTTGAAGTGAAGGTGTTCCATCAGGTCTGTGTGCTCGTTGGGGGGTGTGCTCAGGTGGAGGGTGGATTTGTGGACAATGGCGATTCCTCCTCCAGGGCGGGTGGGGCGGTCCTTCCTGGAGATCTTGTATCCTTGGGGGATGGCGATGGCGATGTCCGGTCCCGAGGTGGTGTTGGTCCAGGTTTCGGTGAAGAATGCTACGTCCGGGGTGGTGCTCGTCTCTCTTCGACGTCGGCTCCATCAAAACCTCTTGGAGTGATTCTCCTTTTCTTGCAGTTTACAAACCTCATTCAAGTACTAAACGCAGCTAAGTCCAAAAAGCGTCTCGTTTGGTCTGGTGCTAACTTGTTTATCTCTCAAGATGTTTCTAATGCAACAGCTAAACGACGGAAGGACTTCCTCAAACTACGACCCGCACTACGGGCCCTTGCTGCATGATATGGGCTCTTTCATCCTTGTCTCTTTAAGGTGACCTTTCAGAACAACACGTCCACCTTTGAAGATCCTGCAGACCTGAGGAAATGTATTCATTCGCACTCTACTTCGTCAATGGAGATTCCTGGTCCTTCTACTGTTACTTGACTGTTACGCTAAATCCTGCTATCTGTTTTACTAATGTTTGCTTCCTTTACAGGTAGCTCGGTAATTTATAATTTTTCTCACCTGTTTCCTTTGTCAATTCCTTTGTAGACCTTTTGGAATCCAGTTACTTGTTTCCCCCTTTATCGTGTTGGCGTCCCGGTGTGATACTTTCTCCCTTGTCTGTTGTGCCGTCTTCATTTGTTGTCGCCACTCCCTATTGTTGTCCTCATCCCCCCCTTAAACGGTATGTATTACAGTTGTCTTTTTGACATGCACTGTCCTCTCTGGTTATCTTTCTTCCTCTTTCTTTTTCTCCTCTTTTCTTTCTTTCTTCTCTTTTCCCCCCCAGTATATGCTCCAGTCTATTCTTCTTCTCATATTTATTTCTTTTTCTTATTCTTTTCCTTTTCCCCCACTACTGACAGTCATAGTATTCTTCATAAATTATCTCTATATTTATCCTACTCCACTTTTTGGCTTTGCCTTCTGCTCTTCCTATACTCCTTCATTACTGTCAATGTCATTGCTTTCTATTTTTGGTCTTTTTCTTGCATTCAGAATGGTTTCATCTCCTCTATTCTTCCTTTTCTCTTATACTTTTCACGGGAGACTCTACTTTACAACCTTCTTTTTTCTTTCTATTACTTTGCATTATTATTAATTGTGTGATTTTATATTTAATTCATTTTATTTACATTCAGAGTTAATTCATGGAATGTAAAAGGTTTTATTAATCCCATTAAGCGGCAGAGAATATTATCCCACCTTGCTACATATAATCCTGACTTAGTCTTATTGCAAGAGACTCATTTGACAGAGTCTGAAGCTCTGAAACTTAAAAAGCAGTGGGTGGGTTCAGTCTTAGTATCCCCTACGAACACGAAGAAAAATGGGGTAATTATTCTTGTTCATAAACGTTTGAAATGTTCTGTTCTCTCTAAGGAAACTGATTCAGATGGTAGATGGTTATTAGTTAAGTTGCTTATTAATACTATTTCTCTTACAGTTTTTAATATTTACGGTCCAACTCAACCGGACTCTTCTTTTTGGCCTAATATCACAAAAAAATGCATTCAACATAAAGATGAATTTTTTATTTTGGGAGGTGACTGCAACCAAGTTATGGACCCTTTCATTGATCGACAATCGCAGGTCCGTTTCATTCCCCACAAGACCCATAAACAATTTCAAGATACATTATCTCAGACTCATCTTGTAGATGCCTGGAGACTCTGTAACCCTGGCATCTCAGAATTTTCTTTTTTCTCTCCTCCACATGGCACTCTGTCATGATTGGACTATATCTTTCTCTCTTCTGCCTTAACACAGACCCTTATTTCCTCCTCAATTGAACCCATTGTCATTTCTGATCATGCCCCGGTTGTTGCTGATTTTGACTTGATCCCCTCACATCCCAAATCTTCTAGATGGAGGTTTAATAACTCCCTTTTGCAGGATCCACTTTTCTCTTCTTCTTTCATTTCCTTTACAGAAGAATTTTTCTCTCTAAATTCCTCTCCTGATATCTCTCCTTCACTGCTTTGGGATACTTTTAAGGCTACAGCCCGTGGCTTTATCATCGATTTTGTATCCAAGAAAAAGAAACATTTTCTTAATCAGCAAAAAATGTTGCTAGCTAATATTAAAAGTCTGGAGCATCTTTTTTACACATCCTCTTCTACTTCCTCCATACAGGAGCTTATTCGTGCTAAACTTGACTTTAATAAAAACAACTACTGATAACACCTCTTCTATTTTACTCCGAACGAGCGCTCGGTATTATGGTGGACGCAATAAAGTTGGCAAACTCCTGGCGAATTATCTTAAATCCCGAAAAGAACGTGTTTTGATAGACTCTATTCACTCATCAGATGGGAAAACCCTTTTCAAAGACCAAGACATTTTAAATGAATTAATTGAGTTTTACAAAATTTTATATACCCCAGAGTCCTCTCCACTTTCCTCTTCTATTGACTCCTATCTTAATCATGTTCCACCTTCACCCCATATAGACCTTGAATTTAGCTCTCTAGAGTCTGATCTGTCTATCCAAGAAATATCTCAATCCCTAAATCTTCTTAAGAAAAATAAAACACCTGGACCCGATTGGGTTTACGGTAGAATTTTTTCTTCATTTCTCTCATCTTCTTTTTCCCAAACTTTTACACTCTTTCAATTTTTCCACACTAATGGTAAGGCACAGGGTACTTTCTTAGATGCTACAATCTGCTTAATCCATAAAGATGGCCGCGATCCCAAACAGTGTAAAAATTATCGCCCGATATCCCTTGTAAATGTAGATTATAAAATCTTTGCCAAACTGCTCGCGATACGTCTTGAGCCTCTTTTACCGAAACGAATTGGTTTGGAGCAGTGTGGTTTTGTTAAAGGTAGGTTAACATCTGACAACTCTCGCTTATTTTTTATCGTTTTAAATACGGCCTCTTCTCTTTCGTATCCTCTTGCTGCAGTCTCTATTGACGCGAGAAGGCTTTTGACAGAGTTAATTGGTCCTTCTTATTTAAAGCTCTCCACTGGCACGGTTTTGGTCCTAAATTCATTCTTTGATATCTTTATTATATTCAGCTCCTAAAGCTTCCGTAGCAGTCAATGGTCTTGTTTCCCAATCTTTTTCCTTAAATCGCGGTGTCCGTCAAGGCTGCCCTCTTTCGCCTCTTCTTTTTATTCTATCTCTTGAACCCTTCTTATGGCATATCCGCCAGAATTCGTCCATCTCTGGCTTTTCATATGGTGATCAACATTTGAAATTATCTGCCTATGCGGATGATATCTTACTCTTCATATCTCATCCCGAAACTTCCATCCCTCCTCTTTTGCAAGAAATCTCAGATTTCTCCCTTGTGTCAGGTTATAAGATCAACTCTGACAAGACAGAAATTCTCCCCATCACTACATTTTGTTTTAAACAGCACTTTGATCCCACTGGTTTCCGTTGGAACAGTTCTAAAATCAAATACCTAGGTATTTGGTTTAACAACTCCATATTAGATTCAGTTAAAATTAACATGAAGGATGTTTTGGATCGTATCTCTAATTTTCTCTCCTCCTGGAACCCTCTCTTTCTTGGTGGGGACGGCTTGATTCTATTAAAATGATGATTACTCCTATTTTATTATATATTTTTTCTATGATTCCCGTCCATATCCCAAATGTCTACTTTAAAAAAATTGACTCCCTCCTTTCTAAATTCTTATGGAACAATAAAAAATCTAGACTTGCCTTGACACATCTTCGTAAACCTAAATCTATGGGAGGAGTGAATTTTCCTGATTTTCGAATGTATCATAAGGCCTTCTGTCTTCGATCTGCTTCTAAATGGCTCCTTTCCGAAATCTCCCCCTTTACACCTTTATGGGTCAATATCGAACGATTCTTACTTGCACCCTTTCCTTAAGGAAGTCCTTGCTTTCTCAACAAAGACCACCATTTCTTCTTTTCCGTTATTTAAACACACTTGTTCATTATTAAAACCTCATTATCGATTGGATTCTCTCTCTAGGAATTCTTTCCTTCAATCTCCCCTTTGGTACAACAACCTTATTACCCTCAATAACAGACCTCTTTTTTGGAAATCCTGGAGGCTTAAGGGGATTATATGGGTTCAGGACTTGTTTGATGGTTTATCTCCATGTTCATTCCCCCAATTTCAAACCACCTTTAAATGCCCTCGATTCTTCCGGTACACATTTTCTACTCTTATGACAATAATCTTAGATGTTTTTTATTCTCTACCCTCTTCGGAACCCCTTCCCATAGTAGATCCACTACTCAAAGTATTAACTACATTTCCTAAAGCTTCCCTGATCTATAAATCTCTTCTTTCTCCTGATCTGGTTCGCTCTAAATCTAAGGTGGAAACTGCCTGGGAGGCGGATTTGGGCTGTGATTGGAGCGTTGATTTTTGGAACAAACTATGGGGTAGATCTTTGAAGATATCTAGATCTGCTTCCACTACTCAGTCCTTGTTCTTTATCTACCACAGATTATACTATAGACATGCACTATAGCAACCTTTACACACTCTAATGATATGACCTGCTGGTCTTGTCAATCTCCTCTGGCTGATCTGATGCACCTCCTTTTTTCTTTTGGAAGACTGTTTGGAAACACCTTTCTCATATTTTTAACTTAAAGTCTCCTTTTTCACACATTAATCTCTTTTTGGGTAGCTTATCAGATTCGTTGGGATTGTCTTTGTATGAGAAAGGTGTATTTGACTTGATGTTAGCCTTAGCTTTTCAGCATATCTCACTTAATTGGAAATGTTCAACTAAACTTTCAGTGAAATTCTGGTGGAACAACGTTTGTCATTACCATAGATTAGACATTGCATTTGCTTCTTCTGTTAAACCACGTGTAAATAGGGATTTATTTTGGTCATCATTAACCACCTATTTAACTAAGATTTCAACTCCTGTATCACGTAATCGTTCTGAAAATTTTCAACCCCCATAAATCATCATTTGGTCACTATTTTCTCTCTACAATATATATATATATATTTTTTTTTTCCCCCCTTTTTGGTTATTATATTTCTTATGCTTGTATATTTGTCTGCCTCTTGCATTGCATAAGATAAGTTAGGTAACGATAAGTTTAATAGTATATAAGCTTATTATATTGTATTGTTATAAGAAGGCTATAATATAATCTCATGATCTTCAATTATAGAACTGTACTATATACTCCTCTTTTTCCCCCTCTTCTTTCCCCCCTCTTCTTTCCTTTATTATTGCTAAAATGGAAACAGCTTTCTATTTTGCTTAGTGTCTGTTTTTATATTTATTATACTATTCATATTTTGGTTTTTCATGACCTTTTCTTATGTAATTGTTATTTACTTAATAAAGCTTTTTAAACTCAAAAGAAAGAGCTGCATGCAAACTGCAAGGTATATATTAGAAATATATATATATGTTTTTTTGCCCCGTCTTTCATTATCCTAATCTTGCAAAAAGGGTTCATTCTGTTTGGTAGAAATCAAATCTTATCATTAAAGAGAACCCCTAACAAAAAATAACAAAAAAAGAGAGCCACATTTTTTTTCTCTTTTTAGATTTGTGGTATAAGCTTGCAATAAAAAATAATAAAAACATTTAACCACCACACGTGCATGCCAATGTATAAGCGATGCAAATTAGGCCTACCCAAGGAGCAGTAGTGCAGCTTATAAGACAAGTGGTGGAAAAACAGGCAGCAATCCCCCATATGTCCTTAGATGTAGGCATGGCTTTTTCTGTGCACGCTCCCTTGTAATATATGTTCCTCGCGTTGATAGCTGAAATGCTTATCTGTCTGTCACTATATATAAATAATGTTGAGTGAGATGCAGTGGCTTTGTCAATAGTTTGTGCATTGCAGCAACCAAGGTGTTTCCACAAGCAGCAACTTTCATTGTGACTCAGGTGCCAATGACTAAATCAGTGGCAATATATGTATGACGATATTGAGAAATGGGGATTTGAAAACATGCGAGTCATGGCCTACATTATGTGAGTTGATCCTGAAGAGGGTGAGGATTTTATTTATTGTATTGTATTGTATTGTATTATAATTGAATTTATATAGCGCTTACAACCCCTGACGAGGCATCAAACCGCTTTTTCGGCGAGTAGCACGCTACTCCAGAACCCATAAAGAATTAGTGGTGAATTAATATAGTGAAATATGAAAGTAATTTGAGTGGTGGATTTGTTAGTTATTTGGATTGAGAAGGATAGCGGAGGGATAGAAGAGGGAAAAAGGTTTGCATTTATATAGCACTTGCTATCTCTGATGGGGTGTTGAAGCGTTTTTTCGGCGAGTTGCACGCTACTCCGGAACCCGTAAAGGATTAGTGGTGAATTAGTATAGTGAAATATGAAAGTAATTTGAGTGGAATGCATCGCTATTCTATGCTTGCAATGGTGCATGCAGTGATATCTTTGTGATATTTCTCCTGTACAACCCTTTGCTCTCTTGTTGACTTTCATAATTCTTGTGTCCTTATGATAGCTTCCAAAGGGAACTTTCTCGGCAGACTGCCTGAAAATTATTTTACGTTGCACGCACCAATGTAAAACGTGTCCCATTGCTGGACTTTCTTTATAAGATGGAAATATGTCATGCATATAACAATGCCTGGAGGGCTGCTTGTCGGTGGGGTGGTGTTAGGATTGTGTATTATACTTGTATAGTGCACACTAGGGCATGCCCCTGTCTGGTCAGCATCTGGCCAGGAAACTTGTGTTCTGGAGCAGATTGATCAATCGTTAGTGCCGGATGGGTTGAGAGGAATTAAAAGCTTTGAGGCACGCTGACCTCTCACAGGTCCTTCTTCAATGCTCATGTCCAAAGTGTCTGTCCTCATCCAAGATGCACTGATATCATCAGTGGCTGCCAACAAGACAGTTTCAGGGCTGTGGAAGCCCTGATGCTGGACTGAGAGAGTTCTAAAAGGTTGATACTCTCTAGATAGGATGCAAATTGGACTTTAGTAAGTCTTTCCGAGTTAAGGAAGGAATGATATGGGCGAGTAGTTAGAAGGAATGGAGTAGTCAGCAGAAGGTTTTCTCAGTAAAAGGAGAACCATAGCGTGTTACCAAGCTGGCGGGGTGTTCACATCAGAAAGGGACACATTAAAAGGGCCCGTCAGAGGGGCACTGCACACACTAGTGAAAGCAGAAATAGTATGTGGGGGACATTTGTCACCAGGGTCTGCTGAGCTTCTCACATGCATGGTAGTTTCCATCTCTGGCATACTAATCTTCTAAACCCTAGCCAGGACCCAAATTGCAATGGGATTGAGGGGTTTAGGGAGATGAGAGAGAGAGGTAAGAGGTTGTTGAGTAGCAAAACCAGTGTAGATGTTTTTGATTTTATCATGTAAGAAAGTGGATAGTGCTAGACAGTGCTTGCGACACAGCAATGGCTACCAAGTAAACGGCAAGATGGGTGAATTAATTTACGGTTTAAAAAATTCACTAGAGAAATATTTGTTTCACTCAATGCGTGTTGTGAATAGCTTCAGTGCGACATACAAATATTCTTTTTATAGACATGAAGGGCTACTCTGCAAGCCGTTTGCCAGCCTCAAGCTTGAAGCGACACCATATACTTTCAAGTCACTTGCAGAGTCTTGTTTTCCCTTAATTCTGAGATACAATTTAGTGGCAGTAGATCTCCTGCTTGATTTACAAGCTTTCATAGATGCTTTGAGTCTAGGGCCTCACTAATGACAGCATTAAACTGGGAAACCACCATGTTGATATTATCTGCTTGTCCACATGGTTGTAAGTGGACAGTGCTAATCAAATTAGCATTATTTATGAGATTCCAGGAAAAGTATCAAGTGCTAGGACTTTTAGGAGGAGCTTTAAGGGTTCTGTTACAGCAATGGTCTGGCCAGGTAAGTGCCAAGGGGATTTCTACTGTTACAGGGTGGAATCGGAAATATTCAGGTCAAGGGTGCATCCTGTGGAATGAGTGGTGCCCTATACTTTATGAAACATGCCAATAGTCTCAAGTTCATTCTCAAAGAGTAATGGTGTAAGTATTCTCCATGTCTTAATAATGGAAGTTAAAGTCTACTAGGGTGAGGGAATTGAGATAGTTGATGGTATATGGGGGCCAATATATCTGCTAAGGTAGAGTAAAAGTCTTTTTTTAGATCCGGGTTGTTTGTAGATCAAAGCTACACACAGAAGAGGTGAAGAGTATAAAGACATACTAAACAGAAGAATTTCAAAGCAAATGGTATCTAGTATTGTACATTAATATTTATGATCAAACATAATAGCAACCCCTCCGCCCACTTTACAAGGACGGTCGAGCTTGATTATGTTGTAGCCCTGTGGAATGGCAATAGAGATTTCTGGGATTTTTGAGGCACTGAGCCAAGTTTCTGTAACAAAGCAAAGATCTAGGGCGGAACTTTGAAAAATGTCCCTTACTTGTATATTGTGCTTAGAGAGAAATCTAGCATTAAGGTAGCCACAATCAATAACTAGGTCATTAAAGGAGCAAGAATCGATCCCTATGGGCAGGAGGGCCCATGCCTTGAATAGAGGTAGTATAACTTAGCGGGCAATTATTAACCCCAAGAAGTCACAAGTGGCCCTTCAAGGGCTTCCAATGGTAACAGTAGTGGCCTTACAGCATTTATAACTAGATATAAACGGGCCCCTAAAAGAGAGTACGAGCGAGTGTGAGTATGTTAGCCTCACCTATGGATCCCTGTTGAAGAAGTCAGGGTACCTGGTGTTTGGCACTGTTCAGCTGCGGAAGGAAGCAGATGGGCTTACCTTTGGCACACCACTGGTGCGGATGTGCAGCAACTCTGGTTTTAACCTTGTCCCAGCACACTAGCTGGGACAGAAAGACTAGGGCAATGACCAGCGGAAAATGGCCCAAGCTAAAGTGCCAGGCTAGAAAAGGAAAAATGGCTTACCCCTCTACACACCAGTCAGATATGTTCCCAGGGAAAGGATATACATAAAAGGAGCTACAGAATATAAATACCCCCTTCCTTAGCTTTTTTCTTCCCTCACTGGCGCAGTACAAATTAGCAAATAAAGAATAAGGCTAAATATGATTTAAGTTAATTGAATATATATAAATGCATAACTATGTCCTCCCTTTAAAATGCAGCATGCAGTAATTACAATAAAATGCAGGAGACAACGAGGTATCAACATGCTAGCATAATGCACAGCTTTGGATTTTAGTTACAGAGGATTCGCAACAACTCTGGTTTTCGCCCTGCCCAACACATTGGCAAGAACAGAAAGACTAGAGCGTCAACAAGCAGAAAATGGGCACCGCTCAAGTGCCAGGCAAGAGAGGGAAAAATGACTTCCCTGCTACATACGAGTCAGGTATGCCACTTGCAAAAGCACACACAATCATGCACATCTATAGATCAGCTGGGACTGAATGGTTCTGCCATGATTATGCACGGAATACAGAGACCAGCTCCACTGTCTTCAGATAAGTGGCAAATGCACCCAGACAATCAGAGTGCAGTTTGTATCTCGCAGCTTATATTTTTCATTGGGTAGAAGCATATCAGCACACTGGCATCCAATATGCCTTTGTTGGTGGACTGTTCTTCTGTGAGTAGGTACATGATAACAAGAGCAACTCAGAGCCAGTGAAATGAAGAAACAGGTGTAGCTAATACTTCTTTCCTTGTATGTGTATGTGCATGCATGTACGTCTGGGGTATTATTACCAAATTACTTTCATATTTCACTATACTAATTTTCAACACTAATCCTTTATGGGTTTCGGAGTAGCGTGCTACTCGCCAGAAAAGCGCTTCAACACCCATCAGGGGTAACAGGTGCTATATGAATGCAAACCTTTCTTCCCCTTCTATCCCTCCGCTATCCTTCTCACTCCAAATAACTGACTAATATCCACCACTCAAATTACTTTCATATTTCACCATACTAATTCACCACTAATCCTTTATGGGTTTCCGGAGTAGCGTGCTTCAACACCCCATCAGGGGTAACAAGCGCTATATAAATACAAACCTTTTTTCCTCTTCTATCCTTCTGCTATCCTTCCGAATCCAAATAACTGACTAACCTATCCACCACTAAAAATTTACTTGCATGTTTCACTATACTAATTCAACACTAATCCTCTATGGGTCCCAGAGTAGCGTGCTACTCGCCGAAAAAAGCGCTTCGACGCCTCGTCTGGGGTAGTAAGCGCTATACAAATGCAATTACAATACAATACAATTACAAGACATTAGAATTCCATAGGGATCTTTGGTTGTAGAATGTCAGTTAGTAATTAAATTTGATGTCAGAGGAGCTGCACAAGGCTTGAGAATAAAGAGCTTTCTAACTACAAATTGTATCAAATTGATACTGCAGATTACTGCTTCATATTACTCTTTCTGTAGCTGCACTGCGGATGGAACACACCAATTTTGGTGACAAGCCCAACATTGGAAGTTACAGACACACCTGAGTACAGAGCACTCATCATTGTGTGTCACCCTTTACACCCAATCAACGCTCTGGCACAAATCTGGACTCTTCAGGAGCTCACCAAATGATGCTTTGATTACATTAACTTTTACAAGTCGTTAAACCTCCAAAAATACTTGCAGTGTCCACGTGCCATTTGAAGCCATTGATAGCAACTGGTCTCTAGGACAACTGCATCCGTGCATTTGCTTAATGGTGGCCACATCACTATTGTAGAGCAACTGTTGGTTTTAAATTCTGACTTGGTAATTTGATTATTTTTATTTAAAATGCTTAAACCAAGTACAAATCAGGTTGAGGTGTCAGTACCTTAATATCTTTACCATTTTTTAATATAACTTACCTTATGTGGATGCCTGGTACTAAGATGCCTCTTTATGTATATTGTATTGTACAGCTCAATGTGCTTGTATGACTTCATTTCCACAGACCAGCCATATACGAAGATATATTGACTTATGTTCTTGTGCCCTGTTTGAGACACATGCACCCCAATATGCATGTGTCTCAACATTCACCCATACACCTCCTCTGGGATTTCTTCCAGGGTCTTGGGAGCCTGTCATGAAATTGAAGGAGTGGAAAGAGCACTTATTAAATTATATGTAGACTATTGAGGAGAATAACCTTACACCATAAAAGAACAAGCATTTGCAATGCAATAGGTCTTGCATTTGCAAGAGTTTAAGCTATTGGCGTTGTAAATGACAATGCTTTTTACTTCTGTTTTGATAATTAACACATAAATTAAAGGCATTGTCATTTGCAATGCCAATAGCTAAAAGTCTTGTAAATGCGAGACCTATTTCATTTCAAAGAAGCAGCTGCCATTGTCCCGAGCTACTTGGAAAGTGAAAGATCCCATGGCGCGATGAATGTTGCAGGAAAGCATGTAGTGCCTGCAGTAGGAGAAACTCATTAAATTAAATATTGCTTACAGACTAAATAAGACATGCCGTGTAACAAAAGAAGTAAAAGGGCCAGTCATCATAGGAGGTTACAAATGAAGACAAGGCGGTACTCAGGAGGGACTAACAAGCCTATTAACGAATCAGAAGCCAGCATTTACAAAGGACAATGACACAAGCCAATGAAAAATATGGGTGGAGAGTGGGCGGAGCTTCAAGTCCATACTCGAATACAGCATGCCTTGCAGAGCAGCGCATGCACTGCCCAGGCTCGACCTAAAAAGGGCATTCTGTTGAACTCTTTGTAGCCTGAAGGGCTGAGGCAATATGGTCATACTGGGAAAAAAGTCAGATGCCCGGTGAAGGGCACATATTCAGAACGCCCTGGGGGGGACTTACTACTTATTTATAACCTACAGTCTGCATTGCTATTGAAAGATACACGTTTTTTAAAGGAAACAAGGGATAAAGGAACCAATGGAGGACTAGGTTGCAGCCCTCAAAAACTTCCTATCACATACTGTCTTGGGAACCAGTACGCTGAGTTCAACGGACTAAATTATCTTGCATACTAACAATCTTCATTTTCAAAGAAAGATTACAGGTAAATAGGCATGCTCTTGTTGATGTTAAAGCAACAGGATGCAAAGCAGAGTTATCAGGGAGGTGTGTTGAGGTTCCTTTTGAAAGTGTCAAAGTTAGGGTTAGTATCTGTAATGTTTTGCAAATAAAACTGTCATGCAAAGTATGGAAACCTAAAACGAAATAAAAGCATCCACTGTGGAGGCCAGAGCCCGGGGACAGCGAGCCACAAAGATGGCAAGTGAAAGCTCAGGGGAGGGAGGAGCACTGGGGCGGCACCGATGTGGGAGGGGTGGGCAAACGAGGAGGAGGGTAAACCTCCCGCCTACGAGCATCAGCAGAAACTGAAACAACTAAAAACTATGGTTTTAAAAAAAAATATATATAAAAGCTGGTGCCATGCTCAATGAAAGCGCGACGCCCGTGTTGCAAATATGAAAGCGGGCGTCATGCACATAAAAGTTAAGCATATGGTGCTCGTGAAGTGACTTGCATGTTTTACAATGTGAATACGGCGAGCTACTTTTAAAGAAAGGCGCATGGCCGACATTGTTTAAGTGAAAGCACGGCATGGGGCTCTTTACAAAATAAAGAGTTTATATTTGGTAACCTGAATACGGTGAATCGCGCATAAAAAAAGGGGCACGGCAGCACGATTGTTAAAGTGAAAGCGTAAATTAAACAAAACAAAAAAACCCAGCAAGAACAAGCAGTGTTGTGGGAGGGGTGGGGGGCATGGCAAATTAAGCTGCCAGAACCAAAGTAATCAGAACAATTAAGAACAGAGGCACGTCAACAAAAAGCAAAGAGTGCAGTCAAAGGTCTCTAAATATCCCTGACGAGTAAGATACATGTAACATGGGCTGTCCTCATGGGAGGTAAACAATAGAAGAAAGGGAGGTACTAAACAGGAAGAAGGAGGGACTACTAACAAAATAAACCAATGAAATTAAAAGAATTCCAAAAGCCACTGCAAGGAGCCAATAAAATGTATGGGCGGAACATAGGCGGGACTTCATGCCCATATCCTGAATACAGCATGTCTCGAAGAGACAGCTCAAGCGCGAGACCTAAAAATGAGGGTGATAATGGCAAAAAGTAAGACTTTCATACACTAGCATAGATGGACAGTGATATGTTGGCTGATACTAGCATTGATGGACAGTGATCAGTGGCATAATACAAAATGATGAGGCCCCCCTGCAGAATGTGAAGAAGGGGCCCTTAGTCTCCTATATCTCACAGATATTATTGGTCTTGTGTTAAATGGGGCCCCCTACACCCCAGGAGCTGCAGGGGCCTGTGTTACAACTCTGGCAGTGATATGTTGGCTGATACTAGCATTGAAAGACAGTAATATATTGGCTGATATATAGCGCTGAAGCAGAGTGATGTGCTAGCCGATACTAGCATTGAAGGACAGATATATATTGGCTGATATATATCACTGAGAAGAGTGATTTGTTGACTGACACTAGAGCTGACAAAAAGTGTATTTTTTGGGTTCTGCTGGCTTGTAAGGATCCTGAGGTAGAGGATGTGCCGGATGGAAAGGACATGACACTTTGACCGATATCACCATGGGAGCCCATGTCATGCCGCATGGGGTGGTGCCAGCATGCCATGGTCATGCCACACTGATAGTGCTGGCAGCGAAATGTTGTGGCTGGAGTGATAAAGATGGCATGGATGTGTGATGGCATGTTCGATGATGACATTGAACGGATCTTGGTAGGAGGGATGATGTTGACATGAAAGTTTCAAGGACCTTGGATGATGGGGACAGGTGAGGGCCATAACGACAGGAATGATGCCAGCCTGGAAGGGATGTGATACATGGGATGTTGCCGGCATGGAAGGGTCATGATTGATATTGTCACGGAAAGGTCATGACTCATGGGTTGATATTGGCATGGAGGTGTAATGACCGATACTGTCAAGGAAGAGTCATGACTTATGGGATGGTGCTAGAATAGAAGGGTCATGGCGGGTGTGATAAGGCTGGCATCAAAGGGTTATGAGTAATGTCATGGAAGGGTCATGACTCATGGGCTGGTACTTGCATGCAAGGGTTATGCCACTGGCGATGGTGCAGGCATCAAGTGGCTTGATAGGACAGGTGATGCAGCCATGTAAGGGTCATGACTCATGTGGAAAAATGACGCGTGGAAAAAGTAGTAAAATAACTCAAGATGAAGAAAAAAAACTAGTAGTGAGCTGCTACAGATCTGGTAGTAATGAACCCCTGGCCAATAAGAAGAGATGCCCTGCCTAAATGTAATGCGATCAGGATGTGGTACAGTAAGACATTTTGTAAGAGCATGCAAACAGAAAAGTATAAATCTCAAGGTCAAATGCGTAGAGATATAGGAGACAGATAGGTCTTCAGAAAGTGATGACTCCGCAAGCAATCGCTGTATTTTGAGTGTAGGCAGGAATGTATTTGGTTTGAACACAAATTCCAGGAACAATTCACTATGCAAGAAGAGGATCGGCGTGGATCAAGCTAAACAATGTTGCTGATTCTGGGTCGCCCTATACATTAATCGGTAAGAATGTGTCAAGAGAGAGGCTCACAAATACACTTGGTGACTTGTTAGAGCCACCAGATATCAACCTAAAGACTTACACTGGGGAGTCTATTCCCATGTTAGGGTACAGAACAGTTAAGTTTGAATCCAATCGGAACGTGCTATTCTCACTTGAAATTCTGGCTCTCCTCTTGATCCTTGTCCACCTGCCATATTTCAAAGGGCTATAAAAATTGTGATTCCGGTTATCAATCAACTAATGAATACTTCACTTTCTTTAGCAATAGTTCCAGTGCTATGGAAATTGGCAGTGGTTAAACCTCTTTTGAAAAAACCTTCAGCCAATCTGATTCTGTCCAACTTTAAGTCTATCTCGTTACTCTCCGCTCTCACCAAAATGTTGGAAAAGTTGGTAAATGAACAGTTAGGAAAGGATAGGATAGGATGGTATTTGTAAAGCACACTATACCCAAAGGTGTCAAGGCACTGAGCAGACGAAAGCAAAGAGAGGAGCACTATCGGCTGATTAAGAAGAAAATAGCCATGTCTTCAGAAGTTTTCTGAAGACCGAGAGGAAGTCTGCATTGGAAATGAAGGGGGCAACGAGCTAATTGTCTTCTTGGAAAACTCTAAGCCCTTTCCACCCTTTCCAGACTGGTTTTAGGCACAAACAGTCTACAGAATCAGCCCTGCTTGAGGTGTCTGAAACAATAAAGATGACACTGGATAATGGCCATAACGCTGTCATAATCAGTTTTGGACTTATTAGCAGCGTTTGATACGATCTCACATTCTATACTTCTTCAGCGTCTCCCTGAAATTGGCATCACTGGCAAGGCTTGGTCCTGGTTTAAATCTTTCCTTGCAGTTAGGAGACAATAGGTGTCAATTGGGGAGTTTTCATCGGAAGAGAACTTACTAACATATGGTGTTCCCCAGGGCTCGTCACTCAGCCCCTCCCTGTTTAACATTTATATGGCCCCATTGGTATCTCTGATTAGCTCCTTTGGTATTGCTACCCCTTCCGATGCACGTGATACTCAATTGATTTTGTCTTTCGACAAAAATTCTTTTGGGTCAGAACAAAATTTAAAGACTTGTTTCAGCGGTATTATCGGCTGGATGGAAAGTAATCTTCTGAAATTCAATGCGGACAAAACAGAAATACTTTTGTTTGGGAAGCACAATTTGTTCTCCCCTAAAGATTAGTGGCCTGAATTTGTGTCCTCTCCTCCACCTCAGGTACAAGTTGCCAGAAATCTAGGAGTAAGATTTGACAATTATTTGTCCTTTCGGCCACAAGTCCTGTAAGTTGCGGCTACCTGCTTTTCCATGATTAAATCGCAAAAACATTTTAAAAAACTTCTCTCTTTGGTCACAAGGAATGCGGTAGCATTTGCTCTCATAGCATCTAGGCTGGATTAGTGTTACAGCCTCTATCTAGGCATGCCAAAGCAACTTCTACATTGGCTCCAAATGGTTCAAAATTCAGCCGTAAGGCTTGTGCTCAAACTTCCTAGGAAAAGGTCCACTTCTCAGGGACTTAGAGAATTGCATTGGTTGCCTATTCACAAGAGAGTCCTTTTTAAATCTCTGGTTCTGGCTTTCAGGTCTTTCCAGGCTAATGGGCCCAAATAGCTATCTGATTGCTTCTTTAATTATAGGACGCAAAGGAGCCTCAGATCTTCTAATTCTAGTCTACTATAACCTTACACTTTTAGGCTGAAATCCATAGGAGGCAAAACTTTTACCGCTTTGTTATCTAAGGCCTAGAATCAACTTCCTGGTTCTCGTCAACTTAGGGTATATGAAGCCAATTGTAAGAAGAGTTTGAAAAACTTTGTCATTCTCTGCCCCTGATGAACTGTGTTGCCTAATTTAACTTGTTCTTATTTTGCAACTTCTGATTGAGGATTGGTGTTTGAGTTAACGCCAGAATGCTCGGCTCGAGTAACAGTGCACTTTACAAGTACCTTTTTCATCCATTTATTCATTTGAGGGGAAGAAGTTGGTGGGTGTTATTTTCATAGCGGAAAGAGGCCTTTCCAAGTTAGGGTGGATTCCTCCAATGTAATTAGGCATATTTTAAATCCAAAGAGTCCAACCAAGTTTTAGTTGTGGGTGAGAGTGTTGCCACAGCTTGCAGAATACTTGGGGAGTTTCCAAAAGAGTTTTTGGTAAAGACTGGTAAATTGGATGGTTCCTTATATCATATAGTCTTATAACCTAAAGCAGAACTAGTCATACAAAGTGAGAAACACCCCCTTATTCATTAGGGGAAAAGTTGCATTAAAACTTAGGAAATTGCAAAATGATGGCAATAAGTGAGCTAGTGGAATCATAGGAATGTATCCAGGAGTGGCCCGTGCAGGTAAGAGCGGTGGGGCGGTGTGAGGGGGAACTCGACAGACAACGAGGGAAAATTAAATAAATAATTAATTTTCTCTTTTCGGCGTCTGTCGAGTCCCGCCCCACCTATCTTACCTGCACGGGCCGCTCCTGAATGGATCGCTCAATTGGCCATGGCTAGACGTGCCAACAGAAAGATAAGACTGTGAATGGATCAAGGGCTATGGTTGTTTTTTGATAGTAGATATATCACCAGTCTACCACCATGGTGCCATTACATTACAAGAGCATGAATTTGACAGCATTCTCCTGCTTCCAGTGTGTGAAAATACCATTTGGCATGCCCCAACAGTAGCTGATCTTAAAAGACTAATGTTGAAATTTTCAAAAATGTATGGTTTTTGTCAGGGTGTCATCCTCATAATGGGTAGGAATAAGGAAGAGCGTGACGTGTCTGAGGAAGGATTAGGGATTATTGAAAGAAAGAGGATTGACAGTGGAGCACAGTAAATGTATATTTGCAGTATACACTATTATGAACTAAAATTCTTCTCAAGCTTAGCCAAATTTTATTCAAAGTTTTTAGATGCTCTGCAGAAAAGACTCACACTTTGTGACTACTGTCGAAAAACAAATCCAGATTAGTGCAAGTCGGAGAAGAAGTGTTTGATCTGATTAAGGAACAGGTATACACGGCTAAACCACTTCAAGGTATCAATCCCAAAGGCAAGAGCATTATTACTATGGATACAAGTAGCAAGGGATTCAGAGAAGTAATCAGCCAGATTGAGGATAATGGGCTAATGATAATAAACATTTATAGAGCGCTACATTCACCATTACATGGCTGTATAGCACATATGCCTGGTTTTCCTTCTGCATCTTAAAGTGAGTCTATATCAAGTTTGACAACCGCCCCCCTTATCTCTAGTTCAAACCTTTGCTGGAAAGAGCCAGGGTTTTAGATTTTTCATGAAATTGATCAGATTTCTATTGGCTCTTAATTCTGCAGGCAGCTTGTTCCACATTTGGGCCGCTTTAATCTGGACTGTTCTGCCCCCTCACCCTGCGTTTTCTAAAGTTTGGCACACAGATCAGATTCGCTGTCGCAGAGCGCAGATTTCTTCTAGGTCTCTAGTATCTGAATTTCTTTTGTAGTGGCACTGGACCATTGCCATTTAGTGCCTTGTGTACAATGCACATTGCCTTGAAAGTAATTTTTTCTTTCAATGGCAACCAGGGTAAGGTTCTCAGCGCCTCTGATCATATTTATTTGTTGCTTTATTCAAGGCCAGTTTTGATGCATATCTTTGTATCTGTTGATTAGATATTCCGGGGCTCCAGCCAGAAGTGCATTACAGTAGTCCAATCTACTAAGAATTGTACTTTGTACTATCAACTTTCTGGCAGGCTGAGTGGAGCCAGTTTCCTCAGATTTCTCAGCAGTCGGAACAGATAGGTGCTGTTTTGTTAATGTTTGTTTCTAGGGAGAGTTTATCATCTACATACACGCTCAGACTTCACACCACCTGAGATGATTGCAGATTTCCAGTACTGGCCCATGGCCAGAAATCCCTGGGGAGTCCTCCAGGAGTGTTAGATGGTGAACAGCATAGAAACTCTGTTTTTCCTTAGTTGAACTTAAGATAGTTTTTTTTAACCAACTGGCCATTTCTTGTATACAAGTGTGAAGCTTGAACTAGAAGCTAGAACTTGTGATTGCCTTTGTGTCTCATTCCATTACACTTGCGGTGGTGTAGTACTCCATCATGGAAAGGGAAGGGCCGTTGAGTGTGTGCGATGGAACACTACCATTTGTTTGAGGAACAGAGTTTGAGTTGAGAATGGACCATAAACTCCTTGACAAATTGTTTAGAATGAAGGGCTTAGTAAAAGCACCTCCATATATTGCAAAAGTCCCTGTGAGACTGCAAGATTACAACTATAAGGTATGTCGACTGTGCCAACACCCTCGCCCTCGCCCCGCTGAAAAAACTCACCTACAGTGACACCACCAAAAGAGCCAGCTGGTTCACCTCGGAACTCCTAGCTTCCAAGCGTACCTGCCGGAAACTAGAGAAGAAATGGCACAGTGATAAGACACCGGACAGCCACGCAGCCCACAAAGACGCCATCCGTAACCACCACCACCTCATCAAGTCCGCCAAGAGAATCTCCTTCAAAGACTGCCTCGACAACAACGCACACAACAGCAAGGAGCTCTTCAACATCGTGAAGGAACTCTCCAACCCCAGCTCCAACACCAACGACATCCCGCCGTCGCAAGCCCTGTGCGATTCCTCGCCACCTTCTTCCACCGCAAGATCGCCGACATCCACGACAGCTTCAATACCCAGACAGCCCCAACTAAGATCGATGCACCAGACCCGCCGCACACCATCGACCACGACCCCCTGCCAGCCTGGGCCAGCGTGAACATCGATGACACCATCAAGACCATGAGCACAATACACTCCGGCTCCCCGTCAGACCCTTTCCCGCACCACATCTTCAACAAAGCCAGCAGCTCCATCGCACCCCACCTGTGCAACGTCATCAATCTCTCCTTCGAGACCGCGACCTTCCCAGAGAGCTGGAAACACGCAGAGATCAACGCCCTACTCAAAAACCCAAGGCGGACCCGAGAGACCTCAAGAACTTCCGGCCCATCTCCCTGCTTCCGTTCCCAGCCAAGGTCATCGAGAAGATCGTCAACAAACAGCTAACCCGATACCTCGAAGAAAACAGCATCCTGGACCCATCCCAATCGGGGTTCCGCAGCAACCACAGCACTGAGACTGCCCTCATCGCCGCCACCGACGACATCAGGATCCTGCTGGACAACGGTGAGACCGCAGCCCTCATCCTGCTGGACCTCTCCGCCGCCTTCGACACTGTCTGCCACCGCACTCTACGCGCACGCCTCCACGACGCAGGGATCCGAGACAAGGCCCTGGAATGGGCCACCTCCTTCCTCGCCGGCAGAACCCAGAGAGTCCGCCTCACACCATTCCGATCCGAAGCCTCCGAGATCATCTGCGGCGTACCCCAGGGATCATCCCTCAGCCCAACACTGTTCAACATCTACATGGCCCCGCTCGCACGCATCGCCAGACAGCACGACCTCAACATAATCTCCTACGCCGACGACACTCAACTGATCCTCTCCCTCACCAAGGACCCCCTCGCCGCCAAATCCAACCTCCATGAAGGAATGAAGGCCGTCGCCGATTGGATGAAGATCAGCCGACTAAAGCTGAACACGGACAAGACAGAGGTCCTCATCCTCGGCTCCAACCCCTCAGCCTGGGACGACTCCTGGTGGCCAACGACACTAGGAGCAGCCCCGACACCCACCGACCACGCACGCAACCTGGGAGTCATCCTCGACTCAACGCTCTCCATGGCCAAGCAAGTCAACGCAGTCTCCTCCTCCTGCTTCAACACCCTCCGCATGCTTCGCAAGATCTACAGGTGGATCCCGACAGATACAAGAAGAACAGTCACCCAGGCCCTCGTCAGTAGCAGACTTGACTATGGGAACGCCCTCTACGCGGGAGCCCGGCCAAGCTCATCAAGCGACTGCAACGCATACAAAACGCCTCCGCACGCCTGATCCTCGATGTACCACGCCACAGCCACATCACCCCCACCTGAGGAACCTGCACTGGCTCCCCGTCGACAGGAGAATCTCCTTCAAACTCCTCATCCACGCACACAAGGCACTCCACAAGACTGGCCCAGCCTACCTCAACAGACGACTCCTCTTCTACGTCCCCAACCGCCAGCTCCGCTCCGCCGACCTCTCCCTCGCCACTGTCCCTCGCATTCGAAGAACTACCACCGGCGGCAGATCCTTCTCCCACCTCGCCGCCAAGACCTGGAACACCCTTCCACTAAGCCTACGACAGACCCAAGACCTGCTGACCTTCAGGAGGCTACTCAAGACCTGGTTGTTCGACCAGTAGCAGCACCCCCCCCCCTTTTTTTCTCCCCAGCGCCTTGAGACCCTCGCGGGTAAGTAGTGCGCTCTACAAATTCTGTGATTGATTGATTGATTGATGTCATGGGCCAGGATTAAATAATAGGTTGGCTGGTTCCCTGTGTAGATAGCCATTTTGTCTCATTGAGTGTCCTAGTGATGATGGGAAGACTACCAAGTAGCATAGGTGGATGACAAAGATTTAAAAGCTGTTTGAAAAGATGAGGGGGAAAGGCTTATAACAAGGATGCTGTCTTGCAGTACGTGAATGCTTTCAGGGGAAAGGTTGGCCGAATTTTTTTAAAAACGTAATTAATTATGAGGTTTTGTTTTAGAAGTGAAGAGCGAACTGGCCGAAGATTCTGGTTTTGTGGTTAGGGTGATACAGTTATGTCAAGAGGAACATTTAGGTAAAGTCTAGGGTCCAAAAAGAATTAAGAATTGCTATCGGTGGCTTGGAATGGATGCTGGGATACAGTGAGTATTGACTGACCTGATGCAATCAGTTAACACACTGTCAGTTTCATTTTTGGGTATTTAATTTTCCTGGCTGGGTGTAAGATGTCAGACAGAGTGACCAAAACACACCTCTGGCTTACTCATGTCGACTCTCAAGTGATTAATGCCCAGATGGGTAAAGAAATTTCGCTACAGCAAGGCTTGTATTTTGCAAATTGGCAGGTTTGCCATCTCATACACCAAAATCATAATGTATCAATGTGGCATTGTGATTTGCAAATGGATTAGTGAACTGAAGTTTCCACCTTGAGGCAAAAAAAATAAAGAAAGCTGTAAAGGGTATTCACCCTCTCCTGTTATCTCACAAAGAAATCTCTGCTTTTGACCGCTTCTGTTGTCACAAAACATCGTACAGTTACCGACTCAATTTGTAAAATTAAATCTGTTCATGATGAACAGATTCTACTAAGTCTAAAACTACAACGGACATGAGTGGAGCAGGTAGCTGATGCCTGCTCCTAGTCTATGCCACTTTCAAAATATTTCACTTTGTATTGTTGTTGGAAGAGGGAATGTAGAAACCAAGATTTTCATTCCCTTGTAGACCTCCATCCCAGCATTTACAGCATTAGGAAAGGCTGGATTTCTAGGACCCCTTTTCAACTGCTTCCTTGCCCGTGTCCAAATTGGTACATTATGGTAAGCAGAAAAATATGCCACTATAGGGCTAATTTAAAACATATAATAAGATTTAGACAGTTGGGTGATTCATCAGCTTTAGGATTCATCTACTGCTAAAGTATCCCATCCAACTATATAGAACTACAGTACATTCATATTTTAATCATACCTGAGGAACCACATAATAAAGTATTAACTGTGGTATACATTAAGGAATTATTAGTATAAACTGGATCCCTGTACTATCCAGGAAAATAATATATCTTAAGAAGTCCTCCATTAATTGGGGTTGAGTCTGCTGTGTTAACCCACTGATCTATTTTTCCAGTTCATACACATATCCAGCAGATCTATCAGTGTAGTGTAGTGTCCCATGAGGATATCTAGTCGTGGCCTAGTGCAGTGCCATTGGGATGACTAGCCCAGGATATTAGGATTGTAGTTTCCCTGTCTGCTAGCATATGCTCACTTATTGTACGGCAACGTTTTCTTGTGTTCAATTTTTGTGATTATTATAAAGAAGTAGAATTAAGAACATACAAAAAATAGTACCAGAAATATATGCAATTATATATATCAAATAGTTAAGCAATCAGTGAGAACTTACATAATAATGTTTTAGAGCTATGAGCAACTTATTACAGACAAAAGAAAAATTACAATTATAAAGGCCTACTATAATTTCAAATAATCAAAATATTATTTGCAATTATTGTTAATTAGAGTTAGCAACATATAAGTCAAGGGAATTCTTCATTTTAGAAAATAATGTTGGAAAATTGTTAAGGGTAGAAATGGACAAAAAATGCCCATGTCTGAGATAAATTATCCAGTACCACCAAGCATGAACAGATAACCTTGTATCTTTTCAATTAGAAACAAATTGGCTTAATTGCTGAAGAGATAAGGAAGTCAAATAATTTCATATCACTAGAGAGAGGACAGATAAGGGCCTAAGATTTACAAATAATATATTTAAATGATAATTGTATATTTAAATGCAAAAATCTTAGAAATAATGTTCCACTTATCTCCCCAAAAATCGAAAATGATAGGGCAATCTTATAACAAATGTTTTATAGAACCAAATGCGTGTGCCTTTGCAATGTCAACAATTAAGGCTATAAATTAATTTTGCTTAAAAACATTCTAAGTGGAGACAATAAATAGTTGTATAAAATAAACAAATTAGTTTAGAAAATAGAAGCAGGTAGGTAGGCATGCGCTGCTCTGGCGAGAGTTTTAGTAAGCGGGTTTTGGAAGTGCAAACAGTGGCTTTTGCTGGCGACCAGCTTGCGTTCACGCGAGCGTGCACGCGCGATCAGGCGCCATATGGCTTCCTCGCCATCTGGACGCTCGCGTGAACGCAAGCTGGTTGCCAGCAAAAGCCACTGTTTGCACTTCCAAAACCCGCTTACTCACGATTACTTTCACTTTCACGGCCGCGCGGCCGTGTCAGTTTCGCGGCAGCGCGGCCAATGCTTGTTCCGATGGCGTAGCCCTGTGCGCGCCGTTTACAGCCTTCATGAACGCGAAAGTCTTAAGAATACCCCTCCCCCATTTCCCTCCCTCCTCCCCCGCCGATATTTCGATGAATTGGGCTGAGCTGAGATCTTTATTTCACTTTCAGTCAGGCCCAATGATGTCCCTTTGATTCAAACTTTTTCAATGACACAGGCTCTTTTTAAATATTTAAGGCCTCACATGCATGTTTTTCCTGTCTATCTTCCCATTGTTCTTTCCCCTCTGTATCTTTCCTCAACTTTCCACTAATGTTTATTTCTCATACATTTTTCACCTCAATGAAAGTTCCTGTTGTTTTCTCCATATGTCTCTTAGAAATTGTTTTTCGATCTCTATTTTAATGTAAAAAAAAAATCAACGCCTATAGGTCTGGATTTAATAGGCTAACAAATGCAAACATGCATGCAGAAATGCTGTCTTCACGTGTTGGCACATTAAAACCAGACCTGTCAACTTCACCAGTGCTTATTTGTCTTTTCCTCTCCCTATTCATAACCTCTATCCACTTGTACCTGATTCTTCTTCTTACACCTCTTTTACTTCCCCACCCAACTTTCTGCTTTCCCTGTCTCCCCCACCCCCTTATCCTCTAAATATTACACCCTAGCAGCGCAGTTATCAATAATGCAGCAGCAGCACTGCCAAGATTTCCAGGTCCATGTGTGATGTGCTACTCCAGTACAGGGCTTTTTCTTTAAATTCTCGGACTTGTAGTCTAGTTTATTTTTTATAAAACAGAATTCAAAGAAAAAAACTTGGACTGGAGCACACTTCACACATGGACCTGAGAACTTGGCAGCTATGCAACAGACACACGCCCCCTCCCCAGAGTGTGAGGGGTCCAGTGCTCCTAAATTATAGCTGTATTTCCCAACTGTGTCAGAGGAAGGGAGGTATTTTTCCTTGCTCGCATTAGGCCTTTAGCACCCTGTCTACGCCATTATTACACCCGTTGTGCCTCCCACTCTCTTCCAGCCTCTCTTCTCTCCTCCAGTGCCTCTCCACCTGGCTCTAGGCTAGCTCTGCTGTCCCTTCCTATATATATATAGCCATCTGCCCCCGGTGTCTCTTCCTTTCTTCTTTTTCTCCCTCTGTCTGGCCACCTCTACCTCCCTCTCTATGATCCGCGACCCTCGTTATCTTTGTCTCTTCTTTCCTCATCTTTCCAAACTACCTGTCTCTGCTCTCCCCATGCCTCTCACTCCCTCCCACCTCCCCCCTCGTCTCATTCTTCTCTCTCTCTTCCTCGTCTCCCTCTCCTCCTCGGTCTCGCCCCGCCCTCTACCCGTCTCTCCTAATTTACTATGGTTCACTTATCTCCTAGGCCCTGGAGTGGCCGGTGTTCGAGGCCGCGCCCAGCCCTTGGCAGCTCACAGGCCCTCCTTGGCTGCGAGTCCCTGATAAGGAGGGCTCTGCAGAGAGCGCTCGCACAGATAGTGTGACAGGGCACAGCCTGCGAGCCACAGCACCGCTGTCCTTCGCGCCTGGCGCCAACCTCTGAACTGTGCAATGTGTGCGCTCTGCCACTCCCTGAACTGCTGCCCCCCCTCCCCCACCCCCATGTCCTGAACCACCCCCGCGGCCCTAGCTTTTTTTTTTTTTTCTGTTGCCCTCCGTGCCTCCTGCCTTACTTCTGCCTTCCTTCCCTGTGCCAGCCAGTACACTGCTTCCCTCGGTGCTGGGTCATTCTCTGCACTGCCGCCCTTCAAGCCCTGTGCCACTCACTCTGTGTACCGATGACACCACACCCTGCCCCACCTTCAGAACTTGGCGCTGCGACCATCTGCAGTTTGCACAACGCACGTCACAGCTTCTATCCCCGATACCTTCTTGGCCATTTTCAATGCTGCTGCACTTTTCATCCTGACAGGAATTGAAGAATAAGTTCCGGCCCCAAAGGTTTGCTCAGAAGTCCACTGTCAACTCTGTAGAAGGTCGCGTTGCCAAACACCAACGCTGCGTACTCTTGATTCCACCTCCTATCTCGTTTACCCACCACCAGACACTCCCTGCCTCTGACTCTGGGTAGGTTCTTTTGCATCACTGCTTTCTTCATTCGTCACTGTTTTCCCATCTTTCTCCTCCACCTTCTGTCCCCCTTTAGCAGGGCACAAGTCCTAAACAAGCATTGGCATAGCCAATAGGTCTCGCCTTTGGGACTTTATAAGTGTTTAGCCATGCAACAGTTGATGTTGTTGCACCAAGGATATTGTGCTGCATAACTAAATACTTATAAGGTCCCAAAAGCGAGACCTATTGGCTATGCCAATGCTTGTGTTACAAGGTGACCCTGCCCCGGAGTCAGGAAAATAAAATAGATGCGTAAAGCCTCAAGGCATGTAAAGTGCCTTATTTCTACAAGACACACTCCTAAAGCCATGTATGCACAAACAAGTACACACCAGCGGCGGCCGGCGTTGCTTGCGGGAGGCAGGGCGGGGGGTGGAGGGGGGGAGTGTTTCGCGCTGGGAGGGATCACGCGGGGGGGGTCCGAAATATAAAAAATAAAATAAAAAAAAGAACTCTCTGCTCCTCTCTGCTCCTGCTCTCCTCGTCGAACTCGAGGAACAGGAAGCACAGCCTGGCCCCACTGACCAATCACAACGCTGCAATGCAACCAGGATGCTGCAATGCAACCAGGATGCTCAGACCAATCACAACGCTGCCATGCAGCGTTGTGATTGGTCTGAGCATCCTGGTTGGACGCTCAGCCAGGGAATGGGGGCCTGGGCATGTTCTCCATGCAGGCTGTAATGCAGCCTGCATGGAGAACAGGGAAAGTGCGCATGACTGTATTGGGCGGCCCAAGAGAGCCGGCCAAATAGTCATGTGCACTTAGGAGTTGGCAAATCACTCCTCCCCTGCCCTGGTACGAGAGCAGAGCAGCCCCGCCCACTGGCCGCCAGCAAAGCAGCACGAAGCATAAAATGATAACTCAAAGTTATTATCATTTTATGTTTGCACTTCGCACTGCTTAAAAGCAGTGGGGCGACGCTCCTCCGCCATAGCCGCCACTGGTACACACACTCTCTCACAGACCTCAGGGCCGATTCACAAAAGCATTTATGAGTATGGGAAGTACTACTACAGGAGATCTCTTTTAGATCCTACCTGCCTTTGTGAATTGGCCACAAAATGTTCAACTGCCTTTTGGTAAAAGTGCAAAGAAGCCACGGTCCCTTCTATATGTACCATATGTATATGAATATTCCCTGAATATTCCCATTTAGATGTTTGGGGCCAATTCACAAAGGCATGCAAAAGATGAGTACAACTTAAAGTACGCTAAAATGCCTTTGTGAATAATCCCCTAGTGTTCTGTTCTCATCAAAAAGGATTTCTAGCAGAGCGTGGATACTTGGCAGATTCCTCAGTACTGTTACTTTAAAGAAAACCTGGAAGGAAGTTTTGAAACTTAGCATGCACTCAGCGAACTGAAAAGTGTTGCATATTTCGATGTCAGGGAACGAGGCGAAGGCAGACATCACCAGTACAACATTTTGACTATTCTAATCCTACTGTAAATACATCTACCTCAGCCGACACAGATGAAGGAGATTGAAAATCCTTGGACGAAATCCAGCAACAGAAGAAACAGTGCTCATAGCTTCAACAGCCTCCTTCAGCTCAAACAACAACATATTACTTCGAGGCGCCTCCTATTGGAAGGTAAAGCAGGAATATCTCTAGGGCCTGAATTTATGTCACGGATTAGAACATGGCGGAGCCTCCCAGACTCACCCATGCTACTCTGCGAAATATTTTAAACTACAGCCGCATGGATCCCACATAGCAGTGTGTAGTAATAACAGTAATGGCAGCAATATTATATTTCAAGAGACTGTACCAAGGATTAGGAGAAAGAAATTATACAGCTAGATGGAAGAATGCCAAAGAGGGGATACACAGTGCCACAGAGAAGTGTTCCATGACAAAACTTACTATGGAGAGTTCACAAAGGAGCACAGGTCCAGAGAGGAGGGGGGACTGCCAGTAGAGGAGAGGACAGTGACTGTAGGGATGGAAACGGTAGTGTGAGACAACCCCACATGCCTAAACCACGCATGGCTTAACCATGTGGTCTTTACAACAACTGTGCCTTTACAACAAATTTCATTGTTAAGGCATGTTTGGTATATGTATGGTAAAGATCCCAGCCCCACCACCCTGAGCCCTACATTTCGCCCCCCCTACTTTATAATCTACCTGCCCCAGCCCTAATAACTATCAGACCCCCTACCCTGAGCCCTAATACCCAGCCCCCTTGCCCAAAACATCTACCCCGACACCAACACCCCCTCCCTGAGCCCTAAAAACTGGCCCCCTGCCTTGAAAACTGCCCCTTCCCCCCTGCACAGAGCCCTAAAACTCACCCCCTGCCCTAAAAACTACCCTGACCCCAGCCCCCCATCCTGAGCTCTAAAACCAGCCCCACCTCCCCCCCGGTCCCAGCCCAACTTACCAAGCTGTGGCCCGGTCCTTCCTGCCACATGCCTTCCGGTACCTCTCCCCGCTCGTCCGCTCAGACAACTAGAATGCCGACTGACTTAACCACACATGTGCGTGGTTAAGGCATATGCGCGGTTTTAGCAAGCGTTGTTCAGCTTGCGGGGAAACAGCACGCGTGCTTAGGCCCACTTTGTAAAGGCCGCTTCCCACTGGGGACAGTACCAAGAGAGAAGGGGTAGTACCAACAGAAGAGCGACATGGAAAAGAGGATGGAACAGTGCGAAGAGAAGAAGGGGCAATGCCACAGGAGGAGAGTACTGTGCCTGACAGTGACAATAGAGAGCTCGTAGTGCCAAGTGAAGAGGATACAATGCTTTGGCACCTTAGAAACACAACTGGTCATATATGGGTCTCCCTCACCTCCAGTTCCCAGAAATGTTGTGGAACTCTGAAGATTGGGCATGTGACGGCTTCACAAAAGGACAACTAGACTTCCTGGGTTTCTCGCCTTAGGTAGGGCTCTGTGGTGTCAAAGTGTTTGCCAACTATTGAATGTGCCTAGGGGATATGCCACATAATTCAGCATTGTTTTAAATCAGATGTATGGATTTCGATATTATCCAGCAGTAGGGTCAGATTTATGGAGGCTCCATGGACAATCATGCATCAGGAGGTAGTTGGCCATGGAAAGGGAAAGTAAGACTGGCTGTTTGATCTACACTATAGGGTTAAGAGCACCATCAATTACGCCAGGCAATCTCTAGGGATCATCAGGAAAATGCTGAAACCCAGAAAGTTTCTACGCTCAGGTGAGGGATCTCAGGTTTGGTGCATAAACTCAAATTGAAAATTGTTTGTGCTCAACCTTGGTGATTGGCTGGATTGCTGCTAGTTTCCCATGGGGACAGGAGAAATATAACACTCAAAAAAGAGGGTTCCCTTCGTGAACTTCAGCAGGCTGCAGAAGGTTTGAGGTCCAGGAGCAGTCCACTGTGAGCAGCTCATCTTGCTGACACCTACAGCGAGGGTTGACAAAGGTATCTAAGTGTATTTCTGCTGGGGAACACATTCACAATTAGCTTCTACACAACATGGAAACTAGAGATATCAGTGGCTTACCAACCCTTTTACAAATCAATATTCTTCACCTCCCTCTGCCAGGGAGGGCTCAGAGGAGGCAACCTGCACTAAACATGTTCCATAGTTATTAACCTGCAAGGTGGTGCCAAGTGCATAAGATTAAGATCTTCACTTAGAAGGGTGAAGAGTACTAGCACCTCAGCAGTTTACTTGCATTAGACCTAAAGTTGGAGACAGTATTTTACTCACAATGAGGAGTTGAGCTGACCGAGAGACCTCCCTCCACCCCTTGTATGGATTTCCTATCTGTTTGGTATCTTGCTGATCATATTACCTACGGCAAAGGTCTCCAACCTTTTCCGTAGTAGGAGCTACTTGTGTTCAATGAATATCCTCCTGAGCTACTGATATTATTAGAGATGCAGCTCTAACAACATTTGACAAGATTATATTAGTGGCCACCATATGCAAGATTACTAGCAGTGAACACCTCTGTGCTTCAGAGATGGTTACCAGCAGCAATGTAAACAAGCATTGGCATAGCCAATAGGTCTCGCTTTTGGGACCTTATAAGTATTTAGTTATGCAGCACAATATTCTTGGTGCAACAACATAAACCGTTGCATGGCTAAACACTTATAAGGTCCCAAAGGCGAGATCTATTGGCTATGCCAATGCTTGTTTATTTTTTGTTACTGCCTCGACACTACCTTCCTACCATTGCTTACATTTTTTTAAGGCGTTGTTGTCCTCAAAATAAATCCACCCGCCTTTATGCATGGCACCGCTCTTGATTTTGGCGGGAGGCTGATTAACACTTTTTTTTTCTTGTTCAAATTAAAACTTCCTCCGCACCAATGCAACTGCAAACTGGTGCCTCCCTTTGTGAGATTTAGAACAGAAAAAGAGCTTTCAACTGCACCATACTGTACATACTAACATACGAGACTACACAAGAAAAAGATGTGTAGAAAAGATATATGGGAAATGCAACTTTCCCATTAACGTTCACTGTTGTGAACGACGTTTCAAAATAAATAAAGTATAATAACATTACTTTCATTTACAGGTAGTCGGCCACCCGTGTAAATCGGGAGCGTTGACATGAATGTAATACATACATTCCAACATTTGGGAGAAGAATAGAGGGAGATCAAAAAACAAACGGGGAAAATATTTTCCCTGTCGACTTGCGTTAGACGGGGAAACGGTCAACTGAAGCCATATTTTGCTTTTAGAAACTAGTTTCGTCTGAATCGAGTGTGCTGGCAATAACGGGTAAGCAGTACAAATGCAATCACCCACTTGCAGCCGGAGGGGCTTAAAGGCTGTCAATGTTTGAGCCACCTCGGCTTCCGTACACGACCTCCGCGGGCAGAGGGTAATGCCAGGCTCTTCAATGTGCGCAACGAAGGCCTAGAGCACGGCCAGGAGAAGAACCGTTCACCCTCGAACCAGGCCACTTTCTATCAACAAGCATTGGCCGCGCGGCCGAGAGAGGAAAGGCGGACGAGGAGCGTGAAGGAAAGTCAAAGAGGCAAGAGAGTGCATGAAAAGGACAGGGGTGCGAAGGGAGGCTGCGCGGGGGAAGGGGGGAAGCAAACACGGGGAGAAAGAGAGAAGAAATCTGAACAGGGAGGGTTTAGGAAAACAGAGTGGAGGAGTGGGGAGGAAAGGACGAGAGGCTGCGGGAGGAGGGAGGCATGGGCAGAGAGGAGAGGTGGGGAGTGAAACAAGCTGCGAGACGCGCTCTGTGGTGGGGGAGGGGCATTGAAGCGAGGCGCGCGCGCTTGGCCGAGCAAGAGGAAAGCCAGATGGTGCCTTTGCTCGTGCCTGTGCGCGTAACCGCACACTGTATGCCACACAAAGCTGTGGTCGCACTTTTAAAACCCCACTCCTAAATGCCTAATCGGTCTCGCATTTGCGCGAGTTAGAGCTATTGGCGTTGCAAATGACAATATCTTTTACCCATGTCTTTTGGTTTGGAGTGGAGTGGCTGTATGTGGTTTGGAGTGGAATTATGCGGGTTGTATTGGGATGGCTAGTTGTGGGATTGTGCAGGGTGGATTTGTGTGGTGTGTAGTGGAATTATGTGGCATGGAGATAGGGGTGAGAGCTGCACAGAACAGATAGAAAAGAAGATAGAGAGGGATAGCTAGTTTGTGCAGGAAGTGGTGAAGGAACTCCAAACCGAGGAGTAGAAAGAGTGTGTGAGAAAGAAAGGGCACAGACGCATAAAGAGGGAGCGCCTGTGTACGTAGAAAACACCCCAAGAAGAGGAGGAGAGCGTTGGTTTAAGGGATGGAAACCTTGAAAAGTCACAGGAAAGAAACTGTGCTCGAAGACCTGAAGTGAACCAATATTAGAGAGGCGGAAAGAGTGCGTGAGAGGGTGAGAGAGAGAGAGTACGAGAGAGAGGGAGGGTCAAGTGAGTGCGGCACGGGGGGGCGAGAGGTGGACCAGTGCACAGCACAAGGAGGTACAGGAAGGTAGCATGTGTAAGCAGGCATACAGAGAGGAGAGGAGGCAGTGAAACTGTGAATGGAACACCATTTGCCAAGGTTGACTGGTCACCTTTCTGTTGCTTATTGCTATATTTGGGTGTTAAACTGGTACTAATGAGGTGCAACCAATTACCAGACACTTAACTAGTGTAAAAATGTCAAAACAATGAAGTAATACAACCACAAAATGTGCAGCATTATGCCGCATAATTTGACACCATTTACTCACACCCTGCCACATAATTTGGCACAGCCCTGCCGCATAATTCTAGTGGCCCTGTTACTATTATTATAAGAATTAGATTTTGCTAACACCAACCCCTCCTCATCATATTCTGGTTTTCTCCTTGTGCTTTTAACCAGACTCGACTTGCAACATGAGTTTCTGTATAAAATACCACTATTTTGAGATGGTCCTACTCACACATCGTACGTAAGTTGATATTGCAGAAGCACGACAGACCTCCAGAAACACAAGATTTAACCAGATGTGGGCATCTGTGTTTAGTGTAAGAATAAAATACAGAAGCGTTTTTAAACTATCGTCCGCTTTTCACTTATCAATTTCTGAGGGAGTAGAGTGTGTAAAAAACAAAGCATTTGTACTAGTCGGCTGTGGGGTGACTTGAATCCCCGAACTAACTCTCTCACTCCCTCCTACCTATGTAACCTGTGGGCTCCCAAAGTGATTCCGTTCCCATTTCTAGGTCAGGATTTTAGGGAGTGGAGGAGTCATTGAACAGCTTCAGACTAGCATGCTGTCTCCTATGAGACGCAGTATGGGGGGCTGGGGCCAGATGATGACGAAAGGGGTGCAGTTTGTGGTGCGATACATCAGCTGAGCTGCCATCTGTCAGGTGTGAGGGTCAAACCATTGGAAGCTAAATGCTTATGAGTAAACGATGGATCTATGGCAGATCCAGAGCTTGGACACAGGACCTGAGAAATGCAAAGAGATGTTCCTAATAGCCGCAGCCTACACTAACCCCAGCTCTTCGGAAGCGGCGAGAATCTGCGAGCGTGGGGATCAGCCAGACAAATTAAATTATAGAATTAAATTGGGAACAAGCGGTTTGTGATGTCAGGAATGACATTTCACCTCTGGGGAGGCGTCCATGATAGCCCCACCCCGTCAACATATTCTGAGATGTTGTCGCATGCAGACACAGAGTGCTGGACTATGTAGAACCAGAGGGTATTCACAAAAGCAGCCATTGCTGTTTGTTGCCGGCCTGACCGTTGGCTCCCGGCTGAAGGCATACAGTGGTGAGCGCCCCCACACTTGCCGTGGCTTTTGTGAAGTGAACGTGCACCCGTCTGGTGAACGCGCTCTCTGGTGAACGCACCTTCTCTGGTCCCTGATTTTGCGTGTGCTCTGCATCAGAAGAAGCGCGTGAGACCTACAGCAGCTGCCGCCCTCTCACTATCACACCGTGGAGATAGGATACCAGTGTGAATGTTGGCGGGTCTCCCAACGTTTCTCTAATTAAAAAAACATTTAGTAAAGAAAGAAAAACACAGCGCAGCCAGAAAAGGGAGAGGAGGAGGGAGGTGGTCAACAACAACAACGGGAAGGGGCGGGAGCAGGTAATTAACAACACGGACAGCATGAGGAGGGGAAGGAGGGGCTTAAGGCAAAACGGACAACGGGCGAATGAAAAGCAGGACGCAGGCGGTGCTCGAAGAAATGGAGCAGAGCTCAGAACACGAGCAGGAAACTAACGCAAGAAGCCGAGACAAAAGACAAGCATTGGCTGTGCGAGACGCGCTCTGTGGTGGGGGAGGGGAGGAGCGGGAGAGCAAGTGATGCGCGGCCGTGAAAGTGACATGGCCGCGCGGCCCGAGAGCGCTCGGGGGAGGGGGAGGAGCAAGTGAGGAAAGCCATATGGCGCCTGGAGCATGCGAGGAATGCGCGTTACTGTGCGCGTATTCGCATGCTCTAGGCCAGCCAAAAGTTGTGGTCGCATTTCTGCAAGCCCACACTACAAAATGTCTCGCCCAGAGCCAGCGCTGAAGCACTGGCTTTCAGGGCGAGACCTAAAAATGCTTTGTGAATATGGAATGCCTCTACATGGGCAATACATAACAGCCATAGCTAAAGTGCCCCTAGCACCAAGTTAATAAATTTAGTAATAGTATCCCCAACATCGTTTGATGATTATCAGCTTTAAATATATTTTGGAAACTCAACCATTTTTTTCAAGCATCACTTTATGAATTCTGAAAATGCACACATTTCTCTTTCAAATGCACACTTTTCAATTTTGGTAAACATATATTCATTCAACCAAGCAAAAGCTTCGGATTTAATTAATTGTGGTGAACACAGGAGAGCTACTTACAGGTAGGTGGAAGCTACAAGTAGCTCACAAGCTACTCGGAGGAGCATGATCTACAGACTTTCCTTTATCGTTTGTCCATAGAACCTTGACATCTTAGCTGTTCCTCAGCTACCCAATCAATGGACCCTCATTTGAGGGAGCGCTGCACAAGTCAATATGGACCACATCAAGGAAACCAAACCTCTGGATATCAGGACAACAATCTTAAGAGGGCAAAACTACACATCACTGAGGGCATGGAGTTGTTTTGTATAAAGTTCAAATGTTTGAAGCTGTTCTATGTCTAACACATATTCCTGTGCTCTCTGTGAGGAATAAATCCGTTTGATCACTTTAGGCCTTGTGCCTATTTTTTACGCCTACAAACTGTATATTGTGCATGGTGTTGTCAGCTGCTCAATACCATTTATCACACCTAGTTCTCTACAGTTCACACTGACAGTGAGGTACACTCACTTCATCCATTCCATGACAAGTTGAAGATCCCTAAGCAAAAATCCACGGAAGTCCTATATTTTCTATCACAAAGACAATCATGCTGGGTCCAAAGCATTTTTGTATTAATAAAAATGGAATCAAGATTTCACACCAAGAAACTGTATCAAAAAGGATTAGGGGACAATGCCATGATGGAGAGTCCCTTGACAAGAAGGACTAAGCAAATAACTTGAAAAGCAGTCCATGCCAAGAGAGGAATGGACAGTTTCAAGAGAACAAGAGAGTATGGCGGGGGAAGGGGGCAGGGGGGGCAGGGGGGTATCACTGCATAAGAAGGAGGGCGAATGGTGCCAGAGAGTATATAGAGAGGGGCACTATGAAGAAAAGAGGGCTAGTACAAAAAAAGTGGGGAAACGTGCAGAGAAAGAAGTGACAATGCAGAACGAAGATGAAAGACCAAACATTTTATGTAGAAGACAGTGCCAGAGAGGAGGTCAGACAGTGCCTTGGGAAACATGGGACCCAAAGTGAGGAAAAGTAAGGTGCAGAGGAGGTAACAGGTCCAAGCAGACAAAGGAAAACTGCAAAGGATAATCTGCCAAAGAGATAAGAAACAGGACCAAGGAAAGTTGACATGGTTCTATGGAGAGGGGAGTATACAATGATAGGGAAATAAGATGTCACAGTGCCCTGGAGAGGAGGAATTGTGCCATGCCATGGAAATCTTGGAGCAGGGTGCTATGCATTGTGCAATTGACACTAGAATGCATGTGACCTGATGTACTGTGAAGCAGACGGCAAACAATGGATACACATTGTGCACTACATTTTTACGACCAGCCAGTAATTTGTTGATGTGACCTATGTTCTAAATAGGTTTTATCATAAAATGCCTATTTGGAGATTATTGCAAAATGACTTGCCTAATATTATTTTTAATTTGGCAGCTCTGGCTATGACCACAGGGATGGTGGCATACAAGGGACAGCAAACCTCCATCCCTGCATTCGCATTCCCATAGGATTTTTCTTTTAGAGGAGCCCAAGACCCTTAAAGGGACAGGCTCAGCTTAAAAAAAAAGATCTTTTTGGGAAGACATCAGCGTGTGCATGGAGGGGTTCTATGGACCACTGTCTTTCTCCTCTAGGCCTCCTGACACGATTCCCAAAGGCAAGCTGTCCAAGAGGAGCTGCTTCCCCATTGTGCATTAGATAGTATCCCAACTAATGAGTCTGTATCTGATCAATGGCTTGCGACTGCAATAACGGTCACAAGCCATTCATACATGTCACTGCAAATTGCTACTAAGAAGGCCCTTCCTTATTGCAATTCGGAATAAGTTGCCAAAATCCTTTTGTGAGCCAAAAAGGCTTTTGTGACTAGCAAAAGGGTTTTAGGAACTACTAAAAAAGCTATTGTGGTGGGAAAGCTCATTGATTTTGCAATTTGCAGGGTTTGCAACCACAAAGGACCTATATTCATCTGGCCATAGTGCCAGGAAGATGAGGGGCACAGTGTCCCAAGGAGGAGAAATCATTTAATGTAGAGGTAGAGGTATACTACCGACATGAGAAAACACACACAGTGGCATGGAGAGAAAGGGGAGACATGATGCCTTTGACTCCAGGCTATAGCACGGAGGGAGAAAGGAGTGCATACTGTGATTTGGAGAGGAGGATGTGCTGTCCAATGGAGAGGAGGATATTCTGTGCTGGAAAGACTATGAGGTATTGTACAACAGAGGATAAATATACAGTCTATGGCATGGGTACTCGGAAACATTTGCCGAGGGGCCACAAAGTACGGTCTGTGGTGTGACTGAGGGCTGCACTGAAGCTAGCAGGGTGGCGGTAGGGGGTCTGGGAGGGTCACGGATTGCGTTAGAAGGTCTACACATTTTTTTTAAATAAACGGGCAAGCATATATTTCCAGGTTAATAAATGCTTTTCAGTTTATTTACCATTTTTTTCTGAATATTATTGCTCAGCAACTAAACAGCAGCTTGTGCTGCAGTTCACCGGGAGGACGCATGTAAAGGTCAGGAGGGCTGCAAGCGGTCCCCGGGCCGTACTTTGAGTATCACTGGTTTATGGTGAAGAAGGCCAGTCCCATTGAGAGAAGTGCATGCAGTGCCATGAAGAGGAAGACACAGGGCGCCAAGGACTGCAATAGACGTAGAGCCATTGAGGAAGAAGAGGCACTGTCCAATGCAAAGGAGGTGGCAGAATGCCACCGTGGGAATGAGCCACGACAGAGGTGGGAATACACTGTTACGCAGAGGAGATGAAGCAGTGCCCATTCGAGGAGAAGACATAGTGCCATAAACCTTACAAGCATTGTGCCATGTGAGTGGAGGCACAGTGCCATGGAGAGAAAAAGCAATGCCCTGGAGAACAAGTGGCACACACCATGAACATGAACCTTGAACAGGCCTTTGACAGGATGCGGGCACAGCCTTATGAAGGAAGAGTACCGCAGAATGGAGGGAGCAGTACCGTGGAGAGGACACAGCAACATTAAAGGAGGGCCATGGTGTCATTCAGTAGGGGAAAATACGGTACCACAGAGAGTGAAATAGGTGAATGAAGAGAATGCAGAGTGTGATTTCCAGCAGAAATGAAGAAACAATGCTAGGGAGAGATTGGCATGCACCACTGAGCTTTAATTTATTTTCAGAGGTACGCAACGTAGCTTAGTTCTCCTTACCACTAGCCGATACCATGTACATAACATCTACGCTCTCTTCAAGTGTAACCATGCCCCTGCAGTGTAGCTGAACAGCAGGACGTGTGTATTGAATGCACACGAAAGGCATGTAATCTGTTCAGTGCAGAAGAATGGGGAAGGCTTGGGGGGGGGGGGCACATGGCTTTCACTCTGCGTGTGCTTTAATGATGTATTGCTCTCCCTTTGCTCCTGAGGCCATGTCTCAGCAGTGAGTGTTTTAGTGACAAGCTGGTGCACTTCAAAGCTGTCTCCCCTATCCTCCATGCCCCCCTTCATCAGTGGCCAGGCATGTTGCATAGACTCTTCCTGCAGAGTTTGTGAATGCTGATCTGAGGCAGAAATGTGCAACCACTCCACATCCTGACTGTTGAGTTCACACATCCCCTCCCCTCTTTGACCTTTCCTCTGCCCTGAGCAAGATTGTGAAAAACAGCAGTAGCTCCTTTTCCGTGGCTCAAGGGTGCAACAATGAGTGGGAGTGAGTGAGAATGAGTAAGTGAGAGAATGTGAGTTAGAGTGAGTGGTGGAGAAGAGAGTAAATGTGAGAGGAAGTGAGTATGAGTGAGGCAAATTTGTTAAAAAATGGGGTGAGGACCTGGCCGGTATTACACCTCACCAATTTCAAAGATCACCAGCCGCCACTGCTGTAAACAGAATTTGCAAACGCACTTGCTAGGCGTTCTTAGTAGCATGAACAGTGGATAACTTCAACATATAGAACTTTGCATCAGAACCAACTCCTGCTGAAAAAACTTTGAAAAATTATGTATCCAGCTCCCCCCTTTACTGCAAATGCAGTTTCCAGGTCTTAGCAAAGTTTTATCTGCCTGCAGAACTTGGCCTCACAATATTGTCCTGCATTGAATGTGAGACCCTTTAATGATGCAGGTATCTACATATTAAAGGAAGATCCCTTGCAGCCCTGGTGCCCGCCATTGGAACAAACTGGGTCTATGCTGTTGGAGGAGATGTGGCCTAATTGCCATTGCAGCCTGTTTTGAAACCGGGGAATTATGTTCCAGTCCAGTCGTCAGCTCAATATCCTATGATTCTGGACAAATCATTTGATCTACACGTACCCTGTTAAAAAAAAAAAAAAAAGAGCGGTCCTTATGTAATGCAACCTGGTGCTTATGTATAGCGCTCTAAAGCCTTTGGGCCAAGTTCGGGTTACGTAAAAACTGCAAAAAAAAGATAAGAGAACCACTTAACTACCTGCAGTTCAAGAATACTTAAAAACCTATCTCTTAAAAATGTGCTTAGCGCACCAGATACTTAGCAGACCCACCTCCCCAAAATACCATGGACAGGGCCCCACTCACCAAAAGTTCCTCTAGACGACTCAATATCTTCTACATTGCTTCCAGGAAGACTGTCCGAACCATCGCACTTGCCTGCAATAGTTTGACTTAACTAAATCTAATACTGAATACACTACCTAAAACTCTGAAGTGGCTTCAAAGTGACATGTGTTAGCGCTTAACAAAACTGCTTATCTAAATAAATATGCGCTGACGCAAAAGGTGAGAAATTAAGTCTGTCTTCTAAAACGGCCACTGTTTCGACTTGGGGACCAAATAACACAATGTAAAAGGAAATGAGCAACAACAACAGTCTGTCTAAAGTCTGATGGGACAGAATAAGCAAACTCTCAGGTGAGTCAGGGACAAGCAGGAATGCTACATTACCATGAGGGGGGGGAAAACACTCTCTTATGGAGTGGCAAAAAATGGGAGTTTTTTTTAATGTGTCCCCATTTTACTTGTCCACAAGGAAATTGCAGATCTTACTTTCGCCAACACTCCAAAAGCTGCGTCCATGCTCGTCTCCTCTATGAGGTCTTCCAATATGCCATTCCTGAGTTTCTTCAGGGGAGAACTCTGTCGTCCTGTTCATCTCTTCCCACATTGTATCCAGCCATCGCTAAGCATTGTTTCCTTTTTGGAGGAGCAGTCTCCGCTTTGGTACATTTTTCTGCTATGCATATTATTCTATCGACGTTCTCTATTGCGTGAAAGTGAGACAGTGCTGCAGGTACTTTGCTTTTCCCTAGGTATGCAGACTCCATGACGTGTGACATTGGTGAATTACCTGTTACAAACACATTCTCCCAATGGGAGTCTTATCTTTGGCGTCACGAGTCATTTCAGTACATATTTATTTCAAAGAGGTGACGTCTTTAATCTCCTTGTCGGTAGTAGACAACTGGCGTCCCTTTTTAATCCTTTCACAGGCATCACTCTTTGTCATGACCAAGCAGAGGAGGACAGCGCATGCCTGAGGACAGGGCTCTTCTTCAGTGGCCTTTTGGTGCACCAGTATGGAGAAGGTGGCCTGAGCTCTTGCCACAATGGGAGCGAGAGCAATGTATAGTTTGATGAAGCACTATTGCGCATGTGTTCATACTTGAAATTAGGCACTGGACTATGGCACAGAGCAGTAGCGGCCCGTCCCCTGCCAAAGTGGTGAGGAGGTGAGGAGGACGGGGGGTGGGGGTCGGGGTACGTGGTGACTATAATTAAAACAAATGACTTACCCAATCGCCGCCATCTGCTGCTTCACGCTCTTCCGGGCACAGGATCCCAGAATGCACTGCGGCCAATCATGATGCTGCAAGAAAGCAGTGTCATGATTGGCCTGAGCGCTGGGACTTTAGGGTCCCAGGCAGACTGGGAGCCTGTGCCTGCTTTCTCCAGCCCCAGCAACGCAGCTGGGGCTGGAGAAAGCTTCACTACGCATGAGGGTTTGGCCGGCCTGAAACGGCCGGCCAAACCCTCATGTGCAGAGAAGGGACAAGAGAGTGCACTACCCCTCCCCCACCACAGTGTCACCCCCCTGGACCCACCCCCAAGACTGGTCTGAGTCCTGGGGGATTAAAATAAAATGATAATAAAACGGGTTTAAAACCGGTTTTATTATTGTTTTATTTTTTGGGTGGTGGCGGGGGGGCGGCGCTCCTCCGCCCTAAATGGAGGGGCGGCCGTTGGCACAGTGTGAAAAAGTAATGACGGGGATACTTACGGAGTTAATTTGTCTTTTGTGTAGATAGTTGTGAATAGGATTTTTTTCTGTAATGTTTGTCTATGCTTTCTCTGACAGCCCGCTTATTGAACGGGGGACACCTAGAATTAGCAGGGTATACTGGGTGGAGGCCACTAACTGAACACCTTTATATTTTTACTGTGTCGCTTCAGGTCCAACAGATGTCCTTATGGAACTACTGCAAAACCTCAAAAATCACACTTCTAAAAATGACAGTTCCCAATTATTTGTCCTGAAAATAAATACAATGAAAAAGGAACTCTTCCCAAAGTGTTTCTTCCCAAAATGTATTGAACTAAGGACAGAGTGAGAGAGTCGAAGGGTGGCAAGCTACAAAGTGGTAAGTCACACCGTGTTAAAAAAGGGGAGGGTAGTGTTAAGGGGTTTCGAGGAGTTTTTAGGGTTTAGGAAAAGGTAGTGTTAAGGGGAAGTAACACGTTTACAGGTTTCAGGGATGAGTAGTGTCAAGGGGTGGGAAGGGGATTTCGGGTTCAGGGATAGGTAGTGCTATAGGGTAGTAAGGAGTGTTTACGGTTCATGGATGAGGAGTGTTTAGGGGCAGCAAGGAGTTTTCAGGGTTCAGGGAAGGGTAGTGTTTAGGGGGGAAGGATATTTTGGGTTCAGGGATGGTTAGTGCTACGGGGTAGTAAGGAGTGTTTGAGTTTCATGTATGAGGAGTGTTCAGGGGCGCCAATGAGTTTTTAGGGTTCAGTGAAGGGAAGGCAAGGAGTCTTTAGGTCAGGGGAGGGTAGTGTCAAGGGGTAGTAAAGGTTTTTTAGCATCCAGTGATGGAAGTGTTAAGGAGCAGTAATGAGTTTTTAGGGTTCAGGGATGGATATTGTTGAGGAGCTGTAAGGAGTACTGTGGAAGGGTAGTGCAAGGACTATTCAGGGGTTCTTGGGTTCAAGGATGGCAGTGTTTAAGAGAAGCAAAGAGTTTTTAAGGTTCAATGACAGGTAATGCTTAAGAGTAATAAGGGTTTTTTAGTGTTCAGGAATAGTAACGGTTTTAGGGCTCAGGAAGGGTAGTGTTTAGGGGTATTAAGGATTTAATATTTATTTTTCACTAAAACAAAAAAGGTTAATATGTTATAGTTAGCTATGGTAATAGGATCTTAGCTTATGTTTAAAAAACCTAGAAATTCACAGAAAAAAGTGCCAATGGTTAAAGTGATGTTATATGTATGTATTGTGATTATACAAAAACTAACGTTTCAAAACCAAAATAATATTGAAATTGACCTCTGGCCAGTCCCTGGGCCCAAAACCTCATGGGTGGCCAACCTACCCCTGCACCTTGCGCCCAACACAATGCTGGGCAGGCAGCAGGGCCAGGCTTCTGGCCAGCGTCTGCTGCTGCCCACCAGCGGCCAACCCACACTAAGCAAGGCCTTTGGCATCCAGCTAGGACCTGTACTCAACTCCCCATGGGTGGCCAACCCCCCCTCAGACATCACAGGCCTTTAGCCGTGCACAGCACAGGGTTGGCCGTGGGTCCTGGCCTCTGGCCAGGTGCTGTGCCCAACCTCCTGTGGCGGCCAGCCCCTGTAGGCTGTGCACAATAGGTGTTGGCCTTTGGCCAGGCCTTGCACCCAACTCTTCTACTGCACATGGTCTTTGGTCGTGCGCAGCACTGAGTTGGCCACAGGGCCTGACCTCGGCACCCAACCTTCCACAGACGTCCAACCCCAAAAGGCTGTGCACAGCTGGGGGTTGGCCACAGCCCAATCCCACACAGGCAGCCAACCCGAGCTGCATACAGCCTTTGGCTGTGCACAGTGGGGGGCTGGGTGCGGAGCCTAGCCTCTAGCCAAGCCCTGCACACAACCCACCACTGCAGATGGTATTTGGCCACGTTAAGCAAGTGTTTTCCATAGGGCTGGTGTAAAGATGTAGTCCACCACAGTTTGAGTAGAGTAGAAAGGTTTATTCCAGTAGCAGGTATGTAGATCTAACGGGCCCAGAGGATCAGCACCAACTGAAGCTGATGTTCTAATCCACTGTTCCCCAACATTCTTATTACAGCAAGACACTGAATATAAGAGCATAACAATCCTAACATTCTATACCATAAATGAGGCAAGAGGGGAACACAAGAAATACAATAATTAAAATACAAGGCAATGCATAGGACACCACAGCTGGCCTCCGACAAAGCCCTGCACAAGACCCACGATGGTTTGCCAGCCCCCTACTCTGCACAGATTATGGCCATGAACAGCAGGGGGTTGACTAGGCCCTGTGCCCAACCTCTCATGAGCAGCCAACCCCCTGCTGCACACAGCTTTTGGCAAGGTCCTGAACTCAATCCCCTGCTGCAGGCAGTCAACCACCCACTGTGCACGCACTGACCCTGTATCCAACACACCACAGATACCAATTCCCCCATGAAACACCACCCCATATTTTACTTATTTATTTTTTCTAATACCTTTTTTTTGTTAACATCAGGGCACAGGGACAAAGTCCCTGAGTCGTGAAAGGGCAGCTGTAACATTTTCTCTGAGTTGCAGCCAGCCAATTAGATCTCTCAGGACTGCAGGGCCGTCACCAAAAAGGCCAATAAGAGAAAAAGCTCCCTCGGCCAATTAGAGGGTTGTATGTTTTTTACATTGCTGTATGCCAGATTCCCGCTGGACAATCTGGTCGGATATACTTCATTTTTTAAACCACTTGATGGCCACCCTGAGCATATCTTTAAACATTAATTTTCTTTAAACCACTGAACGGATTTACACCCAACAACAAAAGCAAGCTTTCTGCTTACATTTCTAACTGCCACATTTTGTGTAATTCCTCTCAGCCACTTTTACAGTAGCTGCTTTAAACTTTCCTATTGAAATTTACATGGGTAATCAATGTTTTAGGACTCCTTTTTCCTTGGCCCTTGCTTGGCAGATCACCAAATAATTTTCCAGGAAGCAGCTGATGTGGATGAACCTTTTTTGGGAAGGTTTTATGAAGATTTGTCAAATGGTATCAAAGTTCCTATGGAAACTCTGACCTAACTATAACTATAAACTGGAGACAGCCAGAGAGAAAATGTGTAGCTCATACCCTAAAGTAACTATATCCCCACCATACACAGTGTTTTTTCAGATGTTGCAGTGATGTAATCAATTATGTCACAAAACATGTCATGAGTAATGTAATATGTGAGGTAATTTGCAGTGCAAGTCAAGGGCAAGAGTTAAAGTTACTTTAGGGCAAAAGTTATAGTTACTTGAGATAACTATAACTGGTGAATTTCTGTGGTTTTGTTCATATAAAACAGTATGTTTTAACTGACATTTTCACCTAATAACGAGAATAATAACCAGAGAATTGAGGAGGTGGAGTTTTGTGGCTGTATTCAGGGCTTTAAAAAGAAACTCTAGGTTACAAGGGTGAACCAAAAAAGTCTGTACTGAAGAAACAGGTCCCTATTCCAGAATCCGTGACTTTAATTAGATGTGGTCAAAGGACTGGTGCATGCTGGTGTTACCCAAATAAGAGATCAGTAAAGAATTCGCTGCCGGTGAACTGTGAAACCTTACAGCGACAAGGTAAGATCTAGTGTTCCATTTTCCAACCTCCTGCAGCTGTGAGGGAGGCTTGTTGTAGGTGAATGGAGGATGTGTTCCTGGGAGATAAAATTAGTGTTTCAATTAACCACTCCCCTTCTGTTTTTTGTACTAGTGCGGAGAATTAAGAGAGGACGTTATTTTGAAATATTTGATTAATGCTTGATCAACTTAAGCATAACATGACCTAGATAGACCTTGGAGGGATCGAGGTTTGATCTCCATCTGTAAACTGCTCAAGGAAGTGAACGGATTTACCTTAAACTATGCCAATCTTTAAAGAGGGTGACAACAGGAAGGATATGATCAATGCCATATTGACTGGAAATCAGGGTTAGCTGTGCACACAACATAATAAACTAGGCTTGTCTGACGTAAACTGCCAGACATGTGGAATATCGACTAAAGCACCACCATTCAGGCTGGCAGTACTGACCTGCCGGTGAGACTGTGATCATGGCACGCAAGTCGAAGTAGGGCCAGAAGCAATATCTCTGCATTGTTGATGCTAGGCTGTGAAAAAAAAGTACTATTTGCAGCAATCCAATACTCCACTGATGCTGTTTCTTGAACAGGCTGAATCTTCTTCATGCCTTCTTGGTACCATACACTTGGATTACAGCTTGCATTTTCTGTTCTCATTTACTTATTAATAGGTCATGTATCGTGTGATACAGCATATTGAGAAGCGCTGTTGTGCTGTATGGTTTGACATTGTGGTCTGGTATCGAGTGATGTGGTGAAGTACAATATGGTGTAATAGAGTATAGTGTGGCATAGTATAGCATAGTTCTGGTCCTATGTGGTGTGGGAGATCTGGTGTAGTACAACCCTGTGAAGTGTAATCTGGTTTGATACATTTTTTGTCAGATGATGTTTGGTGTGTCAGTTTCTCCCTGTTTCTGATGTATATGTTCACATCCTCTGTAAAAGTGCTAGTCTTTGAGGTGTAGAGGAGCTAGATGTCTCCCTCATGAAATTATTACTACAGTGCCATGGTGAGGTACAAATGATGTTCAATGTAAAGAAAACTGACAAATGGTACCAACATTTTGGGTGGGTGTACCTAAGACCTCAGGAAACCAAGATCTACTTGCCCTAGTGACTGAGCATCAGGGACATTTGTTGCAGGAATTCGAGCCCCAGATCCTTTCACTTCCAATGCAGGGGTGCTTAAGTCTGCTTCCCTTAGCTGGTGAGGACACCCTACTGAGGTTCAAAAAGAGAGACGGCCTGTTGTGACTGACCTAAAGTCTCTCCTTCCTGCTGGGCTAATGATAGTTTTGTGGGTCACTTTAGGATTGCAGGAGCAGGCCACAAGTGAAACATGGGAGCAGAAATCAGAGGCTTGGATGATATTAATGTTCAAGATCAAGGTAAACTTGGATTGATGGTAAAAGGGGCACTGTCGGTAAAAGAGGGAGTGGGAAATGAAGAAACAACAGTTCAAGATTCCACTGGGGTGTGGGGCATGCGATGGTTGCTCCGTTGTGCACACTTAAAGATAAAGGATGAACCATAAGGAGGATCACACGTCGATTTGCTGTTGTCCATGATGTCCTATATGTTCCTCAAACATACAGTTCTATGTGGAAGGTCTATTTCCTACCTTTCTCCATAACTCAATTGGTTCATAAACCACATTCTCATCCTTTAAGGAAGAAGAACAAGCTAGTTTTCTTTTGAATTGGTAGGTATTAGAATTTCTGTAAACGGTTCTTGTTCGGTGGGAATAGGAACCAATAATTGGTCTGAGACTGCAGAAGCAATTTCTCACTTTAATTGCCGCAGATTTTGACTACATGGATTTGTTTTTTAAATAAACGGTTGAGAGTTCTAGCTGTTACTTACTAATCAGAAATAGTCACTGTAGATGTAGGAAAGTGCCCCTTAATTGGTGATGAGAACATAATAAAGAAAACAAAACAAAGGTACAGCATTCCTGAAGTGTTGGGGGACATTGAACACTTATGTCAGGTCTGTCATAATGTTGTAATGACTGACTTGTATTTGGGAAAGGACTGAAACTTGGATTCCTTATGTAATAATTTGACATTTTAAATACTTAAAAATCTTGCAATGTTTTGTCTCAATTACATTGCATTAGTCAAACATCCAGCACAACAACAAGGCCTAAAGAGGATACCTCACATGTATACGTAGAATAAACTTTACTACGTTTGATTTCCATCACTTTGACCCCTTTCAAAGAAGTTCTACTTTTGGTGTTATGCAAAACCTCTACAGATGTCTCTATCAAATCCCAAAGATATCTATAATTTCTTCAAAGAAGGCGTGAAGCACTCTTCAGCCTCACAGAAGTGATAGATGTATCACATATTTTCTGTCTGGAGGAGAGTCTAGGGTGTATTCCAGCTGGATTCTGAGCTGGTACTTGTTTACCTTCTTTGGTGGAAAAGCATGTGGTCTCTTGTCACTCCATCACCTTATTCGGGGGTAGTGTTACTTAATGGGTGAGTGGGGAGCCGAGGAACAGTCGCATGCAATCCTAATGTGGGCTTTGTGAACCTTCTGGCGCCTAATTTGATCCCCTTTATTAACTCAGCAACTACTTTTTGAATCTGAACTTGCTGAGCCCGACCCTAAAATGTCGCCCGCCTAGGTATTCCCACCGCTGAGGGAAGTTGTCCCATTCATTGGATTAGCACCAGATTCTCAAGCACTTGCCCAGATACTCCCTCCGGTAAGGTATTTTTGCCGATACAATACACATTGAGACTTTGCGCTGCTCTTCTCGGAACGAGGCCTGACCTTAAAATGGCGGCAGTGAGTTCAAGGTGGGGAGCGGCGAGCAGAGTACAGCGGGGATGTGAAAGGAAGCCCGTGCATATGTGATACCGCCGAGACTGCACCGCGTGTGGCCTATGCGTAGCGCCTCTTGGAGAGATTGACGTCAGATACCTGGCGAATTTGCTCAGAATGCTGCCTGACCCTTAAATGGAGGTCTCAGGAAGACGAAGAACGTTTCCCCTTCTGCAGTGAGGGCCTTTCCCTACCAGCCCGACTATCCCTAAAATGGCCTCCATGAATGTGCCCTTGGCCAAGCACTCCTTCTCCCCTTGTTGGGGAGGGATCCAGCATTTATGCCATGGAGTCTCAGAGACCCCTCTGAGAGAGTCCACAGCGACAAGGGAGTCACACATAGCGGAGGACTGGAAATGATCCCTTTACCGATGGGAGCCGTCAACCTACCCAGCCGGACGTCGGACACTGTTGTGTGCCCCTGGCCAAAGCACTCCTTCTCCCCTTGTTGGGGAGGGATCCAGCATTTATGCCCTGGAGTCTCAGAGACCCCTCTGAGAGAGTCCACAGCGACAAGGGAATCACTCATAGTGAGGACTGGGAATGAACCCTTTACCGCTGGGAGCCGTCACCTACCCAGCCGGACGTCGGACACTGTTTCTTCCTCATATCCCTGTTGTGTCTCCTACCCCCTCCCCCACCTCTTCCCTCCTTTCAGTCTTTGTCTTCCTCCCCTGCTCCTTTCCTCTCTCCCCTGAATTTCTCTCCCCCTGCCTGTATTGGTTTCCTTATGCCTATACTATGCTTTTGTAACTCATATAACTCGTGTAACTACGCTCCAGCAACTGATGTAACTGTGTAACTATGTTCCGAAGCAATGTTCTTCCTCATGTAAAGCGCTCTGATACCTCCGGGTCTAGCCAGCGCTATATAAAACTTTTCAAATAAATAAATAAATAATGGGATCATTTTTTCAAAGGCTCTCAGGCCGTATTTGGGCTGGACTCCATATTGAAAAATGGGAAACCGGTCTGAAGGGACTTTGGTTATCTGTTTGAGGTTATGATACTCTGTGAAGGAATATACCCAAGGTTCATTATCAATCATGTTCTGACTTCGATGCCTGCTTCAATGGTAAGTTCTTGAGAGCCTTAGACTTCTGCCCTGGTTTTTTCAAAAGAGTTGCATCATTTGACAACACAGATTTCTTTGACACCTATTTATTGTTCGAGATTGGATATCCTTTTAATGTTGATACACCTTTCCATATCACTTTTTCCTTTCGATGAGTCAGAATGTCATGTCAATGTACCTTTTGCCATTGAGTCTTCTGATGGGGACATATCTGTTGAGGGCTGCATTTCCTCTGGTGGGAGAGCTTTACCAGACCTCAAAGAACACCAGGATTACTAATGAAGTAGGTGTTGTTCTATACTCCAGGGAGGGGAGTCAAGTGGATCTCCTCATGCACGGAGATGAAGAGAGGATCTTGCAAAGGCTCTACACTTGGTTTGGACCCAGCTTTCTGCAGTCCTTATGTAATGACATGTTCTTCTTGTCCTCGCCCTTGGATACCCTCTGTGTCATGAAGGATCCTCCTAGACATGTTAAAGCAATCAAGCTCTCCCCTGGAGACTGACTGGTAGGTAGTCGTGCATAATGCACAGCGCATGAGCATTCTTGACTATTTATTGCCTCAGGAAGGGCAACTGAAAAAAAATGCCATATATGCTGCTGCTTGTTTAAAAGTATAAACTGAGTGTTAAAATTGCAGCGTTATTCATGATAACACCTACAGCCATATTACATAATGTTTATTAAGGCGCAATGGGTGTGTGCTCCTGTCCTTTGTACCGCTGGGCAATCTGTTATTACAGAAGGGGTTGCAGAAACTTGTTAGGACCATTCTGAGGTTTGGATAGTGCCAGTGCAAAATGTGTGCCAATGCGAACCCAAGCATTGTTCCACATATGCGCTACATAGTAGATGATGCAGTGAGCCTGCAGAGGGCGCCTTTGGAAAGAGGGATATTGTGGTCCCTGAGGAAGTAGGCGTGATTACACACTGCACCCACTTAGAGGGGTTTCCTTGCCCATTCTAAAAAACAAGCATTGGCATAGCCAATAGGTCTCGCCTTTGGGACCTTTTAAGTGTTTAGCCATGCAGCACATGCATACACAGTTTATAAACCGTCCTCATGTCAGCAGTGCATCCTGCTGCAAGTTCTGGATTTCCCCCTCTTTGAAATGCACCGCTTTGTTGTGGCACCTCTGGCTGCCGCGCACAGTGATTGGGTTAGCCACTGACGACTCTTATTGAGGAGTCTCTCCGGACCCAGGCCGCCCCTGATGGAGCGGGGCACCTGATAACGTTTGTAAGGCTGTAGGTTCCCTGTCACCAGGGGAGGTCACCGATCGGGATCTCATTACATGTGGGTTAAGAAAATTATACGGTGGGAGTGTAAAAGAGTCAACCCTTCCAGATTTAATATTCATGGCCCCTGCACGAGGACCAGGGATATCTTTGGGGCTAATCGGAGAGAATGCATTTCTAAGGCAAAAAAATAACAAAAACAAGCCAAAACGCTATGTTTAGGGACAAGGGTTGGGTGTGTTTCCTGGTTAACGGACAGCGTGCTGTGCTGTTTGTAAATAGGAATATGTGGTGTGTGCAGAGTGCCTGTGTCAACGCTATATATAAAATGTGCTTGAAATATGTGCATTTGTATAGTGAAATGCACAGGCGCGTGTGATGTTTATTGATGCTTAGATATTTTCGGTTAGAGCCTCGCCCACCAGTTATTTTCGATGTAATAGTGTCTTTCTCAGTCAGAACCGTAGATGACCTTATACACCAGCTAAAATGTGTGTCCGACCTAAAATTCGGTACCAGCTCGATTTTCGGCAGAGTGTACATTGGTGGGTTGAAATTAAGCCCCCGTCCACATTCACAAGTCCCCGGGCATTTGAATCTGTGTCTGTGCACGTCTTTTAACCCTGTTTTTGAAACTGGGTGATGCGCTGCTTCAAAGGCTTAGCAGCTAATAGAACCGAGCGGCTGGTGGACACAGTGATTTGTCCAAGATCACACGGCGTGGTAAGTTGGGGACCGGCTGTTAGAACTCGTCTTTGCTTTCTAGACCAGCCTGGGTGAAAGGAGTGCTCCTGGCGCGGCCAAGGAAGCCCCATGCGCCAGGTGGCAGTGTCGTTTCACGCTCTATGAAACTGGTAATATTACATTTTTGTCCATAGCTTTTAGGCTGCTCAATATTTAAAAGTAGAACATTTGGGAACTAGGTTCTGGCAGTGCCAAAGTGCGGACCTGCATCACGTAGACGCAACTTACTTAAAGGTTCCTTGAACCCATGCATGTTTTGAGAGGGGCGTAGCCATCAGTGGTGCCACAGGTGCGGTGGCAACGGGGCCTAGTGGCTAGAGGGCCCCAAAGAAGCCCAATTATTGATTTATTTTACTATCCACCATGAGTGCAGGGCATCCATTTTCTGTGCTTGCCCAAGGGACCGCGCCACGTTTGCTGCATCCCTGTCTTTGGAGGGGGCGTTCAAAGATGGCCTTTGGCGCAGTCTTGAACATGTGCCCACGATTGGCCGCTCTGCTGACGGGTGTTTTATTGTAGCGCCGAGCTCTTCTCGCGAGATTGTCACATAGTAACAGACTTGTGCGCACGGTGTTGCCCGCGCGTGCAAGCAGCCGTGGACAGCTTGGAAAGAGACCCGAGGCTCCTGCTCAATCAAATTAGACCCGAGGCTGAACCTCTATATTTTCATCTCAAGCGTACACATGTTCACTAAGCCAAGGGGTGGATTGTTAAATGAATAAATATGCCTATGCACCCTGTGAACTGAAGGGCTTCTAGGTGCACCCATGGTTCAGGAGTTGAGCTAGGGATTCACCCAGGATCACATAGTTTGTTCGAGCGGGGACATTGTGATAAAGTCCTTTGCTCTTTATTTTACAGATTACTGTTTTTGAGAGCCATATCTGCTGTCACAAGGAGGGTGACCCTCCGCCCTCCATTCTTTTGGGACACCGAGTGCCATTTTAACTATTGGTATAGTTCAGAATTGTAGTCTGTTGCTGACCCAGCACTACAACTCCCAGAATGCAGAGTGTTATTGAATGGAACGCCAGGGGCCCTCTCGTGATCCCGTTCTTTGCGCTGCGCGGGTTTCACTGACCGTGGAGCTCGGAGGCACGAAGAGGCAGTTACTGCCCTGTGCTTCCGGGCTCTGCAGCCCACGCACTAACTCTGAGGTGTTCAAAATGAATGCATTCTCTGTAGACATAACACGCGGACTCCTCCTGCGTCGGCCCCGCGCAGAGAAACTCGAGCATGGAAGGGCCCCAGGAATGAAAACGCGACTTTGTGGCGCTTGAAGTTACCCGCAGTCTGATCTGTATTCTCCAGTTGAGCGGGCCTGTGGGGTGGCTGCAGAATAAAGGGTGTGGTGGAAAGAGTACAGGGTAGAGTCATCCAAATAACTAAGTAATACAATTTGCAGCGTCCCGCGAGTCGTGCGAGCGCGCTTTAAGGAAGACAAGTGCGGCCGCGAGGCCGCGAAAGTAAAAGCGACCTTTGAAATATGACCCACAACAGATGGCACCCGGCCGCGCTGCTGCTCGCTCCCGAGACCCCTAGCCCATGGGAGTCAACATTTAGAGAGAAGGCGGGACATGCACCCGCCTTTGGCCAATTGCGTGCTTTCAATTATTGAAAGCCACACGCAAAGGCCAATAGAATGTGTGGCAAAACTAAAGCCACACGCACGAGTTTTATTAAAGTCTGGAGGGATTCCAAGAGGCCCTTCTCCTAGCGCAGCGCATGCGCGCTGCGCTAGGCCCGACCTAATGAGGCAGAGTTCACTAACAGTGAAAGGAAGAGCAGTGGCGTAGCAAGGGGGGCGGCACGAGTTTTGGGGGTGGCGGGCTCCCTCCCACCCTCTTTCCTGCTGCATCGCCAAACAACCCTCCCCCCATCTTACACACGGCCGCGGGGCAGCCGCCCCAGGTATCGCCAGCACCGCCCACCCTGATCTTACATACGCCCACGGGGCGGCCGCCGCAAGGACCGCCACGGGCGGCAACTAGTCTAGCTACACCGTTGAGGAAGAACATGTCTTTCAATGATATCTTCTCCCCAGAGCAAGTGCAATTTTTAGATTTGGTGCACACGCTAGGAAAGTATATTTTCTTCCATTATCAAGCCCATCTTTCCTGTCTGCTCATAACTTAGGGTGTACCACACCATAGATGGGTGCAATGTACCAATCAGGAATGCCTCAAAGAATCTAGAATCTCTGATTAGTAACCTTGTTGAAAAGATTTAGAAGAAAATTCTACTCAGAAATTAGTGTGTGCGAGAGTCTGCTGATTAGCAATACTATTTCCACAAAGCTGAACAAATCTCGACGTTTTATTCGGAGACGGTGTGGTTGATAAATGCCTCGAAGGAGTGGTACAGTTCATTACTGCATATCTGCTCAGTTTTCTTTTACTTTTCTATGCTTCTATGGATTCAAATACTTTTTAGCTTTTCTGTTAGTTAAGTAAAAAAAAAAAACGCGATTTCATTTGCAAAAGCAAAATAATGAAAATTTGTTTTTGTTAAAAAAATAAAAATAGAGATATAGGTTTCCCGCAGAAGCGTATAGATAAGAAGTGTTTATGAATATCAAGGAAGAAACAATATGGAGAAGCTGAATTACTGCAAAAACACAGAAGGCCTAAACCTTTGTGTTATTCTAAACATGATTTGCACGCTCCCATTGAAACTCTCCGACAGCTACCTGGAAGGAGGTGCGTGTGAAGAGAAAAGTGACACAGCAACCTAAAAATATTAACTTCTACTGACCGTAAGACAGATTGTGCCAGGGACCAATAAAAATTCCTGTCAAAAACATGGAATAAGTTTCGGTTCTTAAAGTACCAAGGTTGCAAATGAATGTCCTGACCTGGAAGGTTTGTGTCTTGGCTCAAAATCAGCTAAACATTTTTACAGCTTGGTTCAGAGATAGGAGAGAGGTCAGTTCAAGGCCACTGTCCACAAAACAAGTTGAAGAGCAGAGTCCCACAATCCATATAAATCAACTTGAGCGTCTCATTATAAACAGCTTGTAAACGTTAAAGGTTTTATGACTGTTAATAGCCTCTGCAATTCTGATTTATTAGCTAATTCGAGATGGAAAATATGCTGAAGTTAAGTGTTCTGGATACTGTGCGTGTGTGTTCCCGTCTCTGAATAAATAATTTGGAATGAGCCCCCTCCATGCCTGTGACAGGCCTAACCACATTTATGAGGGATTGTGGTAAACTGAGAAAAGGGATCATTTGCGAGGGAGCATTTTACAAAGAGCAGTCAGACCTGGTGAATCAAAAGGCATTTGTTTTCCTTCAAATCGCTTGAGATTACATATTTCTGAATGATTGGGGCAATATTGCAGGCACTGTGGAAATCTGGTTTCACATTAGCCGCACCTAGGCGATTTGAGTCAGGCTGGGGATAAGCAGAAGTCTTTTGGCAGGGGCCTCGACTAGGCTGACTGCAGGGAAAACCTATTTTAAGGGAAGGAACAGAGAAGGTGAAAATTGTCGCGCCCCCAAGTTGTCCAAAAGTATGTGGTTCCTTTTTCCTTTTTTCCTATGTAAAGGAACCGGGATTTGCTGTAACCAAGCAGGGCTAGATTGGGAACCAATAGTAGCCCTGGCAAAAAAAGTTCAAAATAGCCCCGCTCCCTACATTCTTTTTCTTTCTCTCTCTCTCTCTCCTGAACCCCACTTGTGCCTGATAAAATTACTTGAGGAAGCTGGAGAATGAGACAGAGGCTCCAGCAGCACCCCCTGCCCAGGGCCAGACTGGTCGTAGCGGGCACCTGGCTTTTCGCCGGTGGGGGGAGGTGATTTTTTGTTACCGGGGGCCAGTTTTGCAGCATAGCTGCAATATCGGCCCCCTGTAACAAAAGCGGTAGCGGTGAGACAGAGGGAGTGGTGCTTCCAACTAGCACCCCCCCCCTCCCAACCAGGGGCCGGCCGAGCTGTTTGCCAGGGCCGGTTTAGGTTTCCAGTCTGGCCGAGCCCCTGCCCTAAAAACTGTGCTCCAAAAGCTCCAGCTTTGGAAAAAGCAGTAAGTCCAGGCCTTTGACCAAGAGCGGCTAGTGAAAAATAATCCAAACAATTCTTTCAATGGCTTAACGAGTGAGTAATACACTAGATCTATTGTTAACTAGGTTAACTGTCCATCAGCAATAATTGAAAGAACGAGCGACACTAGAACAAATGAAGCAATACACATTTATTACAATTAAAGGATTTATTCAACGTGATAGACATTAATTTAACATCAATATATATCAAGTGTAACTGACGCCCATACCTCCTTCTGGGCTATTAAACAATCATGTGTGGCACCCAAGTACATGTAGGCAAAACCATGTGATCTCAACCAATAGAAAGCCACTAAGGGAATATCCCACAAAGTGCACTACGTTTTTTGCATACAATGAATAAAAAGATGCATTGATACGTTGATAAGTGCACTTTCATCAATTATCATGCATTGAATTTGAGAATGAACCACAATCATAAACAATCACAAATTGATGTGACCATTCAGTATTCAGGGATCTTCATCAGGCTAACAGAATTTTAATTGCATTCATTCATTTTTTGTTTAGTGGCCAACAAAATAGGAGATTTATAGATACCTCTCTTACATCAGAACAAATGACAAACATCTACAATCAGAGATCAATGATATTTTTAATATGGGTCAAACCAGCTAATCATCTTGTAGGCTTGAAGAATAATTAATGAATGTATTCTTGTACCTTCCTCCCTCTGTACATCTGCCCACAGCTCACATGTTCAGCTAGCTCTTTCGGATTTAAGCTTAAATCTGAATGCAGGTCCTCTTGACTCAGATGAAGGTTTATTCCAACAAGTGACCAGGGTTTGAGACCCAATGAAACAGACAATTTTGAAGGCCCTGCTTAGCTCTGAGGCACCATGATTGTGTAAATCGATAGTGAGATTGGATAATAAGGCAATTCAGAAATTTAAAATATAAACATTCCAGTCTATAAAAGAATATTCAACATCTCTTGACACACTGAATAGTTGCATTCGGAAAAATAAAGGAGGTGTGTGTTTATGACCCGGAGTCACAAGCGAGCAATTTTGAATGCAAACTGAAAAAGGCAGTAAGAAATGCAGCACAGTCTTTGCCAGTCTTTTAGCAAACACTGCTTATCCTTGTAACCCACTTTATAAACACGAAGACCAGGCAAATCGCAATGGTTAGATGTCGAATGCCTTAAGCCTTATTTCCAATGGCATTCAGGGATGGCAATTCTAAATTGGTCACCAAAACAGAATGTTCATCAACTTCACCTGGAAGTAAATGCATGGCTTGATAAAACAGACTCCAAAATAAACCAATTCCAGAGTAGGTTTAATGACATATCACTGCCCTGACGATAGACATAGGTGCAAATAAAATCAATTCCACCAAGTCAGAACAAATTCATTGCCGAATAGCGCATGCCAATTATTATAAATGGCTTGTTTGTTTGAGGACTGAAATTGTGTTTTCCTCAGTGGAGGATTCCGGAGTACAGAACCTTAGGGTCACGATCTGTGTTGAGATGAAGAAGGTAGAGTTTTTGGGATATCAAATTTGCTCATCAAAAGATATCAGTTGGTGGAATCAGGACTAGTCCGGGGCAGTGCGGAAATTCTGAAGAATTAAGTTACGCCGATTGTTGCTCCATACAGGCATCACACTTTGAAGAGGACTCATTTAGACATTCATTGTCAATGGGAGGGCACCTTTGCAGCTCTTCACCCTCTCATAACAATCATATCAATTTAAAGGGTAGCGCCAAGCTGAAGAAAAAATGTTGAAGGGAAATAACATTTCTTCTCCTCCATGAAGTCTTCCAGGTGCTTAAAACATTGTACTACAGGGATAAAGCCGAAAAAAAGACTGACTTGTTCTTATTTTTGATTTTATGTAACAGAGTTGTTAGAAGTAATGGAAGTTTTCACATGATAAGCTCCTGGCCATAAATTCTCCATCCGTGTTGCTACCAGAGAGAATACATGTCTGGTTGTTAATGTGGAAGCTGGCCTTTTGATATTAATGTGGTGGCTGGCCTTGTGATAATAAGATATTAGCAAAGACTATCTTTCTACCAATGACATGCATGGAAATTGCTCACTCTTACACCCTGAACCATGGCCAACTTCTCCTTTCCACTTTATCTTATCCTGATCCAGTTCCAAGTATCCTCGTCCAACGCCACGTGGTTTGTATTCCATCCATCAAGTTACCAATCAACCACATGTCAGTCTGAGTATAAATAGAGGCTCACCAAAAAATAGGATTAATTTACAGGCGTGCAAAGATGCTCGCCCCCTCTGATCAATCACCACCCCAGATGTCGTTAAGTGTATGAATACCTCAAAAAAATAGTTTAATTCTGCCAAAGGGACTCCCAAACCCAAAATGTATATGCATCTGTAATAAAGTGATTTGCAGTAGCCGCAAAGCAACATGTTTAGTGCTATATGAAGGAACTGAAATAACAATACATAAATACACATTACCTAACCCTTCCTTCACCAATATATGAAGAGGAAACCATGAAAAGTATATTGCAATCGAAACAGGCTTCCTAACATCGATCAACTTCCAAATATGGTGGACAATATTACGATCACCTCCAGAGGAACAAAGGGGTGCATTTTGTCTTTGTGACAAGCACGTGCTCTTCTAGCAAATTGTGGAACAAACACGACTAACAACGTGCTCTACTTCACCTATATTAACTCAACAATGAAATATGCACGTTTAATTGTAAGCAGTTACTCTCAAGAGTCAGCAGGACTATGCGAATACCTGAAATAAAGGCATAAGTAGATAGTACTGAAACCTCCCATAATGAAAGGCAGAAGCTCAAAGGTGTGCAAAGGAATATTGGAATAGAAACAGATTTAATTAGATAAATATCCCAAACACCTTTCTTGGAAAAAGTCACTGTCTTGTAAAAAGTGTTTGATCCCTATAATAAACACTCAACTGATCAGCCATAGAATAAGCATTTCTCATTGTCTCCAAACCTTCTCAGTTCTCTTTTCCCTAGCGGGAAGGCTGGACTCTCACTCACTTTCTCCTGGGGTTCAGAGGGGTGGGTGTGAGATGCTGATGCAGGGTGCACATGGCCGAAGCTTTGGCGACTCGTTCTCAAGGATAAATAGAGTTGAGGCGTTGTGGCTGATCTTTGTTGACCAAGATAATAAGATGTACGAAGGAAAAGAATAAACCCAAAAGAGTAGAGTGCTCAGAGATCAGGAAAAATACAGCATGAATAGAAACAAAGAGGCAGACTACATCTTCGATGTAATAAAGATGCGGATTTTAAAGGAGTGAAAGTCCCTTAAAAAGGCCTATCATGAAGTAGGAAGGAGGCAAAGCGCCTCCCAGAGAAATAACTCATTTAGTTTCTGAATGTAGTATGATGGTTGTATAAAAGAAGAATGGTGTGACCTACTTACTACTTCCTGGGACGATAAATGGAGGAAAGAGGCAAGGAGGACATCAGAAGACCCTAAAGGAGATAATTTTCTTGAGCATGTCTAAAAACCCTGGCAAAGCAGACTAGATTTACTAGGAGAACAATCTCCCAGGAAGGAAGTGAGAAGATATACATTGTGGATTACTAGTAGATTTTACCTGTTGGTATCCTAAAAAACCTAATCATACGTATCCAGCCGCCTCCTCTTTGATCGGGCCTCAGTCTGCCAGTGGTTTAAGTAGCCCTGACTCCCCTGCTTGTGGTGAGTCCCCTGGACCTTGCTGGTCCCGACGTTGCTCCTTCTTCACTTCCTGCATTGGTTGCATTTGCCAAGGCTTGTTGGTGCTCCCGCCAGACACCGACCCCTTAGCACTCGACGTCCTCCGTGGGACAGCTTGTACATGGCTCCTGGTCCTCCTCAGCATCGCCTGGTCCTCACAGCTGCAGAGTCAAGGTCATCGTCACCCATCCTGCAACACCCAACATCGGAGGGCATTCGACTTCCAAGTCTCCTGGTCACTCCTGAGTGACATAGACTCTGTCCCCTCTGCTTGCAGGTACCTCTCATCTAGAATCCACCTTTGGATTCCACCGGACACTTTCTCCTTCTGCAACAGCGGCACTTTCCTGAAGTCCTCCATTGGGTTTGATGGCGGTTTCCGACACCACTTCACACGTATGCACCCAGCTACCCTGGTGTAGGTTACGTGGCTACTAGGTATCCACAGGTGGGGTGGCTCTCCAACCTTCTGTCTTCCACAGGCTTTCTTCAGGGTACACTAGGAAGGGTCCTTAATCTTTAAAAATCCAACCGCGACTTACACGTAGACTTGTACGGAGCACGCGGTTGTGTTTCCACACTGCACACGCTCTCCGTGGGGTCCCTATCTACTTACCTTGGGTGGTTCTGTGGCTCCCCAGCACTTCTACGTCCTCTCGACATTGTCTTGACCCAAGTCGTGGTTCTTATACAACTTTTTTAGTATATGGTTTGCCCCCCCCTGGGGTTCCCTGTGTATTCTGTGCTATTTACTGTGTTTCTTTGCTAAAGTATTGTGTTTATTTCCGTGTAGGAGATATTTGAACGTACTAGAGAGTATTATATAATAAATACATATTTTTATAAATACTTGGTGTGGTTCTTTTCACTTAATCTATACTATAAGATTGCATTCTGTTAAAACAAGCTGCTTTACACTCCTTCTGGACTAAGCCTGAAGGCTGCTCTCCACAGCTACCACTTAGAGAGCTTTCTAAGGTTATCTAAGACCTCTTAAATCACCATAAGGGTTATCTGGACTGGTGCAAGGTGCCCACTTACATTAGTGGACATCACATATCAGGCCAGCTACTCACAAGCTGCTACACCAGGTTACCTCTAGAGAACTGTGATATGAAGCCTGAAAGAGTGGTTTCTGTGATTGCTGTTTACTCAGTTTGCAGAGAACATGAAGGAGCATTTTTCACTCATGTCAAAGTTCACAGTGTGCACAGAGCCAGTAAAGAGAGTGCACAAGGGCACTAGTATTTCTGGAATTTAGCTCATGGTGCAAAGGGAACACTGAATCATTGACAATTCAGGTCACAATTTTAGCATGCAGATAGCCAGGTTCATGTGTCTTGGGTCCAAATTCTATGAATTGTGTATCACCACCTTTGCTCATATGGAATCCATGACTGTAAAGTAATTTTCCTCTGAACCTTGTGTATCTCCACTAGATAGCGAGCAGATTCTGGAAAGGCCTCAGACATCTAGTCACTGGCATTTCCAAAACACCTTGTGTTTAAGAGTTTTTCACTACCAGGACATGTAAAACTTAAAAGTATATGTCCAACATTTTAAATACACCGTACCCATCCCTCTGGGCTGTTTAGGGCCAAGCCCAGCCAGCGGTCCGTGCAGGTAACAGCGGGGGGCCGGGTGGGATTTCAGGACGATGCAGAGGGAAAATTAAATAAATAATTAATTTTCCCTCAGCATCATCCCTCGAAATCCCCCCTTACACGGCCCCACCGCTGTTACCTGCACGGACCGTGGCTGGCCAAGCCTAAGGGTGAAATATGTTTGAAAAAGAAAGGTTAAGACCTGGCAAAAAGTTTGTCTTGCCGGGTTGAAATGGAAGTTTAAAACTTCACATACATGCTGCAATGGCAGGCGTGTGACATGTTTTCAAGGCTACTTAGATTGGTGGCACAACAAGTACTGCAGACCCACTAGTAGCATTTAATTTAAAGGCCATGGGTACATGTAGTACCACTACTAATTAGCTCCATCCACCATTACCTATGACTGTAACCATTTATGATTATTTGTTCCACCTGCCTTGGTTATTGGCACCAACTGTCTTGACCTATGGACTTCAACTGCTAATGATCTTTGGTTCCGCCTGCCATGGTTAATTGATTAAAACCATAATTTGCACCTGCCATTTGCAAAGGTCACATCCTTTATTTTACCACGTGCACTCTCTTTCCTTTGGAACTTTCTGGCCTTCCAAGTGAACCACATGCCCTTCTTGGACATTCTCTTCCATCGGGTATATATACCCCTTCTGAATCTGAGTCTGTGCTTGGCCTTGTTCCAGGCCTGCGCATACATCTTTCCTACACTCACCTTCTGAATTGCCCAGAATTCAAGCACTCTAGTTTTCCAAGCGCTCCTTTTGATCTCGTGATCCTAACTCTGTTGATGTTTCCAGTGTTTTCACTTACAGAGTTCCGTCGATGTTTCCAGCTTCTTCACGTACAGTGCTACTATTCTACCTCTTCTTGGGCTTCCTGCTTCACAGCCTCCCGTCTTCCTCTGGATTCCAGTTGAAGAATTAAAGACAAGGCAAAATAATGGATTCTCGGGTTAGTGTGCACTAATCCATAGGTAAGTTTTGAAATTGAGCCAAGACTGAGTTGTTTGAAGGTGAAAACCCATTCCTGGAAATCGGACATTATTTGTTTCTAATTTTCTAAAAGTCCTAGCGCTCTGGACACCTTTTCTCGTGACCGCTCCAAACTTTATTTGCATCAGAACTATATGTCTCCATGTCGTTGTTTCTTGACCAGTTTGCTTTCCTGAACTTAGAAAGACTCTGAGCGCACATTCTATACATTCAAGTTTGAACAAAACATTGTTTAAGACATTCTGAGAGCCAGAAAGTCCATATTACTTTTGAATTGTATCTGCTCTCAAGCATGTGTGATGAAGCCTGTAAGTGCTATTATTATTGTATATAACTGTTTAAACACTATATGCTGAGAACTGTTAGTAAACAACTCTTCTTGTTTCTAGTGCACCGCTCCAACACAAAAAGGTCCAGAAGGTACAGTTCCTCCTGTGCAGTATTGCAAGGCAGCAGAGCAGACCCAGTGGCGCAAGTCTATATTTTTCTTGTTTTATCCCAACCCCCTTCCCCTCAAGGGCAGTGAGTGAATTAAAGTTGTATTTACTTGTTTTATTCACTGCCCCAGGGTGGGATTAGAGATCCAGCATCGTCTCCGCTGTCGGAACCAGGTGAGTGCGCGACATCCCTGGATATGGCAAAGAGAAGCTGCACCGTAGACTGGACTGCACCTGCTGCTCCTTGGTCTAGCAAAGAGAGGACTGTGCCTAGCTCGTGGAAAAGTCACTCCAGACTCCCAGACAGAAGATGTGAACTCCAAGAGTCGGTTGAGTTCCTGTTACAGCACCAGGGCCTCAAATGTTGAAGAAGCCCGTTCTTGCCTGTCAGTGGCCACAATCGCCTGATTGCAACTGACAACCGACATGCAGCCCAGGTGACAAAGGCCTGATGCTCAAAGTTGCATCCAAAACTGCTGGAACTGGGAGAGTCATCAGAGGACAAGTTGGTCGCCCAAGACAGACACTAGTTTTCACCAAAGGGAACCACTGGTTTTGCTGTGACCGGAGACCAGTAGTCCAGTGGCAACTGGACTTTTGTTGGATCACAGAGAACTTCAAGTGACATCGACCCCTATGGCTAAAATTGCCCCACCTGGACTGTGGACCGAGGAGCAGCCCCAAGAAGACCTCCATCGACAGCACAGCATCCTCAGCATCTGATAGCATCTTCAGCATCCTGCATCCCTTGCATCAGGACCACTCCGCTGAAATCTACGGCGGATCACCCATAGCCCCTGAAACTGGTATTTATTCAGTAAATACTAATTTGAGCACTACCTGGGCAATTTTAAAGATTTCCTCATATAGACCCCACACCCTTTTCCCTTATAAAGTGCTTCCTTGTAAGGAAAGAGGTCACAGCATGCCCCATCCCTCAGAGGGACAGGAAGAACTCAATGATTAATTATGTCACTGGATAACATTCAGTTAGTGAGAGTTCCTTTAAGAAAATGGTCTATCCCCTATATCCAGTGGGCCCACCCTAGATGACTTGAGGTTGACTCTCTTTGATGATGAATAATCGTTATCTGTTGCTCAAACACAGTAATATCTGACATGTTAAGGAAATAATTATTTTGTGACTTCCATAGGTCAAACAATAAAGAAGAATGGCAAATGTTAAAGCTCTCAAAGACCCAGCCTTTCTATTAGCCAGAAAATAGGGAATCTAAAAAGACCCTTTTTGGTGAGGTCAAGTTTATGTGCCTTTTTAATATTCTCACTATAGCTGGTAATGACATTGATAACTTACCAACAGTAGAGATATGTTTTTTCCTGTAGACCAGCAGTTCCGAACATAGGTCCAGCACACCTGGATTCATGCCACATCTTCAGGCTATCCATATTAAAAAAGATTAGACTACAGTGAATCTAAAGGGGAATCAATTGTATCATCAGTGGTAATCCTTACCAAGCAGTGGCAAAGCCAATAGGCCTCACCTTTGTCACCTGTTGGCTTTGCCAATGCTTTTTGCCGATGCTGTGCAGTATTGACAAAAAGCAATGATGCTATGCATGCATGAGCACATATGTGTCATGATGTCATGCAGCTGCATCATTCTGTAGGCACACATGCGTGATGACATATGCATGCATGCGCCTTCTGAATGACGTGGGTACTATTTTAGTTACGCCACTTGCAAAAGTAAATATAAAATTTAATTTTCACCTGCACAAAAGCACATTTGTGCAAGTGATGCTGCCAGGCAGCCAATGGGAGGTGTTTGGCCCTCCATCAAATTTGAATATAAGTATTTTAAAGACAACGAAGAGTGGGGAACTAACGAAGGAGCGGGTGGAGTGAGCGTATAGGGAAAGCAGAGGGGAGTGGGTGGGGGAGCAGCAGCTGTTGGAAGGGGTTAACAAAAATTATAAAAAGCCAGTGTGGGCGGAGAAGGGAGTTACACTGAGCTCATGGGGTGTGTATCTAACAGGAAAAGTAGCACATAAGGGAGAGAGCAAGTGACAGAGGGGGACCAACACATTGGGTGGGAATTTGGGGGTAAGCAGCAAACTAGGGAGAGAGCTAGAAAACACATGCTCTCTAATGGAGCGCCAACAAAAAAGTATTTCCCTAAATGGAGCAGGGAAGGATACATGTTAGCCAGTCAAAAGGATGATAAGGAGGCTCTTTTCCGGGGAAGTGACAAACAGAGGAAGAAGAAGGCAAGCCATTGAATGAGAAGCAAGCAAATGAGAGTGACAAGACAGCCAACAAATGGTAAACAATGGGCCATCTCTAAGCCTCCTGTAAGTTTTTAGTAAGGTTCACAAAAGGCTTTCTCCTACAAAAAATTAAAAGCTGTCTGATAGGCAAGACCTAAAAACTGGGCATGGATTTGGCCCACTTGGGCTTACATTGAACATCTCTGCTTTATAGCCTTACAGGAGTCAAACTAAATTGAAATAGGCATGACCATGACACAATGAATCTATGGATGGCCCAATTTTGACGAGCAGTTAATATAATATTTTAATCTACTAAACTCTGTTCTTTAGGATTCAGTGCACACTTCTGATGGAGAACCTTAAAGAAGCAGACTGTAGCGACACATGTGGTAGTGAAAGTGGCACTGCCAAAGAAAATATCTTGGCTCTGCAAAGGAAACAGGAAAGACTAGAGCAATCTTTGTTTTTGTTTCAAATTGTTTCCATGTTACTGCATCTTTAACAAATGTTAACTACCCAACCACTCACTAAATTAGCCAAGCATTGGCAAACCGAATAGGTTTCAGTTATGCGCCATCTATTGGCTTTGTTTTTTATATATGTTGCACAGCATTGTCCACATCATAGGACTTTTTTTTCTTCAAGCCATGTTGCACAGCAGCCCACGCTGCTGTGCAATATATGTAAAAACAGAGTGGGTTGTCAAGCAACAGTAGGGAAGGAATGAGGGTGTTTCAAGCATGGACGGTGGGAGGGTGGGAGATCAAGAATGGACTGCAGGATGAGGGATAAATCAAGCATGAACAATGGGAGGTGGGCGGGAGGGATGGGAAATCAAGTACGGACAGTGGGAGTAGGGCAGGAGGGTGGAAAAGCAAGCACAGACTGCAGGAGGAGGGGTGGATGGGAAAGCAACAACAGACAGCGGGTGGAAGGTGGGGGGAAAGAACAGACAGTAGGAGGAGGGTGGAGGTGAAGGAGAGGGACTGCTGAAACATGCACTGTATAAGAGTGCATGTAAAAAGTTAAAAAAAAAGAGTACCTGCCGGATCCAGTGGCCAGTGGAAGGACGCTGGCCGCAGACAGGAAGCTGTACCTGGTTAATGCTCCATGGTAGGGACACACACATGAAGCCCCCCAGGAGAAAACTGGGGAGAGGAGGATGCTCTGACCAATAAGAAGCAAGGAAACGAGAGTGATGTCAGAGCCAACCAATGGTAAGTATGGGCGGGCCCTAAGCCATTTTTAAGCTTTTTTTTGTTAACATTAGATTTTGCTGACAGCGCATATGTGCTGTTCAGGCGAAACCTAAAAAGCACTACAGACCAACTTTAATACGGTCAAATCTGTTTAAAATATCACCCAAAAGTCCCCGTAACTCTGCTTAAAAATGGTAAATGGATAGGTGCTGTGTATATGACCTTTTCTGGGAGGGGAGAGGAGTTTCCAACAGTGTGAATGTGTTGCCACGCTCCCTACATAGACTACAGAGCAAACCTCCACCGTAAGCCTTCTTCGCAGGGGGAGTTTACCAAATTTAACACGGATGCCGCCCGACAACACATTTCACTAAAATCCCTTTTTCATAGGCGTCATCATACTATTGGTTAGCATTCTGGAGTAGTGGAAAAGGTTATGCAGCTTTAAACCCACTGGCCGCGTTCATGGTGTATTTAAAACTCAGTGCTGTTTTATAAAAGACATATTGGTCTCCAACGTACACATACTAAATGTCATGTAAGAAAAGGAGCATTTTAAATCTTGGTCAGGTCCGCTTTTGACGGGACTCTTGAGGTTTCCCCAGGACCTGAGCTATTTCTTTGTAAATCTGGCAATTTAACCACACTCGTAAATCACTTTCACAGCATATTATTTCTTAATTTTACTGCATTAGAGAGAGTTTGCCCAACACAGTGAACTGTTTGTAGCAGTAATGTGGACAGATCTGCACATTTCTGCGCACAGAGCTCGACTTTCAATTGAGGTTTTTGGTCTTTGAGTGTAGCACACAGACCCCTCTATTTGTAAGAATGTTCACAGAGATGCAAACTGAGGAAGGTGAAGGTTTTCAATGACCCTTTCGCTCTGCGGTGCTTCAACAGTAGCCCTTCCATGATCTTACCAGACAGGCTATGGCATAAACCTGGGAAAACAGCGAGTTTCAACCCAAAAAATGTGAGCATTTTAGCTCTGTCGGAGCTCAGTTCTTAGTCGAGGAATGCACAGCGCTTCTCTACACCAGAGCCAGCTTTGCAGCACATGAGTGAGGCAAAAGGTAAGAAGGCAAACTCTGCAAGATCGTACATAGTAACAGCAGAGGACAAGCATTGGTAATGCCAAGAGGTCTGACTTTAAGGGAATGTTATACGGTAATGGGAAACATTGCAAGTAAATAGCATGGGGATAGATATGTATTTGTGTGGTAGCAAAGAACTGTTGAATAACATTAGTGTAGGTTAAAAAGTCAGGAGACAGTTCTACTGTCAAGTCGGATTTAAAAATCCATGTAGGTTACTGACTGCCCTCTTCCCATCTATGCTGCTGGCAGAGAAAAACAGCATAAATTATCTAGTTACCTAAGGCACATTAATAGCATTCCAGTGCCATGTGGGTGTCCCTGAAAGTTCAAGCTTAGATAGATGGATAAATAAACTAAATGATCACAGCTGCTTGGAGGGCAAGCACTTTTTATGTGGAAGCACGCAACTTTTGCCCAATCAAAACATGTACTCTTGGCTCCCAAATTGTGGGTGGAGAAAATGCCCCTCTTTAGTGATGCTCACATAATTGTCTGGCGGCAGCTGCGCCGTCAGGACAGCCCATAAAAAAGACTGCATCAAAGAGACCACATCAAGCTTGTCTTGAAAGCTGTCCACTGGCTATTAGTCGAAGTCAGGATAAAATTTAAGGTTCGCTGAACCATCTACACAGCCTACTAGGAAAAAGGGCTTAAACTACTTACAAACTCTAGCACCAGACTACACCCCAGCCAATAACCTCCACTCATCAGCTGCTAACTTGTTCGAGCCACAGCTATTCAAGCAGATGAAGCAAGGTGGCAGATAACACAGGGATACCCTGGCACTGTAGTGCTATTTAAATACATAGGTAAATGCATTCATCATGTGGTCTAATAAAAATGCTAGCCATACGTAAGCACCCCTCATTTGGATGGAGCTCAATACCGTGTGAGCTCCATCAACAAGAGGGAAGCTTCTATATGCATTATTTATAACACATCTCTTGAGGTCGTTGTATTTTATCTGCAGACACCACAGACTAAATGTGGAATCCTGACAAAATGTGCAGATTGGTCAGTGGGACCTTGGACAGTCAGTTCTTAGCGAGGAATGTACAGCGCTTCACTACACCAGAGCCAACTTCACAGCACATGAGTGAGGCAAAAGGTAAGAAGGCAACCTCTGCAAGATCGCACATAGTAACAGCAGAGGACAAGCATTGGTATAATGCCATTAGGTCTGACTTTAAGGGAATGTTCTATGGTAATGGGAAACATTGCAAGTAAATAGCATGGGGATAGATATGTATTTGTGTGGAAGCAAAGAACTGTTGAATAACATTAGTGTAGGTTAAAAAGTCAGGAGACAGTTGTACTGTCAAGTCGGACCTAAAACTCCATGTAGGTTAATGATTGCCCTCCTCCTATCTATGCTGCTGGCAGAAAAAAACAACATAAACTATCTAGTTACCTAAGACACTTTAATAGTATTCCAATGCCATGTGTGTGCCCCTGAAAGTTCAAGCTTAGATAGCTGGATAAATAAACGAAATGATCACAGCTGGGTGGAGGGCAAGCCCTTTTTTGTGGAAGCACACAACTTTTACCCAATCAAAACATGTACTCTTGACTCCCAACATCTGGGGGGAGAAAATGCCCCTCTCTAGTGATGCTCACATATTTGTCTGGCAAAGGCTGCGCTTTCAGCCAGACCATAAAAAAGACTGCATCAAACGAGACCACATCAAGCTTGTCTTGAAAGCTGTCACCTGACAATTAGTCGAAGTCAGGATAGAATGTATGGTTGTCTGCACCATCCACACAGCCTACTAGGAAAAAGGGCTAAAACTGCTTACAAATTCTAGCACCACACTACACCCCAGCCAGCAACCTCCACTCATTAGCTGCTAACTTATTCGACCCACAGCTATTCAAGCAGATGAAGCAAGGTGGCAGATAACACAGGGATACCCTGGCAATGTAGTGCTATTTAAATACAAAGCTAAATGCATGCATCATGTGGTCTAATAAAAATGCTAGCCATACCATGCAGTAAGCACCCCTCGTTTCAATGGAACTCAATACCGTGCGAGCTCCATCGACAAGAGGGAAGCTTCTATATGTAGTATTTATAACATATCTCTTGAGGTCGTTGCATTGCATCTGCAGACACCACAGACTAAATGAGGAATCCTAACAAAATGTGCAGATTGGCCAGTGGAACCTCAAAAGCAAATTTGGGCCTGATTTAGAGTTTGGGTGGACGGCCTTCTTCATCACAAACATGAGGAGGCTAAAGGCTCGCCAAAGATAAGCCCGTCTGCGCCCGGAAGCGACCAGCGCCAGCCATTATGCCCAAACGAGCAAAATGGGTAAGCACCGCCTTACTTATACCTCCTTACAACTTCATTCCTTCAATGCCATCCCCAGCTGTACACCACTGAGCTTGGATACCCTAGGTCTCTCTGTAAACCGATGCACCTCCTGCAATTTTTCCGTTAAATATAATAAAACCGCCCCCCGATACTACTCAGAGCAGGTTCCATCACTAAAGGCGGCACTTATAAATGCACGCTCCCTACCTAAGCATGCCATTGATATATATGACCTCCTTGGGGAGGAAGACCTGGATGCTCTGTTTGTAACAGAGACCTGGCCTACGGACTCTTCGGGCCCCGATATTTGGACAGCTATCCCCGAGGGCTATAAAATTGTACGGAAAGATAGAAATGGGGGCAGAGGTGGTGGGATAGCTATTATATTCAAAGACTGCTATACCCTGACTCAGCTGCCCCAGGTGAACCTAGAGATGGCAGAGATACTGAGATTTACTCTGGCCTTTTCTCCCAAACAATCAATTTCCGGGGGCCTCTTATATAGACCACTGGGCACAGCGGCTGGATTCGTTTCGGCTCTTTGTGAAATGTTATCCCCTTTGGCCCTGAGATACGGACACTGCGTCCTGATGGGGGACTTTAATTTACACATGGACTGTGATCAGCTAAAGGACAGCCATGCACTGATGGAGAGCTGCACAGCCATGGGCCTTATGCCTTCCACTAAGGCCTGACTCATTTGGCCGGACATACGTTGGACCAAATATTTACGTCAATTCCCTTTGATGTCTGTGGCCTGGTGTGATCATTTTCTCCTTAGGTTCAGGTGGCCAAAATTCAGTAATATTCCTAGTAAAGAGAGCAACTCTCCTCGTTCGGTCAGTGCTCTCGGCAAAATTAAATCGGACCAACTGATTAATAAGCTTGAAGCTACTAGACTGGCAAGATTAGCATTGATGTAGGCCTGGTAGAGGACTGGATTGAGTCCGCTTGTCACTCTCTGACTTCGGAAAGCGGCACCAAACAGCTTCGGTCAAAGTGCCTAGTCCTTTGTTGCCCCCGTCCTTAAAAAAATTGAAACTGGCATGTAAACGCAAAGAGAGGCTATGGAGGACAAACTACTGCCCAGCAGCCAAAGCAGGCTATAAAGCAGAGCTAAGTAATTATTATAAAGAAATTAAAATAGCAAAAAAGAATTATTTCGAGGCCAGAATACTAAAGGCAGGCAACCACTCGAGAGAGATCTTTAAAATTGTGAGGTCCTTTTCTGCGCTAGAAGTTGGATCCAATGTGGAACCACCCTCTGAGGAATGGTGTGAGATGCTGGCCTTATTTTTCCAAGAAAAAATTGTGTCTATCCAGGCCAGCCTCCCTCCACCCGTGGTGGACTATAGTATAAAATGACATTGTACCCTCTACTATGGAAGTATGTTCCTTGAACTCTTTCGACCCCATTTCTTTGGAAGACTCTTTAAGGGCTCTAAAATGCCTTAAATCTGGCTCTCCATTGGACCCGGCCCCCGCCTCTATTTTGGCATTAGGAGCGGAGGCAATTAATCCACACATGAATCAGCTATTGAATGCCTCCCTTTCATATGCCACGGTCCCCACTAAATGGAAACAGGCTAAGGTCATTCCACTGTTAAAAAAGGCCCAGGCTAATCTCTCTGATCCGGCCAATTACAGGCCGATCTCCCTGCTTCCGGCCTTCTTGAAGCTTCTGGAAAAACATGTGAACCAGCAGCTATCATCCTTTCTGGAAAAGAACGGCCTACTTCATCCCAGCCAGTCGGGCTTTCGCCCTAATCACAGCATGGAAACCGCTCTGTTAGAAGTGGTGGATTCCATCCGGCTGAGTCAGGAGGCAGGCGAGAGGGCGTGGCTGATCCTGTTAGATCTTTCGGCCGCCTTCGATATGGTGTCGCACCAGATGCTTCTGACCCGGCTCCACGCGATTGGCATCAGGGGTTTGGCATGGAAATGGCTGGCATCTTTTCTAGAGGGGAGGGGGCAGGAGGTCTGGTGTCATCCCATTTCAGCTTCTTCTCGCTCACTGAAGGTGGGGGTCCCACAGGGTTCGGCTTTGAGCCCGACCCTGTTTAACATCTACCTCACGCCATTAGCCGCGATGGCCGAATCACTGGGGGCCAAAATTGTGTCCTATGCAGACGACACACAGTTGTTGTTTACACGGAAGGCTAACGAGCCTTGTCCGGGTATGTTAATCAGCTCTTGCCTTTCAGCTGTCTTCGGTTGGCTGGCCTCGAACCAGCTGAAATGTAATGCTGGTAAGACAGAGCTACTCTTTTTTGGCAAGGCTGCAGAGACTCCTCTACAGGTCTTCTGGCCAGCGGACGCTCCCGCCCCCTCAGTGAACAACCTGGTGGTGAAAAATCTAGGGTTTAAATTGGATAACCAGCTGTTATTCCGCGCTCAAGTTAATGCAGTAGTGGGCACCTGTTTTGCTATGTTGCGTCTTCTGCAGACATTTTTGTCCTTTCTGTCCAGAGCTGCTAGACAACAGGTGATTCAAGCTCTGATCATATCCAGGCTGGATTATGGGAACGGACTCTATCTCTGCATGCCTAGCTTTTTGCTGGACAGGCTTCAGCTTGTCCAGAATGCAGCAGCCCGTACCATCTTTGAGCTCCCTCGAAATGCGCATGTGTCCCACCTTCTGAGGAGCCTTCACTGGCTCCCTGTAAGGAAAAGAATAATCTTTAAAACTCTGCTCGTCACACAGAAAGCCCTATACGGGGAAGGACCAGGTTACCTTAAACATAGGATTTCTTTCTACACCCCTCGTAGAAATTTTCGCTCCTCCAATCTGCTGTTGGCCAATGTCCCCCGTTTTAAAAAGTCTAGGTCGGGAGGTAAGGCTCTTTCCTTCCTTGGGCCCTTCCACTGGAACAAACTGCTCCTCCATCTGAGAAGCATTGAATCCACGCCCTTGTTCTGAAAACAATTGAAAACCTGGCTTTTCTCCTGCCCCTAAACTTCTTCCATGCTGCTACCTCTCAGCTTTAGCGCCAGGACACTCCTTGGAGTAACTGTGCGCTCTACAAGTATCCCCACATAGACAAAGACACATAGGAGGCAGATATCCCATCTGCCTTATTACAAGTGTCATAGGATATAATGCACTTGTAATAAGGTGGACAGGATATCTATCACATTTATGACGGAGGAACCAGTCCACCAAAATCTAAATCTGTCCCTACAACTGTCCTTTCAAGCATTTTACCATGGTTGGTCTTCTATTCTACAGAGGATGTGACATTTCACAAGACCCAAAGCTGTGTTGTGAGAAAGTGGATTATTAGTTGGGGTCGTTGTGAGAACTCACCAAGTAATATTGTCACTATTCTGTATCATGTCAAGTTAGGTTTCTTTAAATCAAAGCTTAGCTCAGTTATGGGTAGCTGTGGTACAGAGTAATCAAGCTCAACACATAGGAAAACAAGTGTAAAGCATTTACCAGTAGCAAAACATCTAATAAGTAAGAAATACGACACATTAAAACCCCACTACAATGTGTAAAAATAGTATATATTTTTATCTTTAAATAGTCACCAAAATGACAAACATCTGATGATGGAAACCGGAGTCACGATTTTTTAAGGTTTTCATAAATCACTGCAATTCACTCAAAAGGTTTTATAAATCACTGATTTTCACTTGTAGCATAGGTCAATGAGCCTCGAACGTGAGGGTCTGTGACAAAGTCAAAGTTTTGGGCCAACCGCGATGGAACACCGAAAAGGTGGAGGGGCTAGGTTGGCCAGGCTCAAATTTTTACCTTCACACTTAAAAACGTTTCTGTGTCTTTTTATCATACACAAAATGAGACACGGGGACAAGGAGTTGGCCTTAGTGTCAATTGACCTGGAAAAGGCTTTCGATTCGGTAGACTGGGGATACTTGCTGGAGGTGCTCAGGGTGGCTGGGTTTGGCCCAAAGTTTAGAAGATGGGTGCAGATCCTGTATTCGGCGCCTAGCGCCAGAGTAAGGTTGGGAGGGAGCAGGTCAGGCGAGTGGAGGCTCGAGAGGGGTACACGTCAGGGCTGCCCACTCTCGCCGCTCCTGCTCGCACTGGCGATAGAGCCGTTGGCGATTTGGGTGTGGAAGGACTTGGCCGCGTGGAGTATCCAGGTGGGTGGAATACCCCAGGTAATATCGTTGTATGCGGATGATGCATTATTTTATGTCTCCACACCCCGAGAGGCAGTGCCGATACTGTTGCGGATACTAGAGGGGTTTGATAATTGCTCTGGTTTGAGACTTAATAGGAGCAAGTCTGTACTTTTTCCACTGGCTCAGTTGGCCAGGTGGCCGGGGGAATCGCTCCCTCAGCTGGGACTGAAATGGGAGACGGGGCACTTTAGGTACTTGGGCGTACAGGTGGCGGGTGATGATTCCCAAATGTTGCAACTGAATATTTACAAACTGGTGGAGGCTCTAAGGGGTTCAATTGGATTTTGGAATACTCTACCATTATCTCTAATGGGAAGACTGGCAATAGCCAAAATGGTGGTGCTACCTCGCTGCCTGTACATGTTACAGAACACGATGTGCCCAATACCGAGACGAATATTCAGGGCTCTGGATTCCCTGTTGATAGACCTCTACTGTGCGGGACGACGAAGCAGAGTAGCGCTTGCAACATTAAATCGCACATATGAGGGAGGTGGGCTTGAAGCCCCCAGAATGGAATTATATTACTATGCAGCCCAGCTGCAGCACGTGACTAAGTGGTTTGCCGAGGGGGACAATTGGGAGAAGAGGCTCATATGTCACAGAGTGCCAGCGACTGAGCTGCCGATCTTATTTGTGGAAGGTGCGGGCGCCCCGGAGACAGCACCTTACATGGTTAAACAGACTGCATCTGTATGGCAACTATTTGTGGAGCGAATCCTTAAGCATGCCCCGTTCCATTGGGAATTGAGCGTGTGGGAGTTGGCACCAATCCGGAAAGTGATGTCCAACATGTCATTCAGGGCCTGGGCCTGGCAGGAGGGGGGCTGTAACTCGCTTGCGGACCTGTACCCGAGTGAGTGCTTCATCACGTTCAAACAGGCTTGCAGGGACTTTGGGCTAGGACTTTGGGCTAGGACTTTGGGCTAGGACAGGAATATTTACAACATGCAGCCTTAGCCAATATATTCCAAGAAATATGGCCCACGTGCCCACTGATACCACAACTCACACAAACACTAGATACCTTACTCACCAGTGGGACAGGCAAGCGCATCGTATCTCTGCTATATAGGTCAATGAAGGCAGACGCGGGTGCCTCCCCACCGGCCGCATATGCGGCTTGGAATGCAGATTTGGTGGAACCGCTGGAGAAAATGGACTGGAAGGTGGTGGGAACGCTCACACACACGATCTCCTGTAATGCTGGGTTTCGCCTGATCCATTACAATTATGTTCACTGTACATATATGACCCCGGTGGGGATACATCGCATGTCACCTGGTAGGCCTAATTCATGCGCAAGATGTCATAAGGAGGGGCGAACTTCTTACATTTGGCTTGGGAATGTCCGCAGGTCGGCGGCTTTTGGGCGGAGGTAGTGGAGCTAATAAAGGGAAAGTTGAACAGCAATATTCAGTTGACGCCAAAACACTGCCTTTTAGGATTGATGCGGAAAAGCAAAAAACAAAGCAAAATTTGATATAGGCTACAGCAGTTGCTATTAGTACTGGCGAGGCGTCGAATTGCAATAGTGTGGATGGGGACGCGTGCTCCGGAGTTTCAAGCATGGTTGGGAGATGTACGCGAGTGGACATTGGCCGAAGAGATGCACATGAAGAAATGTAGCAAAGACGAGGAGTTAGAAGATGACTTAAGGCTATGGAGGGAGCTATGCTGGGACTTAATGGTTGAGGGGTCCCCTACGAATACTCAAAATGCTAATGAAGGGGAAAATGATGGGAGTTCTGAGGATGGGGGGAGGAGGAGGACAGGGGTTAAATGGAATTGTATGTACAGCCCATGTAGTAGAACAATGGGGGGGATGAGTGGACAGCGGAGGGGCCGATGTCTGGAAGCATTATCACTGTATTTAATAATCCTGTACTGCCCGCATTTACTACTGTGTGCACAATCATGTTCATGTTGTTAAGAAAAAACTTAAATAAAGTTTATTAAAAAAAAATTCCCATGGGCAACTATGCCCATTCTTACATAGTTTCCTAGGAGATGTGCACTAAACAATTCCACATTGCGTCTCTCTGCCCCAATCCAGGATGTCAGAAACTTCCTTCACTTGGTGAGAGCTATGGCACACCTCTGAGATGTGTCCAGTATAATGAGCAACTCCTCCTGGAAAACTAGTTTGGGAACAGGTTTTCTCTCTCTGGAAGAGATGCCAGCCTGTCTTCCTAGACAAAGGAGATGGCAGGCTAACACATGATTCGCATTTGGCTGTGACATACCGGTAAACCTTTGAAGCTTGACTACTTGCAACCACAGCCCTCTTGCCATCCTGGTAGTAGGAGGTCACACCTCCTCCCACCAACAAGCCTTTTGTTCCCCTTTCCTGCAAGCCATTCTCACTTCCTGGCAGGATGGCAACAGGCTGTCCTAGGTGACAACTGCTGTAGTTAATCAGACGGCTAATAGAAATTTGGGGCAAGAAAGTGGTAACTTTCTAAAGTCACCTTTATATTAAATGTTGCCTTAAATCCGATTTTAGCACTACAATAGGTTTAATGTAACAATCAATTTGATACCCTAAAGTACTATATTTGGAGGTCCCTAATGGAAGCTAGCACTTAGTGGTTGGGCTTATGGAACCCCATGTTAGGCAATGAGACTACCAGTCTTTCTACAGTGAAAATTACAATGGAGGTCGGCGTGGGGCAAGATAGCGGTCGCAGCGGCAGCCGAGTGAGCTGACTTGCATCACTCCAATCCCCCCCCCTTGCAGAGCCTTATTGGACCTCGGCCTGCCATGATTTGGGAGCTGTGTGCGGCCGGTGCCTGGATGCACATGTTTCTGGTGCAGCAACGAGGCTGGTTGTTCTTGTGCAGTGTCGGGCCGCTGCTGTCTTGGACTTGGTGCGATCTGTCATGGTCAGCAGCTCAAATGCCAGCTAAACTCGTGAGAGGGATGAAAACCAGCGGACCAGCTTCTGGAGCTGGTTCAGCGAAGGGAGCAGGAACCGCAGGAGGAGTGCAGCGTCCGGCATTGGGTATCCCTCTCGGTTCAGCTGATGCTGGGCAGAGAAACTGCTCCTCCACCCGTGGAAAGAAAACGGTGCCGGCTCTTTTTTCAGCGTCTCAAGCCACTAAGGTAAAAAAAAAAAAAAAAGAATTGTGTTGAGACTGAGGTGGCAGGGGCTGATGCCTCCTTGTACCTGCCCCAGAGACGAGTCATGAAGCAAGTCAGGAAGTGATGCTCCATTTACCCCCCCAACACTCTCCCCTAGGGAATGAGGTGAGCCTCGTAAGTGGGGATGGAGTAGATAAGACACGGGGGTTTGGAAGATGGTGGGATGATGTTTGCTGGAGGGGCGGCAGGCCGGACCCTGCTCACACCCCCCCCATATGGTGATGCGGATAGAGAACATGCGGGAGAGCCCCAAGATGGAAGACCTCTGGGAGGATGTCAAACCAAGGATTAGAGCTAAATCTAGACCAAAAACCCAGAATTGGGGGGACCAAACCTGTAGCCTAGATAACCTTGATGCCCCACAGGAGGTGGATTCTGGAGATAACTTTTTCTCGCTATCAGAATCTTCTAATCCCTCTGAAGATGAGAGTTTGGGAGGCGTAAAGGATTGGTCTGGTGGAGAAATGTCGCATAGCGACGGGAGCGAGTTATGCAGCTTGCGGCTGGAAACTGGAAATATCGGCAACGCAGGGGGCGTCAGTCCTTCCACTCTTCGGAAGCAAAAAGAGGCACTCAGGTCTAAGTCAACGGGAGCCGTAGGGTCATTAGTATGGGACTATTCCTTCTCTCCTGGCCTGGAAGGTAGCAGAGATGCAGCCATCTTACCGGCAGCTGTGGGGCAGCAGAAGGTCCGGAGGAGATCTCACTCTCTGTTATCTACCAGAGCATTATGGCTCATAGAGAAGAGACGTGGACGGAGAGCCAAAGAACCCAAGGGGCATGCCGTAAGCTGCAGAACTCTATCCACAGAGTGGCCAAGTCTTGCACGGAATTCGCAGAGAGGATTGGTGAAGCTGAGACGAGGATTTCTACGTTCGAAGATGAACTGGTGGCTCAAAAGACCCTCACGGATTCCCTAAAGTCACAGAAGGACGATACGTTATGGAAGCTAACTGATCTGGAAAACCGCCTAAGGAGGAATAACTTGAGAGTCCTTGGCATTCCTGAAGGCATGGAGGGAACAGATGCTTGGAAATGTATTGTAGAGTTGATTACAGAGGCATTCCCTGAACTTACACAATGGTCCTGGGATACAGAGGTTCAGAGGGTGCACTGATTTACTTTCAAGCAGCGTAGGAGCTCGGGACAGTTAATAGCTAAACCAAGAGCTATATTGATTTGTCTGAATAGTTTTTTGGCTCGAGAGGCTATTTATTATCTTGCACGACCAGATAGGAAAAGGGGAAGGGGAGTGAATTTTTTGTTAGGCCTGATTTTTGTCATGCGACAGTGGAGAAGAGGTGACAACTGCGGCAATTGATTCCAAATCAAAGGGGGCTCTGGTTTTTCTGCTCAACCCAGCCAAATTGAAGGTCGTTAGTAAGGGCCAAATGCAGTTTTTTACCTCCTAGGTCCAAGCTAAAGAATATTTGCAAACAATATAGAATAACCTGGGACAATATATTTTGTTTTGACAGTATTTTGAAATAGATTAGTAGGTACTTATTTTGAAAGGGTTTCTCGGGGGGCAAATCGGGGGGCGTAATGTCAGCTTCCCATCACTAAGGACCCTGGGTCCTTTTGCCTCATTAGGCAGGGAGGGATGGGAGGTGGTTTTTTGGGAAGTTGGGGGCACAGCAGCTTGGGGGTGTGGGTGGGGAGTGGTAGGGGGTGTTGGGGCACGGGGAAGGGGGATGGGTTTGGGGAGAAAAACAAAAAAGTAATGGTGGATGAGGTTGGAGCAAGGTCTATGTTGGGAAGATATACACAAAAATTTAATTATATGGTTAAATGTGGAGGAACATGTCTCGATTAGGTGGGGGATGGCTGGGAAGCTATGGGTTTGTACGTTTAATGTCTCTGGTCTGAATGATAGGGATAAGAGACATTGGGTGATAATGGAGTTGAGAGGTATCCGTCCCGACGTGGTGTGTTTACAGGAAACAAGCATTCCCTGGGAAAAGCGTGGGGTGATAGCTGAATTAGGGTATACGGTACTAGTGTGTACACAACACAGCTCTACAACACGCGGGGTGGCGATATTGGCTAAAACCTGTGTACACTTGGAGGGCAGGGCTGCTGCGGACAAATATGGGCACTGGGCTATTGCTGAGTGTCCGGTCGGGGTTTGTAAATTTGTCATATGCTCGGTGTGTGGGTCAAATACAGATGAGGCGCAAATTTTGGATTTTCGCAATATAGAGTTGGCTTCTTGGTCAACTCCTGTGATATTGTGCAAGGATTTCAATATACACTTAGATGGTACAGAGCTACAATCTAGTGACGGACTGTATACTGGGAGGAGCCCAAAGTCTTTAGGGCACTGTAGCAGCTTGTGTCTGAGCATGGTTTAATAGATCTGTGGTTTATAAATCGATACCCCGATGTTGAATTCACTTACTTTTCTTGTCTGCATAATAAATGGGTTAGGCTGGACTTTTTTTTGTCTCTCAGGGTATGGCTGCTATGGCTAAAATTCAGATATTTCCTAAACTTACGTCCGATCATAGTCCAGTAGTCCAGATCATAGTCCAGTAGCCATGGATATTTCAGTTAAGGGTTTTTTCCAGCCACAGAGATTGTTTTCTTTTGATAGGAAGCTATTTGCAGATGATATATGTATTACACATATAAAAAGCTGGATTACTCAGTTTTTGGAAATCAGTAGGAATATTGCTTCTCCTTCCACAGTTTGGGATGCCTTGAAGGCAGGGATTAGGGGGGAAATCTTGAGTTTTGGTATCCATAAGCAAAGGCAGCATAATGTTTTGGTCCAGGGTCTGTATGATGATCTTAGAAGAGCCGAATGCAGCTTGATACAATGTATGGTCGATAAGGTGTCAAGTACTTTGGCTCAGGCTGCAGTAGCTCACTGTAGGGCCAGAATTAATCTATTGTGGTCTAAAGATATTGCTTGTAGATATCAAATATTTAGGAGAGAATGTTATGAATTTGGGGAGGCTACTAGTAGGTGCCTTGCCAAATGAATAAGGAATTGAGCGTGGAATAGCGCTTATTGAAGACTTATCTGGGAATCTAGTTAGTAAACCTTTTGAGATCTTAACGGTATTTAGAGCTTTTTTTATCAGGATTTGTATTCTGAGGATGTTAGAACAGTGGAATTTCTGTTTGGTTCCTTACCGCAAGATCTGTTTGGTCAAACCCTGAGCTGTGAAGATGCTGCATACTTAGATTTGCCAATAACCCTGGAAGAGGTTGAGAATGCTATTAATTCACTAGCGATAGGTAAAGCACCAGGCCCCGATAAATTACAGCTGGAATTTTATAAAAACTTTTTTCAGGAATTTCAAGTAGGGGACGCCCGTTCTGCTGTGTGCTGCCTGTTGGGGGTCCAGGACTACGAGGACCAGCCTCCCCAGCCTCCTTAGCGGCTTGCCTGCCGCCGTCACGATACCGCGCCAGGAGGCGCTTTAAAAATCAACAAGGGCTCCCGCAGCGCGGGACGCCCGTTCTGCTGTGTGCTGCCTTTTGGGGTCCAGGACTATGAGGACCAGCCTCCCTAGCGACTTGCCTGCCGCCAACGTCACGCTACCGTGCCAGGAGGCGCTTTAAAAATCAATGAGGGCTCTCGCAGCACGGGACGCCCGTTCTGCTGTGTGCTGCTTGTTGGGGGTCCAGGACTACGAGGACCAGCCTCCCCAGCGGCTTGTCTGCCGCCGTCACGCTAGCGCGCCAGGAGGCACTTTAAAAATTAACGAGGGCTCCCGCAACACGGGAAGCCCGTTCTGCTGTGTGCTGCCTGTTGGGGGTCCAGGACTACGAGGACCAGCCTCCCTCGCGGCTTGTCTGCCGCCAACGTCATGCTATCACGCCAGGAGGTGCTTTAAAAATCAACGAGGGCTCCCGCTGCGCGGGACGCACACGGGCGTGCCCTGGCCAGGGGCGGGCCCGTCTGCAGCCGTTTAAAGCCGGGCCGGGCTCACTCTCTTAGTGAGACAGTATTGTCATCTACATCAACCTGGGCTGGAGCGGTGTGATTTTTGTTTGAACTTCGACAAGGAGACAGAGGGGCGACAGATGACTGCAGGATAGTGACGATTGATCCAGCTTGATCCAGCTTATGCGAGTACTTTCTCCCTCGATACCCCGCTCCCGAAGCTCTTCAAAGCATCTTTGACTCTTATTTGAGGAGGTGGGTTTATTAGGATGATCATTTAAATACACCATGGCGAAGAGGAAAGGTGCCCCCACGTGTTCCCCTCAGGATTTAGCCAAGGAAATCATTGACTCGTTTCTGGTAAAAACAGTGGGGGCAATTACCAAAGAGATAGACAGGGCTGAGAGGCGTCTCTCTTTAGAAAAAGCAGGGGCTGCCATGCCGTTCTTGGAGGGTTGCATGTCCGAGGTGGCTGAAAAACCAGCAGAGGGTGCTGTGGGACAAGGCCAATGTCAAGATGAGGCTGCTGATGTTTCAGGAGGCTCCAACCCTGGCACCAGTCTAACTATCACAGCAGCTGGTCAGACCACACGTAATAGGGCCAAGCCGACCAACACTCATGGTGTGGAACTAAGTGGTCCACCAGCCCCGAAGAAACAACGTAAAGCAACAAAGAAAATAATTCCGGCGAAGAAAGGGGAAGGCACTGTAGGTTTAGACATTAAGGCTGCCAAGGACCTTGAATATTTGTGGGGGCCCTTGAAGCAAACAATTGTGGAAACAGTGACTGGCCTTTTGAATGATTTTTTACATGAATTTGCGAAAGTATTAGCAGCAACAAGGGCAACGCTCGATAAAATTGACAACACATTGTCTCCTTTTAGCCAGGCCACGCAAAACGCAGTACCCAATAATCACGTGGTTCAACAAGTAATTCCTCCGGTATCCCCTCCGGCAGAGACGCATATCGAGACTCAGATCCCTCAAATTACTGCCGGTGTATCAAGGCCTGTGGCACAGGTCACGAACCCGGGGTTAATGATGCTTGGGCCGCTGGCTTCTTATAACAGTGAATTGCCTTATAGGGGTCACCAAAGGGATCACCGATTGCAACAGCAGCCATGCAGAGGGGTTACTCCAGCTGCACCTAATACCCAAGACCTACCAGTCATAGACCTCCCACCAGCAAGCTGCCCTTATACAGTGGTCCTGGCAGGTGTACCAGGACTTAACAGTGCAAATGATGAGTCCATCGCCCAGTTGATCAATAAGGTGCCCCATTGGCTGTGTAAACATGATGGGTTTAATATCGCCGAGCACAGGCATATCCTGATGGCCGGGAGGGTATCATGGATTGGAAGGACTAGGAAAGCATTCTCAGGAGATAGTGTGATTGTCACGCTTAGGTATGAAATGAAATGAAATGAAAACAGCATTTGTTAAGCGCGTAGCTACCCGGGGGCATCCCAGCGCTGTAGCAGTAAACCAAGAAGACATCCTAGCAACACTTAGGGGAAAAGCCAAGTTTTTAACAGTTTCCGAAAGACCAGGTGGCTGGGTTCCCTCCGTAAGCGAAGAGGGAGGGAGTTCCACAGCCTTGCGGCGTTTTAAGAAAATAGACGACCGCCACTTCTGGATTTCTTAATCCTGGGAACGACGGCCAGGTGCAAATCGTCAGAGCGCAGCCGTCTGTTCGCCAGGTAGGGCTGAACCATGGAATGGTTAATCGCTGGTCCGTTCCCTGCTAACATCTTGTGGGCAATGCACATAGCCTTAAAGTTAACTCTCTCATGGACAGGGAGCCAGTGGGGGGACTTCAAGACGGGTTTTGCGGATTGTCAGTTCGAAGTCCCCACAAGAGTCCTTGCTGCGCAGTTTTGTACAGTTTGAAGTTTTGCGAAGGTAGAGCCCGGAGCACCAAGGTAAAGGGCGTTCCCGTAGTCTAGGCGGGAAAGAATGAGGGCCTGTACCATGAGCTTTCTTGCCTGGAAGGGGAGAAGTGGAAGCACTTTGCGAAGCATCCTTAGGATGCCATAACAGGAAGCCGCAACCTTCCGGGCCTGGACCGTAAAGCTGAGATCTTGGTCAAGCCAAATACCCACACTCTTTATCTGGGTCTTAGGGACAGGGGCAGGTCCCATACCGGCTGGCCACATTACGTCCGCTTTAAAAAGAGAAGGGTTACCAAGGAGCATCAACTCCGTCTTATCACCGTTGAGTTTTCAATAAGAGTAGTTTATCCACTTGACTACCTCTTCTAGACAAGAACAAAGGTCGGGGGAGGCATTATCAGAGTGATTCAGTGCTACGACTAGCTGGGTATCATCAGCGTAGGTCACTATGTGAACCCCAAACGGGGCCACAATCTCCGCAAGCGGAGTCATATAGACATTAAAAAGGGAAGGACTCAAGGACGATCCCTGGGGGACTCCGCAGTGGAGAGGCATGGATTTTGAGATGACCTCACCCTCGAAAACCTGGAAGGATCTCCCTTCTAGGAATGATTGCAGCCAGGTTAAAGCTAGTCCGGTCACCCCCAAGCTTCTTAGTCGATGGACCAAGATTTGGTGGTTGACCGTATCGAAGGCTTCAGTGAGGTCCAAGAGGATAACAGCTGTGGAACCACCAGCGTCAAGAATCTTTTTTAGACTCCTCGACTACTGCTAACAAAGCAGTTTCTGTTCCCTGACGCGGACGAAAACTGGTTTGAGAGGGGTGAAAGAGGTTGTGGGATTCCAGAAATATTGAGAGCGCTGAGTTAACATGTTTCTCCGCCATTTTACTGATCCATGGGAGAAGCGAGATGGGGCGATAATTATCCATGAGATCCGGGTCAAGACTTGGTTTTTTCAAAAGAGACTTCACCATCGCTCTTTTCCACGGGGATGGGACCACTCCGATCGAAATAGAGACATTAATCAGATCCAGAATGAAGGGGGAGACCGTTTCGGACACTTGCTTCAGAATATTGGGTGGAGCTGGGTCTCTAGGCGACCCACTCTTCACGAGTGCCGAGATGGCATGAAATGACTCACGATCCAACAGAGGAAATGCCTCCAAGGAGTATTCCCAACTTTGCGCACCGGTATCCTCTACATGGGAATTGTTGTGGCTGTCTACCGGGGCAAATAATGAGTAGATTGTTTGAATTTTATTATGAAAGTAATCTGCAAGTTCATTGCAGCGTCGGCCAGTGGTATCAGGTATATGTGGGGGTAAGGGGGTTTTGAGTAATTTTTCCGCTATGCGAAAGATTTCGCTGGGGAGTTGGCAGCCGTAGAGATTTTGCCCTCATAATATGTGGCCTGGGCCGATTTAATTTCAGCCTTGTACGTTCTAATAGCCTCCCTGTATTCCGATTTCTTGTTTGGGGAGAAATCCTTTCTCCAAGCTCTTTCAAGTTTCTTACAAATCTGTTTCAATTCCCGGAGCTTGGGGGAGTACCATGCCATTCTATTGGACCCTACTTTCATGTGGGTAATTTTTTTGGAGAGGACCTGATCTAAGGAGCTCTCAATCCAATTGTTAAATCTGTCATTGGCCACAGTTGGATCGGTGTCAGGGGTCGGCTTGGTATAATCCAGCTCCAATACCCACTTTTCTAAAGGAAGTTTGGGCCAGGGGCGTGACAAAGTTCTTATTGGCCTGATTAAGGGGGTAACACAGTTGGGGGTCCAAAAGAAAGGTATCAAGAAATGATCGGACCAGGGTATTGGGATGGGTTCCTTTCCCGTTAATTCCTCCAAATTGGAGAATATAGGATCTAGCAGATGTCCTTTCGAATGGGTCGCATTGGTGACCTTCTGTTTAAACTGGTACGCAGCAAGATCCTTAGTGATTTCTGCTGTGGCCATGTGTGAAGAATCATCAAAGTGCAGATTAAAATCACCCAGTAGTGTGAAATTAGCAGCGGTGCTTGCGAGATTCGCGGCCATCTCAGGCAATAGTTTGCAGAATTGACCCATTGACCCGGGGGGCCGGAAAATTAAAATGCCTGACAGGGAAAGTGTGGAGGTGAATCCTATCGTAAACAGAAGGCTCTCACAATCTGGCAGAGGACCGCCAGAAATGCGGCAGCTGAGGTAACTTTTATAAATGATGGCGATACCGCCACCTTTACCTATGGTCTGGTCTATCCTCTGGATTAGGTATCCTGAATTGGTTCACAAGATCCTATTTCCCTCCACGCAATTAATCCCAGCAGAATCAGGGATCAAACCACTACCGCTGGGTTTCTTTTATAGGACACCATTTAGCTTAAAATCACCTCAATGTTTTGCAGGACAGGATGAGGGCTTTACCCGGGGCGGGGGACCCTTGACTTTAAGAAATGCATTTGCACCTTTGAGGGGCCTGAATGACAGACTGACTACAAGAAGGGGAGGGCTCAGGCAGAGTTACTGACATCCGGCCTGAATCCACTGGTACATCATGTGGGAGGGAGGTGACTAATTCAGGGATAACAACACAAACCCTCCACGAGTGTAGGGATCAAAGTCAGTTGGGATCAGATAGCATAGAAAGGGCTACCATCGCCCCTATCATCGCCCCGTCCGTTGGCTTCCAGGAGTGGCGTATTGTGGGCGATCTAAAAATAATCTCGTGGAATGTAGCGGGTTTAACCAGCAAGTTTATGGACGAGCGGTGGCTCTATTATATCAAAGATTTCCATATAATATGCCTCCAGGAAACGTGGGCGCCTGAAAATAATTTTTTCATTGAAGGTTATAAAACTTTCTTCTGCCCAGCATTAAGGTCAGGTTCAGGGAGAGCAAGGGGGGCCTAATCATGTTTATAGACCTGAGAATTCACGGTAGGTGGAAGACTCAGTCATGGGACTCGGATGTCCCCCAAGGACTTACATTCTTAAATAACACTTACAGGCAGTTTTAATTAATTTTTATAACGCGAAATCACACTCTCAGGGATCGACTAGCCTCGATGAATTAAATACATGGCTGGAGCAAATACATAATGTAGGTCTGTCATAGTCCCAATTGTTTTTAGTTGGAGATTTTAATTGTCATCTGTGTCCCAACTTGAGGGTTACCCATCGTGACTGGTCGTCTTGAACTCTAAGAGAGGGACCACACATGGAACATACTCAGGAAGGGCGGGATTTGAGTGGCCTTCTAAATACCTATGGGTTATCTCACACGCTGGACTTGATTGCCACCCATCCGGATATAGCTGGGCCCCGACCTACAAAGGGAGAGGCTGCTCATCAATTATAAACTTTATTTTTGTTTCTCTTACATTGAGAAGGTTTATATCCTTTTTTTAATAGCATATTTAGTGACCATAATCCGGTGACCATGTCACTTGTTGCCCCGCGTCATCACCCAGCACCTCATAGAGAAGCTGGGGGTACGATCTCCGCAACTGATCAATGTAGGCAGTTACGTTGGGCACAGGTAGACACGGTTACTTTTAACATCTCACTTTTTAATATAGGCAAACAGGTGATTCTGAAATGTCTAGACCCAGTAGTGCAAGGGGTTGAACTAGTTGAGGCCTTTAGCGATATTGCGCAATTAGTGGATGGTTTACTTAAAGCACCGGCTTATTCCCCTAGTACGGACGCCCCAAGATGGTTTGATGGGGAATGCTCTTGGGCCCTTAGAGATTTAAACTTGGCCCTCAAACAGTCTCCGAGAGACAGGGATCGGGTGGCAGCCTGCTGTAAAATTTATAAGCAAGACGTCAAGGGTCGGAAGGGCCAATTATAACAGAAAGCCTGGGAGGAGTGAACAGAGGGATCTGAGCTAAAGGACTCTATCCGTTTCTGGGGGGTCATTAACAATCCATGTTTTAAAGACTCAAATAAACCAGGGCTAAGCCACAACATTTTATCAGATCAATGGCAGGATCACTTTGAGGGTTTGTATAATCACCTCCATAGAGCAGAGCAACCTCAGGCCCCAAATCCGGAGCAGAGAGCTGACCCCATTACCTACTCTCTGGATGAGGTGAGAATAGGAATTGAGGATCTCTCACGGAACAAGGCGTCGGGACCAGATGGGATCCCTCCAGACCTCTTCCGATGTAACACAGAGGTATGGGTACCGCTCTTAGTGAGGGTTTTAAATGCGGCAGTAGCATCAGTAATGCCAGCATCATGGTCCACTGCCACTATTGTTCCGATCTTTAAGAAAGGCGATAGGCTCAGCCCACATTGCTATCGCCCCGTATCTCTTATTGATGTGACAGTGAAGGTTCTGGGGCAGGTGGTTTTAAATTGGCTGTCGGAATGCGCAGAGGTCCACCAAATTATAACGGACGTCCAATATGGGTTTAGACCTGGTAAATCCACTGTAGATCAATGGCTCAATCTTTATCTCATCACTGCTAAATACACATTAGCCAAATCAGGGGCGTTGTATTTAGCGTTTAGGGATCTCACTGCGGCCTTTGACCGAGTGAACCGCTGTAAACTCTGGAGACTAATGGGGGAGCTCGGGGTGGACCCGGCAATAATTAACACCCTAATTGCCCTACACTCGAATACCACAGCAGTAGTTAGATATACACAGGAGGGGAAAACCACGGATCATTTTAACTGCTCTAGCAGGGTCAGACAGGGTTCTATATTAGCGCCGTTCTTGTTTACATTATATATCAACGGCCTCGACTCTGCCCTGACTGCCTTACAAGCAGACACCCCGAGGATAGGCACAAGATCGGTCCCTGATCTGCTCTATGCAGACGACGCAGTACTCCTCGCACGCACCCCAAAGGGCCTGCAGCTTTTAATAGATGGTTTCGTGACTTTCACGAATAAGATGGACCTGTCCCCTAATCTAACAAATCATTCATAATGGAAATTGGGAAGAAGCGCAGGAAGCCTCATTATTATACAATAGGCACACACACCTTAGGGAAAGTACCGGCCTTCTCATACTTGGGTATTTTATTCAATGGAAAACTGAATTTTAAACACTTATTAGAGGAGAAGTGCCTCGGTTTGTTAAGGTCCACGGGAGCAATCGCTAATTTTGCTCATAGATTAGGTCGTTGGTCACCAGGGACGATTTTAAAGTTATATAATTCCATTTGCTGTTCCAAAGTTTTATATGGTAGTGAGGTATGGGGATTCAAGGTGGTTAACAAATTACAAATTGAAGAGAATAAATACTTCAGGCGCTTGCTGAAAGTCCCTCACAGCACCCCTGCGCACATTGTTCATGAAGAACTGGGGTCTAAATACATTTCTGACATGGTGACTGTTAAACCTCTAGTGTGCTGGGCGAAGATCTGGTCTAGCGAAGAGGCAGGCTTTAATAGGCTGGTAATCTAGGACTGTCTCTCCCTTGATCATGCGCTAAAAATCCTGTGGTTAAAATATGTAAAAGACACCCTTTCCACATTAGGGTGTGTAGACCTGTTTACCAATCCTGATAAGGTGGGATCACAGGAAAATGCGCGTATCAAAGATCTGTTTTTTAAGTATGTTACCACGCAGCGTGTGGATAGGGAGCTTAATAAGCCCACGGTTAGAGAACACATTTTAGTTAAGTCAACACAGGGCATGGAACCATATTTATCTCTTATTACTAGTGCACATGACAGATTTTTAATTACACGTTTTAGATTGAACATATTTCATCATCTACTGGCTGTACCCTCTGGCTTTACGGTACACACAGAACATAGAGGACCCTGTGGCTGCGACAATAGGTCTCCACAGGACACCTTACATTTTGTCCTCCTCTGTCCGCACTACTCATATCCAAGAAGAGTGTTCTTGAAGGGGCTTTTAAGAAAGCTTAGATTTAAACAGGCACGCGTAGCCCTACTGTGTTTAAAATTGTCATCAGATGTTTTTACACTTTTCTGTGTTTCTAATTTTTTAAGATCTGCTTTAAAGTTAAGAGCCATTAGGGGTGTTTGAAGCCCATAAGAGTCCTTGCTAATTTTGCACTGAGTGTTGCTGCTATAAAAGTATTAATTGATGATTTTATTGTTTATATACTTTTTAACCTGTAGTAAATTTGTAGGATGTACTTTGAAATTAAGAGACAGTGGGGGACTATGACATTATACATACTTTGTTTTAATGTACACGTGGTTGCTTTTACGAAAATTGCTTCTGCCTGATGTATATATATTTAAGATGTTTCTTTTATGGTCATATTTTCATATGCCGAATAAAGATTATTATTATTATTATTAAAAACAGATATGGTGTTAGCTTGTCAAGCAGCTCAGCACGGGCAGGCACCGTTATCATGGGATGCTGCTAATATTATTATTTTTCTTAAAAAGGGATACACCGCCAACTTTGCCGGGATTGTATAGACCTATCTCTCTTCTAAACAGCGATGATAAAATTTATGCTAAAATCCTGGCATCGCGTCTCTGTAGGGTAATAACCCCTTTGGTTTCAATTTGCCAGCACGGCATTATCCCAGGAAGAGGCACTGTCAATCATATTAATCGGGTGGTGACCTTGTTTGATATAGCTATGGTTCAACAGGCTCCACTTGGGCTGATAATTCTTGACGACGAAAAGGCGCTTGACCGTGTCTCCTGGGAGTTTTTATGGACTGTGATGCGTCGTGCAGGGTTTGGGTGGGGGTTTATTAATGCAGTTAAAACCATGTATAGGTCTTCTATTGCTCGAATTTGTGTGATGGGTCTACAGTCTGAACCTGTTGTTATTACCTGAGGGACGAGGCAGGGATGCCCGTGCTCTCCTCTGTTGTTTGAATTAGGCATCAATCCTTTTCTGGTTCAGTTAGAGCAGAGCACGATCATTCAATCTGTACAAATCCAGCGGGATGCCTATAAAGTGCTGGCTTATGCCGATGATGTGGCTATTGTCACTACAACACCAGCTATAGCAATGCCTGAAATAGAACGGTTGGCTGCTTCCTTTGGTCAAATGTCAGGATATAAATTAAATATTGCTAAAAGACTGATTATCTGTACTACTCAGGCTAGCTTTGATGATCCGAGAGTTATGCAGGAGGCAGTTTATCTAAGTATTAAAATTAGAGCTTGTTTGGATGATCTTGTGGCTGCTAACTGGGAACCTATGTTGGTTGGAATTGAAAAAGAATTGGGTAGGTTAGAGGGCTTACATCTCTCATTGGTAGGTCGTTGTAATGTTTTGAAAATGAACATATTACCCGAAGTACTGCATTTCTTTAGGTCGGTCCCTTTAGAGCTCAGCAGAGCCCAGCTACAAAACCTGCAAGCAATTTGCTGTAGATTTATATGGAGTCAGAAACAACCCCGTAGAGCAACGAAGTATATGACATTATCTAGAACCCGGGGAGGCTGGGCGGTCCCTAATTTTGTGTTTTATTACTATACTTGCCTCCCTGCAGAATATGAGGATTTTATTAACAGGAGAAGTAAGTAGCAATGCAGCAGACGCCCCGTCTATCGATCAAATGATGCTAGGCGCAGAAGCAGAGAGATGTTTTTTTAGGGTAATCAAACCGAGTTATTATAAAAAGACCTGGTTTAAGGTTCTTGTGGCAGCTTTTAAAGTTTGAAAACAGGCTCGTAGAAGCCTGAAAATTGGGAGAATAGGTTATTATAACTCATAATGCCTTTTATGGCGCAGGCCCTGAGGGTATCAAGGCAATACTTCATCGCTATGTTCCAACTAGACAGCTTCGGTCTGTAGATAAGAATGTGGTAATAGTACCAAGATTTAACAAGGCTAGATGGGGAGGTAGAGCCTTCTCGACTGTTGCTGCCAAGCTGTGGAACTCCATCCCGGAAGAGCTTTTGGGTCAGGTGTCACATTCGCTCTTCCGTAAAGCCTTGAAAACCTGGCTTTTCTCGCAGATCTTAGTATAAGCATGCCAGCTTGTCTGCCCACTAGTGCCGTAATAGCGCCTTGACGCCCTTGGGCTAAGTTTAGCGCTTTACAAATTCAATATTCATTCATTCATTATACACCTATTTATGAAACACAGTTATTACCCCCTATTTTTTGGGACACAATTATGGGCAGGTGGAAATTAAAGGGGATCACGATTATTGGGGACTTCTATGAGAAGGCTAGCTTGTACACATTTGCGGCACTTAGGTATCTACAGATACGGGACTTTCTTTTTTTTTTTTTTATCGCAACCAGGGGCACCGGGATAAAAGGGTTTTATTGAAGTAATTAAACATAGGGAGTGAATTGGTAGTCTCTATAGGGGTCTTCTGGAAATGCAGGAGGATGATCTTGAAGACCAAGATAAGAAATGGAATAATATATTGGGCAGGGAGACGGGTTTTTACAGGAGTCTATTGAGATTGCTGAGAAAATTTTGATCTCCTCAAGTCTTAGGGCCCAGCACTATAAAACTATCTTTAATCTTTATCATACACCTGCAAAAATGCTGAAGTGGGGGGGGCGCAAATGATGGCAAGTGTTTTCGGTGCCAGGCAGATTTAGCTGATAGTCTCCACGTGTTCTTTGCATGTACTAAGCTGAATCAGTTTTTTTCAGGGATAGAGGCATTTTTAACTTTGGTGACGGGAAAGGAAATAACGCACACTCCCATGGCTATGCTATTAGGTGTCACAGGCGGCAGGATGGCCAGGCCCGTTACACTGCAAATGGGTTACCTTATATTAATGGCAACCGCCGTGGCCCGGTTGTGTATCACTTCATCGTGGCTGCAAAAAGAACCACCTTCTTTTGAAATGTGGAAAGCCAGATTTTTTGTTTTTTTGTTTAGAGCAGTGTTTATATTCCCTTAAAGGACCAAGCAGAAGGAGCCTTGGTCTAAAGGTCTGGGGAGCTATAATTGATGATATGACTGCTGAATGTAATGACCCTTAATCTGGTATTAGTTTTATTACCCCTTGATTGGCGTCTCTCTGGCTGATATTAGTGATTGCATGTTTTTGTATGTATTTATGCACTGATTGCTGTCAGCTCTTAGGTTTTTAATATGAATATTATATAGGTAATTTATATGAATGATTTTTTCTGTTTTCTGATGTATGGTATATCTTGATTGTGATATCAATTACTTGCTCCAATCTGACATCATGGCAAATAAAAGATTTAAAAAAAAGAAAATGACAATGGAGAAACTTGCCCTTCATTTTAATATATAGCACCCTGCCTTATGGCCTGCTATACTAAGGCCTTCCTTAGGGGTGACCTATGAATTTTAAAAAAAAGAATGTCTGGGCTTGCTAAAAAGGGTTATTTTGCCATGTCGAGTTTACATCTTAAAAGCTGCCGAATAGGCTGCCGTAGCAGGCTTAGAACCATGTTTTCGCTTTGTTACTGCACTTGTGCACTGCGGTCCACTAGTGACATTTAAATTACAAGCCTAAGGTACACCTTGTACTATATATATAGTAGGGGCCTATTGGTAAGTTAAATATTCCAGTTTGGTATTAGCCAATTGGACATGCATTTGAGGGGTCAAGCAGGGCCCAGTGCACTTCAGAGTCAAAAGTAAACAGCATCAGTCCAAAAATTGGGGAGGGGGGTTATTGATCATCAGGGCTGGACTGGCTGTACCAGGTATCGGGCGTTTCACAGGGTGGGAGCCGGTTTTGCAGCGGTGAGGGCCAGTTTTGTTACTGGGGGGGTCGGTTTTGCAGCGGGCTGCAATATCGGCCCCTGGTAACAAAAGCAGCAGTGCCTAACACTTGCGCTCCCCTCCTTGCCCGGGGGCTGGTCTGACAATACGTCAGGGCCGCTTTGAGTTCACAGTCCGTCCCTGGTGATCATACAAAAAGAGGAATTTCCTTACGTGTATGATTTACCTGCACAGAGCACGGATGGTATTTGTGATCAAGTGTGAATCTCTAGCCCTGCCCAGACCCAGAATGAGGACGCATGCCTCAATTTTAGCGGCTTCTACCTGATGATGTCAAACGATGAAAACATTCATTATTATAGGTAAGTGATGTTTTCCTAGTCATGAGAGAAAGCCTCCATTCTTCCTTAACACTGAAGGGCCTCAGTAGGCAAAGTGCTGCAATAAAGAATACCGAGAGCAGGCTGTGCAGTCAGGTTGACCTTGAGCTCAACTCTGCTAATCCTTCTTGAACTATTCTGTCAAAGCTTGCTTATCTGCCCCAGGATCAGCTTACAAGACCTGCTGAAAGCTGTGGAAATCGAGTCCAGTCCTTTCAGACAAGCTGATTTCGCTTGGGAATTAGCAGTGCTTCCTTACAGAGGCGAAATGTGTACAATGTGACTGTGTTTCAAAGGGCCCTCAACCTAACATGGAAGAATATCCCTTCCCAAAAGTACCAAAACGTGTGTTCCTTTCTGTGCGCAGTCATTGTGTCACCCTCTGAGCAGCTGTTGAACTTTGAAAGTTGTGGGACATAATTACCGGCCCGAATTGCGCTGAATCACTGATGCACATAAGCCAACTTTCCCCAGGCATGTTGAGGTTCTCATCCTCCAGCCTCCCACACCAATGAGAGCATTTTGTAACAAGCATTGGAAAAGCCAATATGTCTCACCTATGCAAGATCTATCGGCTTTGTAAGTATATTTTAGCCAAGTAGTACAACACATTGTATTATATATATATATATATTTTACCTACTGGCGGTCGCCAGTAGGTAGTTATAGTTTTTTTCTTTTATTTTCTTTAATTTGTTTATTGAGCAGTTTGCATAAAAAAAAAACTAAAAAAAAACACAGCAGGACCTCATACAAGAGGCAATCGCACGCATAGAATCAATGATGGTACAAGCATTGGTTTTAGGTCATAGAGCGACATAACAAACCCCAACAACACCCCCCCACCCCCAACCTATTAACCTCAGGGCACTGAGCAGTAATCATGTCCTCAGCAGAGCTTTTCTTCAAGCACTACAATTTTACAATAAATGACAGACCCAGCATACGACACAACCAGAGGAAGGAAGCACATCAGTTATCATATCACAGGATTGGTAAGTAGATACACAGTAAGCGGGGCCCAGAAATCTTTAGGGCGGGAGGTTTCAGGCAACTCCTCGGCATAGGTCTCTAGCTGCTCCTTGCAGTACAACAGGTCCCGGACCCACCTCTTCAGAGTCGGGGTGAGCCTAGAGCCCCAACACTGTGCGACTGCTCGCTTTGCTAATAGGGCCGATACTGCCACTAGTCTGCGGTTGCAGGGCTTTAGTTTTTTCACCCATCCCAGTAGACAAACCTCAGGGGTACAATGTACGGGTTCTAACACCACATTCGTGAGTAGCCTGGTCACCTCTCCCCAGAATTTATATATGCCGGGGCAATCCCACGCTAGGTGCGAGAAGCCCGCATCTCCCCGCCCACAGCGAGCACAGCAGGAACTGTCCCGCAGACCAAACCGCATCAATTGCAACGGAGTGTAATATAGCTGGTGCAGAAATTTGAAATGTATGATGCGGAGGTTACAGTTCGCCGTCAACCGGCCAGTGAGGACACAGCACCATTTCCACATATCCGGCGTGAATGAAGCCCCCAGTAGTGTCGCCCATTTATTGTATGAGGGGGAGTCCACCTGTTCCCTTTCCCTGAGAGAGGCATCATACAATTTCGTGATCAGGCCTTTGCGTTCTGCCCCCGCCAAAATCGCTTGTAGGGCCATCAGTGGCCGGGTTTCGCAGGGTAATCGGGATAAATGGAGCGTATAGCCTGTCTTACGCGTACGTATGTGAACCCTAGCATAAACCTACGGTCCCTGTCTCCCTGTATGTCAGAGAGTGATTTAAACTGGCCATTTTTATAAAGGTCCCCTAGTTGAGTTATCCCTCCGCACTCAATGCTTTAAGAGCGGCTGGCTCTTGCGCAGCAGAGATGTCCGGGTGCGCATTAAGCGGCAGCTTCGGGGCATAGAGGTGCTGCACTTGTGCTCGCGTTGCGAGCGCTCTCCATGCCCACGCCGTGCAGAGAGCCGGGTTTATCTCCGTTCTCGGTCCACCATTCCCGCCCGACAGGGTGGTCGCAACTAAGGCCATTGGGCGTACAGCGTCAGCTTCAATAGCTACATGTGGCTGAAATCGTTGTGGATAGAACCAATAGTGTGCATGCTGGGCCTGTGCGCAAAGATAGTAAAGTCGCAGATCGGGGGCTTCGAAGCCACCCCTCTCAAAAGGCAATGTCAATACCTCCCAGCTGCATCGGGCCTTCTTGCCGGCCCATACAAAGGACAGTAGGGCTGACTGGAATGAGTTAAAGAGCGCGAGATTGAGACGAATGGGGATATTAATAAATATATAAAGGAGTTTGGGTAAGATTGTCATTTTGACTACCGCGATGCGATCCGCTAGTGAAAGCGGGAGCTTGGCCCATCGCGTTACACGGTCAGTGATTTGGACCAGGGCCCGGCCATAGTCTCCGAGATAACTACCTCAGGGTCCCTGTGAAGCCACACCCCCAAATACTTTACTGGGTCAGTCGACCACGCAAGTGGGAAGTCTAATTCAACATAACGCATACCTGCCGTGAGGGGGAGTACCGTCGATTTTGCCCAATTTATGCCGAGCCCCGAGAAGCGTTCGTATTTTATGTATTCACGGAGGAGTTCAGGGAGATACGTCTCGGGTTCCCTGACATATAAGAGCAAATCATCGGCATACATCGAGACTGCCAATGGGCGCTGTCTGAAGCGCAGTGCTGCAGATGCGTGTTGCTGGCGAAGTTTGCATGCCAGCGGCTCAAGGGCCAGCGCAAATAGCATAGGAGACAGAGGGCAGCCCTGTCGCGTGCCACGTCATATAGGGAACGTTGTAGATACCCAGCCATTAACCCGGACTCGAGCTACTGGCGCCTCATATAGAAGATGTATCCACTTCAAAAAGAAGGGGAGGCAGCCCCATTCTGAGTAGTACTGTAAACATGAATTCCCACTGCAGGGAGTCAAAGGCCTTTGCTGCGTCCAATAACACAGCAACCGCCTGAAAATCGGCTTCAAAGTAATGGAGGGTGGAGAAGACCGTTCGTAAGTTATGCGCTGTGGAGCGGGCAGGGACAAACCCCAACTGATCTGGAAGTACCAGATTTGGGATGAGCGGTTGAAGTCGACTGGCAATCATTTTTGCCAAAATCTTGGCGTCTATATTGATGATGGAGAGTGGGCGGTAGGAATCGCAGCGGTTGGCTGGCTTATCAGGCTTAAGGAGTACTACCAAGAGAGCTTCCTTTAGCGATGGGGGGAGAGTGCAGCTGTCATATGCCTCTGCAAATACATCCAAGAGCCTAGGCGCTAAATCGTCAGCATAGGCTTTATAAAACTCACTGGGGAGCCCGTCCAGCCCCGCAGCCTTGCAAGTAGGCAAGGCCCTAATAGCCATTTTGACATCTTCCACGTCGAAAGGTTGGGTGAGATATTCGCGTTGATTAAGGGAGAGCCAGCCTAGTGCGACATCGTCCAAATACTCATGGATGTCTGGAGCCGACACATGCCCCTGCCCACCATATAAGGTGGAGTAGAAGTCAAGCATCCCCTCACTAATGCCAGTAGAGGTATAGTGCGCCGTCCCTCCAGAATCGAGCATCTCCGTGATAGAGTCCTGAGCCCGTGGCGCAGCCAGTTTCCGAGCCAGTGATCGACCGGGTCGCCCCCTCCCCATAATAGCGCGCCGTACAGCGTCTTGACCTATGCACTACCTCCTGGTCCGCTGTGTCATTATATTCCGTTACCAACTCACGTATAGCAGCTAGTGTAGAAGAGGCTGGGTTCTGGGCATAGTCACGCTCCAAGGCGGAGATACTTTCTCCCAGTTTCTGCATTCGACGTCGAAGATCTTTTAGTACCCCCGCCTGCGCTCCCATTCAAATTCCCCTAATAGTAACTTTAAACGCCTCCCACATGACACCAGGGCTGTCCACTGAGCCAGCGTTTTCTTTGAAAAAATCACTGATGGCAGTGCCCACTGTGCACCTAAACACTTGGTCCGTGAGCGAGGAGGGCTGCAAGCGCCATTGAAATGGGGGACGCTCACAGGTAGGTGCGTGCACCTCCATGAGCACGGTAGAATGATCCGATAACGTTTTGGCGAGATGCCGGACATCCACAACCCATGTATATGCAATCCCCGACACGAGCCAGTAGTCCAATCTGGACCATGTGCCATGTACCATAGATATGAACGTGCTTTCGCGGGTTCCCGGGTGCCGCATGCGCCAAATATCTTGTATCGCCCCTACCTCCATGAATCCCATCAGTGCCTCAGACGCCTGGCTACGCCGAGCCGTACCACTGCTCTGCCTATCAAGTTGTGGGTCTAGACAGACGTTAAAGTCGCCTCCCCAGAACAGTTCAGCCGAAGAAAATTTGGAGACACGACGTCACACATCAGTGAAGAAGGCGGGGTCATCAATGTTGGGGCTGTATACATTCACAAGAAGGACATCCTTCCCCCCAAGTTGACCATGAATTAGAGCCACCCTGCCCTGTGTGTCCGTTTACGTGTGCAGTCCAGTAAAAGGGACCCCTCTTTTCACTAAGATCATCACCCCTCAAGCATAAGAGGAATAGGAGGAGGCTACCCTCAGCGCTGCCCAACGAGTGCCAACATTCTTTTCCGATAGTTGTGTAAGATGCGTTTCCTGCAAGAACGCCACCTGGATGCCCAGTCTATCTAGTTGCGCCAAAACAGCTCTTATTTTTCTAGGGCTATTCAAGCCACGCACGTTCCAGGTAAGGAACCTTATATTACAACCCATGGATGTGCAGTGTCAGATATAGTTAGCAATGCAAAATTGAGTATCGGAATCTGCCCGAAAAGGTACAATGAAAGTGCAATAAAAAAGTGCCCATTATCCACCTTAGCCCACCCCCCATAACCCCCCACCCACTTTAGCGACCCCAACATGCTAAAGCCATCCCATCCCGACAGAAACAGCCCCCAACAAGGAGAACAACAGTTGTGCATCTGGTTTTGGGGAACACCCATGGGGGGAGCACCAGAGTGCTACAAACCTCCTACAAAGCAGGAGGTGGCTGAGCAGTGAAAGTAAATGCGTGGATGGTAACAAGCAAACGTCAATGTATATTGCATCGACATAGTAAAGTCGGGATGCAGCATCGTCCCGAAGTGTAATGCCACCAGGTTACCTAGAGACATTATATGTGCGAGTCACTTGATGTTCCCAAAGGGTAAGACAATGACAGTTACTAATCTTGGGCTCATAGGGGGGTCAGCATAGGAGTTCAGATACCCCAGAAAGTATGAGAGGGGCAGGTGCCACTCTCTGGTCATGAGCAACCAATCGGGAGAGGAGAAATATGTCACCAATCGGGGGGTTTGGGGCCCAGCCCACTAATAAACCAGAATCCAGGGTACGGTACGCCTCTCCCATCAGAACCGGGACCTATATAGGGTAATGGTATGCCCACCTCCCATTAGGATTGCACAGGGAAACAACAAGCTGAGAGGCACAGGGAATGACCAGACAACAGTATAGGTAGAGAGACATCCATGTTAAGTCAGGACAGATCTCGGGTGTTCAGAAAAAACCCATCCTCAGAGCAGGCTCAGTCACACCATCATAGGTCCCCATCGTCCTGGGCCACCGCTGTCTCTGAGCGTTTACGTTTCTGCTTCTTGACGTAGTCCATTGCCGCCTTAGGGGAAGTGAAAATGTTGCTGTCTCCGTCCTGACCCACCCGAAGGCGTGCGGGGTACAGCATAGCATAGGGGATACCTTCGGTCTGTAGGAACTTCTTTACGGCACCAAACTCCCTCCACGCCGCCTGGACAGCCACCGTGAAATCAGGGAAAAATGACAAAGTATTTCCTTGGTGTGTGATTGTGCCCCTGTCCCTAGCAAGCCTTAGGACAGTATCTCGGTCTCTGTAGTTCAGCAGGCGTGCTATTATAGGGCGTGGTGGGGCTCCCGGCACCGGTCTCGCCGCCAGCGAGCGGTGGGCGCGCTCCACTATAAACATAGGGGACAGGTTTTCAGGGCCAAAGAGTTCCTTGATCATGGTTTCAATATAAGTCTCTATTCTACCAGTATTGGTGGACTCCGGCAGGCCCGTGATGCGAACATTATTTCGGCGGGACCTGGCCTCCAAATCCTCATTTTTCGCTTGTATGAGTGCCAGTACCATCTCCATGTGTAGGGCCTTGCCTGCCACGTCACTCAGGCCATCCTCGTTAGTGGAGACACGTTGTTCGATTTAACCCATTCTAACATTCTGTTTTTCAAGTTGGGAGGACATATGGTCGAGTCTGTGGTTCACCGCTGCCATCGCCCCTTCAATAGACTGGAGACTTTTCTGCATGGCGAGCAGGGTGGATTCCAACTTGGAGGGGCCCTCCTCAGGCGCATCAGCCTCGGAGTCTGAGACGGCATGCTGCTGAGGTTTGGTAGATTTGCGCGCCTCAAAAGTGAGGCGAGTCTGTGATTTATCTGAGCGTCCCATGGCGATAGAGAGTAGGGCACAGGCAGGCAAGCCACCCCCGCGAGCAGGGTTCAAGGACCGCCCGTTGTGACCAGCAGAGGCGTATGGTAAGAATCTCTTACTCCAGGTGGGGCCCAGCAACTTACAGTTAGCCTTCCAGCTATATCAATGTGGTGGGAGCTGCAACCCTCCAGGCACAGGCCGCCAGCACCAAGCACTGCAGGATATTCGCCCCCACCAACGCTAGCCGGGCAATGTGGAGTTAAAAGGAGAGGACCAGGCGCCAGGGGCCACCGGATCGCTATCTGGCCGCAATCAGGGAGCCAGTTGGTATTGTGCTTCCAAATCAGGTGCCTCAGGGGGGATAGGTAGGCGGGCTGCCCAGCAGCGCAGTCAGGGCCAAATGTGCAATGAGTAGCGGCAGCACCAGGGATCAGTGGGCCCACGCCAGGGTGTCACAGCGCCGCCAGCCAGATCACGCCAGTCTCACAGCACCCCTCGCCACACATACAGGCCACAGCTCGCAGAGCGTGACCAGGCCCTCCGGCCCCCACCCACCGTCGTGACTAAAGGCCGGGAGCCCGGCCCGCACCCCACTCACCGCAGCCCGCTGTCGGCTCCATCCGCGCTGGGCTCTCAGTCGTCGGCGTTGAGTTCGCTCCTGGCTCAGGTCAGAATCTGCAACGATGTGTGCAGCGGAGGCAGGTCGCACCCTCACGGCCCTGGAGTGCTTGGAAGAGGTCTCGGCTCCACTGCAGCGGGTCTATGTACGCCGCGCTGTTCAGCCGCGGCTCCAGCAGGCCCCCCAGGCAGAATAGCAGCGGCCGCCGCACTCCGCGGCTGGCCCCCGGACGAAGGGTCAAGGCGATCTAGTGACACCTCCTCGCACCAGCGGCTCCAGGGGGGGGGACCGCCGCTCACCCTACACGGGAGTTCCACCGCAGCAGGGTCTCCCACCAGCGCACCGTGCTCCGCTTATGAAGGCAAGGTGGAGGGGATCACAGCAGGTAGGACGCGGCAGCCGCCATGTTGCTGCGCAGCGGCCTCAGCCAAAGAGTTGATTTTCAGCCTCCGTGATGGTTGTAGAGGGATACAGCTTACCGCCCACACTCGAGTATATGCTCGCACTGCAGCACAGGCAGCGACAGGCTTCGATGCAATAGTATTTGGGCGGATATTAAACGGATAAGGGATCAGCCGGGCGGAGCAGCACTAATGTGCGGCCATCTTGCCTGGCGCCCTCTAGCGCCCCGCAGGTAGTTATAGTTAGGACCTAGTTTCCATAGGAAAAGTGTATTTTGATTTGCCAATATCTTTGGCCCATTTGACGAATCTTCGCGAAATTTTCAAAACTAATGGGGCGCTCCGGTCAGCTCCTGTCTTGAAAGTTTGGGGGTGATTCGTCAAGCGGGGGCTGAGAAAAAAGGGGGGTCCCAAAACGCGTTTTCCCAATGTTAATTTCCATAGGAAACTTTAGACACGGCTACAGCCCGAACTGCTGAACGGAATTACACCAAATTTGGCAAAAAGGTAGCTCTTGGTTCAGAAAGTGACCTTTTTTTTAAATGGTGTAAATCCGTTCAGTAGTTACAGAGAAATTCAAGAAATAAAAAATGTATATATCTGAGCACCGAGGAGGAGTCGCGACTCCTCCCGGGCACGAGCTTCACTCTGATTGGCTGCCAACACTCCAAACCAGGAAGTGGTGGCAGCCATCTTGTGACTCGGTAACCGAGTCACAAGAAATCAGAAAAAAACAGATGAAAAACAAGAAAAGGGGGCAGGGTAGAAACACCCTGACCCCCTAGGCCTGCTCAGGGGGTCCCACAAGGTCCCCCAGGGCCAAAGAAAGCATTTTTTTTTTTTTAAACGGCCGAATTCGCGCTGGGTGCGCGAATCCGGTCGAGAAAATTAAAAACGAGCATTGGCATAGCCAATAGGTCTGGCCTTTGGGGCCTTATAAGTGTTTAGCCATGCAGCACATTATCACCCACCGGGCAGATTTCTGTAATGGAACTAGTACTTATGTAAAGTGCTTTGATACCTTCATTCGCGCTACATAATGCACAAAATGAAAAGGAATGAAAGGAGAAGTGCTTGCAGATTTTTGAGGTGGGGGAGCGAAAAGATAAGTTAAGATTGCATTATATAATGCCAGTACCAAATCAGAAAGCGAGCACAGTAGAGAAAATCAGGAGCCGAATTGAAAGGAGTCGAAAGTGAGTTATCCCAGTGTGCAAGTGAAGGCGGGGCTGGAGTATGCTGCATCTTGGTGCCGAGTAACAGATGTTTATTGCCAACCAAATGAATGTTAATTAGTTCGTCAGCCTCTAGTAGGATGAAAGGCTGAGCAGACGCGCTGGGGTTCGAACCTGCGGTTGTGAGGTCAAACATAAGATTAATAGGGTGCTTGCCTTAAAGTTAAGATTGCATTGTATAATGCCAGTACCAAATCAGAAAGCGAGCACAGTAGAGAAAATCAGGAGCCGAATTGAAAGGAGGCGAAAGTGAGTTATCCCAGTGTGCAAGTGAAGGCGGGGCTGGAGTATGCTGCATCTTGGTGCCGAGTAAAAGATGTTTATTGCCAACCAAATGAATGTTAATTAGTTCGTCGGCCTCTAGTAGGATGAAAGGCTGAGCAGACGCGCTGGGGTTCGAACCTGCGGTTGTGAGATCAAACATAAGATTAATAGGGTGGAAGCGTCAGCCCTCTGAGCCAACAGAATCGGCTTGGACCAGAGCGGACTGGGCAGGCTAACTGAGTCTGGCTTATTGTCGGTATTTTCGTGCTGCTGGTGTTTCTAGAGAAGCAGCGGCTGAAATGCAAGGTTTTCACGTTCAACCGGACACTGCAGTCTGGAGTCATTTGAAAGTAGTGTGGATGGACATAATAAGCTTATTTGTAATTTCCCGTGAGGCTCTGGCCAAGGCCCGCTCATTAGACAGTGCTGACGATTCCACTGAAAAGTAAGATGTCACCGTAATTGATTTTGTTTCTGTTCCTTTGTGTTTTAGAGAAAATGAAAGCGCACTCTTGTGGAGGTGGGGTGGAGGGGACGCGCCTTCTAATGAAAGCGGCAAGGTCTGGAAATGAAACCTGACCCAAAACAGATGGCAGCCTGCGCGCCGCTGCTGCTGGCTCCCGAGAGCAAAACGCTCTGGGAGTAAACATTTCCCGAAAAGCAAAGAATGGCGCGAGAGAGAAGCGGAGGCGAGTGAGCACGGCAGCGCGGCAAACGTGCTAATTAAAAACAGATGGTGACATGACCCTGAACAGATGGCGCCCCTGCTCATAACCGCAAGCCGTAGGCTGTCTTTTTATAAAGACGCACGCAAAGCCCAATAGAAATAATGCTAAAAAGAAAACACACGCACGAGCGTGTGAAAAGTCCAGTGATTCCAAGAGGTCGTTTTCCTAGAGCAGCGCATGCGCGCTGCGCTAGGCTCAACCTAAAAAACGAAGCACGGGCTCTGGCGCTTCGTTTTCTATTAGTCCCGGGTGGGCCAGGTCCCGGGGGCAATTTATTATTGGAATGCGGGGGCCTGCGGGGGCCCCGCCCCGGGGCTTTCTTTCAGATTTGGGGTACAATCACTGGATACAGGTGTGTGAGGGAGATGTTCACCTCCTCACCGCTGCATTTACACTCACTGAAGGGGGTGGAAGCCGGGCACATTTTGTTGGGTTTGATTCCTGTATTTCTGGAGAGAAGCACGCGCCGTTACCCGATGAATCATTTCTGGTTAAACAAATACACACATGTAACACAACCGATCGTGCAGACAAGGCTGGGATTGCCCACAGCCTTCAGCGTCTTAACTGCCCGGGACGCACAGCGGCAGCCCCTCTCCGGCCCTGTTTCGCTATGTTAGGTTGGTTTGTTGCTGATTCTCCCCCTCAACCTCCTTGGCTACAGCACAGAACATCAATCACCGCCCGGCAGCGTGTAGCGCAGACCTGCATCAGGCAGGAGCAGCGAGATGCGGCCCTGAAGCCACCGGAAGTGGGACAGGCCCACACTATACATAAGAGCTGCGACCATTGTCACCGCGGTGCGTCAGATTCCACTGACCTGCGCTGACCTGGCGCGACTCGATCACGGGCACAACAGAGGGCAAGTGTTATTTCACTGTTCTTTTATACACACTCACACCTGCTGTTCAGACGTGTACATAAACTGACAACAGAAGACACCGATGTGTCGGCGCAAACACAAATATACATAAAACACAAAAAGGCACGGACGATGCTTAGGCGTAGTTTTACGCACACCAACTAACAGAAAAATCAACGTAAGGATGTCTTCGTGTATACATAGGTGGACGAAGGAGCAAAATGCAAGGCGTTTCCGTGTAGTTAGAAATAAACACATGCATACACCTATAGATAAATAAACAAACATTGTACCTCACGCACAGCAAGATGCATGCCTGGTCTCTATCTCTAACACACAACTACACACACACGCACATACATATATATATATGATACACGCAGGTACACTTATGTGTCTTTAAGCACACAAGAATTAATACATTCACCAACTGGATAACACACAAACATATTTCTCTTTCTTTCACTCTCACTCTCATTTCGCTCTCTCTCTCTCTCTCTCTCACACACACACACACACACACCCACTCAATATAGAGGCTGCCCGGACCTATATTAATATAACTTTTATACTCTAGCAGCAAAACTTATTTACCCCTCTTTAGTATTTACCCTATTTTTCTAATAATCTGTATTAATGTAAGGTAGCTGGGTGCCCAGTGAAAGGCTTAGCCGAAATGCGTTGGTGTCCTGGTGTTTGATGCCAAATCACAATAAAGAACAAGCATTGGCATAGCCAATAGGTCTCGCTTTTGGGACCTTCTAAGTGTTTAGCCATGCAACAGTTGGTGTTATTGCACCAAGGATATTGTGCTGCTTAACTAAATATTTATAAGGTCCCAAAAGTGAGACCTTTAGGCTATGCCAATGCTTGGATGCAAGGCGGAGGGGAGAAGGGTGCATGGCGGAGGGGAGAAGGGTGCAAGGCGGAGGGGAGAAGGGTGCAAGGCAGAGGGGAGAAGGGTGCAAGGCAGAGGGAGAAGGGTGCAAGGCAGAGAAGGGTGCAAGGCGGAGGTGGAGAAGGGTACAAGGCGGAAGGGGAGAAGGGTGCAAGGCAGATGTGGAGAAGGGTGCAAGGCGGAGGGGAGAAGGGTGCAAGGTGGAGGGGGAGAAGGGTGCAAAGCGGAGGGGGAGAAGGGTGCAAAGCAGAGGGGGAGAAGGGTGCAAGGTGGAGAAGGGTGCAAGGTGGAAGGGGAGAAGGGTGCAAGGCGGAGGGGGAGAAGGGTGCAAGGCAGACGTGGAGAAGGGTGCAAGGCAGAGGGGTAGAAGGGTGCAAGGCAGAGGGGTAGAAGGGTGCAAGGCAGAGCATGAGGAGCGTCTAGCAGCACCAGGCCTGTCAGCATTTTTGACGGACCCCTATACAAACAACTATGCAGGGCCCCAAGTCACAAGCGCCTTTTTCGAAGTTTAAAAATAAAGTGTTATTTTTGGAAAGAGAAAACACAGTAGCTCCAGTCTCCGCCACCAACTAATGATTCCAAATGCAGGTCTCACTAGGGAAGTTGCCGATCCCAAGGTGGTGGGGGCCCGAGGGGCGGCCGCACAGGGCTAAAGTCAGAGGGGCCCTTAGGAGGGCAGCAACTTCTGCTGGTAGCAAGAGGAGGAGGGGCGGGGGGTGCACAGCGAGGGATACAGGTGAGAGGGGGGGAGAGTGTGGAGGGATAGAAGGGACAGAAGGTGAGAAGGGGGTGAAAGTGGGCGCGAAAGGAGGGAGGGCGCAGAGAGATTCAAAAGGGGGCTCTGGTGAAAAGGGGCGAGCAGGAGGGTTTCAAGGTGGGGAGGGGTGAATGTAGCAGAGAGAGGAAGAGAAACAGGAGACAGGTGTGACAGGGGGAATGCGGCACAGGGAGGGATACAGGTGAGAAGGGTGTAAAGGAGTGGGGAGGGGAGGGGAGGTAGCAAAACGAAGTAAAGAGAGGAGCCAGGTGAGTAAGAGAGATGTAAATATATTTGAAAAAGAAGGCATTAGGGAGAGAGAGACAGGGATGGGGCTTGTGAAAAGGGGAGACGCGAGAGAAAGTGACTGAGGATGAAACCGATGCAGACAGGGAGTGAGACAGTGAGCAGGTGGGTAAATGAGGTATGGGGGAAGAAGGAAGTGGGTGAGCAAAAGGCCTTGGAGAGATATCGAGGAACGAGGAAAAAGAGAGGCCAGAGGGAGCCTATGTGACTGGAAGGAAGAGGCCGGGTGTGCAGAGAGGCCGCGAGAAGGGGGTGCAGGGCGAGATGAGAGCGGGTCAGCAGCGGGGAAACAGGTGGGGGCGAAGGGGAACAGGAATATATAGAGTCGGACAAGGGGAGGCCGACGAGCATGAGAGAAGGGGAGATCAGAGGGGCGAGGAGGGGCGAGGAGGCGAAAGAGAGGGGGGCTAAGTGAGTGGGTAAAATGGTGAGAAGGTGGAAGGGGAAGCGGCAAAAAGGAGAACAGGTGGAAAAAAAAGGAGCTCAAGGAAATCTGATGCTGGAGGGGAAAGAACGACAGAAACAAGCATTGGCCGCGTGACTCGTAAAAGTAACGGCCGCGCGGCCGTGAAAGCTAAAGTGATCGCGATCGCGGTGAAAGCGAAAGTGATCGCGGTGACGCGCTCTGTGGTAAACACGCGAGTGGTGCGCGCGCAGCAGTGATCGCGAGTGGTGCGCGCGCAGCAGTGATCGCGCTGGAAGGGAGGCAGATGGCGGCCGTGCGCATGCACGCGCGCGTAACCGCACGCTGGTGGCCGGCAAAAGCCTTTGGTAGCACTTTGAAAAGCCCCTTACTAAATGTCTCGCAGAGCAGCGCATGCGCTGGCTCAGCGAGACCTAAAAAATGAATCATCCCGCTGTGCCTGTGTCGTCTGTTAGGGGATTCCTCGCACTGGTGCGGCTGGCTCTATGATCCGGGACAGCAGTGGAGTTGAGATATCTCTCTCTCTCTCTTGCACTTCATAGTTGTTTCTGTACCTCTACCGTTTTTATCCGTATATGCTGATGGCACATCTTCCGTAGGCCAGGGGGCATTTTTAGAAACGTAAGTTCCGAGAAGTATCCCCCCCCCCCACATACACACACTCGTACAACCTGGCATCTGAGTCTCAGAGTGAAATATAGTGCATCGAGGACAGAGGGCATCAGTAATATTAAACTCATTTCTCCCGAAAGAGTGCGAGGTACAAAAAACAGATATAATCCCATTCTCAAAAGGGCACAGGACTTCCAAAAACAGGAGCACCAAGCCAAATATGGCGCGGAGGCAGCAAAGATAGCCCGTCCCTGCACGCTGGAAGGATGACTGAGCCTCAAACGCCCCCCCCCCCGTAGTCCAATAACACATATTCCTAAAGAGAGGCCAATTGGTAAACTAAACAGTGCTTTGAGTGGATAATAAGATTGATTGAAGGCGTCATGGAAGCCTGCCAGCCCCCCGTGTCCTGCAGGCTGTGGTGGCGATGGTGGTAGTTTGTGGCGCAGATGCCCTCAGCTGTGGCGGCTCTGGTGTAAGCAGGGCACGCTGGGCTGGCTCGCTTTCTGTGGCCCCCCAGGCTTGCCCCCTCCCTCCGGGGCATTTCCGAAGCTTGAGCCCACGCAGGTGGAGCAAAATTGTTCACCGTGTCATCGCCTCGATCAGCTCCACCACCCCTGCTGGAGCCCCCCGCTCCTTCCCGGATCCCCCTGAGTGCCGCAGCTATCCCAGGTATGCCCCGCCTGACAGCCTCACAAGAGCCGAGCTTAAAACTAAGCCCCGCGACAGAACCCCGTGCCACTTGAGCTGGAAGCAGAGCACATCTGCAGCAAAACAGGAAGGCTGGACTCACCCATGTTGTGGGTGCAGGCGGCTGCACCCCTGGGCCTTGCATCTTGTCTGTGCCACGTGCACTCAGTTCTTGACACTGGCGTGCTTACAAACTGACATACAAGCCGTGTAATGGAACATGTGTGTTGCTCGTTATCGGTATCAGGGCATGCTTTGTTTTGGCCTAACTCGGTCATGTTTATTTATAAGATTTAATAAACAGATTGTAGATGCAAAGGACGGAACGAGGTCGCGCGCTGGCAGGAGGGTAGATACAGTTACCGTGTTTATTTTGCCAGTCGTGTTTATTTAGAAAACTTGACGCAAATACGGATTATGATAAAAAATAAGGTTTATATTACAGTAACAGTGCTTTGAAGAGCATGCCGGTAAGTAAGACTTGGCAGAGGGGGTGAAGGGTGGGAGTCATGGAGTGGGGGGTGGGTCGCGGAGGTTTCTATGGGTACAATTCCAATTCAGGATATCAATAGACATGGCCACTGGAAAATGCAGCAGAGGAGGAACAAATTATGCGGCAGAGTTGACTAAAATATACAGCAAGAAAAGGCAAATTATATGGCTTAATGCAGTGGGGCAGGTTGTGATAGTACTATTTCCTTATTTTGTCATTTTTACACAGGTTAAAACTGTCCTAGCAAAGGTTTCACGTCATTAGTGACAGTTTAAGGACCAAAACAACAATTGGCAACAGAAAGGTGACCAGTCAACCCCTGCAAAGGGGTTTCCACTGCACAACAGCACGCTTTGCAGTGTTTTTAGTTACTTTTGACCTTTGTATCTGGGACTAGATACATTAATTTTGTTAAAATCTGCAGAATCAATCCAATCAGATGATGGATTATGTGGCAAATGCGGCAAATTCATAATCATGCAGAAAACGCAGCAGCAACAAAATTGCATTGTCAATACAGAAGTATTGGATGCATCTGTTGACCCCAATTAATGGCCCTATTTAATGGCCCTATTTAATATATGTTCCAGGGCTCGGGCTGCTATTGAAATAAACCCAGCCTCAGCTGCCCCCTTTCCTGCCCCCCACACCACCATAGAGCTTCATATCACGGTGGAGATTTTAGGTTTAAGGACTTCCGGTGGCAGTATTGAATGCAAGTATCCATGCAGGTAATGGTGGTTTTAAAACAGTAACCTAGCTGGGAGGCTAATCGGCTCTGTCTGTACTAGCAAGGGTCTTCTGATGTGTTCTCTTGCATGCTTTCTACGGGTAATGCATTTGGCACCCATTCTGCTATCCATTAAATGATCAAAAAAACTGACTAATCCCTGCGTTTTTACTCTGAGCAGCCTCCAACCTTTATTAGATTTTATCTGGTTCTTTCACTTTTCTTAATGTGCTGTTCTTTTATAGCGCCGACATGCCGCCAGCAGGTGCTTAAGATTCGTGCTTTAGAAAACCTGAATGCATGCACATACAGTTCACAGGAAAAAAATTGATCAAGTTTAATAAAGCCCAACTGACAGGTCCATTTTGACACTGAAAGCAGACGATAGGCAACTGTGGAGAGGACCTGCAGCTCCCCTTCCCCCTGGAACCATATAGGTTGCTGACACAAATGTTTGGGAGTTAAACGTGAATTGCAGACGAGAAGACTGCAAGAGTTAACCGTGTGCTCCTGATGTGTTGTGACCAGGGGTTCAAACGATGAAATTACGGTAGGGCCCACACAGATTTCGTTCTCCCGATCTTGAGAAGCTTCTGTCTAATTGAGTTCAATTAAAGCATGGATACTGGAAAACATATTCCCAGGGGCCAAAACTATGGTCTGTGGTGTGATCGAGGGCCGGTGAATGGATGCAGGGGTTGGAAGTTGGGTGTAAGGGAAGTGAAGCATGTACATGGTTTGCACAGTGAGTTGTGGACTTATTTTGAGGGGTTCATTCCATACTGCTCTCTAAATTAAGCCTTTGGAGTCATAGATTTGACCATATTGTATTGTGCTGTGTCTGAGCTGCAGTCCCTCTACAACACCCTGGGGTAAGCGTTATCTGCTTGCTGTCAAGTCCTTTGGGGAGTCAAGTGCACAAATGAAGTAACTTGATTATTGAACTGGAATGAAATAGAATCTTAGGGCTCACAATCTCCTTATAAATTTAGTCTCTTATTTGTAAACATTAGAAGTGCTTAGAAAAAGGCTCTGTTAAGGTTGCAATGCGATAAAATATTCTATGACATAGTCCCCCAACAACAAGGTGTGTAATTCACTGAAGTGGGCAGACACAAACAAGCAACCTCCACCACTAGACATGGGACAATGGCTATGTTTTAGTCATGTCACCATAAGACTTGACATTTAATCCTGGCTTTACCACTTTATCAAAAAATGCTGGTCGTTTAAAGTCCGGACAGGTTCCACAGCACAGTGGCATATCTTTAGTGAGAGTTGTCCCTGAGTCTCACCGTCAGAACTACTCCCATCCCAGTTGTTTGTAAAGAACGAAAGGGAAACTATGGAACCGGAAGGCATATTTTTATTTTAATCCTGGCCTCCCCTTGGAACAAATTGTGCACACAAACATATTTCTCTGCTCATATTTTTCTTAGCAGAGATAGTAAAAACTTAAACTAGACACTGGCGGTACGTATGTGATACAAAAATAGGGCTGTAACCAAACAATCACTTTATTTTACGTATGGGGAGAGAACAAACAGCCTCACAGTTTACTAAAATATAGTGTAGTCAAGAAGTTATAAATCTTGAAACAAGGAGTCGCTTCTTTCTGCACTTCTCTTGCCCCTTTCTGCACCCTTCGTGCCTCTTTCAGAACCTCTGTTGCTTCTTTCTGCACTTCTCTTCCTTCTTTCTGCACCCCTCGTGACTCTTTCAGCACCTCGGTTGCTTCTTTCTGCACTCCTCTTCCTTCTTTTTGCACCTCTCGTGCCTCCTTCTGCACCTCTGTTGCCTCTTTCAGCACCTCTGTTGGTTCTTTCTGCACTGCTCTTGCTTCTTTCTGCACCTCACTTGCCTCTTTCTGCACTTCTCTTGCTTCTTTTTGCACCCCTCCTGCCTATTTCTGTACCTCTCTTGCCTCTTTGTGCACCTCTCCTACCTCTTTCTGCACCCCTCTTGCCTCTTTTTGCACCTCTGTTGGTTCTTTCTGCACTGCTCTTGCTTCTTTCTGCACCTCACTTGCCTCTTTCAGCACCTCTGTTGCTTTTTTCTGCAGATCTCTTGCCCCTTTCTGCACCTCACTTGCCTCTTTCAGCACCTCTTTTGCTTTTTTCTGCAGATCTCTTGCCTCTTTCTGCACTCCTCTTGCCTCTTTCTGCACCTCTCTTGCCTCTTTCTGCACCCCTGTTGCCTCTTTCTGCACCTTTCCTGTCTGTTTCTGCACCTCTCTTGCCTCTTTCTGTACCTCTGTTGCCTCTTTCTGCACTTCTCTTGCTCTTTCTGCACCCTTTGCACCTCTTTCAGCACCTCTGTTACTTCTTTCTGCACTTCTCTTCCTTCTTTCTGCACCCCTCCTGCCTCTTTCTGTACCTCTCTTGTCTCTTTGTGTACCCCTCCTACCTTTTTCTGCACCCCTCGTCTCTTTTTGCACCTCTGTTGGTTCTTTCTGCACTGCTCTTGCTTCTTTCTGCACCTCACTTGCCTCTTTCTGCACTTCTCTTGCTTCTTTCTACACCTCTGTTGCTTCTTTCAGTAATTCTCTTGCCTCTTTCTTCACTTCTCTCCCTTCTTTCTGCACCCCTCCTGCCTCTTTCTGTACCTCTCTGTTGGTTCTTTCTGCATATCTCTTGCTTCTTTCTGCGCCTTTCTTCCTCTTTCTGCACATGTCCTACCTCTGAAGGCATAGTTAGAAATTAGCATTTAAAAAACCTTAGAAATTCACTGAAAAAACCATAGGTTTCAGGGACGTTATAGTTAGAAATTAGCATATAAAAAACCTTTGAAATTCACTGAAAAAAACATAGGTTTCAGGGACGTTATAGTTAGAAATTAGCATTTAAAAAACCTAAAAAATTAACTGAAAAAACCACAGGTTTCAGGGACGTTATAGTTAGTTGGACATTTCACTCGTACAAAACCAGAGAAATTCAGCCGTTATAGTTAGTTGAGCTAACTATAATTCGCGGCCCCTCAATGCACTGCTGATGACGTCACATATTACATCATTCATGACATGGTCAGTGACATCACTGATGACATCTCAAATGACATCACTGATGACATCATCCACCTGATAATCTGATGCGAATGTATGATGATACAACGCATACCATCACAACGCGGTATGTTATATCGCGGTCTTGACAACGCAAGTCGTTACATCGACTTGCGCTGGAGGGCGCTGGACTTAGGAATAGTGTGAATTACTATTCCAACTCCAACCTACGTACAGTAGGGAAGGTGTTGGAATAGTAATTCACACTATTCCTTAGTCTAGAGCGCCCTCCAGTGCAAGTCGATGTAACGACTTGCGTTGTCAAAACCACGATGTAACCATACCGCGTTGTAATGGTTTCGTGGTAAAGGATGTTTCCCATCTGATGCACCTCCTCACAGCTTAATATAACCTTTGATACACCCACTCAAAAATACAGACTACCATTTTTGAAACCATAAACACACCAATACCAGTTACTACATACCCACTCACTGATTCCTAGGTCTACACACACATCCACTCATTCACCCATACAGTCACTCATACATGCAGTCACTCATCAATACAACGCTATCATATGCACTCATACACCTATACAGACACTCACACACCGCCACTCATCCATAGAGTTACTCACACACCTAGTCAATCATGCAAAGAATCAATCACACTCCCATTTACTCACCTATACAGTTATACACACACCACCTCACTTATTCATACAGATACTAACACATACTTACTCTCTAATACAATCACTGATACAAGCACACACTCATCCATACAGCCACTCTCACAATCACTCTCTCTCACATATAGTGATTTATATACTCCAACACTCACATATACTGCCTTTCACATATGTAGTTACTCACACATGTACCACTGAGACATCCATTCACTCACCAACACACCCATACACACACTCACCCACCCATACAGCCCTTCACAGATGCACTCTTGAACCCATACACCCAGTGAATTACCCACTCACACATCTATGCACAGAGTCACACACCCCCCACCCACCCACACAGACACTCAGGCACCCATACAGATACTCAGACAACCAATCAGTAACCCATATAGACACTCATGTAGCTACTCACCAACCCATGCAGCCGCTTACACACCAACTGACAGACTGATACAGACATTTAAACAGTTTACTCACTAACCCATGCATTCAGTAAGACACGTTTAATCAGTCACTTATACAGTCAGTCACGCACCTACTAAATCATCTATTCAGACACTCATACACCCATTCATACTTCAATACACCTTGGCATATATATATATATAAAACATATTTAAACTTTACAGAAACACAGTCACTGGATGATGTCATCAGTGATGTCATTTGAGATGTCATCAGTGATGTCACTGACCATGTCATGAATGATGTAATATGTGACGTCATCAGCAGTGCATTGCGGGTGCGCGAGTTATAGTTAGCTCAACTAACTATAACAGCCGAATTTCTCTGGTTTTGTACAAGTGAAATGTCCAACTAACTATAACGTCCCTGAAACCTGTGGTTTTTTCAGTGAATATATATATATATATATATATATATATATATAAAGCTCCAGGTTGCCCCTCTCATAGAAACGCACTCCACAGTGTTCAGGAGAAATCCTTTTATTGGCAAAAATGCCTCCAGACGCTTTCAATCTCCCCAGCTGTAACGTCGATATGGCCTGACGCGTTTCGAAGCCTCAAATGCTTCTTCCTCAGAGGCTCGACGAACAGCCATGCATTGATAGGCACACCTCCTTTATGTAAATGCCACGCCCTCAGATGGGCAAAGATTTCTGGATCTTGTGGTATGCCTAAACTGTTCGTGGATGTATGATGCGTCTGGGCGCTGAGGCCCATGGAGGGCTTTTGAATTTGAACTGCCAGTGTTAATTACAATGCGCCTCCCCGGGGCTTTATTGATTATGTGCGGGGGCACACAGCCCCCCCGCAGCCCCGGGGACCGCCACCTCCCCGGGGCTTGAAAAACAAAATGCGTGGGGGGTTCCCAATCCCCCCCATGCTGCCCCAGGGACCGCCACCTCCCCGGGGCTCTTTATCTCTTTTTAAAAGATTTGTGTGGGGGGATCGAGCCCCCCACATGCCCCGGGGACCACCACCTCCCCAGGGCACTAAATATTTAAAATGGGGGGTCCGATACGGACCCCCAAACCCCGGGGACCACCACCTCCCCGGGGTATAGAAAATGAAGGGAGGGGGGCTGCCCGGTCCCCCTCCTGGAGCCCTCGATGGCCCTGGGGACCGCCACCCCCCAGGGCCGGCTCCTACAATGTCCCGGGGTGCCCACCCCCGGGACATTGCTGTTTGCTATGGCAGGGCGGGAGCCGTACGGCTCCCGCCCTGTCATAGCAAACTCTGCTTTGGCTTTTGGAAGCGAGAGCAGGGAAACCTGCTCTCGCTTCCAAAAGCCAAAGCAGAATTGCTTTTCCACAAGGGGAGCTGCATGTCAGCAGCTCTCCGTGTTGTACCTGCTAGTTATAGTGCTTGGAAACAGCAGAAGTGTGGTATGAAACAATGAAGCATTATATTAAAATGAAGCAGTAGCAGTGTAGTACTAGTAGTAGTATAGTAGAAGTAGTAGTAGTATAGTAGTAGTACTAGTAGTAGTAATAGTAGAAGTTGTTGTAGTAGTATATTAGAAGTTGTACTACTTCTAGTATAGTAGTAGTTGTAGTAGTAGTAATAGCTCCACCCTAATTCTGGCTCCATGCTGTTTCCCTGAGCTGAGATAATCTGGAGTCCTGCATGACATGGAAAGGTACTGCTTTAGGGAACGAAGAAGCCAGACATAATCGTTGCATCTTCTTGACCCGCCTGAACCATATTTACTACACGTCGTCTCGCTGAAAACTGCGAGTGTATGTATTTCACTGAAACCTAAGTTATTTGATTACTTTTCTGGATACCCAATAAATAATAAAGCAATATAGGAAAGAAATTGTGCCCCAATTTCTAAGAAATCAACGTTCCTGTGCTTTGCATGAGGCTGATGACACTTTTAACATGACCAAAGATTCCACATGTATTGTTTGTGTCAATTACCACAATAATGTGATCCCTTCTACATTTACTAGTGTTTATCCAGACACTTACCTTCTGCACGTATACACAGTCTCATTATGCTGAAATTCAGGAATAGTTCTTTGTTAATCTCGGTGAGACAAGAGGGATGTTTGTTTTATTTTATGTGCATTTGGGTTTAAAGTTTTTTTGCCAGGAAAATATTTTTTTCTAGTTTTAAAAATATAAAGAATCTGTCTCTGTGTCATTGGGAGTTTGAAGAAAACTTTCTAAATAGTTTGGATTATTTTAGATATCGTTTATTCACTTCTTTGTAAGGGGAGGGCATGTGGCATCTCCATCACCTGAACCAAAGAAAACAGAGCATGCCCCCTTCTTGTGATGGCATCACATATTTTTGGGAATGTGTGGTAACAACGATTTCACCCATGGTGCAAACAGATCAAAAGCTCTAAAAGAGGGAGAGTGTAAAATGAAAAGCAGTTACTAGCGAAAGAGCTCCCAGGGCACTTACTGATGCACCAGACAGCAGTGGTACTCCACCATAGCACCAGCTCACTGTGTACAACCATAATATCAAGATTTAATTTTGTCCGGCCAAAATATTGTATGCAAAATATCAACTCCCACTGTAACATGAAGGTATGTATAAAGCAAAGTATAGACTTAGTATTATTAACTCCACATTCATTATGTATGTATATATATATATATATATATATATATTCACTGAAAAACCATAGGTTTCAGACACGTTATAGTTAGAAATTAGCATTTAAAAACCTTTGAAATTCACTGAAAAAACCATAGGTTTCAGGCACGTTATAGTTAGAAATTAGCATTTAAAAACCTTAGAAATTCACTGAAAAACCATAAGGTTTTAGGGACAGTTATAGTTAGTTGGAAATTGCACTCGTACAAAACCCGTGAAATTCCCCCGTTATAGTTAGTTCAGGTAACTATAACTCGCGCCCCAGCAATGCACTGCTGATGACGTCACATATTACATCACTCATGACATGGTCAGTGACATCACTGATGACATCACTGATGACATCTCAAATGACATCACTGATGACATCACTGATGACATCATCCAGTGACTGTGTGTTTCTGTAAAGTTTAAATATGTTTAATATATATAGGGAAAGGCGTATTGAAGAATGAGTGGGTGTAGAAGCGCCTGAATGGATGATTTAGTAGATGCGTGACTGAGTCTATAAGTGAGTGATTAAACGAATCTTACTGGATGCATGGGTGAGTGACTAAACTGTGTGAATGTCTGTATCCGTCTGTCTGTTGTTGTGTAAGCAACTGCATGGGTTTCTGACTAGCTAAATGAGTGTCTATATGGGTTATGGATTGGTTCTCTGAGTATCTGTATGGGTGCCTCAGTGTTTGTGTGGGTGGGGTGTGCGACTCTGTGCATAGATGTGTGAGTGGGTGATTCACTGGGTGCATGGTTTCAAGAGTGCATCGGTGATGGACTGTATGGGTGGGTGAGTGTGTGTATGGGTGTGTTAGTGATTGAATGTATATCTCAGTGGTACATGTGTGAGTAACTACATATGTGAAAGGCAGTATATATGTGTGTTGGAGTATATAAATGGCTATAAGTGAGAGTGTGTGATTGTGAGAGTGGCTATATGGATGAGTGTGTGTGCTTGCATCAGTGATTGCATAGGAGTGTAAGAATGTGCTAGTATTTTTATGAGTAAGTGAGCTGGTGTGTATAACTGTATAGGTGAGTAAATTGGAGTGTGATTAATTATTTGCATGACTGACTAGGTGTGTGAGTACCTCTATGGATGAGTTGCGTTGTGTGAGTGTTTATATAGGTGTATGAGTGCATATGATAGTCCTGTACTGAGTGACTGTAAGTATGAGTGACTGTACGGGTGAGTGAGTAGATGTGTGTGTGTAGACTTAAGAATCAGTGAGTGGGTATGTACTTATTGGTATTGGAGTGTGTATGGTTTTGAGAATGGCAGTCTGTAATTTAGAGTGGGTGTATCAAAACTTATATTAGGGTGTGAGAAGATGCATTAAATTCTCACATGGATGATGTCATCAGTGATGTCATCAGTGATGTCATTTGAGATGTCATCAGTGATGTCATCAGTGATGTCACTGACCATGTCATGAGTGATGTAATATGTGACGTCATCAGCAGTGCATTATGGGGCGCGAGTTATAGTTACCTGAACTAACTATAACGGGGAATTTCACGGGTTTTGTACGAGTGCAATGTCCAACTAACTATAACTGTCCCTAAAACCTTATGGTTTTTTCAGTGAATTTCTAAGGTTTTTTAAATGCTAATTTCTAACTATAACGTGCCTGAAACCTATGGTTTTTTCAGTGAATTTCAAAGGTTTTTTAAATGCTAATTTCTAACTATAACGTGTCTGAAACCTATGGTTTTTTCAGTGAATTTCAAAGGTTTTTTAAATGCTAATTCCTAACTATAACATGTCTGAAACCTACGGTTTTTTCAGTGAATTTCAAAGGTTTTGTAAATGACAATTTTTAAATGTATTAATTGTTATATTTATTTTTTTCATACTGATTTACTACATTTTTAGAAACAATTTTTTTTTACATATTTTATTTTTTAAATTACATTGTAATTACATTATACATTGCAAAAAATACTTTCTCAGAATGAATTACTTTAGTTTAAATACTTTGCACATAGGCAATAGACTTTTAAGTACAGTAGTTACAGTTGTTGCAATGGGCAACACATTTTCAAACACAATGCAACATTCAGCTCAATGTGAATTTCTAGTTAAATGCAATTAGTTACTTTATGGATTACTTTTCTAACCACAGGACTGGATCCTAGATTCAGTCCTGGGACATCTCCTGTAAACAGTTGAGTAAAAGCGTTTTGGTTACAGTAGTGATTTTTAAGGAATATTATTGTATTTTAAAAGTTGACACTTTGAAACTTTTTCTCATAGAATCACCAATGTTATCCTATGGAAGGAAATTCACTTAGCAGGTAAAAACTGTTATCGTTACTTTTTCTTACTCAGTGTTGGATCCTGGATCCAGCACTGGTGCATCTCCTGTAAACAGTTGAAAGAATGCGTTTAAGTCATACAGGCGATTTTTAAGGAATATTTGTAGTTTGTGAAAATCGACACTTTGAAACTTTTCTGCTGAAAACCAGACAATGGATTCCTATGGAAGAAAATATAAGTTACTGGTAAGTACGGTTAAAATTACTTTTCAGGGTCAGTGCTGGGCTAAAAGATGCAGCACTGAGGTCTCTCCTGATAACAGGTGAGTAAATCGGAATTCGTATTTTCGGCTGATTTTAGAGGAATATTTTAAAGTTCCAAAACTCCACACTTAGAAGAATTTCCAAGTGAAACCAGTCAATGTCAGCCTAAGGAAGGAAATTCAAGTTACTGGTAAGTACAGTTAAAATTACTTTTCAGGACCAGTACTGGGCTGAAAGATGCAGCACTGAGGTCTCTCCTGATAACAGGTGAGTAAATCGGAATTCGTATTTCGGCTGATTTTAGAGGAATATTTGTATGTTTCAAAAATCAACACTTAGAAACTTTTTCAGCAAAAAGCAGGCAATGATATCCTATGGAAGGAAATTCAAGTTACTGGTAAGTACGGTTAAAATTACTTTTGAGGATCAGTACTGGGCTGAAAGATGCAGCACTGAGGTCTCTCCTGATAACAGGTGAGTAAATCGGAATTCGTATTTCGGCTGATTTTAGAGGAATATTTGTATGTTTCAAAATCAACACTTAGAAACTTTTTCAGCAAAAAGCAGGCAATGATATCCTATGGAAGGAAATTCAAGTTACTGGTAAGTACGGTTAAAATTACTTTTCAGGATTAGTACTGGGCTGAAAGATGCAGCACTGAGGTCTCTCCTGATAACAGGTGAGTAAATCAGAATTCGTAGTTCGGCAGATTTTAGAGGAATATTTGCACAATGGTGAAGGGAGGGGCGGGGCCTGAGGTGACATCTGTGCAAACGCGCCCCGTGGCGCGTTTTAAGTCGGGGGATTAACTCCCCTTGAATCCTGAGGGTCCCTGGGGTGCAACTAGCCCACCAGCTACCTCCATTAAGCGCCACAGAGCTGCGTTGCAGAGAGGTGTAAAAGGGGCGTGGCCTCTGTACACCTCTCTGCAAGGCAGCCCCTGGCGCATACTGGAGGTTCCTGGTGGGCTAGTTGGCCCCCAGGGACCCCCAGTATTCAAGGGAATTACTTCCCTTCTTAAAACGCGCCAGGGGGCGCGTTTGCAGAGTACTGCAGGAGGGGGGCGGGCCTCCGGCACGATGCCGTTTTTTTTTTTTTTTAATGGGAGGGGGCTGCGTGGCCCCCTTCCTCGGCCACTTTTGGCCCCGGGGACCCCATCCCCGGGGCCTGAGCATTTTTTTTGTTTTATTTAAAAATAAATAAAAAAATGGGAAGGGGCCGCGTGGCCCCCTTCCTTGGGCCTCTATTGGCCCCGGGGACCCCATCCCCCGGGCATGCCCTCTTTTTAAATAAAAATATGGAGGGGGCTGCGTGGCCCCCTCCTCAGGCCATTTAAGGCCCCGGGGACCCCATCCCCGAGGCCGGATTTGCCCTTATTTTTTTTATTTTATTTTATTTTATTTTTTTATTTGGGAGGGGGTGTGTGGCCCCCTCCCGGGCCACTTATGGCCCCGGGGACCCCATCCCCCAGGGCCTGGCCTCTGGTTGGGGATTGTGGGGGTCCCCAATCCCCCACAGTCCCGCCGGCTCCCGCGTCCTATGGGAGCCGGCATTGCTTTTCCACATGGGGAGCAGCTAAGATGCTGCTCCCCATGTGGAAAGCAATTGGTTTGCATTTTGAAAGAGAAGGCAGGTTTCCTGCTCTCTCTTTCAAAATGCAAACCAAGTTTGCTATGACAGGGCGGGAGCCGCGAGCCACCACCCCGGACCACCACCACCACCACCTCCCCGGGGCTTGGGGGTCCAAAACGGACCCCCATTTTCAATTTTCTTAGTGCCCCGGGGAGGTGGTGGTCCCCGGGGCGTGTGGGGGGGCTGGAGCCCCCCACACAGATTTTTAAAAAAGCCCCGGGGAGGTGGTGGTCCCGGGCTGCGGGAGGGCTCAGAGCCCTCCCGCACCATTTATGATAAAGCCCCGGGGGTGGTGGTCCCCGGGCTTGGGGGCCCTTAGAGGCCCCCATACATATAATAAACCCCCACAGCATGCCCCCGGGACTTGGCCCACCCGGGGGCAAATTTACATCGAAGCGCGGGATCCGCGCACCCTGAGCGCATCCTGCCGATTTTTTTTAAAAAAAATGCTTTTTTTTGCGCAGGGGGTCCTTGTGTAAGGCCTAGGGGGTTAGGATGTTTCTACCCTGCCCCCTTTGTGCGCCTTGCGCACTTGTTTCTGTCCCTCGGTTCTACCGAGGGACAAAATGGCTGCCAACACTTCCTGAATCGGAATGTTGACAGCCAGCTGACAGCCAATTAGCATGCAGCTCGTGATCGGGACGGTGCGCGCAGGGTGCGCTGAGGGTACGCGGATCCGACGCGCCCATAGATATATATGTGACTTTACTTGTGAATTTCTCAGGAACTACTGAACGGATTTACACCATTTAAGCAAAAGGCACCAGTCTGAACCAAGGGCTACCTCTTTGCCAAATTTGGTGTAATTCCGTTCAGCAGTTCGGGCTGTAGCTGCGACTGAAGGTTCCTATGGAAAAATGAATGGGGAAAACGCGTTTTGGGACCCCCCTTTTTTCTCGGCCCCCGCTTGACGTATCACCCCGAGACTTTCAGGGTAGGAGCGGAGCGCCCCAACAAGTTGTAAACTTTCGTGAAGATTCGTCAACCGGCTCCAACGTTATTTCAAATAGAATGTCGCGGATTTCCTATGGATAATAGGTCCTAACTATAACTATCTACTGGCGACCGCCAGTAGATAATATATATATATATATCGTGATCAAGGCTGCTGTGAGCAGTTGAAACGCGTAGACAGCCACTCTGTACGCTTTGTAATAAACATCTGCTGTACAATTTGCCAAGGAGTTCGTCCATATCCTTGTGTCTGAAGTTTGGATACATTGTTATATATATATATATATATATATATATATATATATATATCCCAACAAAAAGAGTTTGCCCCAATGATGGTGCCCACACGGGTGAGTATTTCTGTATTCATTTATTGAAGACTGCAGCATCAAACAGAAGAAAGGCCAACAGCAATAGTCTCTAGCCGACGCATTTCGGGCCCCCGCCCTTAGTCACTGGCTCAGTTCTACAGCTTTGCATCCGCCATTAGTGCGCCCTTATTTCATCAAGTACCTGCCTCAGTGGGCGTGGCTGCTCCCGCGGCCCTCTGGTACTTGTGGTGCTTACACTTGTATTCCTCTAGTGAGTTGGCGTGCAGGCTGTGATACAAATTATAAAATACCACAGTGGGTTGCTGCGACCTTGTTGCTTCTGCTCCGTTGTCATAATCAGCCTCCGAAACAGCACCTGTCCCGTAACTGGTGTACCGCTTCGGCAACACCCGGGTCCGTTTCTCACAGCAGGGCTTCCATCACGGCACAGCCAGCCGCTAAACATCCCAACAAAAAGAGTTTGCCCTAACAGCAATAGTCTCTAGCCGACGCGTTTGGTAACACCGATTTCACCCATGGTGTATGTATGTATGTAGAGAATTTATAGAGCGCAGGAATCACCCCCGAAGGGGTATCTCCGCGCTAAACAATAGAAACAGGTCAGTCAGGAACAGATTCCCATAGCTCAAGCCTTGAATAATTCCGTCTTCAGGAGTTTTCTGAAACGGGGAAGACTAGGACATTTGCGTAAATCCTCTGGCAGAGAATTCCAGCATATTGGCGCCAGATAGGCCACAGTTTTGCCTCCGGATCGTTTTTTCTTAAAACGAGGGACCACCAATAACTTTTTGCCTTCCGATCTGAGACACCGATTCGGGCAGTACACTTTGAACTTATCCGCCATATAACTCGGGCTAGTGCCATAAAGAGCTCTGTGGGCAAAGCAACAGAGCTTAAACTTTACTCTCTGGCGAATTGGGAGCCAATGGAGAGTTTTCAATAATGGCCCGGGGGAGGTGCGGGGTGGTTTGTTAAGAGTTAGGCGTGCAGCCACATTCTGGACGATCTGCAGTCTGCTAAGAGAAGACTCGTTCGCTGATGCCAATAAAGCATTACAATAGTCCAGGCGACCTATAATCAAAGCCTGAATTAAGGTTCTGCGTACAGTTAGGGGTAGCCACCTGAACACTCTGCGCAGCAGGCTCAAAGTATGATAACAGGTCCCGGCAGTGGTCATAACTTGATCCTTCATCGATAGATGTGCATCCAACCTGACCCCTAGATTTTTTGCCACCGAAGTTGGTAGAGGGCGGGGCCTAGCACTGTCGGCCACCACTCAGGGGACCAGGAAGTTGATGCAGCACCAAACAGAAGGATCTCAGTTTTGGCCGCATTTAACTGCAGAAAGTGTTCAGTCATCCATTCTGCTATGGCAGACATGCCATTAGCAAAGCGCTGATCGACGAACTCCGTGTCCTTATCGAAGGACAGGAGTAATTGTGTGTCGTCAGCGTAGGAGAACGGCGTAAAGCCGTACTTTCGGATGACTTTAGCAAGGAGGGCCACATAGATGTTAAACAAAGTAGGGCTCAGACAGGAGCCCTGGGGCACCCCCTTACTAAGCTTCATAGTTTGGGATTGAAAAGGGCCTAGATTGATGGTCTGCGTGCGACGCTCGAGAAAGCTGACCAACCAATCGAGAGCTATCCCCTGCAGACCGGCCTCTCTCAGTCGAAGTATCAGTTTCTGATGAGAGACCGTGTCGAAGGCTGCTGTTAGATCCAACAAAACCAACATCACTCCTTTGTTATCATCCACGGCCATTTTTATATACTCCGTGACCCCAATGAGAGTTGTCTCGGTGGAGTAGTTGGATCTAAACCCCGATTGTGAAGGGTCAAGGATACCATTTGCCTCAAGATAGTCCATTAATTGAGTATTAACATAACTCTCCGCCAATTTGACCATAAGCGGAAGGAGCGAAATGGGACGGTAATTGGAGAGCACTTCGGCCGGTACCTGATCTTTCTTCTTGATAGGCAATACTTGGGCGACTTTCCAATCTAGAGGCACACTGCCTTCATTCAACGATGAATTTAAGATCTCTGCAATTGGGGCGGCCAAAAGAGGGGCAAGGAAAGCAAATTTGTGGGCGGGCATTATATCCAAAGGAGATCCTGATTTTGCCTTTTTTAACATAGCTTCCACTTTAGAGACCTCAATATCCTTAAAGTGTGTCAAACCTTCACCTGAGCCTACAAGGGGTGCTAAGTCAGGTGTAGTAGATGGCACCTGGTAAACGTCTTGAGGGAATTGTTGATAGATCTGGTTGATTTTATCGTTGTTATGGTGCAAACAGATCAAAAGCTCTAAAAGAGGGAGAGTGCAAAATGAAAAGCAGTTACTAGCGAAAGAGCTCCCAGGGCACATACTGATGCACCAGACAGCAGTGGTACTCCACCATAGCACCAGCTCACTGTGTACAACCATAATATCAAGATTTAATTTTGTCCGCCCAAAATATTGTATGCAAAATATCGACTCCCACTGTAACATGAAGGTATGTATAAAGCAAAGTATAGATTTAGTATTATCAACTCCACATTCATTATGTATATATATATATCGTGATCAAGGCTGCTGTGAGCAGTTGAAACGCGTAGACAGCCACTCTGTACGCTTTGTAATAAACATCTGCTGTACAATTTGCCGAGGAGTTCGTCCGTATCCTTGTGTCTGAAGTTTGGACCCATTGTTGTATATATATATATATATATATATATATATGCACCAAACACCACTCTCAGCACCTCCTTCCTGCGAACTGCAAGAAACGGACCACCAGGATAAATTCGGCAACTTGTTGTTTTATTATTCTCACTCCTCAATCTCCATGACGCGTTTCGGGCATCAAGTGCCCTTGATCACATAAAGAGAGTGCAGTACGCCATACATTTTATATGCTCAGTGAAAACACCCACGTGACCATAAACAAAGAGAAAACACTTTCGTTTTGAGATCGCTCATTCACATATGTATAATCTTGCCATATACTTAATTGTAAAACATTTTGTGGGTATAATTAAATACTTTATCATTGTACTTTCAATTAACCCAACAATTATATTTGTGTGCAATGAGTAAATAAATAAATAAATACATTATTCATTAAATATTTAAATATGCATAAATAATTAAAATATACATATCACACAAATATAAAAGCAAATATAAATACTTATGTGCAAAACATTAGAGACATATTTATATGTTAATATTTCAGCATAAATGCTCATGCCTTATCCACATTTACTATGCAATTCTTTCCTACCTGCTTAAATGCTATTGTATTAAGCGTTTTTCAAACCTATGAATTCTTTAATTTTTATACTTAGGCATATATATATATATATATATATATATATATATATATATATATATATATATATATATATATATATATATAAGGCATTTCTTAGTTGTTTCTGAGCAATAATTTCTAATTTAAAGTGCTTTCTGTAAATCCTGTGCAAAAATTGTGTTATTTGTAAGATAAAGTGCATAGTGCTTTATATATAAATAAATAACCCAAAAAGTGTTAATGCTTGTGCTATTTTCCTAATAATACTCAATCGGATGTTAAAAAGCATTTTATAATATCTATTTACAATTTTGTTCGCAGCGGATGAGTTTTTATCAAACCCTATTTTAAATGTCGCTGTATTTGCAACTATGTAATCATTATTGATCTTAATTTGATATATAAAGTGAGGACAGTGCATCTCATAAATGTATTGGAATGAAATCTGTAATTTACAGTTCTAAAAAACTATATGTTAATAATTAATTAGAAATCTATAGACTACACTCAATCAATCCATATATAAATCAACTACAGAAAGGTGTGCATATCTTCAGTATTATTCAATCCATTAGGTGTCTTGCTGTCGAGTTCTAAAATAAATCTTGTTTCTAGTTGTCTCAACAGTCGCTCCCTATTTCCCCCTCTACGTAGGACTGGGATCGCATCAATGACATAGTATGTTAGGCATTTAACATCTCTATTGTGGGCTTCTTTAAAGTGTCGAGCTACCGGGTAGGACGGATCACTATTAACGATTGCCCTTAGGTGCTGAAATATTCTGACATGCACCTGCAGCTTTGTACTTCCCACATATCTAAGCCCACAGGTGCATGTCAGAACGTAAACCGCATGATCCGTCCTGCAATTATAATTACCTCTAATGGCAATCTCATTCTGCCTAAATTGAGTCATATAGTTAGTAGTGTTGACTCCAAACTTGCAGGCTCGACATGATGAGCATTTGAAGAAGCCTTGCCTGGGTTTTAGCCAAGTGCCACTGATGCCTAACTCTGGACTGTTTTTAGCTAATCTTGACCCCATGGAATGTGTTTTTCTGAATGTGACAATCGGGTTGCTTGGGAGTCTAGAGCCAAGGACATTGTCTGTAAGGACAATAGGCCAATTTTTCTTGATTATAGCCCTTATTTTCCTTTCTTGTAGACTGTATGTGGTTATCAGTCTTGGTGTCTTTTCTTCTTCCTCAGCAGGAATTCCACCCTTCTCCTCTGTTTGTGAAAGCAGTGATATTCTCGTTCGTTTTTCAGCTTTATCTACTGCCTCAGTCAGTATCCTGTCACTATAGCCTCTTCTTTTAATCTTATGAGGGTTTGTTTGCAGCTCTCGAAATCCTTCGATGAGCTGCAAATACGTTTCAATCTTGAAATTTCACCATATGGGATACTGCTGATAAGGTGCTTTGGATGCGCACTATGTAATGTTGCATTCCCTGCTGTCGGTTTCCTATACAAGGTAGTTGCCAATTTTCCTTCACTGATATATACACTTTCATCTAAAAATTCAATTTTAGAGTTACTTATCTGTGATGTAAAATTCAGATTCATAGAGTTGACATTAATTGTTTCAACAAAATGCCTAGCACTCTCCATGTCACCATTCCATACAAGAAAAACATCATCGATGTAACGTAACCAATGAATAATTTTTTGGGCAAAGAGCTCATGGTGCTGCTTCATGAGGACCTGTTCCTCCCAGTAGCCTACGTGCAAACACGCATCCCAGTCCTACGTAGAGGGGGAAATAGGGAGCGACTGTTGAGACAACTAGAAACAAGATTTATTTTAGAACTCGACAGCAAGACACCTAATGGATTGAATAATACTGAAGATATGCACACCTTTCTGTAGTTGATTTATATATGGATTGATTGAGTGTAGTCTATAGATTTCTAATTAATTATTAACATATAGTTTTTTAGAACTGTAAATTACAGATTTCATTCCAATACATTTATGAGATGCACTGTCCTCACTTTATATATCAAATTAAGATCAATAATGATTACATAGTTGCAAATACAGCGACATTTAAAATAGGGTTTGATAAAAACTCATCCGCTGCAAACAAAATTGTAAATAGATATTATAAAATGCTTTTTAACATCCGATTGAGTATTATTTGGAAAATAGCACAAGCATTAACACTTTTTGGGTTATTTATTTATATATAAAGCACTGTGCACTTTATCTTACAAATAACACAATTTTAGCACAGGATTTACAGAAAGCACTTTAAATGAGAAATTATTGCTCAGAAACAACTAAGAAAAAACATAGAAATGCCTAATATATATATATATATGCCGACGTATAAAAATTAAAGAATTCATAGGTTTGAAAAACGCTTAATACTGTCGGATCTGAAGTCCAATCCACGTGAGATTCCACAGGAGCAAAGAAGCTAGTTCCCCCCCACTTTTAGACAACAACTCCTGGAGGAGGTATAGTGACTCACTCACAAGACGCTGCTCACCAAAAGTAAGGGGAATAACGCATAGAGTGACCACCACTCTTTCCCCAAAGATGACACCAGGTAACGTGGTAGTGGGGAGCTGGTTCCACAGAGATGCTAAACAAATAAAGAAATAACAAATAAGACTGGCTTTACTCTTCATGAACTAAACAGCAGTCAAGAACATTAATGCATGTCATTTCCTAACTTATGCAGTTCACTTACCAGCGAGAGAGTTCCAGGAATTCTTGAAATTTCCCAGCGTCGTATGAGAGCACAAACAAGGCTCAACTAATGATAGACCAGGAAGGACGGATGAGGTGAATACTAAAAAAAGGAGCTACTAAGGGACGTCAAACACAACCACTCACTTCCACAATCATTCAAGGTCACATTGGGTAAATTCAAAAGAGGGAGAGTCCACTAGCTTTTAAGGGGTGCGGGAAACCTAAGAAATACTGACCGGCTCCTATGAGGAAGAAGGAGCGGAGCAGCCTAGCCTTCAACAAAAAAAGACTAAATACTAAAGGGCTCTCTAGCGTAGCGGGCTGACCGGCTCCGTAGGGGAGAGGAGCGGACCAGCGGAGCAGACGCTCTCGTGAGGGCGGATCAGAAAAAGATGGCGTGGCGCGCTGGCCGGCTCCGTGGGGAGAGGAGTGGATCAGCAGAGCACACGCTTTTGGAAAGGCGGATCAGAAAAAGATGGCGTGGCGCGCTGGCCGGCTCCGTGGGGAGAGGAGCGGATCAGCGGCGCACACGCTTTCACGAAGGCGGGTCAGCAATAGATGGCGTGGCGCGCTGGCCGGCTCCGTGGGGAGAGGAGCGGATCAGCGGCGCACACGCTTTCACGAAGGCGGGTCAGCAATAGATGGCGTGGCGCGCTGGCCGGCTCCGTTGGGGAGAGGAGCGGATCAGCGGCGCACACGCTCTTCGGAGAGGGAACAGAACTTCTAGGGGGTATCAAAAAGTTGCTAAGGTAACTCGGGATAGAAAAGTTCAGGCCGGATACCAGGAATCAATCCACAGAGCAAGTACTCGAATCGGAGCTCGGAGGGGGCGTGGTCACTAGTTAGGGATAGTAAGCCAAGCATTGGCAGCTGGGTGAGACGGCCTCTTATAGCAGTTAGGGGTCGTCTCAAAAAGAACTCACTCCGTGAACTAACGAGGGAAATACACATGCATTAAGGTACCGACATTTCTCAAACTAGGTCACCCGCTGCCTGAACCCTAACAAATACTATAGCATTTAAGCAGGTAGGAAAGAATTGCATAGTAAATGTGGATAAGGCATGAGCATTTATGCTGAAATATTAACATATAAATATGTCTCTAATGTTTTGCATATAAGTATTTATATTTGCTTTTATATTTGTGTGATAATATGTATATTTTAATTATTTATGCATATTTAAATAATTAATGAATAATTTATTTATTTATTTATTTACTCATTGCACACAAATATAATTGTTGGGTTAATTGAAATTACAATGCTAAAGTATTTAAATATACCCACAAAATGTTTTACAATTAAGTATATGGCAAGATTATACATATGTGAATGAGCGATCTCAAAACGAAAGTGTTTTCTCTTTGTTTATGGTCACGTGGGTGTTTTCACTGAGCATATAAAATGTATGGCGTACTGCACTCTCTTTATGTGATCAAGGGCACTTGATGCCCGAAACGCGTCATGGAGATTGAGGAGTGAGAATAATAAAACAACAAGTTGCCGAAATTATCCTGGTGGTCCGTTTCTCGCAGTTCGCCGGAAGGAGGTGCTGAGAGTGGTGTTTGGTGCATCAATATACGGAAGTAAGGTTGCTTCCGGCAAACGGACCCCTCCCTCCAAGTAGGAAGCAGCCCGCAACCTAACCAAATATATATATATATATATATATATATTTTTTTTTTGGGAAAGGTAAGTAGATGTGGATTTGATAGCAATACATCTATACTTCTCTTCATGATATAGGGTCGTTGATATTCTGGAAACAATATTTAGACAAAGCAATATTTTTGTTGTTGATTTGCAGGCATACAACCGAGCTCAGTTCTAATACTTTCCTTTTCACGGCACTAGGCAGAGCACTAGTCCATAATTATAGATCTTTTCCTCTAACTCACACTAATTCTGTGTGTGCTTCGCAGTGTCTTGCCAATGAGAACGTTGATTCTGATGTCAGAATACAAAGCAATGAAGCAAAGAGCTCACTCTAGGAAGGTCACAATGTGCAAAAAACAAGGCCTAAGAACCCTCAAAAATCGAAAAACACTAATCAGATTCTGTGTGCAGCAGCTGAAGTAAAAGGTTCCTTCAGCAGTGTCAACAAGATAAACTCTTTTTCTAGGACATGATGTGACAACATAGATTTCTGCAAACTACCAGATGTGGCGCAATGCACATGAAAAATCTTGACAACGCTGTGAAGGCAAAAGCTGTGAAATAATTACCATCAATGACAAATCTGAAAAAAATGCATCAGAGCAAGAGCTAATTAGAGCGTATTTGCCTATTATATTGATTACACCTTGTCAGTTATTGTAAGATATCCAATCCGACCATGAGAACATGAAAGCAAAGAAAACATGTATTTATTCCATCGATTTTTTCAAGTGTGGTGACCAGCGTTGACAGGTGTGGGCATAAGGCAGTCTGATTTGTCTCTCGCAGGCAAATGCCAGGCTCACCGTTTGGCCACCAATACCGTAAGTATGATTTGTGAGGCATTCTGTGTCCAACGGGGCCTGTTCAGGCTGTAGCACAAGGACTGGCAGAGTGAGGAGGAAGTGGCGTTATGGGCAGAGTTGCCAACTTTGGAACTATGGAACGAGGTTCGAGTCTCAATGTCACCTCAGTATCCTGTGATTCTGGGCAGGTCACTTAACCTCCCTGTGCCTAAAAAATGAATGGGACCTTGTGTAATGTAATTGGTGCTCATGTAAAGTGCTTCAAAACCGTTGAGATGAGTTTGCACTATATAAAACTGCAACAAAAAAACAAGAAAACTCTGCTGGACAGTCTGTATGCTCCTTCGCCTCATCTTTATGCATGAAAAGCAGTAAAGCTGCATGGCTCAGCGAGCTAATCTCTCTTTGTTGACATTTGGTGCAACCAGTAGACCACAAGTTTGAAATCCCGTTAACCTAGCTCAGCACTATATCCTTTCAATGCCACTACATTGAGTATCAATACATTAAGTAATACAGCTGCTAACCTAGCCTATATTTGGTCTTTGCCTAGTTTCATGCTGTCCCTCCAAGGAAACTACTGGCTCAGCTTCATCTCGTACAGTTTCAGCACGCGTCTCAAAGTGTTGACAGAAACATTTTTAATTTATTTGCAATTATGGCCACCAGCAGTAAATGCAGCACACAGGATCTTCATTGCTTGACCAGCCACATCTTTCGCCAATAAAGAAGCTTGAAATGTCATGTACATTTCATCTCCATCCACTTATATTATCTTCAGTCTTAATCTAACATCACGGCATCTCTGGTCTATCCTGTCATCTCATGCCCAGTCTACTGACGACCATGACCAACACTTGTGTTTGTCTAACAAAAGCCAACACATTTGGAATAGCCTTTTAGCTTGAGCCTGTCTCTAGTATTTGTCCAAACCTGCCCAAAGCCATGGCAGAGCCTGTAACATTTGAGCAACAATTCTTTGTCCAGCTATGTCTACCACCAGATAGTATATTAGTCCATGTTTAGCCTTGGTCCAAACACAAAAAGTACCTCCACAGCACATTATAGCATGGTCTGTTTTGTTCAGCTATGGTGATACCACAGGACAACATGCTACCTATGCTTCGGCTGTGTCCATTGATGACCAGCACCAAAAGAACCAATCTTTGTAATACCCGGCCCGCAACACGGTCACGAAGACGAAAAACATCTGCCTCTTATCTGACCATCAAGTGTATGTGATCTCGGGAGGGTATGATGTGTTGTGTAGTATGAATGAGTGTGCATGTGTGTGTTAGAGGCTAGTATGTGTTTGTGGTTTTACTCACAGGGGTTGTTAAAAAGAAACTTCATGTGAATGAATATATTCATTTTGATTATTTCTCTTTGTAAAAACATGCAATGTATATCAATTTTGTAAATAAATAAGGAAAAGAAGGGAAAAAAAGTTTTTGGAATACAATGTATGTCTTTTAATCCTTTTGATAAAAATGAAAGGATCATATGAAAAAATAAAATAATGGTATAAAAATACTAAAATTGTTATGAATCACGTCTCCGATGTGAATGGCCCAACAGAGCTGATTTAGCCTTAGTAAAAGTAATATAGGTCAAGTGGGAGGTGTTGCGCCAGCACCAAAAGAACAGCCTGCTACTACACGATCAGCCTTTGCTCGTCCATGGAAAGAACCTCCAAGCACAGCCTTCTACCACACACTTGGTCTTTCTTAAATCATGTGCAGCACCTCAAGAACAAAAACAACAGTTGATGGACAGAATGCAGAACAATGTCATACATTCACCCCAGTACAGAGATCTGGGCCTAAATCCATCGTTTTTTTGCTCGCCATTCCAGTTTGAACCCAGCCATATGCAAATCAGTCTTGACCCTGTGCCTCATGGGAACAGTCCAGCCCGAACTGCCAAGCCAGGTCCTCCCTGGACTGGAAACAAGCATCCTAGGACCGGTTTCGGGATTTCACCCTCTTCAGCCAGGATAGCTTGATTCCAGTGGCATGGAGAGCACGGGACCCACGTCTGGGCATACCCGTCCCACTCGGGGTGACAAATGCAAAAACAACAGTTGATGGACAGAATGCAGAACAATGTCATACATTCACCCCAGTACAGAGATCTGGGCCTAAATCCATCGGTTTTTTGCTCACCATGCCATTCCAGTTTGAACCCAGCCATATGCAAATCAGTCTTGACCCTGTGCCTCATGGGAACAGTACAGCCCTAACTGCCAAGCCAGGTCCTCCCTGGACTGGAAACAAGCATCCTAGGACCGGTTTCGGGGTTTCACCTCAAGAACAGCCACAATCTCACACTTAATCTCACACTTAATCCATGTCTAAACATGGCCACAGAATCTGGAACAGGATATCTCGCTGTTATTGTAAACACAACCTGTCCAACAAAGACAGACTGGTTTAGCCTTCTAAGTCGTTGTCAAGCCAAAGGGGCCTGTACCATCTCTTACCTCTTCCAATTAAAAGGAAGTGCATTCTGCAACTCACTCAGCAAACAGTGGCTTATTTCAATTTCTCCCTCTTCCCCTTGAAAGAGGAAAGGCCCAGCCGAATATCTCACTTTTTTATTTACCTTAGAGGTTTATCAGGACAAAGATCGATTGTTAAGTTTTCTCCTTGCAGTCCAAAACTTCATACATTCTATTGTGCTACGAGGGAGCTCAACGCCAACAAAAGCTAAGGTGCAAATGATGGTTGTCTAAGGATGACATAGTGTGCTTGCTTTGTAATGTATGGGGGTCTATTCTACATATTAAAAGCATACCGAATTATCACATAAATTATTTCTCTCGTGGATCATTCTGTACAGAAGGCAATCGTTTTTTGCTTATATTTTTCAGGGCAGCAACCCTTTTAATGTTTTAATCAGGACTCAAAAGGCAAGCCCGACCTTTTGGCTTTGCCAATGTTTGTTTTATTGCAGTCCTCTGCTGGTCACAGGCAACTCTTCCCAAGCTAGAGATACAAAGCTAGTAGCACAAACTTCTTTTAATAAAGCATTTAACAACACAGCTCTTGGAATTACTTACGATGTTTTTATTTTATCGATGTTTAAAAACATTTCATATAGATCTAATTTTTTCTTGCTACAGTGCGAAATTCCGTAGTCCAAATTAGAACTGACAGATTTCGGTATACATATCAACAAGCGGCTGGACGTCTGAAAAGGGGAACGAGCTGAAAGTGCAGGAGGGTGTCGTGTGGTGAAGTCTCTCTTCAGTTTCTCTACGAAAAGTATTCGGCACATCAGTGCCCAAAGGACAGTCAGAAACGGAGTCACTGCTTTAAATCATAATGTCAAAGAGATGACAGTGGCACTTGTCACAAAAGCCGGGGTGAATAATTACAAATCGGGGACACAATTAAGCAGTTCTGACTGTCGTTTTCTTGGGCTGTCGCTCCGATGTGAAGGCCTGTCACGCCCAGCGAGGCAATTTGCACCGGACAGCCGCCTCCCGCTTTCATCTATGCAGATGCCGGCGAAAGGAGACAACGCACGGGTCGTTAAATTATGCTGCCTCGTTTGGTCCCATGCCCCGCTACCTAACGGGGTTTATAAGGCCTGCATTCAGCTCATGCGTTAAACCATTTCACCACACTCCAGTGCCCCCCACACCACCGAGACGGAACAAAGGGCCAGCAACGTGGGGAACCAACACCGGAGAGGGGGACGAGAGCACATGACAGATTACGCAGGTCAGGACTTCATTGGACAGCGATATGGACCCGCCTCCCCCCTAAATACCCTTACAGTTTATGTGACGTCAGTGATGAACTGGGAAACAAAAGTATCCTGGAAAATGTGTGAGGCCCAGCCACGTATTGTCAATGGCACTGGAACCAGGGGTGGGGAAGGTGCTGCAGCCCCCCATAAAACCTGAAAGAGTTTAGATGGAGAATTTTCAATAACGGGGGCTTTCAAAGGTTTATCTGCCAGAAGATTTGTTTTGTTTTTTAAAAGAAATATTGTCATATATACGTGGACCGCACCCCCACTCTATAAATCGTTCAAGTAACACTGCATATTGTACCGAGTGTGGGTAGCAAATAAAGACGACCTGTCTCCAGGAGGGTTGGGGGAGTAGGGGGGGGGGGGGGATTATATACATGCCTCCAAGACAATTGCATTTGTTTCATGAGTGCTGTTTGACTGGCTAGAAGTTCAACGGTCCAGACTTTCCCAAAGCATCCGCCTGTTCCTCAGAATACCCAGGATATTCCGTGTGCCTTATGGACTGTCTAGCCATGCATGATATATATTTATAATCCCCTAAAATACCTAGGTTAAGGGTCTGAAGTTGACCAATTGTTTATCAGTCACAAACACAAGGAGATGATGGACGGCGTGCTGAAACTTTTCAGACACTCACCCCAGTCACAGATCTGTGTTTAATTCACCATCGTTCTTTAGCTCACTTTGCCACCCCAGTTCAAACCCAGCCATATGCAAATCAGTCTTGACCCTGTTCCTCATGGGAACAGTCCAGCCCGAACTGCCAAGCCAGGTCTTACCTGGACCGGACACAAGCATCCTGGGACTGGTTTCGGGGTAACACCCCTCATCAGCCAGGCTAGCTTGAATCCAGTGGCAAAGTAAGCAAGGGACCCACGTCTGGGCATACCCTGCCAACACTTTGCCACTGGATTCAAGCTAGCCTGGCTGATGAGGGGTGTTACCCCAAAAACAGGTCCTTGGATGCTTGTTTCCGGTCCAGGGAAGACATGGCTTGGCAGTTCGGACTGGACTGTTCCCATGGACACAGGGTCAAGACTGATTTGCATATGGCTGGATCTGAACTGGGGTGGCGAAGTGAGCTAAAGAACGATGATGGATCCAACCCAGATCTGTAACTGGGGTTGAGTGTCTGAAAAGTTTCAGCGCTCCGTCCATCATCTCCTTGTGTTTGCTTTGTTTGCCCTAAGTTGACAGGGTATGCCCAGACGTAGGTCCCTTGCTCACTGTGCCACTGGATTCAAGCTAGCCTGGCTGATGAGGGGTGTTACCCCTGATGGAGCAGGGAAAATAAAAATAAAAATTTAACCCCTAACAAATTTTATAATTAATTAAATAAAATGTTCGTTTAAATGTATTAATCAACACTGTATGTGTGGGAATGGTAACATGCCAATGTGTGTGCTAAATAATCTATTAATGGATGTCCGTGTGTCTAATTATAACGTAAAAATAAATGCGTACTAATTAAAAAATAAATGCATGTTTGTGCTTCATAGAAATAAAACGTGTCGTTGCAAAAACAATAGTGATGGTAAGTAAGGAACAGCTTAAATGTTGCTTTCTGCTAGGTAATAACTAATTGGGGTACGTAGATGACGGGAGGGAAACGAAAGGGCTATTTTTCTCTATTTTAATTATGTTTTGTTTGCCTCAAATTAGTGCTTCTAAAGTATAACCGAGTGGCGATATAAAATGGCCGCCAGTGGGAAGATGTGCGCAGGCGCAAGGGGACATGTGACACGGGATGAAATCGGAGAAAAAACTAAACCTCGTGATGTTACTGAGACGCTAGGATGCGAGAAATGGTCAAGGCTGATGTGACCTAATTGAACTGATAGTGTGCCGTGATGATCAGCAGAAGACCCGTGGGAAACAAGTTTAAGAGAAAGGACAATGACTGCGGAGTTCTCGAATGTATCGAAAGAAGTTACAAATGTACTGATCGAAACGGATGAAAATATGTTTGAGCGTATGGGAAAGGAAATGATCCAAGGACCCTTGGATCCAAGAGAACTTGATTAAAAGAATGAATAAGATGACATGCATGGACCAATGAAAGAAAAGCGTGTTATTAATGTTGCAACAGTTAGTTAGCAAAGTTAGAATTAGGGTATAAGAGGGCCTACTCTTAGTGGGAGGGGGTCAGTCGCAGTTGCAGACACAGTCAGGAGCGGAGTTGGAGAGTTGTGTTGGTGTTGGTGGCTTCCAGTGCTGGGTGGTCCTGATCGATCCCTTACTGAGCGGGAGATGCTGAAAGACTGTTAGATGAGACGGGTTTCAGGTAGCTGATGCTGACGAGCTGAAGTTGCTGTTGCTGTCTTAATTTTCCAGTTGAGTATGAGAATCAGGTTATTTCTAATTCTTAAACTTAGGTTAGAAATCATTAGTCTAAATTAGGAAGGTAGGCAGGTAATTAGAGTTTTGGCTTCATGACAAAAATGTCCTTTCTGTAATAAATTGATTATGCTTAATAAATATTTGAATTTAAGAATGAATAATTGAATAAAGTTTTAAATTCTCTTTCATGCTTTAAAATTATATAAAATTTAAGATTCTTTAAACCAAAATGACTCAGTGGTTATTTTCCTAAATGATTGTGACATCAGTAATTGGTTATTGTGATTCAGCTGGTCTTAATCACTATGAACTCATTTTTTACATGAATGATTCATCGACAAAACAATGAGCAGGAATATCTTAAGAAATAACTAAAAGAAAGTGACAAATTAAGGTAATAAGATATCCCGGCTCCTTCCAGCGGTACATAAATGGTGTTCTCCATTTAGTTCTCATGCTTCTCCTAGGAGTACAGAATTTCATAAAGGTGTAAAGGAAATCCAGGAGTGTGCGTGTGTGTTAGGCGATGTTTATGGGCCCCATCGTCATGTGGATATGAGAAATATAGTTTGCCCCTGGATGACCTATAAGTGACCTGGGAGGAGAATAGTTTTTATTGTACGCGCTGCATCAGATTTCTTGGTAGCAGAGTTATGGTTTTCTATAGATTAGTTTAGTGATTATTGTTTATTGATTATTTTGATGACTAACACTATGGGGCCGATTCCGATCTCGGCCGGTAGTGCTCCGAATCGGATTCGGTTTTACCGGATCCGATCCGGAGCCCTATTTACCGACCGAGTCGTACGCGCGTCCGGGCGAGCGAGTACGATGCGTATTCGCCGACCGACTCGTCCGGGCGACCCGACCGCTCCGACCGACTGGTTCCCGGATCGTACTGCTCCGACCGACTCGCTCGGACCCGATTCGCACCGCGCAATGGAGACGTTTTCCGGCCGGGTAAGTACGATGCGCACCTCGACCGCTCCGACCGACTCGCGCCGTCCGACTCGAACTCGCTGTCGGAGCCGTACTTTGGGGGTCCATGTCGGACCCCCTGTACGCGTACCCGTGAGAGGCGCACACAGGGGGACCCATGGGTCCCCCTACCTGTGCGTGTACGCCGCGAAGCGCTCGCGGCGTACTCGCTGTAGGGGCGCCCTTGTCCGCCTCGCACCCATTGAGGCAATGGGAGCCCGCGTACGCGTTGTACGACCGGCTCCCATTGAGTTCAATGGGAGTCCGACCGACTCGTGTCCGGTGGCATACGAATGCATCGGACTCGTTCGGTCGGACTGCACGGGTCCGATTCGGTCGGAAATCTCTCCGAGGCCGGCTCGGTCGGAGAAATTACCGACACGAATCGGAATCGGCCCCTATATGTTGAGTCGCGTTATGTTATATGTGAGTTTTCACGCTTCTGGGATGTAGGAAGTGGAACACGTGTGGCAAGAGAAGTCACATGGAATTTGGTACATGGTCTGAATTCATTTTGGTAATAACGCAAGTTGTGTTATGTTAGGGATTTTCTGTACGAAAAGTGTGTAATTGAAATAGCAAATCACGTTTACTTGTGAAACTTTGGCCTTAATTCTCAGGAGCCTAGTCTCCACATGTGTCTTATCCCCAGAGAAACGAGTAAATTGTTTGCTTGAAAGAAGGGTAAGGTAGAGGGAAGTGCTACTTTATCGGCGAGAGTAAATAATTCTGTGGTAGGGTAGAGGTAAGCGCTGCCTACTGGAAATACAGGATTCTTGTGTAAAAGAACAAAGCTGTCACTTTTGTTTAGCGAATCAGACTATGGAATTGTTTTAATTGTTGAAACTAACGAAGAAAACAGCGAAAAGAAAAATTGCCGATAAATTTTGTAAAGGAGGGGTAAAGAGTAGAAGTGACGTGGAACAGTGCCGCGCTAGGATTGGATAGTGCGCTAGTCACGTGAACACAGAGCAGGAGTGACGTAGAAAAGTGCCGCGCTAGAATTGGTTGGTTCGCGGACGGTGGGAATTGTTCTGATTGGTACGTTAGTGTGAGTCGCGCTGTAATTGGTCGAAGTTCCGTACACAGAACAGCGTTAGCGTAAAGAGAAAACAAATAGAAAACATGCCGTATTACGAGTATGAAAGGGAGAGAATGTCATGGACGACGAAATTGAAGAATTTCTTTAAGAAAGACAAAAAGGTTGTAACTAGAGAGGGACAAGTGATTCCTCCGCCGAAATCAGCAGCTTCACATATGATGCTGAAATATGGATATCATACGTGCATATGGTTGGAAAACTGGGCAAAATATACGAAGAATGATGGTGCTTTAGCTTTCCCTGAGAATGGTTCATTTAGTGCAGCGGTTTTGCGAAATTTGCGAGAAAAAATGTGTAAATTGGAACCTAGACCTAGACCAACACAGTTTGAGGCTTTGACGGAATGGGAAGATGAGATGTATGAACGAGAGAGATTCAGAGGAATGAGAGATCATGAGTTTATGCCTGGAAGATTGTGGGGAGTAAATCATGAGGACAGAATAAAACGATGGAGATGTGCTAACATGACAGGAGGTTTGTTTCCAGCTTTTACAGTTGAGGAAGGGACTAAGAAAAAGCGGACTGAGAAAAAGAAACATATAGAGAGAGAAAAGTATATGCATGAGAGCGAAACGGATGACGAGTTGCTGGAAGATATTTTAAATAGAAATCCACCTCCGTATCAGCAGAGTTCTACAGTGGTGACACCAAATGCGCCACTAATAGAGACTATGCGAAATAAAAGTCCGGAAAAGAGAATTGAAGTAAATAGGTCACAAGAACAAATGAGAACTTCTCAAAATGAAGGAATAGAAAGCGACAATGCAAGCGAATTGGCAAGGACAACAAAAGAACTAACTGAAAAGATTAGAGAATTAACGAAAAATATGGAAGCAGTTACTGTGCCTGTAACAATAGGTCCAGTAATACCAGTTTTTGAGAATCAGAAAATTGATGAACGATCTTTGGTGATTCCCATGAGTTCACAATTTCAGAGAGAAAAAGAAAGGATGGAACAAAATGCAAGTACAAGTAATTTGGCTAGTACTTACAGACCAAGTCCACCTACAAATTTGACGGTAAATGAGTGCAATGGTAGAAAAATGCATATGGTAACAGAATCTGCAACAGAAACCCCTGAAAAGAGTGGTAATTGGATAGAACTAAATAATACACCCATAGGTCCGACTCCTGATGAATTAAATGAGTGGATGAAGGCATTTAAAATAAAAGAACCAGAAGAAAAACCATTAGATGTAATTAGGTTAAAAATCGATATGGAAGAATTAATTTTAGGAACAATTGGTACCAAAAAGATAAAAAATTACCAGGATGATGAAATAATGTTTCTGTGCAAAAGTATTACATGGAGGGCAAAGAATTTACATGACAAACTAGAAGAAGTGGCTAGTGAGATTGGAATAGACTTTGCAAAAGTGAAAACGTTGCAGAAACCATACAGAGTAGACTTTTGTGAAAAGGATATTGAAAATTTGAACACGGCAGGAAGGCTGACACAGATAAAGGAGTTAATTGTGTTGTTGAGAAAATGGGGTGATGTGGACAGATGGAAGGTTAGATGGACAAAGAAGAATGAGAAAACTACAGACAAAGGTTCATTGGCCTTTATGATAACTGAAAAAGAATCTGTTGCAAAAGAATACCCCATGAGAGAAACTCCAGGTGGTAGTTACGTGCATGTTCCCTGGACTAGGCAGGACATACTGTCATTTACCAATGACTTTCCAAAGTTAAGAGAGAAGCCAGTTGAGTGGTACCGACAAGTAGAGAGGTTTGTAAAAGTCTCAAAAGTGTTGTGGATAGATTTAGATGGATTGTTTGACATAGTGGTACCAACAGATTTGTGGTCAGAATGTAAGATTACAGTTGACTGGCCAACTACAGAATATCCAAGAGACCCTAAGACAGGAGCTCCAGGTCCTGATGTGATGAAGAAGTACGATAAGGTGATTACCTTTTTGAAAAATAAGATTCCTCCTAAAGAGACAGATTGGGTAAAAATCGATAGAACTACACAGGAAAGTAAGGAGTCTGTACATGCATATTATGAGCGATTGTTATTGGTTTTCAAGCAGTATAGTGGTTATGAGGAATTGAGTGAAAAAGACATGAGTCATTTTGTATACCGATTTGTGTTTGGCCTGAAACAAGAAATAAGTGATATGATTAAGCAACACATGATAAACTGGCAGAATGGAAGTGTAGATGAGGTACTGAGATATGCTAAGTATTGTAGTGATGAAATAGAGAGTAAACAGCGTAAGTTGAAAGAGAAGGCAATGTGGGCACAGGTGAAAGTGGCAGAAAAACAAGAAGCTCAATTGGACAATAATAATGGAAATTAATCAGGACAGAATAAAATGCGACCAAACATAGGTAAAGGAAAGGGTCAAGTGAGTCTAGAAGAGGCAAAGAAGAAATGGCCATGTCATAATTGCGGAAATTTAGGGCATTGGAGAAACGAGTGTAAGTTCCCACCTAAACCTAATCCGGAACATCAATCATTAACTCCACAGGTGCAGAATGAGGTAGTTGTTCAACAAGGTCAGGTGCCACAACCACCACTTCCCAACAGTGTTAACCAGCAGAGATACAGTACAGAAACAGGATTCTACGGAGGAGAGCAGGTAACACAGTTGCCGCGATCAGCTAACATTTCTCAGTATTGGTTGCGTCAGAGTGAGGATGACCCGGATGAAAGATTCTGACGGTGCGCAGGAGAGGGGAAAGAGTGCGTGCTTGGCGCAACTCTAGAGGTAGATCAGTCTGGTCCCTTTGTGGATGGAGAAGTGAATGGTGCAAATGTAACATTCCTTGTCGATACTGGAGCTACCCGTTCTACTGTTAGATCAGTGGAAATTCCAAACCTTCCTCTCTCAGGTGAATACATCCAAGTAGTAGGAGTAGCCAATCAGCAGATTAAAACCCCACTTACTGAATTGGTGGAAGTAAAAATTGGTTCTTTTAGCAAAATGCATAAATTCGTAGTGTGCGATTGTAGTCCTGTAAATCTTTTGGGTCGTGACCTTTTGTGCAAAATGAATTGCACAATTTATTGTACGCCAGATGGAATCGGATTTCAGACTTCAGATGAAGATGTTTTGTATAAAGTAACTTTGATGAATCAAGAACCTGAAACGAATGGTTTGTTTCCTGCATTTGATGCAGAAAAACTTCCAGAAGAACTAAAAAGTGCAGTAAAAGAAAGTGTGTGGGATTTTACAGGAGAAGACATTGGATTAATGAGAGAAGTTGATCCCGTAAAAGTGACAGTGAAAGAAGGGACAACTTACCCGAATACGCCACAGTACAAATTAACTCCAGAAATAATTGAAGGAATAACTCCTGTGATAAATAAGATGATTGAACAGGGAATTCTAAAAGAAATCATGAGCAGTCCATGTAATTCACCTATTATGGGACTGAAAAAGCCAAATGGAACATATAGAATAGTACAGGATTTGAGAAAGATCAACAAAATAGTTGTACCTTGTTGTCCAATAGTGCCAAACCCTGCAGTAATTCTATATCAAATTCCGCATGAAGCTGAGTGGTACACTGTGATAGATTTGTGTCACGCATTTTTCTCTATTCCTTTGCATCCAGATAGCCAGCCATTATTTGCGTTCCGATTTGGAGAGCGTATTTTGGCATGGTGCCGAATTCCTCAGGGGTATACAGAAAGCCCCTCAATCTTTAATCAGATTCTAAAGAAATCTCTGGAAGATTTGAAAATGCCAGAAAAATCAGTAATGGTGCAGTATATCGATGACCTATTGGTGGCATCGAAAACCAAAGAAGCATGTGTAAGTGATACAATTGCTTTACTGAACCATTTAGAGAAAAGAGGACACAAAGTGTCTCCTTCAAAATTACAGTTTTGTCAGAAAGAAGTCCAGTATTTAGGGCATAAAATTGAGAAAGGAGTGCGAAAAATAGCGACAGAAAGAGTAAGAATGATTCAAGGAATGAGAGCACCAATTACTCAAAGAGAGGTAAGAATGTTTTTGGGAATGGTTGGATATTGTCGACAGTGGATAAGTGGTTTCTCTTTGATTGCAAAACCATTACAAAAATTGACCAAGAAAGATGTAAAAGACCCTTTTGAGTTAAACAAAGAAGAAATGAAATCTTTCAAAGAATTGAAAAAGAAACTGTGTAAGGCACCTGCATTAGGCATGCCTGATTATGAGAAGGACTTTGAGTTGTACTGCAGTGAAAGAGATGGATGTGCATTTTCAGTACTGGTACAAAAACATGGGACAATGAAAAGACCAATCGCTTATTTTTCAGCTGTTTTAGATCCTATAGCAAAAGCATTGCCTGGATGTCTGAAAGCAGTTGCTGCTACTTGTGTAAGTCTGGAACAAAGTGAAGGTATAGTGATGGGGTATCCACTGAGAGTATATGTTCCCCATTCAGTAGAAATTCTTTTGACAAGAACAAAAACACAGTACATGACACATAGTCGGCTGACTAAGTACGAAAAAGTCATCTTGAGTGCTGAAAATGTGACCATAGATAGATGCATGAATGTAAATCCTTCTACATCATTGCCAGATGAAGAAAATATAATTGAACAGGACGAAGTAGATCATGATTGTCTGAACGGGCTGGAATATTGCACGAAACCAAGAGCTGACATAAAAGATGAACCGTTAAAGGAATCTGATTATGTCATGTTTGTGGATGGCTCATGCTTGCGAACAAAAGGAGTTTTAAGCGCAGCTTACGCAGTGTGCACAGTGGCAACTGTGATGGAAGCGTCTTGTCTGAAAGGAATAAGGTCTGCACAAGTTGCGGAACTAATTGCTTTGATTCAAGCATGTAAGTTAGGAAGAAATGTACGAGTCACGATTGTGACCGATAGCCAATATGGTTTCGGCATCGTACATGATTTTGGTCAGATTTGGTCACAAAGAGGATTTTTGACATCTGCAGGAACACCTATCAGAAATGGAGATTTTGTTAAAAAACTGCTTGAGGCGATACAGTTGCCTAAACAAATAGCTGTAGTGAAGTGCAAAGCGCATAAGAAAAACGAAGATTACATAGCGGTCGGCAATAATTATGCTGATGAGATCGCTAAATATTGTGCAGAGAACATGGCGTCCATGAACAAAAATAGAGAAAGGGAGCATGTCTCTTGTCCTTTGCTTTTCACTAATACTGTCGAGACATGGGATGAAGTAAGGCAGTTACAAGAAACTGCAAGAGATGAGGAAAAAGATTACTGGATAAAAGCAGGATGTAGAAGACAGGAAAATAATGGTGTGTGGGTATACAGAGATGAAAGACCAGTTATGCCTGATAGCATGATTGCAGACTTGGCACGGATGTACCATGGACAAGCTCATATTGGGAGAGATGCAATGATCAGACTTTTTAGACAAACCTGGTATAACCCAAAATTCAGAGCCATTGCTGAAAGTCTTTGTCAAAGATGTCTTATTTGTCAGCAGTTTAACCCAGGAAGAAAAACAGTAGTGAGTCTAGGAACAATAGGACGGGAAGGAGGTCCATTCACTAGGATGCAGATAGACTTTATCGAGATGCCCCCTAGTAATAGACTAAGATATGTTCTAGTGGTTGTCTGTTTGTTCTCTTGTTGGGTGGAGGCATACCCCACAAGAAGGAATGATGGAACAACAGTGGCAAAACTTATGCTGCGAGAATTCATTCCAAGGTATGGTTTTCCAGTCACGGTTGAGACAGATAGAGGAACACATTTTCAAAATGAGTTGATCCAATTGATTTGTGAAGCATTGAGTATTAAACAAAAACTACATTGTGCTTACAGACCAGAGGCTTCTGGGGTAGTAGAGCAGATTAATGGAACAATTAAAAACAGATTGGGAAAAATGTGTCAAGCTACAGGACTCAAATGGCCGGATGCACTGCCTCTTGTTCTGATGACCATCAGAAGCATCCCTGAAAAGAAAACTGGACTCAGTCCTCATGAGATGATCATGGGACGAGCAATGAGACAAGCACACGTACCTGTCAACAAGTTATTAACTATAACTGATGATCTAATACTGGATTATTGCAAGGGACTGGCTGATGTGGTGCGTTCTGTGTTTCATCAGGTTGGACCGGATGCGACCACTCTTGAAAGAAAACCAGCCCACGACTTGAATCCAGGAGACTGGGTCCGCATAAAAGTCCACAGGAGAAGAAACTGTCTAGTTCCTCGTTGGGACGAGCCACGACAGGTAATCCTGGTGACAACGACTGCCGTCAAGTGTGCAGGAGTGAAAAACTGGGTCCATGCCAGCCACACAATCAGAGTTCAAGAACCTACTGATCGACATGTGAATCGACGTCTGGAAGTGTGGGATAAAAGTTTAACGGCTGGGACAACAAGGATAAGAGAAAGGGTGCCAGAACTTGAAGATCGACCTGAAAGTCGACATCTGGAAACCCCAACGACAAACACCTCTAGAGAAGAAGAGGAAGAAGAAGAAGAAGAAAGAAATTCAGAAATTCCAGAACTTGAAGATCGACCTGTAAGTCGACATCTGGAAATATCTGACACAACTTCAGAATCTGATGATTCAGTTGAAAACCGTGAAGAATTCCTAAGGAAAACTTGGGGTTATAAACCAATTAGAGAAGAAACTGAGCAAGAAATTGAGTTAGATGAACAACCAAGTACAAGCTATGGTGGAAATCCTTCAGAAACAATATTAATAGATGAAGCAGGGAAAGAAGTACACAAAAAGTTAGAAAATCGAGAAGAACCCCGAGGAGCAATAGGGACAGATAGAGAAACAGAAGAACAGGGAAATTTAGAAGCAGAAAGGGAGAAAAACACCAAATCGGAAGAACACCGAGGAGGGACAGTAATAAGGGAAAACAAGAAGGAGAAGACAGATTCACCAGTAGGAGATGACGAGATCATAAGTTTTAAAATAAGAGACAATAGTGAAACAGTTGAAACAGAAACTGAAGAAAGTGGAGAAGAGGAAAAGGTAAAAACTGAATCAAGAAAAAGAAATTGGAAATCAGAAAGAGAAGAAAGAGAAGGTGAAGCCAAAAGGCCAAGAAAAGGAGATAATTGGCCCAACAGCTATATAAGAAAATTGAGATATAGAATAATAAGAGCGGGAGACGAAAGTGCTGAACAAGTAAATGAAGTAACAAGTCAAAAGGGACAAGAAAAACCAAGTGGAAAAAGATTACAAAAGTCCAAAAGGACAAATAAGGTGAATGCAAAGTATAAGTCACCTGAGTGGCTGTATATTGCACTAACAGATTACAAAGAAGAAGAAAACACTCACGAGAACCAGAGACTGAGAAGTCGGATGGGAAAAGGTGAGATGCAACAAACTTGAAGTGAAGACTTATAGTGCTTCTGCCGGACATGACAATTTTACTGGACGTGACAAATCACCGGATGTGACAACGAAAGAATTCTGGAGAGAATTAAAGAAAGTACCAAGCAAAGACTTTTGAGAGCAGAGTGGCATCTAAGTCATTTCTGAGGTGTAGTGACACAATTTTCTGAAACTTAACAAATAGAAAAAGAAAAAAGAAAAATGGAAAATAATAGGGATGGAAGAGATAAATGTGAGTTTATAAAAAGATGGTGCAAAATGTGCTGCTTTTGTACAGGGTTATTAATGACCATATGGATAGTTTTAGCAATCACAATTCCTATTAGTATAGCTGTGATAGAAGCAAAAAATGATACTAAACCAGAAAAAGAAACTAATATTAAAGAACCAGTTATTTTAAGAAGTAGTGCAGAGTTACATAAGGATAAGTCAGTAACAGACTTTTCAAAAAATGTTTTTACAAAATTGTTGTATGAATATGTAGAGACAATGGATGTGAGAGATTGTTATGTTTGTATGCAGTTGCCTGCATCAGTGTCAGAAGGTGTGACTTATCATCACCTACCTCTAACTTATGGGATAACATGTAGTGTAGAAGCAAGTTTATTTTATAAAACAGGTAGATTAGAATCTTATTATACTAATGTAGATAAGATTTTTGCAAATATTCCAGTAGTACCAGAACTTAACAAAGTAAAACCAGCAAAAGTTTTAGGAGAATTCTTTTTAGAACATAGAAAATTAACGTTAGAAGAAATAGTTAGTAACAACCTTACCTGTGAGTTAAAGAAAGAAGAAAAAGTATTTTTAGAAATGGTTGAAGAAAGGAGACTGAAATTTCAAAAAGAAGCAATAAAAGAGGAAGGAAAACGCCTATGGACGTTTGAGGAAGGAAATCATGAAGGGAAAAGATAAATGCAGCAATGACATTAGATTGGCCGCAAACAGGAAAGTTGTGTATTAGGAGAAATAAGACAGTCTATGACAATTACTTTGTAGGTTCCAGTATCTGCCATGACAATTATCAAATTCTGGGAGGTTGGGGATTCAAAGGTGGAAAAGATCCAATATTTCCAGGTATCTATTATATTTGTGGGAATAGAGCTTATTACAGGTTACCGGACCATTGGTATGGAACTTGCTATGTAGGCCTGGTCTTTCCAAAAATCTTTCACATGGACAGAGAAGAAAAGGGAACATACAAGATGATTAATAGATTTACACGTAGAAAGAGGGAAAGTTTTTCAGAAATTGTAGGTGATATTTTTGGAGCATTAATACCAGCAGTGGGAATATCTTTGAATGCATTTAAAATTGGAAATTATCCACAGTAGTAGATCGTTTGTCTACAGATACTGCGGGAGGGTTCTTAATGGTAAATACCGAAATGATTGCCATGAGAGCTATGGTGATGCAAAATCGGCTTGCCCTTGATATTCTTTTGGCAAAAGAGGGTGGAGTCTGTGGAATGTTGAAAGTCCAACATTGTTGTACTTACATTCCTGATAAAAGTGAAAATATACAGAAGTATATTACAAATATTACAAATTTGCACAAAGAACTAGTTCCACTGGAGGTTGAAAGTGTTTTGGGAAAACTTGGTAGAGGGTTTTCTTCAGTAGCAAATTGGTTGACCAGAATGAGTAGACTAATGATAGGGAAAGTTATAATAATAGCAACTGTAGTAATACTGTTAGCCATGGTATTGAAAATAGTAATAACATGTATAAAAAGAAAAGTAAGACAAAATAAGATAAAAAGAAATAACAGAATAATGAAAGAGAGAGAGAGAGAAATGGGTGAAATTGAGTTGGAGAAAATGAAAGAAAGCATGTATAAGGAGACTAAAAGGCAAGATGAAGAAGAAACAGATGTGTAAATAACAGAAAGCAAAGGACGAAAGACATGCTGCCTGAAAAGAAGTATGACTTGGTTTTATGTGGTGATTTAAAAATCACCAAAGGGGGAGTTGATGGAGAAGGGAAAATAAATTTTTTTTTAACCCCTAACAAATTTTATAATTAATTAAATAAAATGTTCGTTTAAATGTATTAATCAACACTGTATGTGTGGGAATGGTAACATGCCAATGTGTGTGCTAAATAATCTATTAATGGATGTCCGTGTGTCTAATTATAACGTAAAAATAAATGCGTACTAATTAAAAAATAAATGCATGTTTGTGCTTCATAGAAATAAAACGTGTCGTTGCAAAAACAATAGTGATGGTAAGTAAGGAACAGCTTAAATGTTGCTTTCTGCTAGGTAATAACTAATTGGGGTACGTAGATGACGGGAGGGAAACGAAAGGGCTATATATTCTCTATTTTAATTATGTTTTGTTTGCCTCAAATTAGTGCTTCTAAAGTATAACCGAGTGGCGATATAAAATGGCCGCCAGTGGGAAGATGTGCGCAGGCGCAAGGGGACATGTGACACGGGATGAAATCGGAGAAAAAACTAAACCTCGTGATGTTACTGAGACGCTAGGATGCGAGAAATGGTCAAGGCTGATGTGACCTAATTGAACTGATAGTGTGCCGTGATGATCAGCAGAAGACCCGTGGGAAACAAGTTTAAGAGAAAGGACAATGACTGCGGAGTTCTCGAATGTATCGCAAGAAGTTACAAATGTACTGATCGAAACGGATGAAAATATGTTTGAGCGTATGGAAAAGGAAATGATCCAAGGACCCTTGGATCCAAGAGAACTTGATTAAAAGAATGAATAAGATGACATGCATGGACCAATGAAAGAAAAGCGTGTTATTAATGTTGCAATAGTTAGTTAGCAAAGTTAGAATTAGGGTATAAGAGGGCCTACTCTTAGTGGGAGGGGGTCAGTCACAGTCAGGAGCGGAGTTGGAGAGTCGTGTTGGTGTTGGTGGCTTCCAGTGCTGGGTGGTCCTGATCGATCCCTTACTGAGCGGGAGATGCTGAAAGACTGTTAGATGAGACGGGTTGCAGGTAGCTGATGCTGACGAGCTGAAGTTGCTGTTGCTGTCTTAATTTTCCAGTTGAGTATGAGAATCAGGTTATTTCTAATTCTTAAACTTAGGTTAGAAATCATTAGTCTAAATTAGGAAGGTAGGCAGGTAATTAGAGTTTTGGCTTCATGACAAAAATTTCCTTTCTGCAATAAATTGATTATGCTTAATAAATATTTGAATTTAAGAATGAATAATTGAATAAAGTTTTAAATTCTCTTTCATGCTTTAAAATTATATAAAATTTAAGATTCTTTAAACCAAAATGACTCAGTGGTTATTTTCCTAAATGATTGTGACATCAGTAATTGGTTATTGTGATTCAGCTGGTCTTAATCACTATGAACTAATTTTTTACATGAATGATTCATCGACAAAACAATGAGCAGGAATATCTTAAGAAATAACTAAAAGAAAGTGACAAATTAAGGTAATAAGATATCCCGGCTCCTTCCAGCGGTACATATATGGTGTTCTCCATTTAGTTCTCATGCTTCTCCTAGGAGTACAGAATTTCATAAAGGTGTAAAGGAAATCCAGGAGTGTGCGTGTGTGTTAGGCGATGTTTATGGGCCCCATCGTCATGTGGATATGAGAAATATAGTTTGCCCCTGGATGACCTATAAGTGACCTGGGAGGAGAATAGTTTTTATTGTACGCGCTGCATCACCCCGAAACCGGTCCCAGGATGCTTGTTTCCGGTCCAGGGAAGACCTGGCTTGGCAGTTCGGGCTGGACTGTTCCAATGAGGAACAGGGTCAAGACTTATTTGCATATGGCTGGGTCTGAACTGGAGTGGTCCAGTGAGCTAAAGAACGATGATGGATTCAACCCAGATCTGTGACAGGGGGTGAGTGTCTGAAAAGTTTCAGTGCTCCATCCATCATCTCCTTGACTTTGCAATTGTTTATCAGTGCCTCCTCCACAACAATGCGTTAAGAGGTTCTTGTCTCATAATAAACTAAGAGGCCTAAGGCAGCCGGCTTTTAAATATTATGCTCTCTAGTTGGCTTTATTGGCCCAAAATACAGGTTAATCTTCATTTTTAGTTTGTGTTTAATAGGATAAGGTGGTATATCTAAGATAATTTATTTTCAGTATGTTGCTGCATTATTAAATATGGTGGTTTGTAATTGGTCAGTACAGTAATCTCAAATTACATACTTCGTAGAGCCACAAAACCTCTTATTTGGAACAGATGGGCTAATAAATGTAGATGCACACATTTGTTTTTAGAGTTCAAAGACCAGTTTTCACGTTCTTTCTATAGCAAACCTTAGCTAAATTGAGAAATCACAGATTACTTTAGGGTCTCTCTGATTCCACATTAAAACACCTCTTAGATGAAAATACCTGGTACTATGCTAACGTGGCCTATTTAATAAGGTTTTCATCTTGCAGTCCGTGTTTATCCTTTTGCTCTGTCTTTGGTTAAATATATTTATGTGTAACATCTACACATAAAAGTGAGCATGGATTAAATAGCACATGCAGAGCACTGTTGAGTGACATCATGACCCACTTAAGGCTGGCTCTGCTCCTTTTGAGTCAAGGCTCCTGCCACGCTCAACAATGCGAATAAATGAAGTGACACTTACAAAAAATGTATAAATGGTACAGAGTCTGTGATAATGATTCTATAGTTATGAGATCACTACCCAATAAATATTAGATCCTTACAATGTTGGTGCACTTAGATGAATCTGCTATTGAGTTAAGGTTATTGGTTTCACATTTGAAGCTAATTGGTCAATAAGGGCAAATCAATTTGAAGTGATAAAGAATAGGTTTTTTCATTTTTAGTCCCCTAGAAAGGTTTGCTCTCTGGGAATAGAATTACCCCAGATTTGGCATGCTGATATGACTTTAGGATGAGTTTAGTAGTTTTGGAGATGTATGCATTACAAATACATACAACCACAGTCTCAGCAAACACACAGTGCTAATTTACAACAAACAAACTGTATCCACATTTCAATGTCTCAACAACCAATACAAAACTCCACAATCAGCATCTTTACACCGTTTTACCCTTACTGCCACACAATGGCACCTTTACTCTCACACAAACCACCACTCTGTCCTATACCACAATTAAATCCACACTTCACCAACACAACACAAACCCAAATTATGCATAACCTTAATCCCTTGAAACAGACGCTCCCTGTTCATAAAACACCTGCTCTACCCTCTACCTACTCCTAACAGGCCCCTTTCATCACCACAAACCCTACACTCAACCCTCTCCTATCAGCCACCATTACCTTCCTCGTTTTACCAAAAAGACACAACCAAACAATCCTTGCACTCAACTCCCCCACACATATTACCTGTTCCTGCTACCAAATCTAATACAAACACTCAAAACCCCTGTCCATCTCCTCTCACACAACACACACACTTTCCTCTAGTGCACATCACCACCCCATGACAAATCATCTTTCACTCACAGTATTTTACATCCAAATCCTTCATAGAAATTCATTACTTCAATATCTCATCTCACTACTCCACAAAAACATAACATGACACACACACCTGCACATCGACATCTCACACACATACAATTTCATACTACATTCTGTAACAAAATAGAAACAAACACCCACTTCCACCCTCATAACTACACAAATAATCCACACCCTCAACCAACTTTACTCCAGAATTTTCTATTTTCACCACCACGTACCACAGACAGCCCAAGAGAACAACACTCATTCACCTTCCTCTCATCCAGTGCACAATTTAGAGCCTTTAAACAAGACCCACATGCTCCCCGAGAATCCCTAACCCATACACCTTCCACCCTAAAAAACACAAACAAAATAAACAACATACTACTCTTCACATCTTCGCATGTCCTTGTTTATTACACAACAAGACTACGCTACAAAAACAACACAGTCCACCAACTCACTCTCAACCACCATCTCTTTCACTTGCACACACAGATCCAACAAAATGCCTGCTAAGCCTGCTGGAAGAGGATTACAATATAGACAAACAACTCTATTGCTATCCTGATACAATTAATACCAAAACTAATAATACACCTACTACTAGTTCAAAGAATACTACTCACTCTTCTAGAAAACAAATCCACACCACCACCAAAACACAATCTCTAGACTGCCTACTAATAAATGCTAGATCACTCTTGAAAAACAAGCACCACATCTATGACCCACTAACGGAAACACAACCTGTCTTTCTCTTCATTTTAATTTTTATAAACAGACTTTATTTCCATTTTCCAGTTAACAGTTGTTCCGTTGTATATATTCATGTCTTGTATGTTTCTACAGTATTTTCACATTCCATTTTGCAATTATTTAATATATTAGTTCTATGTCATGGTTCTGTCCGAATTACAACAAACTCCCTCAACTCCGCCCTCCCGCTTCCCCACTGCAGGTCACTGAACTATCAATTTATACACGCCTACGATGTTATTTATTAGTTGCTGTGGCGACTAATTTCACTCCCTTGGGTGGTATTCCCCTTTGAGCCTCCCCTGGTCCCCCGGGCCTATCTAGGGTTCCTCCTCCGGTAGCATCTGCTCTATGGCCCCTGCAGGTTCATGTCTTATTGGGCTTCCCTGTTGGGAGTGTGTCCCCGGTGTTGTGCTTCTGGATTCCAGGTCCTCGTGTCTCATGCTCTCTACGAGTGCCTCCCACGCCCTGGCCCTCTCAATTGTACCTAGTCCTCTTCGTGCATTCCTAAGCAGGATCCCGCACTCACAGGCCGCCCATTTCTCCAGTTCCCGTTTCCACCTAACTATATTGGGCACCCCTAGGGCTTTCCATCGACTAGTAATTTCCCATTTGGCTAGAATGAGAGCCAATTCCTGAAACTTGTCGGTGATCTTTGTTTTAGCCGTGTGGGGGAATAGGTTAAGGAGGCAATGGGCCAGTGTGCATGGAACCTCTCGATCAATAATTCGAGTGAGGTTGATTGTCACTGCCTGCCAGTAGGCAGCCAATTCCTGACAGCGCCATAGCATGTGCATAAGGTCCGCTCCCACCTCACCGCATCTCGGGCAGCCCGCATACTCCCTATTGAAGTAACGGTTAATACGATTTGGGGTGAGGTATGCCCGGTGTAGTATGTAGAAACTGATCAGCCTAAAGCGGGCATTTCTTGAAATTCTGAGCATCCTGTTGATTATATTCTCCCAGTCCTTATCCTCTAGGGGCCTACCTAGTCTTCCGTCCAGCAGTCTCAGTGCTGTCAAAGGTCTGATGGCGTCGCTACCTATCCCCCCTATAGAGGCAGGTGACTGCCTTTATGGTGCCCCCTGCTGTTCCTATGTAGCCACAAGTGGAGTGATGATCTGGCTCTACATTGCCCCCTCCCAAGTGCCTTCGTATGGCCCTAGTGATCGCTCTGTGTAGCAAGAACTGACCCTGAGGAATACCTCAATCCGTTCTAAAAGTGTCGAACGGTATTAATTCCCCATCTTTGTACAAGTCTCCCACTTTTGTAGCCCCTGCCTGCGTCCAGTCTTCTATCCCCCTCCACTGCCCCCATGTAGTAACACTCGGAGCGCTGTCATTGGTAGGTCCGGAGAGTAGGGTCGCCGGGTCCGCGTCTTCTGGAGGCACCTGTGCCAGTATCGCCGTAGCACTTTGAATTCGTTTGTGTCCTTCCGCGGCTTCTGTTCAATTCTCAGGAGAGTACGCAATAGTATGTCCCCCTCAGGGGTGAAAGGTCCTACCTCCTTATCTGGTGTTAGTCTCTCAGACACCCACTGTGTGAGCCTCTGCAGTTGCCCTGCCAAATAGTATGATTCGAAGTCTGGGACGGCTAGTACTCCCTCTGCAGCTGGGCTTTTCAGTGTCGCAAGGGCCACCCGTCGTCGGCCAGACCCCCATATAAAGGCCAATAAACATGAATCAAGCTCTCAGAACCACGCACTCGGCACCCATATTGTGAGTGTGGTAAAGTAATATAGTAGTCTGGGGAGAGCCACCATCTTCAGTAGAGCGATTCTGCCCGCCACCGAAATGGGGAGTCCTCCCCAGAAAGCCATGCTATCCTTTAATGAGCGTAGTGACCCCCCTATGTTTCCTTGCCGTAGATCTAACTGTGAGTGGTATATCTTAACTAACCCTGGGCGTAGTTCGCGTAGTCGCGCTACGCGGAGCTACACGAAGTGTACTTTACACTACGCACGCTACGCGTAGCTACGCAAACTGCGTAGTGTGGAAGGGAAATGCTGTTCGCAATGAATGCACAGTGCCGGATGCTTGTCTGCACTGTGCAATCATTACGAACGGCATCATGCACAGTGCAAGCAGTCGTTTTCTGCCGCTCAAGTAGATTTGTACTCGAGCGGCAGCTTTCTCAACGCGGACTGGTAGTTTCTCATCGCGAGTGGTCGCGAGCATACGCGACCACTCGCAATGAGAAACCTGACCTCCCCGCATTGAGAATCTCGCCGGGAGGTTTATTTTCCATGCTCGCGATCGGCAACTTGATGTTGCCGATCGCGAACGAGGAAAAAGTCTCGCCGGGATGTTGATTTTGCTCGCTCGCGGTCGCCAACTTGACGTTGAGGACCGCGAGCGAGCAAAAAATGCCCGCTACGCGTTTTTGCACTGTGCTACGTGCGATGCGCGTAGTTGCGCAAACTACGCACACTGCGTGAGCGTAGCGTAGCTTTCCGCCCAGGCCTAATCTTAACCCCTAGGTATCTAAAGCAGTGCGGCTCCCACAGCAGGTCCCCCAGTCCCTGACTTTCTCTTCATAACTGAATCATGGATGGAAGATGGCATGGCTCCAGTATTGCATGAATCTGTTCCTCCAGGCTATCAAACTGTCACACAAAATTACATAGGCAAAAGAGGAGGCGGACAAGCAGTTAGTTGGTTGGTTGGTTAATAACTTTATTCGATCTTAATTGATAAGATCATAAAAGTATACAAATCCTAATTTTTTTTTTTTTAAAAGACAATATATCACAGGCAGTATAGTTAAAAATCACGTAAATGTACAAACAATAAAAAAAACAATAGGAACCATTTAAAATAATAATACCATCCATTATGTTTTTCAAACTGAATCGTCAGTAAAGTGCATAGTGCTTAAAGTGCTCACAGTGCCTCTTATGAACAATACCATTTAATTAATAAGATACATTACAATAGCGAATATCTGAAATCTAAAAATATTTTGAATACTTATCAGAATAAACTCCACCCAAACAATTATTTTAAAGTGCTAATTAGTGCAGTTTGGAATTACGGACAGTCTAATACCTCACTAACCTCCTTTTTGATAAAGCCGAACATAAGTACGATGCTACACAATAATTAACATATGGATTGGGGAGCATTTAGAGGAAAAACAGGGCAGGTCGACATTGAATAAAATGATATTTTAGCAACAGCGGGCGAATATACTTTTTCCGAATACATAAATAAAATTTGCAAAAAAATAACAGATGTAAGGTCGACTGTGTAGATATTTTATCACAGGGACAAACTGGAAGTTCATTTACTGAATAAGTCCCTGATGGATAACCTAACAAACAGGGAATAAAATGTAATCTAAACCTTAACAGTATAAATCTATGTCGGGGATTTGTTACAGATGTCAAATATGAATTCATTTCTCCTATAATACACGGTAGGGTTAGATATAGTGCTACTGTAGGTTTGGCCCCATTTAGGTTATCTCTTTCCTTTTCTCTAAGTTCTTTAGCACGTGCTTTAATTAAGCTTTTTGGTGTACCCCTACAGGCAGATGGATTTAAGTACAGGGTCTCTAAACCCAACTTCATCAGTGTGTTTTTAACATAACACAGCCAAGGGACTCGATTTGCTTTATCAAGCTGAATACAATCTTGGATAATGCCTTGTGTAAGCCCCACTGAATCTCTCTTCCAAATTGAATACCAAAGTAAAACTGGGGCTAAAAATGTCAAGTCAGAAATGAAAGGGACTTGTAATTCCTGGTGCACAATATAGTTAGAGCACCCTTTGGGGATAGCAAATAACTTTTTAAAGAACATATCTTCCTTTTTTTGTAATAAATCACTATTAGCTACACCCCAAATGCCTGCGCCATATGTAGCAGAAGCAACAGCTCTGGCGCCATAATTTTTTTTGATGGGTTCTACAGGCTTAGTGCCCAGTTTTCTTGTAAAAGAACAAATAGCCATAGTGTTTTTTTCCAAGGCATTACATCTGTTCGAAACCATGTCCTTCCAGGTCCCTTCACTCTTAAAAAGTACCCCCAGATATGAAAAGGTTTTAGTTATTTCAATTTTTCGTGAGGCAATATAAAAAGTTGGTAATTTCCTTGGCTGTTTCCCCACTACTAAAACAAATGTTTTGGTTTCGTTTACTTGTAAATCTAGGCCCGACATATAAGATACATAATTATTTATTAGTTTTTGTAAGGCTATGCCAGTTCTTGCCACCAGAACGGCATCATCTGCGTAAAGTAGTATGGGTAGCTGTTTTTTATTTACTCTAGGTACATAGATAACATTCGCATTTACTGCTGACTCTACCCCATTTGTGTACATAGAAAATAAAAGGGGGGCTAAGACACAGCCTTGCCTAACCCCCCGATGAATTGGAAAGGCCCTTGTGCATTCTCCCTGGGATCCATATCTTACACAAGCTGTAGACTGGGAATATAACTGTCTAATAAAGGAGATAATGTTTACCTCCACACCCATTTCTTTTAAAATAAACCATAATTTCCCATGTGAGACTGAATCAAATGCGGCGGAGAGATCCATAAACGCCATAAATATGTTACCCTCTTTTGCTTTAGTATATTTTGCCGCAATTAGGTTTAGATTTAGACACTGATCTAATGTCCCCATCCCTTTTTCAAAACCATATTGAGTGGAAATTAAGATATTTTTGTCTGCTGCCCATTCCTCAATTCTGTTTAAAACCAGACGGCCCATTAATTTGCAGGTGCCGTCTATAAGTGAAATAGGTCGATAATTCTTTGGCAATGCTTTATCTCCTTTTTTAAAAATTGGTACAATTACCGTTATTTTCCACGAAGCCGGTATTGGACCTTTTGCAATAGCATTTAAAACATTTGTTAAAAATGGAATCCAGAGTTCCAATGGTTCAAAGAAAAAATCAATCGGAGTGCCATCGGGACCCGGAGCCTTGGCACTACTACACTGTTTTATTCCCTTTTCCACCTCTATCATTGAAAAAATGATCGGTGTATCTGTTTTAGAGCTAGATGAGTACTCATCATTCGGATATACCGAATCAAATATTGCAGTATTGTGATCCACCCAGGCTTCCTCTCCCACGTGCGTACTTATAGAAGGATCTGAGTCTTCACACAAGAATGGGGAATTAACTATCCCCCAAAACTCTTTAGAACTTTTAGGAGGGAAGCTACCCGCAGTTTTTCCCATGCCTCTTCTTTTAGAGCCGCTAATCTTACCTGTCTGCATTTTTTATATTCGCCTCGCAAGAGGCTCACCAAAACTTTATTTCTTGGCTTTTCCTTTAATACATTAAGAAGTCTACTCAAAGATTTTGTGCAGGCCCTATCAAACCAACGTGGAGTTTTTCCTATGCTTGCCTTTAAGTTAGATTTTAAGTTATCTTCCACCACATTCAACAGAGTAGCAAAAGCTTTCACTATACCTTGTGGATCTCCCTGCAAAGCAAGGCATGTATCAATTTCTTCTTGGGTAAGACGAATTACTTTAGGGATTAGTGTATCTTTATTTATTTTAGCCCATTTAAGCACTATACCATTTTTCCTAGCTATACTTGGTGCCACAACTTTTTTGATATTGCTACTAAAACAGCCCTTCCATTCCAATGTAAAAGTCAGAGCGGCATGATCACTAAGATTTGAGACAAAGGTTCCCACCTGATATAAAAATTTCTTAAAAGCAGTTTCCACTACAAGGTAGTCAAGCGTTGAGCCATTTCTGGGATCCCCGAAGGTTTTACCAAAGTACCCGTTTCTTCCTCTACAGGGTTACAAATCTCCAGATTCCTAGTAACCATGAGCCTATTTAATTCCTCCCCATATTCATGATGTATAAAATGATATGGTGTAACCCCGTCCTCACCAACTATTCCACAAACTGGCCTTAGAATTTTTGGGCAGCTGTGGCAATTAAAGTCACCCACCGATAATATGTGCAAATGTTTGCGGTGGCTGCCTATAGCTTTTTCTATTTCATATTCAAGAGAACGGATTACATCTGCCATATTGCCTTCAAAAAGATTATTATAAAAATTTACTAATAAAACATCTGCTTGACAAACCCCACTAAAGACTAATAGGTGATAATATGGTGACAGCACATTTAAGTCAATTATTTTTATAGCTAAAGTGTTCTTTATCAGCGGACAAGCAGTTATATTCAAAGAAACAATAAATCTCACCGAAGCTGAAGACATTTCCCTGCAAGGTTGTGAGGCTCTCACCACTAGGGGTGGGCGATAAACTCCGCTCTGCCGGCGGAGTTCATGGAGTTTTGCCCACTCAACGTTCCACTTGGAACGCAGAATTCTGGTAAAACTCTGCCAACTGCCGCGTGGAGGAGTTTTTTCTCGTGCACCAGAATTTGCGTCCCCTAGTGTGATTTTCAGGCATTAGATAGCCTTCTGGAGAGATTTCTCAATACGGGCAGTCAAAGTAGGTTGCGATCGTTCGTGTTGAGAAAGCTGCTGCTTGAGCAGAAAATCTACTTGAGCGGCGGAAAGAAGCAACACCCTCTAGTGCAACTCATGGTGCTGTTCACGCTGATTTTACAGCGTGGAACTCCCGGTGCTAAAAATCAGTGCAAGCAGCACGATGTTCTGATTCCACCCAGTCCCAGAACTCAGCGGAATTTCACAGAGTTTTTATGTAACTCCGTGCAATTCCGCAGAGTGAAACTCAGCAAGTTCCGCCTTCCCTACTTATCACCAGATGCAACCGTACACCTACTTCCTCCTGTAACTTCCTCCTTCTTTACAGACCACCACCTAGCGATGCAACATCTCCAGACATGTTTCAAGACACAGTTTTAAACCTTATGACACTAGACTCCAACCTCTGCAACCTTGGTGACCTAAACATATAGTTTGACGAACCTATATGCCACATCAAGGACTATCATCACTTGCCTAGACACACTGAACCTACATCAGATCATCCACAAACCCACATACATCGCTAGCCACATCCTAGATGTAATTTTTACAAATCCTGAACTAGTTACCTTTCAAAGGATTACTCCAGTCATGTGGTCAGACCACCATTTGGTAGCTTTCCAACCCAAAACACTACAAATCACCACACCTAAGGCCGCCTTACATGCAACCACATATTGACCATGGAACAAACTCAATTTTGAATACTTATAAACACAACAAACACCAAAAACAGATCTAGGCACAATAAATTCAGTTAAAAAAACTCTATTAGTGGCTCCAGAAAGCTTTTGATATCCTAATACCACTGAAAAAAACAAAATAGGACAAAAGAAAACAAGCACCTGGGATTCATGTCGAACAAAAAAAAGATAAAACAACAAATTGCAAGGCTGCAACTCCCCTGGCTCTAAACAAATAAAAAGCAGGTCAAACTTCACCTCTACTAACTTAACGGAATATATAAGTCAACAATCAAAAAAGCTATAAAAAAAAAGGTACTATTCAAACAGAAATCAAAATGCAAAATGTGCAAATAAAGAAATTTAGGAAATTCTCACTGAATTTCAGAAACCTAAATGCACAGAAGGAACTTATCCCATTTCTCAAGAATATACTGACAAATCATTACAAAACCAAAGCAGGCATGTTGGACTCCTATTTAAAACAAAAGAAGTCCACCAGCACCAACCCATTTCTAACAATCCCTTCAAAGGGTACGCTATCACAGGCTCCGCATTCCTTCAAACAACTATCAGAAACAATTCACAAGACACTACAATCCAAGGAAGTTAAGAAACCTTGGAATTACATTGGCCACCAGGCTATCAATGAATGCCCAAGTGGATAAATTTAAAATATCAAGCTTCTTTATTATGAAAATTCTGTAACACATCTTCCCTCACCTAGGATTTCCAAACAAGGTCCAAGCAACTATCTCTCTTGTACTTTCTAAACTTGATTAAGTCAATGGCCTCTACCACAGTTCATCTTTATCAACTATGAAAAGACAAGAACAAATTCAGAACTCTGCTGCCACTCTACTCCTACATTTAAAGCCACAAGCCAACATCTCCCCTGCCTTGAAGGCCCTGCATTTGTTACCAGTTGCAAGAGATCCACCTTCAACCTGCTTTGTATCACCCACAAAGCAATACATGGAACAGGACCACTTTTCATCAGGAATAAAATCACCAAATACATACAAAAAAGGAACCTCAGCTCCAGATTGACACCTCACCTCAAACCCCAGACATACAAGAAAAACAACCATTGGAAATGTAATATGTCTCGCTTTTTTTTTAACAAAGAGCCATTGGCTTTGTAAATACCAAGGGAGGAGGGAGAGAGCAGCAGGGACGGACTGCCTACATATGGGGCACTAAATATAGCTGAAGGCCATGCCATGCACTTCAAGCCTTCAGTTAATAGTGGATGCTAATGGCACGGGGAGTGAATTTGTGGTGTGGCCAAAACTAATGCCATAACCCATAGTCCACTGTGCATGGACAAAGGATATGCACAGTAATTTCTGTGAGACAAGGTGTGGACAAAGAGCCACACTCTTCACCCAGACCTCCATGTTCATGACTAAACTATATTCTAACAGCAACGTTTGACAGGGAAAGTAGTGGTCCTGAATTCCTTTCATAAAGAAAGTAATTTGCGAATCAGTGAAAAGTAAGGCTCTGGGAAGTAGTAAAATAAGGAGAATAGCCATAGAAGAGACCAATGGTAGTACAAAGCAGAGAGGGATTCAAAACCAAAGATTTAGAAGTCCTGATAGGCAATGAAAATTCAGTATCCTGGTCAATGAAATATTCAAGAGTTGCTATTAACAGCCTTCCACTGGGAAACCTTCCCCCGACACCCTGGTATTGAACCAATCTTTCTGATGTCAAGTTGACAACAAAAGGCCACTTGTTAAAAACATTCACAGGCTCTCCCAACTCGGTAGAGCAGTGATATATATGGTGGAGGAGCCCGGGGCCATCATCGGACTCACATTGCCCGGCCCGTGCCTGAGAGGTCGGCCGGGGCAAGGATTGGCCGCCTTTAGGTTGCCCCCAAAAGCACTAATGTACTTCTGGGCCAAGAATCACGAGTGGCCACGCCTCTTTAAAAGGAGTCATGAAGCGGCGAACGGGTCTCTTTTTGTTGTATTCGTAATTGGTACAATGTACATATGTTATTCTGGTGCTTTAAATATAGTGTTCCATGTATGGTTCTATTGTTGCTATGCCCTATGACGTGGCTGTGTCCACCTGCGGTCAGTTGTCTGCTGGCTGCAGTGGGATCACCAACGTTATCTCTGGCGCTTCCAATAAAGTATTTATCTTATTCAACCAAACTCTTCGTGAGAGCCATACTTCCCCTACAACAGATGGCGACGATCAGCTGGCAAAGGAAGGGAAGCGCAGAGTGAACAACCTGTTCCGTTGGTCAAGAAGAATCCATATATGCGTGCAGGAATCGATCTGACACATGAAGTAAGGAATCGACCTGAAAAGCATTTGTGATAGCATTAATTTATTCAAGAGGAATCGTGAATGGATGAGAACATTCACGCATCGCAAAACGGTGTGGTCTAAGGCTTGTGCTTGCGGTGCGGCTTTAATTTAAAGAAGAAGTGAATTGGGATTATTGCCGAGGATACATTCCCTGTGAGTATCACGAAACAAACAACCATTTTTTGGGAAAACACTTAACTATCATTATATACAACTACATCTTGAGAAAACACAGTAGTTGGAAGTGGCAGTTACTGTTCAAACGAATACGGGACAGCGTGCGTACAAGTGTTCTACCTCCTCGTGACCATACCGGAGACGTAAGCTGATACCTCCTAGCATTCTCCAGTCTGACGCATGATGACGCTCGTAAGGATGACGATGCTATACGTGGCAAGTCAGTAACGGAATGACGTGGGAGGCATAACGATGTACGTGGCGGCCATATTGGTTACCAAGGAAACAAATCATACGCTGCACTTGAACTTTATTCATCGCGTGAGGTGTGAAGTGCGCTTTCGACAAAGAAAGCAGAAGTGGAAAATATTCGGCGAAGATCGATACGTGACTTTGGGGACTTCCGTTAGTAAGTTACATATATTGGAGCACATTTTAGGGGATATACTGTCGTGAACAGTCGTGACTTCTCATCAGCGTGTGGAACACATTTTAATGATTATACTGAGAAAGATATATTGACTATACAGTAACCATCAACTGTATAATCCTTTCTAGCTCATTTGGAGCCTTTGTTTTATTTTAGTGTTATTTTATCCATTTTTGTCACAACAGGTACCTTTGGATTGCAATTATGGAAGCTACTGCTGTGTTACCACCACCTCTGTTTTTACAGCAACCTGGTGACCCTCCCATTGAATGGGATGAATGGATAGAGATATTTGAGAATTATATAGAGGCATTAGATGGTATAGAATATAGCGCCGCAAGGAAAAAAGCTTTATTGCTAAGTACCCTGGGAAAGGAAGGTCAACATGTGTTTAGATATTTACCTGTTAGCACAGATGCTGAGGGAAGCGCAATTGCTAATGTGTATGTTGAAGCGAAAGCTAGGTTGAGAAGACAGTATGCTAAAGAAATTAATATCGTTATGTGTAGACATAAATTTTACACACAACCTCAGAGGAGTGATGAAACTATAGACCAGTTTGTGACACGTTTACGTGAACTATCTCTGAAATGCCAATTCGGTGGGATGAGGGAGGAGATGATCAGGGATCAACTCATAGTACAGTGTCACAATAAGAAGATGCAGGAAAGGTTATGGGCTGCAAAGAACCCTACCTTAGGAAATGCCATCGACATAGCTAAGGTAGTTGAACAGTCGGATGCATGTATGAGAGAGATGGAGAAGAAAGAAAATACAACGGGTGTAACGTGTGTAGGGCAAGATGAGGTTGCTGCAGTGAGGAGTGGAAAGAAGGGAGTATCCGTTAAGAAGTACAATAGTAATCCTGGGGTGAATTCGGAACATAACAGGGCACATGAAAAAATGTGTACTAGATGTGGTAGCACATATCACACTGCTGAATATAAAAAATGCTATGCTATAGACAAGGAATGTAAGAGATGTGGCCGCAAAGGACATTTCTACAAAATGTGTAGGACTTACAATAGACCTAAGGTGGCAGTAGTGCAAAGTGATGTAGAAAGCATAACATCAGTATGTGGTGTTGAAGGTGCAAGCAAAATCTTGTGTGTAGATGAAGAGGACATAACTAGGGTACAACCAGGAAGAAGAATGAGACCTAAAGCTATGTTTTTGATACAAGGAAAAGAAATAGAATTGATGGTGGATTCAGGCTCATTTTGGACAATTATTCCACAAGTGATGTTTGAACAAAATTGGGCTAATGTGAAGTTACTTCACAAAGATATCAATCCAGGAGGATATCAAGGGGAAAAAATAGATAAAGATTGTCTGGGTTTGGCAAATCTTAATCATAATAATGCGAAGGATAACAAAGTTTCAATGCATGATGGGAACATTAAACCCAATGATTGGGTGAGAGTCAAATCTGGTCGTGTCGGTGCTGGAATGACTAAATTTCGTGGTCCCTACAAAGTAAAAACAGTTCACAGTAAGCATGTAACTTTGTATAATGGTGAAAATTGGAATTTGAGAAGAGTTGCTCTTTACAAGAACGGTAAGGGCCATGAGGAGGATGGAGAGGGCGAGTTGGGTGGTAATTTGAATCCGCATTTTCTCATGAGTGATGATGAAGCTTGTGGGAGATCACCCACTGTGGTGCAAAGCGATGGTGGTGATAATATCACTAATAGAGTCTTGTCCCAAAGATCAAGATGTCCTCCTAGATATCTACAGGATTATGTATGTGGGGATTTTTGAAATATTTTTCTGCTTAATTTGGCTGTGACATAGTGTTTCGCACTTCACTTATCAATGACATCTTATCCTAAATGTTAACAAAAATGGATAAAATAACACTAAAGTAAAACAAAGGCTCCAAATGAGCTAGAAAGGATTATACAGTTGATGGTTACTGTATAGTCAATATATCTTTCTCAGTATAATCGTTAAAATGTGTTCCACACGCTGATGAGAAGTCACGTCTGTTCACGACAGTATATCCCCTAAAATGTGCTCCAATATATGTAACTTACTAACGGAAGTCCCCAAAGTCACGTATCGATCTTCGCCGAATATTTTCCACTTCTGCTTTCTTTGTCGAAAGCGCACTTCACACCTCACGTGATGAATAAAGTTCAAGTGCAGCGTATGATTTGTTTCCTTGGTAACCAATATGGCCGCCACGTACGTCGTTATGCCTCCCACGTCATTCCGTTACTGACTTGCCACGTATAGCATCGTCATCCTTACGAGCGTCATCATGCGTCGGACTGGAGAATGCTAGGAGGTATCAGCTTACGTCTCCGGTATGGTCACGAGGAGGTAGAACACTTGTACGCACGCTGTCCCGTATTCGTTTGAACGGTAACTGCCACTTCCAACTACTGTGTTTTCTCAAGATGTAGTCTGTTTGTAATGTAAATTGAAAACCCCATAAGTACATGCGAAAATACTCAGTTCCCCATGCTGCCGCCAAAGCTTCCCTCTCTATTACAGAGTAATTCCTTTCGGAATTCGTGAGAGATCTTGAAGCAAAAGCAACAGTTCTTGTTCCTGAAGTATGTACTTGTGCTAAGACCGCTCCTATACCCACCGCACTAGCATCCACAGTGAGAATAGATCTCAATTTGGTGTCAAATGGAGTCAATATTCCTGCTTCACAAATTTCACTTTTGATCTTATTGAAGGCATCCTGCTGCTCATCGGACCATTCAAACTTACACCCTTTTCTGAGGAGCATTTTAATCTTTTCTGTCTTCTCTGCAAAATTATATACAAATTTGGCATAGTATTCTATAAGACCTAGGAAAGACCTGAGTTGGTCTTTATCTAAAGGTGCAGGAGCTTTCCTTATGGCTTCTAGAAGATCACGTTTTGGTTTAATCCCACCAGCAGACCTGAGTTGGCCTTTAGATAAAGACCAACTCAGGTCTTTCCTAGGTCTTATAGAATACTATGCCAAATTTGTATATAATTTTGCAGAGAAGACAGAAAAGATTAAAATGCTCCTCAGAAAAGGGTGTAAGTTTGAATGGTCCGATGAGTAGCAGGATGCCTTCAATAAGATCAAAAGTGAAATTTGTGAAGCAGAAATTTTGACTCCATTTGACACCAAATTGAGATCTATTCTCACTGTGGATGCTAGTGCGGTGGGTATAGGAGCGGTCTTAGCACAAGTACATACTTCAGGAACAAGAACTGTGGCTTTTGCTTCAAGATCTCTCACGAATTCCGAAAGGAATTACTCTGTAATAGAGAGGGAAGCTTTGGCGGCAGCATGGGGAACTGAGTATTTTCGCATGTACTTATGGGGTTTTCAATTTACATTACAAACAGACCATAAGCCTCTCATTAAGATCTTATCTCCGTGGGGTGCAGGTAAAGGATCAGCAAGATTGGCTAGGCTAGCTGTCCGCCTGCAAGAATTTCTATACAAAATAGAATACATTGCAGGATGGAAGAATTGTCAAGCAGACGGGTTGTCTAGGTTGCCTTTTCCGTGGTATGAGGTTGACAAGTTGAGAGTTGAGTCTTTTCAATGTGAAGGTGCGGTGGCTGCAGTTGACAAACTAGTAGAATTGTGTAGTGGAGCTGTTGATAAAAGTCAGTGGAATGAAAGTATGTCTAAGGATGATGTTTTACGTGTGGTTAAAGACCTAATTGTCAAAGGGAGCAGACGTGAGAGTACCCTTCCAATTGCTGTGAGGCCTTTTGTGAAGGTTCTAGAGGATTTATCCATATTTGATAAAGAAGGGAACGTTATCATGAAAGAGGATACATTTGTTCCACCACAAGATTTGAGGTTTGTTTTGTTCAAACTGGCCCATGAAGGTCATATAGGTCAATCTCTTACGAAGAAAAGGTTACGGGAACATTTCTGGTGGCCTGCCATGGATCAACAAGTCTCTGATTGGGTTGAGAGGTGTGGGGAGTGTATGGAAAGTGAAAAAAGGTTGAAAGTGGGTAATCAGTCGGATTTGGGCAGAATTGAAGATTCGGGGTACCTTGGCACACAGTCTGTTTGGATTTTATTGGTCCATTTAATGGTCTGAACATGGATTTGAAGTTTGGTGTGGTCATGGTGGATGTCACGTCAAAATGGTTAATCGTGAAGTTTGTGAAGGAAATTACCATGAAGAACACTATTATGGTCTTGTCTGAAATCTTCAGGGAAGAGGGTTATCCAATTAAATTAATCACGGATAATGGCACTCAACTAACTTCTACGAAAATGATGATGTTTTTGAAATCTTGTGAAGATGGCCTCGCACCACTCACTGCCCTTCATGAGTAGCACGGGCTGAGCACTGGTTACACACCCGACCCAGGAGTTTCTTTGTTTAGTGAACTCTCGGTGGAAGCTCTGGAGGGCTCGAGGGGCCGTGGCAGGCTGTGGAGGTACAGAGGAAGTTTGGGGGGGGGGGGGCAATGAGACCCGATTTTGGGCACTCTTTGTTGGTTTTGCGCTCGCGGGGCTGAGATTTTTTCACTCAATTGCTTTTCTTGCTTAATTGCTTTTCTTGGCTATTTGGCACATGTGTGCTTGGGGGCTGAGATTTCTTACCCTCAAATGATTTCCAGGACTATTTTGTTCGTTTGAGCTAGGGGGGCTGAGATTGGTGCTGTTTTTCCACCTGAGTGATAAAATTGGCTAGTGAGGAGATAACTCTCTGCTTTTGGAATTTTTACATATTTAAAAAGTTTATTTAACTTCATGCCTGTTTTCTCATGCTTACTAAGCAATTTGGTGGTTGTTTTGTTGTGTTGCTGGCCAGGGTGGCCCATTGTATCTCTGTTTAGCGCCAGGGTTGCTGTTGGACAAGGGTATTATTGGCATTGCTTGGAAATTGCTGATTATTACTGTGAGGATGCCGCCTGGAGTGAAGAAAGGCGCCAAGTGCGTGTGTACTGGAGTAGAATTGGAGGTATTGATGTGCAGGATGGATGCGATGCGTAAGAAATTGGCTCTTTTGTGGGGGGGGCAGCCTCTGGATCCAGCAGCTCCTGCGGAGAGGCCTAGGAGGTCAGAGGTTCCTCCATTCCCGCCAGTGAAGAAGTGTGATAGGGGAAGTAGTGAAGGGGGTCAAGGTGCGCGTGTTATCCCTGAGATTCTGCCAGTGGGCAGTGTAGATGGTGTTGAAGGTCAGGGTACTTCGCCTGCAGTTATAGTGCCTGCGACAATCAACAGCATTGTTCAGAATGGCAAAATTTGCATGGCGATTGGGGTCATGCCAGCAGGTGGCGCAGGCCAGCCAGATTTGGTCGCAAACTTAGCTAGTTTGTTGCCTTGGCTATCGAAGGTAGGTATGTTGTCTGCACCACTCACAGGGGGAGCACTGGCAGCTGTAGTGGACAGCGACAATGTTGAAAAGGCCAGGAGGCTGGTGGTCCATCTGCATAGCATAGGTGGGCAAAGTATGCAGGTGGAGTTATGAGTGCGCACTTATGAACGGCTGGTGGGTCTTTATTGGCCATTTAGGTAGCACAGGGATCAGTAGTTGCTGGTACTTCACACAGCAGTGTGGCACAAGCAGTAACGGTGGCAGTCGGGGCCCAATCCCTTCCCAAGGAGTCAACGGCAGCAGGTACGTTGGCACCATTGCCGAGTATTGGTTTGGGGAATGTGCTTTCCGAGCATAATCAATTAGGCAGACGTGCTGGCAGAGATGAAGGAGAAGATTTGGGAAGGCAATTATGTGAATATGTGCAACTTAAAATGGGTTATGCTGGAACTTTAATAAAATATCCTGTTACAGAGTCCCTGGGACGTTCAAATTCAAGCATTGCTGTTCTTTCTGCGGCCTACCCTCACATCCAGAGTCCAAGTGTTTTAAAAAGTCAAAGGATAAGGGCCCCAAAAAGCAGGAAGGAACACCCACTACTGGTCAAGGCCCCCTTCCCGGTTAACTGGCAGGCAATGGTGACGCGGTTGAATGTTTACAGCAACACAGCAGTGGTGTAGTCATTGTATGAGGGTTTAAAGAATGATTTCAGAATCCAGGAGGAAGGCTGTGTGGGTCTGGCCTACTGCAAAAATCAGCAGTCGCTGAGGGCTAATCCTAGCATTGCCAGGAATAAGATCTTGAAGGAAATGAATCTTGAGAGGGTCGCAGGTCCATCTGATCCCATCCTCCTGGAGGATTTGGTGTGTACCCCCCTAGGGTTGGTCCCGAAAAAAAGGTCCAGGGGAGTACTGCTTGATCCATCACTTGTCAGTGCCTAGAGGCCAGTCTATTGATGGGGCACTATGCTCAGTCAAGTATGCATTGCTAGAGCAGGCGATTTCAATGGTCCAGGAGATGGGACCTGGGACATTGTAAGCTAAAGCGGATATAGAATCCACCTTTAGCTGCTACCTGTGCACCCTGATGACTTTGGGCTTTGGAGGAATGTCTGGGGGCCAAGAAAGTGACATTATATCAGTTACAGGTGGTGGTGGGGCAATTAAATGTTGTTCTTTGTATCATAACCATGGGCTGCCCATTTTCCAGGTCAATTGCACAGGCCATTTCTTGCCTGAAGTTGAGGCACCATCCTACTAGGTTGTCAAGTGAAATTCAGCAGGGCATGAGAATCTGGGAGGCATTCTTGAGGGATTTCAACGGGTCAGTGGCATGGCAAAGCCCCACTAAGACCAATAGGGAGTTAGGTTTCTTTACAGATTCTGAAGCAAGTGTGGGTTTAGGTGCCATTTTGGGTGCATCTTAGTGTGCCCAATGGTGGCCAAGAGACTGTGTTGAGTCTGGGTTGGTAGCAACATTGGATTCTTGGAGCTCTTTCGCCCTTCTTGCTGGCTCTCACAAAATGGCCACAGCAGCTCTGCAATCAATCAGTGGTATTCTGGTCAGAAAACATGTCTATGGTGGAATGCATTAATCAGCAAGCGGTTCAGTGTAAGATGTACTTGAGGCTGCTGAAGGAAATCATACTGCTATGTTTGAGGAAAAATTTCAGTTTTAAATCCAAATATGTGCCTGGCATATTCAACAATGCAGCAGATGCTCTGTGTTGTTTTAAGATACAGGCTTTCAGGTACCATCACCCAAAAGCAGGGGAGTTCATTTAACTGATCACAGACCAACTATGGCGACTTGGTGATCCAGCCTATCAGACCTCGTGGCTGCCAGGTTAGCACCCAGGACGAAGTGGCCTTTGAGGGGGCATATTACATGTATCACAGATTTCAGGAAAACAAGGGAGTTGGGGAATGGTTTTCACACAAGTTGGTAATTGCATTTCTTGAGACCTTGAGATGGGTAGGGCGACCAGTGTCATACGCTAAGTGGCTCACTGCAGCAATTTTGTTCTTTGCGAAGATGCTTAGGGCACACAGATGGAACAAATGTTTTCCTGGTACAAAGGTCACTGAAGGGCTGGCAGAGATTGGAGGGATGCAGGTAGAATTCAAGGCACACCATAGACACGTTGAAACTGGCTAGGATCATGGCTATCCTTGAGAGGGTGTGCAGGTCACCAGCAGAGATTCACCTTCTCAGGGCAGATTTCTCCCTGGTGTTCTATGGGGCACTAAGGGTGGGGGAGCTAGTGGCAAAGAAAAAGAAGGACAGAAGTGGTGGTTTGAAGCTAGTGGATATTCAAAGGCCAAATAGATCCTTGGCAGTCACCATTACCCATTTGAGGTCAGACTAAATGGGTAGGAGGGACCATATACAGCTGCACCGGGCCCCAGAAAATGAGTACTGTCCGTTGGGGAATTTGGAAGTTTTTATGGCTCACCGGGCACAAGGGGCTGATGGCCCCCTTTTGGTTCACGAAGATGGGACGCCACTCACAAAGATCCAACTTGCCAGGGTGCCCAGTAGGGCCCTGGGGTCAGCAGGGTTAGATCTTACAGAGCATAGTTGGCATTAATTTCGGATTGGCGCAGCCACCACAGCAGCAGTCATGGGGCTGGCAGGACAAGCAGTTCAAAGGTTAGGCAGATGGAAGCTTGACAGCAACAAGCGCTATGTGAGATTGAACATGTTGTAATGTTCTGGCATTCATTTTTCCTATCCTTCATGGTATTCTCCCGTCAATGCAGGTGGAGGACATGATAAGGTGATGAGGCTGCTAGATGCTTCATTGCCTCCAGTCAATGGGAGAGCAAGAGATGTTACAGATGTGCTGTTGTTGGGCCACTCTTACGTGAGGTGTGCAAAGGTTTTTTATTCTGCAGATGACTATGCGATGCGGGCAAGGAAGGCTGGATATCAGCTGACCTACTGAGGTCATAGAGGGCTGCACTTGGACAACTTCCAGGAGTAGTAATCGTGCATTTGGGAGGCAATGACATGGCTGAGCTAGGGCGTAAAGACTTATTTGAACTGATTATCTGTGAAATGTGTTGGCTCTCAAAGAACTTTCCGGAGGCCATAATAGAATGGTCCAACATTAGCCTGAGGTTGAATTGGAAAGGTGGTAAGTCGGTCAGGGCCCTCAACGAATTGGCAAACGGTTGAACAGGAAGGTTTGTAAGTTATTGAACACAGCCAGTTTAGCATCTATACCTCATGGGTGCATCAAGGGTGGGTGTTCTTATCAAAGGAAGGTAATTCACTGTTTCTGGAGAACTTGCTAGCCTGGCTAGGCCAATGCACACGGTACGGGGGAAGGCCAATAATAGGGGAATTATGCTGTCTTGTGGCGGGTGAGGTCATGATTGGTGGGGACACTTCGGGTCCCTGTACAGCATCCTTTTTATACCAAAACAATATCAGCGTCACTGGACCCTCAAAGGGGAGCTGGCAGCAAGTCATGAGGAGGTTTCAGCAGTGCAGGGGGCTGAAGGTGGTCGCTGATATGCGGACCTTACCTGTAAACCACCCGCGCAGGCGCAGTTGGCGCAAACTAGCACAGGCCCTCTGGGGGACTGGAACTTGGGTGTAGGGGATGCCCGAGGTAGTTATCCTAAGGACAGCTGTGCCCTCTGCACAAGAGCCCCCGATACGGGACAGCTCCTAGTAAGGGACGTTCCATAAGGAGGGTCCCATCCTCTGGATGGGTGGTTTAAGAGGAAGGCCCCAGAACCAGTCATGATCTCACTCGGAATGTTTATGTTTTTTGTTGGTTGCACAGGAACAAACTAGTTATGGTTAGGTGACTCCCATGTACTAGAGTCTCTGTTAAGGTTTGGGTTCACTTGTAAACAATATGTAAATAATGTGGTTACTGTGCAAATTTTGATGTCTAAAAATGTTTTTGTGTGTGTGAAATAAATGCGTCCAGAGGTCTTACGACCTCTAACTCAAAAAGCTGGTGTCAGGCTTGGTCATTGATGGACGGGTGTCGGGCGGGCAGGTGCAGAGTTTGTGGGGAGGGATGGGTAACTATGGGACATTGCGACTCCCTGCTTATGGCTTGTAATTACATGCTATGTCACCTAACACCATTTGATCACTTCACCTCACAAGATAGGATGGCCATTTTGTCCACTGGCAAGTTGAAGCAATTGTTTTTACATGTTTTAATTATCGGACTTCGCCTATTTTTTTTCACTCCTCCAAAAACTCACTGTAACTCTTGTCCCCAACCAAAAATCTTGAAATTGGAGGTTTGTATCACTTTTAGGTAATTTCAATGGAATCAGACTGAAATGCCACATCAGCGTGCCTCTGTGCACTTTGCACCTTGCAGCACATGTGAAGTGGTATAGTTTATAGAATTGTGCATCAGTGCGGTGAGAAGTTTTATATGATGTGATACAACAGGAAAGCATGTGCCTGTCTCTCTGTGTGATTTTAGGCAGTCAGTTGCACGGTATAATGTTCTGATTATTTGTCCAGAGAAAGCAACATAAGGTTGCAGTCTACCCAGTTAAATAAGTACTTTTTGGTCAGTAAAAGCTGTTATTAATGCACAAATTCTCTGCATTACTACAGCCTCCCCCTTCACACCCAAAATATTCGTGCTTCTACTTCTTCACCTTACTGAATAGTGTAGCATATTTCCTTATTAAAAATCATGACTTTATCCTATGTCTCCCTCTGTCTGCTTGCAAAAGAAACAGAGTGGCTGCTAGTCAATCGTATTTGTATCCGTTTACAAACACTCAGAAAACGTAGCCAGTCAAAAGGCACAGAATCTTTTTGAATTTCCCCCGGTGTCACTATCCAGTAACAGATATATACAACACACGTGCATGGATGGACACCGGACAGTGATATTTTCTATATGTTTTTCCTAGAGGCTGAGAATGCACCCAACCAGAAAAAAGACAAGAGCAATATGTTCCTGCAAAATTTAGTGCACATTTTCAGCAGTTTATTTTTATTTCAATGAAATAGTTTCCTTGCGGTTTCCATGATGATAGTATGTTTGGTGCTCCACTCCCAGTAGCTTTACATTTAGCTCACGAATCTCCAACAAATATGGCAAAATGCAAGTGAGTCCATTGATTTGTTTTTTCTGGCAAGTTTATTGCAGATTGTTCCAAAGAATTCAATTTATTAGTAAGTCAAAAAAGGGAGGGTGTTTCACTGCAACATTATTTGTAGAGCTAAGCCCTCAGTGTTATCAGGCCGGGTTGCAGAACAAGTACCAAAATTAAATTAGAATCAAAAGTCAGGGCAAGCATCTCCACTGGCTTTCTTGTACGGCCAATCCTATACCACTTTCCCAATACATGAAGTATTTCAATAGTACAAAAAAATATACACATGCGCACTCACTATATATACATACATATATATATAGTTTTTTTTTTTTTAATATTTATTTATTGATGGTCAGGCACATAACAGAGTTCTCAAAGCATATCACAATTCGAATACATAATGTAGGAGGCTAATGCAGCTTGTCTCTAGTTCATAGATCAACACAGTCTTGCTGACAGGTATCTTTAGGTGATGATGTTATACCAGTATACATTTGAACACATCAGAGTTGATAGTACATTATGATTAATTCAGTTACAATATTTAAAAAAATTGTTTATCCTGCAGTCGGTGTCTATCACACCGTATGCTCGGACCTCAAGTATTGTATGAACGGATCCCAAAACTCCCTTGGGCGGGAGGCTTTTGGTAGCTCCTCTGTGTAGAATTCAAGCTGTTCCCTAGAGTATGTCATGTCCGTTATCCAGTGTTTCAGTTGTGGCACATGTTTGCTTCCCCACCTCGTAGCAACCCGCCTTTTGGCCAACAGTAGAGCTACGGCTAATAATTTACGCCTATGGGGCTGTTTATTTTATATAGGCCTAAAAGGCAGACCTGTGGTGTGTTGGTATTGGTTCTGCCAGCATTACTCCCAAAACATTTGTCACTTCCTGCCAGTAGCTTTGCATTTGGGGGCATGCCCAAGCAACGTGCATGAAATCTGCTTGTATGGCACTGCAGCGTAGACATCTATCATCCTCTCAGAGGCCATATTTGTGTAGTTGTACTGGTGTGTAATATATCTGTTGCAGGAATTTAAAATGGATGATCCTAAGGTTACAGTTAGGTGTGAGTGCCTGCGTAAGTGCGCAGCAGTATTCCCAGTTTTCTTTGGATAGCGGAGTGTCTAACATATTGTTCCATTTTTCTAGAGCCCGTTCATTTTCCCAATGTTGTTCTCATTGAGCTGCGTTGTAGAGCTTAGTTATGAGACGCTGACGCGTGGGTGATGTGAGCAGTACTTGTAGGGTGTTGTGCGTAGGAGGTTCTTGAGGGAATGTGGGATAAATATCTCTTACTGCAGCTCGTAGTCTAAAATATGCAAATAACACTACCGGCGTGTGGTTAGCATCTGGCATGACGTCTGATTGGGTTACAAATTGGCCATTGGGAAAGATATCACCCATTGTATGCAGTCCCATTTCACACAGTAGTTTTTGCGTTTTGTGCTCCTGCATCACTGTTATCTGGGGATGATGTTGTAGTGGCATGGCCGGGGCATATGCCGGGAGTCTATTAGCCTGCATTGTCAGTGCGTGCCATGCTGTGACTGTACTGTGCACCGGATTAATTTCAGAGCCTGGAGTGTGCCTTTTTGGCTGCGATATAAGGGCAACTAAAGGTGTTGGATGAATACTATCGGTCTCCACAGCCACATGTGGAAGATAGGCATATGGGTGTATCCAGTAATGCGCGTATTGTGCTTGGGCACAAAGATAGTAAAGCTGTAAATCTGGGGTCCGAATCCGCCCATGTGAGCTCCTTCCACCCAACCCTGGGTTGTTTGCCCGCCCATGTAAGTGTGGTCCTACAAGAACGCAGTCTTGTGAAAAACTGTTGTGTGAGTACAATGGGTATGTTTGTGAATAGATAAAGGAAGCGTGGCAATACCACCATTTTCTGGAATGCAATTCTGTCAGCTAGTGAGCGTGGCAATCGGATCCATCGGGCCACCTGACTTTCCAATTTCGTGAGGGCGGTACCATAGTTTTCACGTATTACCAATTCGGGGTCGCGATGTATCCAAACACCTAGGTATTTGACCGGCTCTGTTCGCCACTGCAGAAGGAAGTCTAGTGGGAATTGTTTTGTGACCGATGTCAGCGGAATTACCACTGACTTAGTCCAATTTATACTCGGTCCCGAGTAGTGTTCGAATCGGGTGTATTCTCGTATTAGCGGATTTAGATTATCTTCCGGGTGGGGAGTATATAAGACCATATCATCTGCATATAATGATATGCTAATGGGTCGTAAACGGAACTGCAGTGCTGAATTTACATGTTTTTGCCTAATTTTGCATGCCAGTGGTTCAAGTGCAAAAGTGAATAATAGTGGCGATAGTGAACACCCTTGACGTGTTCCCCAATGAATGCGCAGGGGGTCGGCAGTGGTGCCGTTGATCCTAAGCCTTGCACACGGATCTGTGTATAACAGTTTAATCCAGTGCAGGAAAGGGAGTGGGAATCCCATTCGTCGAAGGACAGAGAACATAAACAGCCATTCCACTGAGTCAAATGCCTTGGCTGCGTCTAGAAGGGCAGCAGCTGCGGGCAGGTCTGGTTGCAGTTGGTGGAATAGCGCAAAGATGGTACGTAAGTTGTGTGTCGTTGAGCATGTTGGGATAAATCCATATTAGTCTGGCAGAACTAAGTTTTGCATCAGAGGTTGTAATCGCAGGGCTATTATTTTGACTAGAATATGGCGTCTGAATTTATAAGGGACAGAGGTCGATAAGAAGCGCATTGAGCCGGGTTCTTCTCCGGTTTGAGTAGTATGGAACCTTGACTTAATCGGCTGCCGGTGAGACTGTGGGAGCTGACAATTGGGGGCTGACAAAAAATCTCAAATTAGGTGCCGAGATGACCCTGCATGGTGTTTGTTATTGGCAATGGACCGAGTATCTATGTGGCCCCACCTGGGTTTTGGTCCCACTTGCTCTAACTTTTGGGCCCCCATGAGACACTTTTCCTCCATTGCCGGTCTACCAGAACTGATCTGCTTCCCTGACCCCTGTTTTTCTTCTCCCCTCCCTTATTCCCTCCTTCCTCTACTGGGGTCTTGATCGCCTATGTTTGATTATGCAACTGTTAACTAACGTAACCATGCAAATCTGTTATCCTTGTTATACCATGGGCGAAAAACCGAATCTGTTTGTAATTACCGCTGAACCCAAGTACCATTGGCCGTTACCCGGTGGAGCTGTCCTATGCAGCTATAGAGGAGTCTGGCCATGGTTCACTCTTCGGCCGTCACCTACCCAGCCGGACATCGGACATTGTTTTTAACGGTGCTTCACGGTCTTGTCTATCTTTCACTTTGACTGCTTGTTTCCCCTGAAGTCCCTTCCCCCTCTGGTCTGCCTGACGCTATCCGCATTCCTTTTCCCCTGTTTACCTTTCCCCCTCTACCTTCCATTCCACATAAGACGTTTCTGTCTTGCTATGTAACTCGAAAATAACCTATGTTATCGTGTAATCTCATGTTTTTCTACTGTCTGTTCTCACCGCGGAGTCCGAACAACCTTGGCCGATGCCCGGTGGAGCTGTCCTATGCAGCTATAGAGGAGTCTGGCTAGGGTTCACCCCCTCGGCCGTCACCTACCCAGCCGGACATCGGACATTGTTCTTAACGGTGCTTCACGGTCTTGTCTATCTTTCACTTTGACTGCCTGTTTCCCCTGAAGTCCCTTCCCCCCTCTGGTCAGCCTGACGCTATCTGCATTCCTTTCTAGCCTGTTTACCTTTCCCCCTCTACCTTCCATTCCACATAAGACGTTTTGTCTTTGCTACGTAACGCGAAAATAACTTATGTTATCGTGTAATAGCATGTTTTTCAACTGCCTGTTTTCACCGCGGAGTCCGAACAACCTTGGCCGATGCCCGGTGGAGCTGTCCTATGCAGCTATAGAGGAGTTTGGCCCTGGTTCACCCCCTCGGGCCGTCACCTACCCAGCCGGACATATCACATTGTTTTTCCTCGCCTCCCTGTTATGTTTCCTTCCCTCTATCTTTCTCTGATGTCTATTCTTGGAATCTGTAACTGAAGTAATTATGTAACTTGCTGATCCTCATGTAAAGCGCTCTGATACCTACGGGTCTAGCCAGCGCTATATAAAACTTTTCAAATAAATAAGTATGATTAGTAATGCTTCTCTTAAAGACGGGGGGAGAATCCCGTTTTCGTATTCCTCTGAGTACATAACCCGCAGGTGGGGGGTGAGCAGGTCACTGAATTCTTTATAGAATTCACCCGGAAGACCGTCTGTTCCCGGGGCTTTATTGTTGGGGAGAGACCTGATGGCCTCTTTTATCTCATCTTCAGTTATCGGATGGCTGAAGTATTCCCTATGTTCATCAGACAGCCTGGATAAAGCTATGTCATCCAGATATTCGTTGTGTGGGGTATAGTTGCGCATAATAGTCCGAGAATCTATCTATAATAGAAGGCGTGTCGTAATGTGGTGTACCCCACGAATCCGTAATCTGTATACAATGTGAGGAAGAGCGTGAGGCTTGAATCCTACCAGCAAGCGTGCGTCCCGGGCGGCCTCCCTCCCCGTATTTACGCGCCGTATGTCTTCGTGATAAATATTTCACCTCACTGTCTGCGAACTCCTGGTATATGTTCATTTTGTTTCTGATCTCTGCGAGTAGTGTAGGGTTCAGGGTTTGCGCGTTTTATAGTGCCTTAATATTCTTTTCTACTTTGTTCAGCTGCTGTCCTATGTCCCTTAGTACCCCCGCGTGTTTACCTATGCAGAATCCCCGAATGGTCACTTTGAAGGCCTCCCAGAGTGTTTGGGCACTAGTGACTGTCCCTGTGTTGTGCATGAAGTAATCTGTTATAGCTTGTCTCAAATCTGTTTTATATACTTGGTCTAACATTGCAGTCGTCTGGAAGCACCACATAAATTGCCTGGGAGTATGTGTGGGGAGTGCCAGCACCAGTCGGACGGGTGCATGATCAGATAGTTTCTTGGGCATATGGTCTATTGAGCTTGTCCACGTGCTAACTGCGCGCGTTAATATCCAGCAGTCTATTCTAGACCATGTATTATAGGTTGTGGAAGTGCAGGTTCCCTCTCTGCGCCCCAGATTCCGTAGTCGCAATAGATCTATCATCCCCCACTCCTCCATTCCATCCCTGAGCACTTTAGCTGCTTGTCTACCATATATGTCGTTACTTGTGGACCTATCCATTGCCGGGTCTAAGCACATATTGAAGTCTCCTCCCCAGACTATTTTTGCTGGCTCTAGAGTCTGTAGCTTCGCCCATATTTGCGCAAAAAAAACTGGGCCATCAATGTTCGGTCCGTATGATTTAACTAGAGTTAATATAGTGGCTCCAAAATTTCCTTGGACTATAATGTAACGGCCTTGAGTGTCCGTGAGTGTATGCAGTAATGTGAATGGAATGCCTCGCTTGACTAATAGTAGCACTCCTCGGGCATACGTGGAGTAGGAGGACGCTATTCGGGTGGACGCCCAGCGGGCGCCCACTCTTAGTTCTGAAGAGTTGGTGAGGTGTGTTTCTTGGAGGCAGGCTACCTCCACCCCATGCCGGTCCAGGTAGGCAAGCATCCTTCTTATCTTCTGCGGATTGTTCAGTCCCCTAACGTTCCATGTCAGCAGTGTTAATGATCTAACGCTATGTGTCATGGCACAATCCGACTTCTATGGTCAGGATGCGTTCATTCTTTGACCGTGTTGACCTAAATATACCAGCGATTGTACTGCCTGTGTCGGCGCCATTGAGCATGGTTTTTCCCCTTTCCCCACCACCTCCCTCCACCCACTCCGGTACCCCAATTGCATTGGAGACAATCCCAAAATCCTGCTTCCCCCACCCCCTCCCCCCTCAAACGTTCCCCAACCAACTAAATGAACTTGGTGTGGTGCACACATGTGAGCAGGAGAAGCCAGCCGGTATCCCCGTTGGTGGGAATCACGGGGTGGCCGTGTAATTCTAATATGTATGTGTGTCAGTATGATAACATTTGTAAATTTAGAACTTTGTTGCCTCAATAACAGTTGTGAGTTACATCTGGGCTCTTAACAATGACTGCTGCATTGAATATAGCATAACAATGATGTTCGTAGAGCTTTATGTTGTAGCATCAATAGCTAATATCTATATGTCCACTTATCTGGTACGACCATAGTTCGATGTGCCACAGGGGCGCCGGATTGCACCAGGATCATTCAGTCCTGGTCCTTGTTCTTGTTCATCAGCTCTGCCTCTAGGTGATTTCCTCCGGGTGTTCGGTTGCCCTCGCCGTTGCAGGTATTGCTGCAGGGCTTTAGGGTCATTAAAGATTTTGGTCTTGCCTTCCACAGTGATTTTGAGGCGGGCAGTTGTAGTTTAGACTGCATTTTATCGGTCTTCCCCATAGCTGATGGAGTAAGAGCAGATCTGGTGCCTAAGCAGAAGCTTGTGAGGGGGAGCCTGTTGGCAGTATTTCACTCAGAGGTCACGTAGATACTTATTTGAGTCTATTTTCTGGCTGCGTTGCAGCGAATTCTGCTGGTCCACACAAACCCGGTCTGAGAGCCAACCTTGTGGACGGTGAGACAGTTTGCAATTGCCACTTCCTTTATATCTTCGCGGAGTGCTATAGCGCTGTACCACCAGAACCCAAACGTGTGGAATTGAGTAGGTTGGAACATACCCTACAGTGTCCAACAGGTTCTGCGTCCTACCTTTAGCCCCAGCGTGCAGATCCCGCTTCCCTCAGCAGTCCGCCAGCAAACACGCCTGAGCACCAAGCACACGCCCCGTTGTGATCTTGTGTCGGAGCGGGGGGACTATCCTGCCCGACTCTGGTGTAGGGTCCGGGGTGGGAGGGCCTCCAGCGCACCACAAAGCAAGCAGGATAGAGCACCGCAAGTCCTGGTGTTCGCTCGTGCTGCTTGTCCGCTGCGGCCCAGTGCCGTGCTATTTCGCGCATACCAGTATTACCGCGGGTCTCTGCCAGCGTCGCGTTGGGCCCAATCAATGTTGCACCAGTCCGCGTTGGCCTATCGTGCCGGGACCGCCCTTACTGTCTACAGCTGCTGTTGGGGATGCTGGGGGCTGGAGACAACATCGTCACCCCCACGTCTTAAATGCGTCCTGAATTCCGGCCTTCCGCTTCTTTGGTGCAGCCGGGCAAGATTGAGGCTGGGCCTGCGTGGTTTCCGCCCGCGTGAGCCCCACTCGCAATGGCCCCCGTAGAACTAGTAGCGTCTTTTGCATGCCGGGCACTGGTTTTGCTTCCCGGTTCAGTCTCAATACTGTGCACCTACCGGCGCACGTCAGGAGCGCGGTCTCCCCGATCGAGTGGGGTCTCATCAGTGCATGCGCTGCTGCAGCCCCCGTTGTCTCATGCTCCAGACCACATGGCAGTTAAACCCTATAGATTCGGCAGAGATTCGTGCTGTGCACTCCCGGGGCAGTATCCGGAGCTCGTCCGGCAAGATGACTCCTACGACACACCCGAAGACCGCCGGCGTTTCTTAAAGGCTCCGCTTCTTCTGCATTTACTCGCCAGGCCTCGCCTCACCACCGCGGGCAGTGCGATCGGCTCTCCCAACCTCTCCGCACAGTCTCGAGGTGCCCTCCTGGCACCCCGGCTCTGGATATGTAGAGGCAAGTAAGTGGTATTATTGTAACGTCCACCAGACACAGGATAATGAAGGATTTTGTACGCGGCCGAAGGAGCTCGCTCAAGGAGCGGCCATCTTCAGGCTTGGCAAGCTCCGCCCCCTATATATATATATATAAGTCTAGTTAAGAGCAGGCCGGAGGTTGTAGAACAATCAAATTGGCTCACGGAACGAAAGGGGTTCACAAAATGCTCAAACTGTAAGGCCTGCCAGTACGGTGTCAATAAAAAAACATACAAAACACCGTTCTGTGATAGAGAGGTGGAGATTGCACGTGCCTTGCACTGCAAAACAGACTACGCCATATACATCTTGGAATGCTCATGCAACCTAAGATATGTAGGGAGTACTAAACTCCCTGCAAACAAAAGAATTTTACAACACCTTAGGGGGATAACAAACCGAGATCCAACCTACCCCGTAGCCAGCCATTTTCAGGAAACCCACAATGACCTGAAACATCTCTCATATTACCTCATAGACTCTGTACCAAAGAATAGAAGAGGAGGTGATAGAGAAGGTGCACTGCGAAAACTAGAAACGAGATATATTTTAAATCTCGACAGTAAATTCCCGGGAGGCCTTAACACCACAGAAGACCTTTACACATGTATATAGGAATTCCCTTTTATAAGTAAGCATGGTTGGTTTTTAAGACTCTTAAACAACAGCAGTTTTAAATCATTTTAGATCATGATTTTAACAGGGGTTTGTACATATGAAGACTCATACAATTAGCTAACGGAGCTGCGACCTATTACAAGGGATAAAGGGAGGATGTATTATACCAACGGAAAGTATAAACCATAACAGTGAGAGGCTGCCACCTGACCTTAACCATAAAAATAATGTTTTTTTAACAATTGTTATTTGCACATTTAGGGGTGTAATGTTTACTATTGGAAGGTCACTTTTATTGTCCATATCCGCAATGTTAAGGAAGTGGAACACATCTTGCACAAGCACTTTACACATATTTTCATTTTTAATGAGATTTGGTGAATAGCACAGGACAGGACGAACAACATCATAGATAAACCAAGTTGAAATAAGTTTCACAACAAAAAAACTGCATGTATGCAAATATGCTATAAAATGGTTTTTATGGTGTTTTTTACTATGTTTTACATTTCGTTTTTAATACAGGATTGACCCAAATAATTTTAAAAATTAATTGATTAAAGTAGGAATTTTATCCTCTATTTAATATCTCACATTACAAATGCATGAAAATCAGCTGCTACGGTACTTATTATGTGTTTATTTATTGTCATATTTATTTATACCCATGATCGAAGCCAAATGGAGATATTGCAATAGAATATTGTAAAGAGTTGCAATAAGATAAAATTGGGGGGAGAGGAAAAAAACGTGAATGTACAAGATTTAAAAACTATAGTATGTCTTCTATGTCTATGGGGAGATCACCAGAACCTTGCACTAGGCACTGTCACTTTAAAAAGGGAGAAAATGCCAAAGAGCGCTGTCATGTGATCAAGGTCCAGGAGGGACCGAAACGCGTCATGGCCGACTGAAAATAAACAACTTTTGCACAGAAACGTGGTCCGTGCCTGCTTTCCGATTCCAGGACTGGTGAAAGATTTGAAGCAGTGTTTGAGGATATATATATATATATATATATATATATATATATATATATATATATATATATTTTCACAGACAATCCTTCACAGACGGAAGAAGAATGGGTCGCACTCCCGTAGACTTTTGCAATTTTTTCCTTTTGTTTCCTCATTCTCATAAGTAGGGAAAAGGCGACTTTTGAATTGAAAAGTAGAAAGAGGAAAAAAAAGTAAAAATAAAAGACTTATTTGTAAAGAATCAATATGAACTAGATAACATGACAAAGTTTGAATGGGCCCTAATGAGTTATGAAAAGACCACCCCACTGGAGGGATTGAAAACGAATCATATATGACCCACTGGAGGGAACAATATAGGTCTTTCCAAAAAATTAAAAAAAGAAAGAACTTTTAATGGACTCATGAGCCTTGTATCAATCTAAAAGTTTTGTAGGAACTATATTCACTTTATGGCACTTTATTTCTTATATTTGTAAAATTGAACATATTCACTTTATTCACTTATATAAAAAAATGGAATGAATTAAGGGACACTACATCTCCCATAATCCTCAGGGCGCTTGTGACATCAGACAGGAAATGATGTAATGAATTTCAAATGTATATCATTAGTTTTTCCAAGCGTTGTTTCAGGATCGTGATCAAGGTATTGTGGAATACCGAAACGCGTTGGTCTGTCGCCTTTTCCCTACTTATGAGAATGAGGAAATAAAAGGAAAAAATTGCAAAAGTCTACGGGAGTGCGACCCATTCTTCTTCCGTCTGTGAAGGATTGTGTGTGAATACAAAGCGGCGTGGTTCTGCCATGGGGTCCCGCACCCATGAGGAGCGCCGCCTTAACCCGACAACTGTGAACCAATTTGGAGGATATATATATATATATATTATCTACTGGCGGTCGCCAGTAGATAGTTATAGTTAGGACCTATTTTCCATAGGAAATCCGCGACATTCTATTTGAAATAACTCTTGCGTCGGTTGACGAATCTTGCGAAATTTTCAAACTTTATGGCCCGCTCCGGTCCGCTCCTACCCTGAAAGTCTCAGGGTGATTCGTCAGCGGGGCCGAGAAAAAGGGGGTCCCAAAACGTGTTTTCCCCATTCATTTTCCCATAGGAAACTTTAGACACGGCTACAGCCCGAACTGCTGAACGGAATTACACCAAATTTGGCAAAGAGGTAGTTCTTGGTTCAGAAAGAACCCTTTTTGTTAAATGGTGTAAATCCGTTCAGTAGTTCCTGAGAAAATCAAAAGTTAAGTCACATATATATCTATGGCGAGTAGGGTCCGCGTACCCTCCCGACCACGAGCTGCATGCTAATTGGCTGTCAAGTGGCTGTCAACACTCCAAATCAGGAAGTGTTGGCAGCCATTTTATCCCTCGGTAGAACCGAGGGACAGAAACAAGTGCGCAAAGCGCAAAAGGGGCAGGGTAGAAACACCCTGACCCTCTAGGTCTGCTCAGGGGGTCCCACAAGGACCCCTGGGCAGGAAAAGCATTTAAAAAAAAAATCGGCGGGATGCGCTCAGGGTGCGCGAATACCGCCGTAAAAAAAAAAAATCCAAGCGCGGTTGTTATTTTGCCCCCGGGTGGCCCAAGTCCCGGGGGCATGCGAGGGTGGGTTTATAGTTAATGGGGGCCTCTAAGGCCCCAAGCCCCGAGGACCGCCACCCCCGGGGCTTTCTAATAAAAATGTTGCGGGAGGGCACTCGGCCCTCCCACAGCCCCGAGGACCGCCACCTCCCGGGGCACTAATAATGTAAATGCGGGGGTCCGTAGCGGACCCCGAGCCCCAGCGATCACCACCTCCCGGGGCTTTAAAGACATGGGAGGGCCGCGCGGCCCCTCCTGGAGCCTGTGGTGGCCCTGGGGACCGCCACCCCCAGGAGCCGGCTCCTGCAGTGTCCCGGGTGCCTACCCCGGGACACTGTAGTTTGCAATGGCAGGACGGGAGCCTCGCGGCTCCCGTCCTGCCATTGCAAACTGCTTTGCTTCATTGAAGGGAGAGCAGGGAAACCCAACTTAAAACGCGCCACAGGGCGCGTTTGCACAGTGGTGAAGGGAGGGGGCGGGGCTTCAGGTGACATGTGTGCAAACAGGCCCCATGGCGCGTTTTAAGATGGGGAATTAAATCCCCTTCAATCCTGAGGGTCCCTGGGGGCCAACTAGCCCACCAGGTACCTCCAGTAAGCGCCACGGAGCTGCGTTGCAGAGTGTTCTAAAAGGGCGTGGCCTCTGAACACCTCTCTGCAACGCAGCTCTCTGGCGCATACTGGAGGTATCTGGTGGGCCAGTTGGCCCTTAGGGACCCTCGGGATGAGGAGGAATTAATTCTCCAACTTAAAATGCGCCACAGTGCGTGTTTGCAGACATGTCACCTCAGGCCCCACCCCTTCCTTCACCATTGTGCAAATATTCCTCTAAAATCAGCCGAACTACGAATTCCGATTTACTCACCTGTTATCAGGAGAGACCTCAGTGCTGCATCTTTGAGCCCAGTACTGATCCTGAAAAGTAATTTTAACCGTACTTACCAGTAACTTGAATTTCCTTCCATAGGCTAACATTGACTGGTTTCACTTGGAAATTCTTCTAAGTGTGGAGTTTTGGAACTTTATAATATTCCTCTAAAATCAGCCGAAATACGAATTCCGATTTACTCACCTGTTATCAGGAGAGACCTCAGTGCTGCATCTTTCAGCCCAGTACTGATCCTGAAAAGTAATTTTAACCGTACTTACCAGTAACTTGAATTTCCTTCCATAGGATATCATTGCCTGCTTTTTGCTGAAAAAGTTTCTAAGTGTCGATTTTTGAAACATACAAATATTCCTCTAAAATCAGCCGAAATACGAATTCCGATTTACACACCTGTTATCAGGAGAGACCTCAGTGCTGCATCTTTCAGCCCAGTACTGATCCTGAAAAGTAATTCTAACCGTACTTACCAGTAACTTGAATTTCCTTCCATAGGCTAACATTGACTGGTTTCACTTGGAAATTCTTCTAAGTGTGCAGTTTTGGAACTTTATAATATTCCTCTAAAATTAGCCGAAATACGGATTCCGATTTACTCACCTGTTATCAGGAGAGACCTCAGTGCTGCATCTTTCAGCCCAGTACTGATCCTGAAAAGTAATTTTAACCGTACTTACCAGCAACTTGATTTTCCTTCCATAGGCTAACATTGACTGGTTTCACTTGGAAATTCTTCTAAGTGTGCAGTTTTGGAACTTTATAATATTCCTCTAAAATCAACCGAACTACGAATTCTGATTTACTCACCTGTTATCAGGAGAGAACCCAGTGCTGCATCTTTTAGCCCAGCACTGACCCTGAAAAGTAATTCTAACCGTACTTACCAGTAACTTATATTTCCTTCCATAGGAATCCATTGTCTGGTTTTCAGCAGAAAAGTTTCAGTGTCGATTTTCACAAACTACAAATATTCCTTAAAAATCGCCTGTATGACTTAAACGCATTCTTTCAACTGTTTACAGGAGATGCACCAGTGCTGGATCCAGGATCCAACACTGAGTAAGAAAAAGTAACGATAACACTACTTACCTGCTAAGTGAATTTCCTCCCATAGGATAACATTGGTGATTCTATGTGAAAAAGTTTCTAAGTGTCAACTTTTAAAATACAATAATATTCCTTAAAAATCACTACTGTAACCAAAACGCTTTTACTCAACTGTTTACAGGAGATGTCCCAGGACTGAATCTAGGATCCAGTCCTGTGGTTAGAAAAGTAATCCATAAAGTAACTAATTGCATTTAACTAGAAATTCACATTGAGCTCAATGTTGCATTGTGTTTGAAATTGTGTTGCCCATTGCAACAACTGTAACTACTGTACTTAAAACTCTATTGCCTATTTGCAAAGTATTTAAACTAAAGTAATTCATTCTGAGAAAGTATATTTTGTAATGTAATGTATAATGTAATTACAATGTAATTTAATAAATAAAATATCTAAAAATAAATAGTTTTAAAAAATGTAGTAAATCAGTATCAAAAAATAAATATAACAATTAATACATTTAAAAATTGTCATTTACAAAACCTTTGAAATTCACTGAAAAAACCATAGGTTTTAGGGGCGTTATAGTTAGAAATTAGCATTTAAAAACCTTTGAAATTCACTGAAAAAACCATAGGTTTTAGGGACAGTTATAGTTAGTTGGACATTTCACTCGTACAAAACCCGTGAAATTCCCCCGTTATAGTTAGTTCAGCTAACTATAACTCGCGCCCCATAATGCACTGCTGATGACGTCACATATTACATCACTCATGACATGGTCAGTGACATCACTGATGACATCACTGATGACATCTCAAATGACATCACTGATGACATCACTGATGACATCATCCACGTGATAATCTGATGCACCTCCTCACACCCTAATATAACCTTTGATACACCCACTCTAAATTACAGACTGCCATTCGCAAAACCATAGACACTCCAACACCAATAACTACATACCCACTCACTGTTTCTTAGGTCTACACACACACATCCACTCACTCACCCGTACAGTCACTCATACTTATGGTCACTCAGTACAGGACTATCATATGCACTCTTACTCCTATATAGACACTCAAACACTGCCACTCATCCATAGAGGTACTCACACACCTAGTCAGTCATGCAAATAATTAAACACACTGCCATTTACTCACCTATACAGTTATACACACACCAGCTCACTTAATCATACAAATACTAGCACATTGTTACGCTCTTATACAATCACTGATACAAGCACACACTCATCCATACAGCCACTATCACAATCACTCACTCTCGCTTATAGCTATTTATATACTCCAACACACATATATACTGCCTTTCACATATGTAGTTAGTCACACATGTACCACTGGGACATACATTCACTCACTAACACACTCTTACACACACTTACCCACCCATACAGTCTATCACAGATGCACTCTTGAAACCATCCACCCAGTGAATCACCCACTCACACATCTATGCACAGAGTCGCACACACCCTCCCACACAAACACTCAGGCACCCATACAGATACTCAGACAACCATTCAATAACTCATATAGACACTCATGTAGCTATTCACAAACACATGCAGCCACTTACACAGCAACAGACAGACGGATACAGACATTCACCCAGTTTAGTCACTAACCCATGCATTCAGTAAGATACGTTAAATCACTCACTTATAGAGTCAGTCACGCACCTACTAAATCATCCATACAGACACTTATACACCCACTCATTCTTCAATACGTCTTTTCCTATATATTTTAAAAATATTTAAACTTTACAGAAACACAGTCACTGCATGATGTCATCAGTGATGTCATTTGAGATGTCATCAGTGATGTCATCAGTGATGTCACTGACCATGTCATGAGTGATGTAATATGTGACGTCATCAGCAGTGCATTGCGGGGCGCGAGTTATAGTTAGCTGAACTAACTATAACGGGGAATTTCACGGGTTTTGTACGAGTGAAATGTCCAACTAACTATAACTGTCCCTAAAACCTATGGTTTTTTCAGTGAATATATATATATATATATAATATATATATATATATATATATATATATATATATATATATATATATATATATATATATATATCTCAATCAGTCACCAATGCTGCAAGAATGCGGTTGCCAGCGACGGCTTGCATTTCGTCTAATTATCCAAAAATTTCATCCTTTCCATCTGAACCAAAGATGAAGCTGCACACCAACTCCTTGCGACAGTTTATTGCAAAAAGAACAGCATGTTTAAGGTACACAGTAGCCTTTGTCAAGTTTGAAAAAACACGTATATGCCTTCATTAACAAGCAGAAGTCCTGTATAAACATAAAAGACATACATTCTGTTTAGCAGGGAAGGGGAGCAAGTAAAAAATAATAAATACACGTGGCAGTGCCATATTAGGCTCGGGGATGAAGGCCACACAGGCCCCCTCCCCTTTAAAAAAAAAAGGCCCTTCGGAATGTGGTCCCCAGGGCCAGACCCGGTGGCCAACCCCCCACCATGTACGGCCGAAGGCTGTGTGCAGCGTGGGGTTGGCCAGGCCTTGTGGACAACCCCATACCATTCACGGCAGAAGGCTGTGCGCAGCATGGGGTTGGCTGCATGCAAGGGGTTGGCTGTGGCCAACCCCCCGCCGTGCACGACAGAAGGCCCTGCGCAGTGTGGGGCTGACTGCCTTTAGGGAGTCTGGCCTTTAGGGAGGTTGGCCACAAGTCCCGGCCTGTGGCCATTCCCCCATTGCGACAGCCGAAGGCCATGCGCAGCGTGGAGTTGGCTGCATACGGGGTTTGGCCGCAGGCCAGCCCTGAGGCCAACCCCCCGCCGTGCACAGCTGAGGGGGTTGGATTTACATATGGAAGTTACATATTAGTTCACATTAATAAACAAAAACTAGAAATTAACTGAAAAAAACAAAGGTTAAGGTAAAGTTATAGTTAGGTAAAATGTTCAGTAACAACATAACGTTTTAAACTTCAAAAACCACTGAAATTCACCAGTTATAGTTATCTCAAGTAACTATAACTCATGCCCTAAGGTAACTATAACTTGTGCCCTCAACATGCACTGCTAATTACCCCAAACATTACATCACTCATTACATCTTCTATGACATCATCGATAATATCAGTACAAAATTTGCTGTGAAATTATTGATGAAAAAACTGCGCATGGTGGGGGCTCGAGTTATAGTTACGTTAGGGCAAGAGGTATAGTTACTTGCAATAACTATAACTGGTGAATATCAAAGGTTTTTAGAGTTTAAAAAGTTACATTGTTACTGAACATTTCACAGAACAATACCGTTACTTAAACCTTTGTTTTTAGGAATATATATATATATATATATATATATATATATATATATATATATATATATATATATATATATATATATATATATATATTCACTGAAAAAAACAAAGGTTAAAAGTAACGTTATAGTTAGGTGAAATGTTCAGTAACACCTATATATGTGTATATTCAGTTAGCAATAGTTATGGTTGAGTCTTTAATAAGAATTTTTATTTTTATTTTCTAGTAATTTTAATGGCATTCAGTACACATAATTAAGTCATATTTCAATGTATAGAGCTCAGTTTCTTCATTCAAATGTGTGCAGAGAAGTCAAGTGGGACAAAGGAATTCAATAGGCAGTATTTTCCATTTTTTGTCCAACAGGAATTTTAGCTCTCTGATACTGCAAACGGTGCAACTTTACTCAGCACAGTCCCTGTTTATTGTTCTATGTAAATACATTCAGTAGTATCAAATATCTGCAATGCAAAAAAGTGCAAGACAAACTTCAAAGGGTTAATCTTTCGCATATTTAGAAAGTTAATTTGCAAATGATTTGTGAATCCAGGTGTGATAAGGATAAGAGAGGTCAAACATTTTGAAAAAATATTTTTATCTGAAAGAGAGAGCTTTTTTCTTGATGGATCGTTTGCCTTATCTGCAGATCCTTGCAATTTGAATGGCTGGCTGTACAACAAAAGTGGGTTTATGGCTTTTATAATATGATGTGAGGAATCAGTGGCTACATATGGATTAGACATTGCAGAAAAATTGGGTGGGGAATAGGAGGGCAGTGGAGCATTTCCTGAACCCATGGAGAAGATGACAGGATAACATTGGGGGAAATTCTGCCTCAATATAGTAAAAGAATATTTTGTTTTTAGCCAAGGTATGGAGAGATCCACTTGAAGGTGGAAGAGATAATGATGGCCAGACATTATGATGCATTGGACATTCAAAACTATCCGTGGATAAGGTAAACAGGAACAAATGGTTAAATTATGATTGGATGGTAAGGTCAAAGCAGTTTTATTGTGTGAACAAGACTTGTCCAAGTCGAAATGGGTTACGCTCTCTGCATGTCTATGCGAGGGGAAGTTTTGAATAATTGTGAGCAGGGAAATGGACCCGCGTCGCGCTGCCCTGACCGCCAGCTGGGAGTCCGTTCTGGACACTTTCGTTATAGTATATATATAATATATATGTATAATATATATATATATGTATACAAACACACACATAAATATGTATATTACACATACACTGTCAAAGTACACATATGTGTTGTTACTATAATAAAACTATGCTTACCTATAGGTACTCACCTCCACAATATTCTGGTAATCGATATTTTGGAAGGTCGATTTTTAAATCTTGGTATTCTGGTAGTGAACTACCACAGTGCAGCAGCATGTGTAAATAACGCTTTGGGGTCTGGAGACACCAGAGAGGTGCTTGGTGACGGAAGAGAAACTTAAATTTAAAGATATGTTAGCGAACCTATGATCAGATGGAGAGGCAATGTTTCACCAATACTTCTTTGCAGTGAAGATGGTGCTATGCACAAATATCCTCGGGGAAACTCTTGGCTTGAGGTGGTGGATTTACAAAGCAGGAATACTGTCAGTGTCTCAACATAAAATCAGAGGGTGGCGCCTGACACAAACACTGAAGAAAGGGAAAGAAACAGTCACCTCTAATGACCATACAACGCATCAGTCTGCCTGGGCCTTGCACGCGCCAGCCGCGGCGCTTTGTTTGTGCCCGAACTGGAAGATGTTTGAAGGAAGGAATCGTGACAGCGAGCCGCAGTGATAACGGATTTAATGTGTTTGAAATTGCAAATGTTCAAATAACTGAAGGCGCTGGTAAACAACGTGTCAAATTTGCGCTTAAGCAAGAAAAGCTGTTATCACTTTAATCGGTATGAATTAATCATCACTGTGAATTCATTAGGTGCCGCGGTAATGGGGCTGCTAATGATGCATTCGTTTCTTATTTGTACGGTCTTCTATGTAATATGTATGTTTTTTTTATGTGTGTTCTTCAGTTTGCACAGAACCTTTTCATGCCAGCCCGGAAGGGCTTCAGAAGCCCACATGCCCACTGGTAGATCAGAAAGCATAGGTTATCTGACTGCTAACTGCAGGCCTTAGTTTATTCACGCAGCATACTGACTCATCCCTGTGCACGCCCTTTACCCTCACCCTCTTCCTCCCACTGCCTGTGCCACAGTGGCTGACTCTGTTAGTAAGCCGCAAGTGCGCCCACAATATGCAGGGACCATGGATAGGTGCCCACTCCATTTGATGTGTAGCTGTGGCTAGTGACCCCCCTTTTCCTGGCCTTCTACTGTTAGATTAGAATCATCTAAGCACTGGAGGCCTCATCCAGCCTGCATGAGAGCCACCTAAGCACACGGCCGGACTGGGATCGCAAACCAGGCCTGGCAATTACATCCGACTGGCCCCCGGAGGGTGGATGGGGGGGGAGGCGGGGGGAACGACGACACTGCTGCTGCACTTTTGTTACAAGTGGCCAATTTTGCAGCTCTGCTGCAAAACCGGCCTCCAGTAACACAAAAACGGCCCCCACCAGTCCAAAACCGGTCCCCACCCTTCCGGCCCACCAGGGAAATGCCCGGTGCCCGCTACGGCCAGTCCGGCAGGCTCCAGATTCTCCCATCGGCACCAGGTCTGTCTTTTTTCATGTTAACAAAGATGGCCGCCTTGCTGTGTCTCCTAAACAGACCTACTAAACTCAAATTAGAGATCTGAGGTCTCTACGAGAAAGGACAGGCCTGATAAAAACTGTGACAGGACCCTCCTCTCTACTGCCATCATGACCAAACATGCGTGGCATAGCACAGACCCATGGTCAGCCGTCCACGATGTCCACGCTGCTTGCCATACACAATAGATGCAATCCCAACAAGGGAGCCTCATACCTACTGGTAACACAGCCTTAACAGTAGACATGCAGCTGGAACTGCCAACCCCGAGCGGTAAGCCGACTGCTAACATGCCTGCTGAGCCTGAGAACAGTACGCAGTTAACAGTGCCAACCTTTAGCTGCATACTTACTGATAGCATGCCTGCTGTGAACAGTATACACACTGCTAACAGTGCCAACCCTCAACCACACAACTGCACTATACACACTTCTAAATGTGCCAGCACTGATCAATGTAGCCAGTGCTAACACTGGCAGCCCTGATTAAATGCACTGGCAACAAACCCTTCCAACCCTCCGAAGCGTACCCAATGCCATCACTGCCAGTCGTGAACTGTACTCCAAGTGCCGGTACCCGCAGCTGGCTGGAGCAGGATTACAACCATTCAACCTGCAGCCCCACAATACCATTTAGCCAACCACTTGGAGACACTTGACCTCCAATAGCCCAGACTAGGTCATTTATCAATACAAGATAAGTAAACAGCTCCAAGGAGACATACTTGCAACCACATATGAGGGGACATGGGTGTGTCGGGACAGAGACAACAGAAAGCAAACAAGTGAGAGAGCAACATATCCCAAGAGGACTTAACATGGAACAAGTCTGAAAAAATCAGAGCTGGGTAAAATGAAAGGACCTCTTCTCTTGTCAAATGATAACCACTCATTTGCCACACCACTTTCTGCGAGTATGGGCCAGGTCAAAGGCTTTGCTGGCTCATTCCACATAACAACATACCCTGGCTGTTTGCACTGTTGTATTCCGTTGGCTGCATAGGAAAGGGTGCAAATCAAAATTGTTTCACTTTTTTCCATTAAGGTGACACTTAATCAGTGTGAAAATCTGTTTGTTCCCTTCCCTATTTAGTAAATCGTAAAAATAGACCAATCATATATTTATTTGTTAGCCTATTTAGAAACTGGTGACAAGCACTGGAAAACTCAGTAAGTAGATCTGGCCTTAATTTATCACAATGTAAACACAGGCAGTCACCAATGCTTTTTAAATGTGTTGCATGCAGAAATGCAGTTTAGCACATTAAAGCCTACCACATTGGCTTAGCCAATGCAAGGACAAAAAGTAGCCGGAAAGGGTTGTTTCTCTATGAATGTATACAGTGTGATTATGGGGTGTACTTTTCGGATGTAAAACAATTCCTCGTGCATTCCAAGGGATGCAGATTCAGACAGAATGGAAGCACTGCTAGGAAGGCAAAATGAGACACTAAATCTCCAACAGCCTAAAATGGGAGGGTAATAATCTTTTAGGTGGATCCAAAGCCCACTCTATGCGTATTGGAAAGAAATAGTAACAATATGTCTCTCAGATCAGTGCACTGTCAAGGCAGACCTAACAAATGACATCTCTGTTTCATGGACCAGAAGCACAAATGATGCCGCCTGATTTAGGTGGACATTCATACAGAGCTGAAGGCCACCCATGAAGTTGTTTGCTTTAGGAGATAGTGAAGGGATGAAGCTGACCAGATGCAGGCCATCGCCGCAGAACATTGTTCGCTCCTCTACATTTGTGACCGGAAATAGAATATGTTGCAGCCAGGCTCCAAACAGAGGAAAGCACCTTACCTCCACATCCGCAGGCTTCATCACTTTCATGAATGTTCCTCTTGCCACAGCTTCCTCTAGCTCCCTTTTGGTCACCTGTCGGGTATCAAGGAACTTCAGGCGGGTCAACTTGTGCAAAACAAAATACCTAGGAAAGCAGCAGAGGGAAGAATGAGTGAACCTTGCTCTTGGACAGGCAGCACTTGTGGGGCATGATGGACACATTCATTTAACGTCCTGGCAATGATCTATCATGGACTCATGCAAAATACACACATAGATTGCTGTTGTCTGAATTGAAACACTAGCTCACCATTGTCCAGGTCAGAAAAAACACAAGATACACGTGTTTCTCACACCCTTCGTGTTTTATTTCTGTCCTGAGGAGCAAGGGGAAAAATTGTCTAATCCAAATACACCGTCTAATCAATATCTCTGAGGTCTCGGTCCACCCTCAGTAAGTACGGTAAAAGGCGGAGGGCAAACGTCCTCGGTGAAGGAGATTGGTGGGAAGGCATAGCTAAATATGTAATAGTTGAACAAAGTAAAGAAACAAGAAAGTACCTTCAGACAATTAACAAATAAAACAAGAATACAATCATATTTACACACAACACAAACAGAGAATTACTTCCAATCTCTATAAAAAAGTTTGTTCCCCGTCTAATACATAAAGCAGTGCATTCGGTGATGCAGTTCAGATTAAGAATGTAGTTATGGGTGGAACAAATTGGTAGAATTTAAGAAAAATTATTAAGTCTGAAGGTAAATGGATTAGCAATACCATTCACAAAGGCTGGGTTGGACAACTGAATACCTGAGCGAGGTGGATTGATCATGTGCTACAAGAGCACACGAGCTGGAAGGAAGAGCTCCTCTAATTATGTGCAGCTGGATTATATGGCACCAAAACAAGTCGATGGGAGACCAACGGTACATAAGCACTTTCATTAAAGAGGGAGAGGTGTGGCGCAGCGGCCAGAGCGGCTGACTCCAGAGCATGGGCCTCACGGTTCGATCATCGGGGTCAGCTCAGCTCAGCTCAGCATCATGTGACTCTGGGCAATAGCTCACTTAATCTCCCCGACGGCTCCCAGCGCCTTGAAACCCTTAATAGGTGTTTAATATTATTATTATTGGCGGGATGTTTTCCTTTCTGGAGTCTAAGTGCTCTGTCTTCAGCACTTGTCATTCTATTTGGCTGGGAACAAAATTAGAAAATGTTCTTAGTAAATGGCTCCTTGTCACCTGGTACTATTGTGCCAATGGTGATGGGCGAAAAGTGCTTTATGAACAGGGCCACTGGGATTGTGCGATTTTGTGGCTGCTGCGTTTGCTGTATAATTATGGATTTGCCTAATTTTCCACATAATCTATCATCTGCTGCATAATCTGCAAATGTTAACAAAAACACCGTTCTTTATTGCTGAAATGGATCATAAGTAAGGCTCCCAGTTTTCCGTTTTTTTATTGATTTTTACAGATAAATACAGACAGAAAACAATTTGTTTCCTGTCTGTATTTATTTTTAAAAGCAGAAAAATACAGAAAATTGTGCTTTTTGTGAGTGACTTTCGACACTGTCCTTCATGAATTTCACACCAACATCTGAGCAGAGAGACAGCATGGGAAATTAAAAAACAGAATGGGATTTACTTAAATGTAGGCATATGTTAACATATATTTGTTTATATTGCTAATATTTACATGTGGGTGTAGTTTTCTGCTATATTGGCTGCTTCATGTGATAAAACACAACAGTCATTAAAGTATGAGTGCATATTTATCAGTTAAATATATGTGGAAACACACCATGTTTAGACTCCATTTATTCTTAAAACGCAAAATAAATAAGGAAAAATACCAATAAGATGGCCCAAAAATAAATATGGATAAATATAGATGGAAATGTTGAAAAAATAAATACCATAAAACCGGGAGCCCTAATTCATAAGTGTAAGGAAATGCCTCCTTTTGCATGATCACCCCAAACATTTGAAATGATGCTGCTGTTTTTTCGACTCAGAGAGTGCACTGGGACCTGCCAACCAGGCCTTAGTGCCAGTGCTTTAACCCTTAAAAATATATGTGCACCTGAGTGACCACCAATTAGCATAAATGGACTTACTTATAAGTCCCTAGTATATGGTACCGAGTGTACCTAGGGCCTGTAAGTCAAGTGTCGATCGTTCACTGAAGGACTTATTTTGTGACCATGTGTGACAAAGGAAAGCATGACTCCCAGGCTGCCATTGCAGACTGGCAGGGCAGTTTTTAAACTGTTGCCTCAACTTTGCCATTTAAGTTTAAATGTTTTTATTGAGATTTTCAAAAAAGAAGAATCAAGCATTGCAGAAAGAAAAGCAATCCACAGTTACTTTCGTAGCTAGAAAAAACATGTCGTCATCGGAAAGTGTGAGATACAATAAACATATACACCGCAATGAGTGGATTACTTCCTTAGAAGCTGTGCCCCTGTAAGAAACCAGAAACAGTAACTCCCTCCCCCCACCCCGTCCGGTAAATTCTAAAACACCTGGAGCACGCCTCACTCCTGCAACTTCAGCCTCGCTAGTTAAGCAGTTGGAGGAGTTGATGGATTGTGCCATAGATCTGAGAGGCGCAACACTCGTAAGTATTTGGGCTGTGTAATCTCGTTGAATTCTGTCGAGAGCAGTTTTAGGAAGGGGCACCAAACTTTCTGAAAAGAGGCAGTGGAATTGTTCAGAGTGGCTGAAATGCGCTCCATACCAAGGATATACCATAGCCTATGCAGCCATCCCGTGTGGGTAGGTGAGGTGGAGGATCCCCAGTGGGAAAGTATGTTTTGTAGCGCTGCCCCAAGTGGATATGTGATGGGGTTAGGAAGTCCTAGAACAACGTAGATGGGGAGCCTCGGGATCTGTGTATCGAATAGTTCGTCTACCGTGTCTAGAATCGTGTTCCAGTAAGAAGATAGCAACGGGCAGTCCCACAATATGTGTAAGAGAGTTCCCTCATTGCCACAGCCTCACCAGCAAGCGGAACTCCGGTGTGGATTGCCTCTATGGAGACGCGCTGGCGTGAGATACCAATAGGTAGCTATTTTCATGGCAGTTTCTATGTTAGCTACATTCTGGGCTGTGTGCTTGGCCCTGTAATAAATCCCGTCCCAGTCTTTCTGAGTCAGGTCGCCCCCTAATTCTCTCCCCCATCTCCGTTGGCTCGGCCTGGCATGTGGGCGTGGGCTGTGTCTGAGCATGTCGTACATTTCGGAGATCAGGCCCTTGTCAGTGAGCTTAGTGATTAGCCATTTCTCAAACTTAGTCAGTCGGCGACCACCCTCCTCCCTCATCCCTGGCTGGAGTACCCAGTGTCGAAATTGGAGATATCGCAGGCGCTCCGTTTCGGGGATCCCGTATTCCTGCTTCATCTGAGGGAATGAAAGGACTCCTGAGAGGTCAAAGAGATGGCCCACCGAGCGACAGGAAGTGTCTCCCCAGGCCGCGTATGCTTTGTCGGACCAGCCGGGTGTAAATTCGCTGTTCCCTAACAGAGGAGTCAAGGGGGACGGGAAAGTTGTAAGCTTCCTGGAGACCGCTACCCCGTCCTAAACAGACATCACCGATTTGGTGATGGGAGATCTCATCAGGCTGCGAGGGCGTTGAGCTTTCTTTAAAAAAGGAACCTTCCAAAGGGGGAGACCTGCTAGGGCTCGGTCTTGGAAGAGCCACCGTTTTTCTGATTCTGGCCGTGCCCATTCCACTAGGTACCTCAACTGGGTCGCCTTGTAGTAACTAAGTAGGTCGGGTATCCCCAGTCCCCCCTGCTCGGGCCACCTGTACCCTAATGCTTTGCTCACTCGTGGTCTCGCCCCGGCCCATATGAACTGGTTGATGTCTCGCTGCAGCGAAGCAATCACCCCAGGGGGAGGCAACGCCGGAAGGGTTTGGAACAGGAAGAGTGCTTTGGGCAGTAGAGACATTTTGACCGCCGCTATTCTTCCAAGCAGGGAGAGCTGAAGCTTGCTCCAGGCGCCCAGATCTTGCTTCGCCCGTCTTGCTAACTTGGAGTAGTTCAGTTGAGCCGTTTGACGCACTGACGCCGCTAGGTCTAGTCCCAGGTAGGGAATGGAGTCCACTATGCTAATGCCGGACAGGCAATCATCCTGCGAGTGGAGTGTAGAAGACGCTGGATTTAAGTGTAGGATGAGCGATTTACCCACATTGACTCGGAAGCCTGACACTCTTCCGAATGCGTCCAGTTCCGCTAGGAAGGCGGGAAGCGAATCCCTCGGTTCCGTCAGCGCAGCTATCACATCGTCCGCGTAGAGACTGATCGGGTGCGTTTCACCCCCAAATGGAATCCCCCGAATGGTGGGGTTATCTCTGACCCTCTGCGCGAAAGGTTCGATATACAAGGCGAATAGCAAGGGAGACAGAGGGCATCCCTGCCGGGTCCCCCTCCGGATCGCGAACGGTCGCGAGGAGATGCCATTCGCTCTGATGGAAGCCGTAGGGCTGTTGTAGCAGCAGCCCACCCACTCCCTGAATCTCTCCCCCATGCCAAATTTGGTCATCGTGTGACCGAGAAAGCGACAATCAACTCGGTCAAACGCTTTTTCGGCGTCTACCATCAGTAAAAGCGCGTCCATTCGCGTTTGGTGGGCCTTGTCAATGAGGTGGAGTCTCCTCTTGGTGTTGTCCCCACATTGGCGAGATTGAATAAACCCAGCTTGATCCGGTTCTATCAAGTTGAGCATATAGGGGCCCAGTCGGGTGGCGAGTATTCCTGTGAAAATCTTAAAATCTACGTTAAGCAGAGATATTGGGCGGTATGAGCCACATTGCTGCCTATCTTTACCCGGCTTTGGCAGGACCACTATTGCCGCCCCCAGCATCGTGTCTGGGATCGGGTTCTCCCTCCCAAAGGAATTAAACAGCCTTACCAGAAGCGGAGCCAAGATGTGGCAGAATTTTTTATAATACAGGGCGGGGAACCCATCCGGTCTGGGAGACTTGAGCACCTTGAGGCGCGAGATCGCCGTGATTACTTCCTCGATCCGGATGGGGGCGTCCAACGTTGCTGTGTGATCCGAGGTGATTGTGGACATAGTAATAGAGTGGAGGTAGTCTAGGGAATCTTGGTCCGGAGAGGCATCGGCAGCATATAATTTTTCGTAAAATTCCCGGAAGGCATGGGCTACGTCTTGATCCCCAGTTATCTCCTCCTGTCCGTCACCCTGCAGCGAGGACACCTGAGTCCGTTGCCTTTGGGCCCTATGCCTATTGGCCAGGAGGCGGCCCGTACGGTCTCTGCCAACGTAATATGAGTGTTTTAGTCAGGCCACTGCATATTCCGCCCTGTCTAGGTCTATCCCAGCTAGCTGTGCCCTGACGGCCTTGAGTTTCTTCCACACCCTAGGCGCCCCAGTTCGACTATGGTCCCTTTCAAGCTCCTGGCCTTGAGCGGACAGGGCTGCTCTCAACTCCTTGCGTTCTTTGTTGTCGGCCGCCGCTATAGCTATCAACTCCCCCCGTACCACCGTTTTCAGTGCTTCCCATAGGGTAGTTGTTGCTATGTCGGGGGTGTCGTTGAAGGCCAGATAGTCCTGGATACATGTAGTGAGTTGTTGCTCCACTGTCTTTCTGTGGAGCATAGTTTCCTTAAGTCTCCAGCAGCCAACCCGGCGGGGGCCCGGTGTCAACATTATGTTCACTGTCAGCGCGTCATGGTCCGATAGGGAGGCTGGTTCGATGCTCACTGCCTTTACCCCCCCCCCACTGGTCTCCCCCGTTCCCAGGAAATAGTCTATGCGCGCATATGATCTATGTGCATGAGAGAAAAAGGTGTATTGGGAGGAAGTGGGGTGAGCTTCTCTCCAAAGGTCCACTAAACCCATCTCCCGCAGCCAGTTCTTCCCGTCTCGTGACATTTCACCCCTATGGGAGTAGGAGGCCTGTGATCTGTCCTTACTCGAGTCCATTACCAAGTTTAGGTCCCCCCCTATTAGTGTCATGCGGTTCTGGGGAGCCATCGCATCAGTTAAAGCTGTCTTGAGGAAGCCCTCCTGCCCTGAGTTGGGGGCATATATGGAGCCTATCACAATAGATTGGGAGTCAAATTGTATAGTGTAGGCCAACAATCTCCCCTTTAACTCTGCCACTTTCTCTTTCACCACCCCCTTACAGCGATTTGATACGAGTATAGCTACCCCCGCTTTCTTTTCCCCTGTGGAAGAGAAGTATTGGTGAGGTAACGCTCTCGACCGCATACGGTGGTAGTCCTTGGCCAGAAGGTGTGTCTCCTGTAGAAGACATATGTCGGCCTCCGCATGCTCCAAATAGGACAGAATGGCACGCCTTTTGACAGGGTTGTTGAGCCCTTTAACGTTAAGCATAAGTATCTTCACTTCTTTAGTGACCATGGCCAGTGGTGACAGCGGGCGCTAGCGGATCCCCTAGGGTGTGCTCCCCTCCCCGTGTGACAACTCTCCCCCTCTAGCGAATGGAAAGTGAGTGTGCAGAAGAAAATGCCATGAACATCCAGGGTCTCTTGCAAAGAACAGCATATAAACCGGACCCCTTCCCCCCTCCCCAACCCCAACAGGCAAACAACAATCCCCCCCTTGGCAGTCCAAGGGTCAGCCCCGATAAAGTCCCGGCCCTGCCTGCCCTCAGCCTCCCTCTCCCTCCCTAACCCCAACCTCGAACCCCCCTGAGTCCCATATCGTCCAGGGCTCGCTGACCCAGTGTGCGAGTCCATGGTAGTGCCTAAGGATAAGGGCATAGTGTGGCCATTCGTCCTGGTCCCCCCGCCCCCGACAGGTGAATCCACCCCCAGCCCAGCCGCTCATGTGCCACGTATCTGGCCCTCAGTCATTTATTGAGTTGCAATGTGAGGGTGACCCTTTGGACAGCGTCTCCAGCACCGTCTGCCTTTCCTGCGCCATAGCTGATGGGTCCGGTTTCAGTGCACGCTCCGTGCTCCGCCTCCCTGTCACCTTCTGCCATCGATCCCTGGGAGGTTTGCTCCGGGGGGACGCTCCCTCCTCCGACTGTGGGTGCTCGATGCCCAGAATCCTGCAAGTATCTTGCAGCGAGCGAAGCTGGTGTAGTTTGCCCTGCCACTTAAAGATGAGCCGGAAGGGATGCCCCCATGAGTACGGCACCCCCTGGCTCCGAAGGTGCACCGTGGCCACTCGAAAGTCTTTCCGCTTCTGAAGTGTGATCAGGGCCAGGTCTTGGTATAGGGCAACCTGGTGTTCCAGGTACACAAGAGGTTGTTTATCTCTGGCTGCGCGCAGTATACGCTCTTTAAGTCGAAAGTCCGGTAGGTATGCGAGGATGTCAGGTGGGGGTGCCAGTGCACGTCGCTGGAGTCCCACTCTGTGTGCCCTGTCGATTCGAATTTCAAAGTCCTCAGCCTCTCCCAGCACACTCCTAAAGAGGCCCTGAAGATACAGCGTAATGTTCGACCCCTCCGCCTGAGATGGCACCCCCTTGACACGGATGTTATTCCGGCGTGAACGATTCTCCAAGTCCTCTGTGTGCGATTGGAGATCGATCTGTTGCTCCTTGAGCCGGAGGACCTCCTGCTGCAAGTGTTCTATGTCCTCATCCCTGGCTTGAGCCTGGTCCTCGCCCACCACGTCGACATCTCTCCGCACCTCTCAGATCTCCGTGCGATGTCCCCCTTTAACGTGCGGAAATCTTCTCTGAGGGCGCCGAAGAGCGTCTCCAGGAAGGCGCGGGTGACCGGGGCATCCGGGGGGTCACCGTCTGCCCTCGTGTGCGTTAGCGGAGAGGCTCGCCCTGCGGGGGCTTAGTCAGCATGTCCTTAAGGGACCTGTCCTTCTTCCCCCGGCCCGCTGCCATGGTTGTCGCCGTAACTTCCGCCCTGCAGGGACCGCTGTTGATGGAGGTGATGGCGCAGGCCTCAGTGTCGGGCAACTCTGCCACGTGGCCGACTCGAAGGCTGTCCGCTCTCAGGGCTTTGCTTGCTTCACCGCTCGAAGCGCACCCCGCACTCCACTCTGCCACCCGCCGGGGGTTACGCCATGGGGCGCCTCCGAGCCCCCGTCTGCTGCTGCCCCCAGGCCCGGGCCACCAGCGCCGACCAGTCCCGGATCCTCCCCTCAGGCCCTCTATCTGTGCGCCTCCGGGCCTAGTCTCCTAGCTCCAGTCCAACCAGGTACTGTCCGCCGGAGCGTATCTTCCCCGGGGCCTATCCCAGGCGCCGGGGCTCCACCATGGTGGCCGCGGGGTCTCCGCTCCGCCCCGCTGTGTCCCGGGGCCTCGATATAGTACTCCCACCGCCCAGTACCTGCAACCACGGCGGGTCCGCATCACGCCGCTTCCACAGGCAGCCAACAGGCCTCTCTGGCGCCACACCTCTCTCCGGGATGCGGTCAGGCTGGCCGTCTCCTCGCGGTCTCTTCCCGCCTCTCTATCCACCTCCCAGCGGACGCTAGCGCCGTACAGCACCTGTTGGGCGAGGTCAACCTCCTCCTGTATGTCGCCACCGGGGAGGGGTCCACCGATGCAGTCTCCGCCTCGACTTCCCGGCCCTGTGCCTCGCGGGCCGCCGCCCGCACTCAGTGCTCTGCACCGCCGATCAGGCTCGCCGCCACCATGCAAGCGGGCTCCCGCGGCCCCTCCGGGACCGGGCTCCTCTCCGACGGCAATCAGCCCCCGCTACGGCAGTGATGGGCCTGTTCACTCGGCCGACCGCGAGTCCGCCGCCATTTTCAATAGCCGGCCTCGCTCCGATATGCGGCTCTACGACCTCCGTAGGCTGCCCCCGGGTATATCGTGGGGCGCCCCCTAGGTCTGTCAGGTCTGCCCAGTCTTGCCCCCCGATTCCGCTCGGTTGAGAGGGGAAATCCGTGCATTGATGGCTGGTCTGGCGCACAGGAGCGGGGAGACGATCGGGACACGTCTCACCCGTTCACCATCTTGGCCACGCCCCCCAACTTTGCCATGTAAACCATTGGCAAGGTCTAAACCTTCCTTTTTAATATTTGTAAGACACCTCTAAAGAAGGCCCACCGTGCCCTAAAGGCAGGGTGCATTATCTTCCTGACAGTAGAAACACTGTCTTATCGTTTTTACTGCAGAAAGGCTAGTGTCCCCATTGGCAAGTATGAAGTTATATGCTGCAACTCAGCAGTGCCAACTTTCAGATGGGACTACTAAATCTAAATCTTCAAGGTATCCAAAAATAGTTGTGTTAAACCCAACTTGTTGCCCAAAAGGACTTAATGTAAATATTTTACGAACCGCAACTTTTTGAAAGTTGTCACCTTTTTGCCCAAGTTTGTCAGCTACAGTTTTCTGTTGCAATCAGTTGCTGTACTCGAGAGAGCATGGTGCCCTCCTGGGTAGAGGTCAGAATGACTCTCAGGAACAGAAACAAAAGACCTGCAGAGGGAAGAGGTGTTACCTACTCCTGACGAGATAGTCAGAGTAGGTGTCAGCCCAAAAGGCAAGCTTCAAAGAGGTAGCTGCCTTTGAAGGGCAAATCTTAGTCACACTAGGAAATGGCTTCTATTTTGTTTAGGCAGACAGGCTGGCATTCTGGGCAGGGAGGGAAAACCCGTACCAAACCGGTTTTCCGAGAGGAATATAGCCCCAAGGTAGTCACACCTATGAGTTCGGCTAGGGAGCTCCATACACCGAGAGAACGGTCTGGCCATGTTGGGAGTGGGCAGAATACTACACTCTGGCATAGCTAGATGCCACATTTCACAGGAAGTAGTCCCAAGATGGGAGAGAACCCAGTAGCCCATTGGCAAGTTAGTCACCACCACCCCCTAAGTGGGCATAAAAGTGTTTCTGTAAGATCACATAAAATATCAGTGATTGAAATCATTGACTAAAATTGGTAAATGAACAGCAGGTATAACTGTATCAAGATAATTTGATAATATGTCAGTCTTCTGTGAAATCTGTACCATACATAAAAAAAAATTAAAAGTGCAAAAGAAAATCAACAGCAATTGTTTTGCTTTTTCTTTTTTCCCTCTGATGCTCTTTGGAACAATTGTCAGAGTGGCACCTTTCTGCAATCCATGTCTCTGCTAGGACAAACTCTGTTTAGTTCTGGAAAGGGTCAGGAGGAAAGGGGGTTTGTTATGGCCAGTCACCCATCATGATGGATGCAATCTTTGGGAGCTCCCACTGCTAGTGTTATGATATGTAGGCAAGGGTTAGAAAGAATAGGAAGGCGGGGCCGGCATCGGACACGCCGCATGTATGGCGGTCGTGCCGGCCCCCGATGACCACACAGGGGCGGGCCTGCCGCGCGCAAATGGGCGCGACAGGCGCGGCCCGCCAATGGTTGGTCGCCGGGTTGTTGGTGCGCGCCCCGGAAGTGATTGTAATCGCTTCCGGGGCACACGTAACATCAATGCTAGGCCGGTTAGAACTGGCCTGGCCTGATTAGGGTTAGGATAAAAGGCTGGGGAGCGGTGGAGACTACCTCTTTGCTCGCCGCTCCCACAGCCTGCCCTTAAGGATAACAGCCTCGCTAGGAGGCTGTATTTTAATTTCTGTTTTGTCTTTTCAGAGCTCAACAGAGAGGATTCCATCGGTGCGCTGGAAGATTCCATCAGCTGTGGGTTAAAAGGGGGCCGTGAGCGGACGAGATTCGTCGCAAAGATCAGAGGGCGGCGTCATCATCGTAGCAGAGCTCCGAAGCGGGCGAACAGCTGGTCGCAGGCCGAGCGCGGTATCGTCATCGATGTGGAGCGGGCGAACAGCTGATTGCAGACCGTGAGCGGTATCGTTGGTGGCGGGAAATGCCACGAGTGGGACTAGGAAATCTGGTATTACTGTTACGTGCTGCATGCTGCCTGCACTGAATGTAGGTCCTGTTGTTAGGCCCCTCACCGTATGGGCTTTAGGCGCATCGGGGCTCAACTCCGCACAAACGAAGCCTCTTGTGCTGTCACAGCCCGGGTGGCGTCAGCAGCTTAGGGGACGGCCTTCAAGTACATGGGGGATATTTCCCGTTAACCGGGTTTTTTCCTGCGGCGGGGTGCAGGGGCGGCGGAAATGTCATTACGTTCCCCGGGCAAGTTGCACGCTGTCTATGGTAATTTAATCGGGGCACATTTGGCATGTTGGAATCCCTCGGGTGTTAGGGCTGTACGCAAGCTATGTGATGAGTCACTGTGGCCTAGTGGTTAAGGTCTCTTACTCTGAAGATTGTGTTCAAATCCTCGTGTTTCAATGGGTTTGGTTTCCCACGTAAAATTACGCTAGTGGTTTCATAAGGGGATCCGTTGTACAGTACAGAAGATTACCTCCAATTTGAGGACTAAGGTGGTTTGAAAATCTCTGCTTTGCCTGCTATACGGGTGGTAGCGCACTTATTCTTGTGGCTGCGCCTGCTCACACGGCCGTAAATTTCTTAATAAGGGTCGTAATTTATCAAGTGGGCTCTTCATGGCGCATGTGGTTGGCAGCTCAGTTTCCAATGGACGGTGTAATCACCCTTTGTACGTAGCGGAGCATTTGCTTGAGGGGTTTGGGCCCATCATTTTCTACTGTGTTGGCTCAATGCACTAGTGTGCTTTGAAACGCTTTTCTGGGCCATACATGGATGCCGGGCTCCCGGACTTGAGATAGTGTTTCAGACAGTCACTCGCATTGTACATTGATTCATCTATTGGCCAGTTCTTACTCGGCACCGACACCTAATTTTAATCTCCAGCTCATGGGACAGCACACCATTGGTGGCACTGTTTTGTATACATTGGAAGGAGAGCACAATACAATGTCTTTTAATTGTGTTGGAAAATGTGACGTACATCAGAACTCGGGTATCTGCGTTCCAAGCATTCATTCTTACAGCCTTGGTGGTATGAGGCAATCTTTTAAAATGTATCATGCTAAAGAATGAGTTTTCCCACGCCCGCCGCGTGTGAGCTAGAACATTTGGCTGTGATACTCTTCGATACAACATTAAATGTTCCTAATGTGTATCCAGCTGTTAGAGCCTATCGTGTTAGAGCGCCTTGCGCCCTCTTACCAATCAAGCACAACCTTGGAAGCAATAGTCGGGTTGGCATGTGGCCACTTGATAAATCAGGACCTGACAAAGGCTCTCCCGTCTCTTACATAAGTGGAGTTAGGGGGGGTTTTTGGGTGTTTTCTGAGCTTGTGGGTAGCGTTGTCTACAGTGCAGGCAACACATGGCCGGCCCCAGATGGAATTTTTGAGGATTGCGACGCTGCTTTACAAGTGTTCTATTGAGGTAAATGAAACCTTGATATTGAAAATTGAGCGCGCGAAGGGACAGCGACCGGTGGGGCAAAGAAACGTCCAATATTATATGGGACTTACCTACACCTCCTTCCTTCACGAGTAAGCTGTCTTGTGAATACAGTTATTACATCTACGTGTTTACATGCATCACATGGTCAAACGAAGGATTACACCTGGTTTGCCACTAAAGTTTTCTCTGGGGTCCAAAGGACAGATTAGCACAGTAGCGAAGTCTGCCAGTTTGTCTTTCCTCTAATATCATGAGCAATCATTTTGTTTATCGACAGCCTTGATTGGACAGAGGCTAAAGGGGCAAAGATAATTGAAGGATGCTAATTAAAGGGGGCACGGGGCATACCATTCACAAGCTTGTGCATGAGCAGTCATGGCTAATGGATGTATTTTAGATCTGGAGATAGGGGGTTGGAAAGTAATAGGTCCACTGAAGAGGCATAAAGGCATGCACTGGGTTACCAATCATGTGGATCCTTCCTTGATTTGACAAAAACGTATTAGCATCGGCATTCCCTAATTAACCAGGAATGCTCTACTACGTGTTACTTTACACCCCAAGTTCATTATTTAATTAGTCAGGCGCGCATATTTGGTATACACCTTCAGGGGAGCCGGATACTGGTTATACTGGAAACTATTAGCAGGTGCTATAACGGGATTGTGGTTGCATTCCCCCTGCAGCGGTCAGGGGAGGGGTAGCAAAGGGCATCTCACTGGTTTGCAGCGCTTCTCATGAGATCCAAGATGGGAGAACGCTTTTGCCCTTCTCCTTCTAAAAGGTTTTATTGATCGAGTCATTTCAATGACCTAGAACGCAGGTGATGCTGGGCAATTCAGCTAATCTTCTGCGAAATATAATAAGGGCTCCTTATGCAAGGCAACCATGTGCTATACTAAGCACTCTCACTATAAGCCTAAGTTCAGCGCTCCTCATGTAATACAATTGGGGCGATATAAGCGCTCTCAGTGGAAAGTCTGAGGGTAAGGCATTGGGGGCTATGCTAGACGCTCTCGTGGAAAATCTGCTTTCAATGTTTTTAGGTTATACAACTAATGCTCTGCTGGACTCGCACAATAAAGCGTCTGGTGTCAATGTAAGTCTTAGATGCTCAGCCCCGGCTCAGCCAGCCATCGCAGCCTGAGGAACTCGCAGACCAACTGGATCTGGGCGGTTCACAGGAAGTACAAAGTATATATTCAGCATATTACCGGTTACGCTTGGGGTTGCTCCATGGACTCACCCTGGCTGTAACGCACATCCCCTCTGTGAGGTCACTCAAAGACATTAATGAGCTCTTTGCTCTGCGTAGTTGTCGCGTGAACTTTAGTGCTGATGTGATGGGTTCGAGCCTTTTTGATGCCAACTTAATACGTCTCAGGCCTGGGTGTCACACCGGCGGGGGTGCCTCTGCACGCGTGTGCGGTTACATCTATGAATTAGGGGTCTGTGGAAAAAGCATCTAGGCATTCGTTACAGGTGCACGTATGCTTCAGAGGCGTGTTATGGCACGCAGTGCCTCCGCACTGACCCGTTCAATACATGTAGGCATTGTATGCAGGGTTGGTCACACGGTGCTTGTGCACCCTCGTGCTCATACAAGTATGCATACTAATGTATTATGGCACACAGCATCTCTGTACCCATGTGCCGGAGCGTTTGTATTGGAAGTCCAGGTGGCATCACAGGGGATCAGGGCGCCCCTGTGCTTGTACAAAGAAGCATTATATCCCTGTGGTTTGTCACGCGGTATCTTTACAACCTTGTGCCTGAGCGATTATATGTTGAGATGTCCTGGGGCCTGTACAATTCGGCATCCTACTCCTGTGTTGTCACACTGTACCTACTCCCCCTTTGGGCTTGTGCACCTTATGTGCAGTTGGATGCCTATGTTGGCAGGCAGTACTGGGGAACCATTGGGCACGTCCAATTACACTGGGTACAGGAGTAGTATCACGCAGTCCGGTTGCCGGCACATTAGATGTCCGTGTTGTGTCACACAGTACCTATGCACCCTAGGCTGGGGGTGTGGGTGGAACGATGGGGGTACAGTCTCACAAATAGGGCTGGCACGTGAATTGTATCTTTTGTTCAGGGGCAAAGGCACTGATCATTTCTGTTTGATTTTCATTCAGATGTGGCTGGACCCATGGCGGTGATACCTGCGGTAGTGCTCCACACCGCGACGACTGCGAAAGTGGACAGCCAAAGGGTCCGGAAGATCCGGAACGTGTGGGGCAGGCGACGGCATCAAACATGATGGGCGATCAATTCAATCGCTCAAGAGGTGCCAGCAAGCATGGGCGTGATGGTGCGGCTCAGGCACGGTATTGGTTGAGTTGAGGTATGACAATCATAGGTTGCGTCAGCTGGGGTAATTTAGTGATACGCTGCTTTACAGGTACTGAGCGGATGCAACACCTCATCACCCCTGTCGTGGAATGTATTCTGCTACTACGGCGCCTGTGCTCGCAGGTGCCATCTTAGCGGACGCTGCGCGGCGTTGGACGCCCCGCAGTAGGGAGAAGCCTGTCCCAGAATATAGTGGACATGGGTAGGTTTAGGTGGTTCGCGCATTCCATGACTATGTTTATGGGAGATCTTGGGGCTTCTGTGTAATTTTCCAAATCCAGTCGATCATGCCAGTATGGCACCAACTCTCTTGAGATAGGTGCAGGTGCACCAGTAATAAATATCATGGTCTGGGGCAACGTGACTCTTGGGCGCATCGTGCTGTTATCAATGGTGGCCACTTAGGGGTTCTGGGATGATATGTCCATCTCCTAGTCAGCCAGCCCTAGCGTTAGTATACGGCACTTGGGGGACGGGTCAAAGCACTCAACGCCCAAGTGGGGATAGTTGGCGCGTCTATGCCCCGGGGTACACCCTGGTCTGGTCACAGATGCTGGGGGTGTCTGGCTTCTTAAAAGACGACGCTTACATTTTTCCAAAGGTGGCTAGGAGGATGGTTTCCTTGAGGATGGAACCTTCGTAAAGGTTCTTCTGGCCTGGTTAGTAGTGTAGAAGATAGGGCATCCTATACCTTTCTGTGTGTTTTGGGGGGGGGAGGCCTGATAGTTGGGCAACTATGCAGGCCTGTGGCGGTAAGGTCATGATTGGTGAGCAGTAAATTTAAGGTCCTTAGAGGGCGGCGCCATTCTTGAATGGGGTCGCCCAAGGGGAGGGACAAGTGGTCTCTCATTGAACTCCAGGGGCAGTTACAGCCGGTTGGCTGGATGGGTGCGGGGAGGGGAGTCACGCTTTCCCAGTAGGCTGCTTGGCCACCCCGCACGTGCACAATGGCGCAAGTAAATGGCGCATAACTGCAAGGGCCCCTTATGGAGATAATTTACAGGGCGTACGGGGGTGACCTGGGGGGGAAGTACCCTCACGGTAAATGGGCCCCCTGCGCATGCGCACTCCGGTTGGAGGGCGGGCATAAGGGCGTACGGGGGCGACCTGGGGGGGGAAGTACCCTCACGGTAAACGGGCCCCCTGCGCATGCGCACTCCGGTTGGAGGGCGGGCATACGGGGGCGACCTGGGGGGAAGTACCCTCACGGTAAACAGGCCCCCTGCGCATGCGCACTCTGTTGGAGTGCGGGCATAATTGGATAAGGATCTGGCGCCAGTTAATGACCTTGCCGTAGGCTCAAAATAGGGATACGCAGAAAATGGAATGTTATTGTTATGATTATTGAATTATGGAATGTTAGATTCGGATAGGAACATATTTGTATTAGAGATATGTTAAGGTTAGCAAAATTACATGTGTACCTATCCAAGTAATCAATGTAATGGTTTTTCTGCGTATTGTTTAAATATTGTAATTAAAATTGTTGATTTAATTTTATGTTAATAAATACGGCCGGGGGTTGACGACTCCCTAATCCAAAAATTCCTTGTGCTAAGCGTGTTACTGTCTTGGTATTGATAAGGGAGGAGGGGGGTCTAGGCCGTACCTGGCCATATAGGAAGGCGGGGCCGGCATCGGACACGCCGCATGTATGGCGGTCGTGCCGGCCCCCGATGACCACACAGGGGCGGGCCTGCCGCGCGCAAATGGGCGCGACAGGCGCGGCCCGCCAATGGTTGGTCGCCGGGTTGTAGAGTGCGCGCCCGGAAGTGATTGTAATCGCTTCCGGGCACACGTAACATCAATGCTAGGCCGGTTAGAACTGGCCTGGCCTGATTAGGGTTAGGATAAAAGGCTGGGGAGCGGTGGAGACTACCTCTTTGCTCGCCGCTCCCACAGCCTGCCCTTAAGGATAACAGCCTCGCTAGGAGGCTGTATTTTAATTTCCCCACCCACCGTCCCATAAAAACAGGGTTTACTGGGTGTATTGTTAGGAAGTTAAGTTTCCGGTTGACATGGTTACATTTATCATATGTATGATGATTTTCTTTCCCATTGTTTTAGGAGATTGTTTCCTTGAACAGTTCATGATTAATTTTGTAATTTTGGTGCTATTCCTTCAAGTTGATAGGGTTATGTCTAGTCATATCTGTTATAGTTTTCTTTCCCATTGTTTTAGGAGATTGTTTTCTCGAACAGGTTATGTTTATTGTCGTATTTTAGTGCTATTCCTTGGTCAGGCGGTAAGGTCATGATTGGTGAGCAGTAAATTTAAGGTCCTTAGAGGGCGGCGCCATTCTTGAATGGGGTCGCCCAAGGGGGAGGGACAAGTGGTCTCTCATTGAACTCCAGGGGCAGTTACAGCCGGTTGGCTGGATGGGTGCGGGGGAGGGGGAGTCACGCTTTCCCAGTAGGCTGCTTGGCCACCCCGCACGTGCACAATGGCGCAAGTAAATGGCGCATAACTGCAAGGGCCCCTTATGGAGATAATTTACAGGGCGTACGGGGGTGACCTGGGGGGGAAGTACCCTCACGGTAAACGGGCCCCCTGCGCATGCGCACTCCGGTTGGAGGGCGGGCATAAGGGAGTACGGGGGCGACCTGGGGGGGGAAGTACCCTCACGGTAAACGGGCCCCCTGCGCATGCGCACTCCGGTTGGAGGGCGGGCATACGGGGGCGACCTGGGGGGGGGAAGTACCCTCACGGTAAACAGGCCCCCTGCGCATGCGCACTCTGTTGGAGTGCGGGCATAATTGGATAAGGATCTGGCGCCAGTTAATGACCTTGCCGTAGGCTCAAAATAGGGATACGCAGAAAATGGAATGTTATTGTTATGATTATTGAATTATGGAATGTTAGATTCGGATAGGAACATATTTGTATTAGAGATATGTTAAGGTTAGCAAAATTACATCTGTACCTATCCAAGTAATCAATGTAATGGTTTTTCTGCGTATTGTTTAAATATTGTAATAAAAATTGTTGATTTAATTTTATGTTAATAAATACGGCCGGGGGTTGACGACTCCCTAATCCAAAAATTCCTTGTGCGAGGCGTGTTACTGTCTTGGTATTGATAAGGGAGGAGGGGGGTCTAGGCCGCACCTGGCCATACGGCCATCTACACTGGACGATTGTGGCCATAGACTTGGCAGGTAGTAAAGAGTATATTGAGAGCTCACCATTTATGATGCTGAAAACCGCAGAGGTGAAAACTGCCCCTCTCACCAAGTCGAATGCTGAGCAGAAACAAAGAAAGTGGTGCTGCTGCTCATGAGGCACAGCAGCACATAACTACCTTGCGACAATGCTATGAAGGGTCTCCTGGGACTAAAGGGAGACACTGGAATGAGGATCTTACCACAGGGCTCAGACACGATGATGTGTGAACAGATTTACATCATGAAAGCAGCTGCAGACGTGCATGAGGGAAAAACATGCACACCTCTCCGGAGGCAGAGGGGAGAGTTGTAAAACGGAATGTGGCAAATAGGGGCAACGTCTGTGTTGGATCACAAAGTACCCTGCATGGCTCTTGAGAGCACACTTTCCTGTCCTATTCTGTTTCTTCTAGTAAATTGTAATAGGTTTTTGTTTCTTACCCATAGACAATCAGCCATGCTCATTGAGGGGCCTCCATGTTACAAGGGCAGACCCCAAAGCATGGCTCTAAGGTTAAGTAGGAATTCAAAAGGAGAGTGGCTACATGCCTACCCTGTTTAAATGGTTAATTCCTTCTCCCTGAACGGGAGTGTAGGAAAGTGCCCTTTTTTCACATGGTCGATCCCACTTTTTGCCCACTGGTACTGATATTCTTCACAGGATATGCACTGGGTTCCTACTAAACAGGCGCCAATGCTCCTTCCCTAAAAATTGCAACATGCTCAATTGCACCCCAATTTAGCACCCTTGTAAGTCCCTAGCAAATGGCACCTTGGTACCCAGGGCATGGGTACTAAAGAGGGTCCCAATGGGCTGCAGCATTCTAAAGGGGAGAGGCTAACACAAGAATAAGAAGGCAATCTACTGAATAAGAATCAAGGACATTAGATTGATGAGAATGCCAACCAATGATAGGAAATGTGCTGACCCAAAGATTACTCTACATCATGGATGTCATTTGGAGGTAGTCAGGGGTCGCAGCTGTGACCTCTAGCTTGCTCCATGCTACTCCTGGCACTTCCCTTGTGACCCCTGGCCTCAGAGGGGGCAATACGTGTGCCAGGAGTAGCAGGGAGCAAGCTAGAGGTCACAAATGTTACCCCCGACTACCTCCAAATGATGTCCATGCTCTACATATTGTATTGTACACAACAGATCATCAACAGCTAAAGTTGTTAGTAAGCAAGATCTGAAAATGTAACTGTGCCAATAAGAATTTATTTAATTTATACATAATCACAAAAACAGTAAACGCTAATCCATGTTAAATATTTAAGTGTATTATTATTGATTAAATGAAATGAAATAAACAGATTTATAGGATATTGGGATCTGTAATGCTTGATTCAAATATACATTTAGTAACTGCCGAAGAGGTTAAGTACTCACTTCAAAGTTGTGCTAATGGTATGTCTCAGTAATAACAGCTGAAGTATGGTATAGGTAGAAGTGATGACAAGAATTAATGATAAAACAAAATAACGGTGGCGTAGGCATGGTGGTACACCCTGTATAATTTTGCCCATTTTGCATTAGTCGTTCGCAGTGTAGTTATCTTTATTTTATATTTTTTATACGTCTACCAACGTGTAGCATTATGACACCTGCAAGAGCCTGCATAGCATGGCATAAAAACTGAAAATAAATAACCAAATGCATTAATTAATAAGTTATTCTTTGCACACAAAACAGTGAAGAGGGAGGGTAGCTAGCTCCTCCAGACCTTCTCGACAGGATAGGAACTTGGCCGTTTTTTATCTCTGCTCATCCAACCATTTTCCGAAGGTACAACCAAGATTGAACCGGATTACTAAATTGAGGATATCTGCCGATTTTGAGCCTCAATGCTCAAACTGGAATCTGTTAGCACAGTGGTTCTTAACCTTTGGACTTCTGTGGATCCTCACTTAATCACTACAGGAACCCGGAGACCCCAAACTGAATCATTATTGGAATCCAGGGACTCCCACTGCGTCATTACTGGATGCCAAGGACCACGGCTTAAGCAAAAAATACACACAAAAAACATCCAGCAAACCAATACACAAATGATTAAATATTTTATTAAATTCACAAACAAATATTTTTGAAAAATCAGAATATTAATTTTAATAGGATAGCTGGAGCATTTCTAAATTTAATTGAGGCATTTCCACTTCTCCCACAGAATTAATCTGCAGATACAAATTAAGTTAGTATCCTCCAATTTCAAATTCCTTCACATTTACAGAACATTTTAACGTTTTCAATTGTACATTGTGCTTCTTTATTAATATACACTTTATTAATCTGCTAATATTATTTCGTTTTCTAGAGAGTCGCAGCCCCCCTGACTAGGCTTTGCAGACCCCAAGGGGTTACCGGACCACAGGTTGAGAGTCACTGCCTTAGCACAAATCATTTGAAAAGAGAGTTCACATAACATACTCAATTCCCAGTTAAAAATGTGTTTGCTCTCATTACAGGTTTAGGAAGTGGGATAAAAATAAAACAAAACGATGCCCTCCCTTTCCCCACAGAATGTAATGCGTTTTCAGAATCTCACAGATATTCATTGCCTTGGCTGAATGGGAGGGGGAGTGAAATGATTGGGGGCCCCCCTGAAGGTATAGGGGTCCCCTGCGCCACAGTGGCCTATGTTACAATCCTGGGTTTAGGCGATTAGCCATACTTCCTTGATCCAGTCCCACATCATAGGCTGGCATCATGTCCGGGTGGTGTGCTGGGGCCCTATCATGATTGGCCGAGTGCCTGTTTTTTTGTGCGCGAGGTGTCTGCAGTGCAAACGGCAATTAATATACACTCTCTCCCCCTCACATCTTCATATGCTCTATACGTTGTTACGACCGGGCAGGTTTGGTTGCCCGCGCTACTACTCAGCCAGAGCCCACACGGACGCGCCCTGTGGTGTGGAATCCGAAACCGAGCCTCGCCGTATCAATTCCACCTTTGTAAAATTAAGGCTGCGTTGTTTGTTGCAGAAAATGGCCTGCGCGTGATGTATGGTTTAGTTACCGAGGTTATCACAGCAGGGCCCTAAACTGGCACGCTCTATAAAGCATCTCCGCTAACAATGTGGAGAGCTTATAACTCGCCCGCGCGACCTCCCGTCGGAGGGTCAGGCTCGGTGACAGGCCTCTGTCCGGCCCCGGGAGCTATTGATGGTTTAATCAGTTTGTTTTGACGGTAAAGTACAACAGAGGCGCGCTCAACTTATTCCGCCTGTCAGCGGGGGATATCTGCAATGCTGCTTGCAGGTAAGTCATCTGAGGTGTTTTTAAGGCTATTATCAGGCAGCCTTGCGCGCGGTGGGGATAGTCAGGGACTGATCACAGGACGAGGGCCAATGCGGGCGTCATAAAACACTCACTGGCAGACAAGCCGGGCAATAAATCCTGTCCGGATGGGCAGCAGCTAGAGACCTCGGAAATTGCAACCCGAAAAGAAATGGGAAGCGCAGCATTTGATGTCCCAAGGCTGAGAGAGGCGCAGAAGAGTGGAGGTAGACAGGGCTTTAAAAAAAATATATATATATAAACGCTTATTAGCCCATTTGATGATTAGCCTGGAACAGAAAGAGCTAAACTGGTGGGATCGGTTGTATATGAATTCCCTGCGGCTTGAGCTTCGCCACAAGTTCAGAACCAGAAATCCTGGTGCACTGTATTGAATCAGAGGTAGTGGATACAAGGGGACCCACCTGTGACCTCCAGAAAACCAGCAAGGGCGCTCTCAGGGATTCTGCACTTGTGTTTCTCCTTCCACTTCCTGCAACTGGCCCAGAAGCCCTCTCTCTCAGTACAAGCCTCGATGCAGGACAATGTGCCAACCACCCACAAGCCGTCAGTCCAGCTAGCCATCACAGAGGCCATCCTTTCCCCATGTACTCACAACATGCTCTCATCCCACACCTCAACACTGAAAGCCTGTCACCTTCCTGCGCAGGAAGGGTCTGTTATGTTACAGTCATTTTATAGCGCTCATTGAACAAATCCTATGAACTTGTGGCACTAACGATTTCTGGGTACGCTCTGGCCTTGGTTCGCGGATTCCGTCATAGTCTGGGCTCTCATTTGGCACATCTTAATCACCGACATGTCAGTGACTCTTTGTGTTTGAAAGGTGTGTCAGTATCATGATTGGAGGCAGTCGATGCTGTTACAGAGATCATGATAGCCATCTACAAGCCTATCTGGGCTGTGTTGAAAGGATGTGAGTAGCTCTGACTTTTGTGTTCTTTTGTAAATTTGTGTGTGATGTGCTGAGATAGTGAACGCTGTTGTGAGCAGAGCGATCCCCAACTAAACACCGTATCTGTGCTGTATTCTATGTATTTGCATGTTTATTCATCCAGTATTCTGTTCAATGTTGTGTTTGTTGTTTCATTGTGGGTAGTGGTATTGAGACAGCGCCTCCAGGTTTCCCAGGTCCATGCATAAGAGCTGATCTAGACTAGGGGTTTTCTGTACAGTCCTGGACTTGCAGTCCTGTTGTTGCCTTTATAAAATAAGGACTACAAATCCCAGTGGTAAAACCTGGACTGGTTAAGCTAGCCAAACATAGACCTGAGAAACTTGAGAGCTCAGCTGAGAGCTGTGAGAAGTGATGCAAGGAATGGGCCAGACTTCACTGGGTGTGAGGGCCTGTGAGTTAGAGGCTTGATGAGGCTCCATGAACCTTGACCCTTGTGACTTGGAAAACAAGCAATACATGGCATTACTAATACAGGAAAAAAGTGAAACTCCTTTACAGCCATGAGGCTGGTATTGAAAAATAAGTAAAAATCTGCTGAAGTAAAGCTTTTGTGCAGTGCCATATACCAAGAGTATCAAGGTCCATAGCTGCACGCCCACAAGACTTTTGTGGCTCAGCACCATGCCCAATCACCACATCATACACAAATCAACACTTGCTTAGTAACTGCCACAGCTTGAAAGTAAGATACTGACATAGAGGCTGACATTGCCCCTGAACTCCACCGGCACAAATTTAGGATGTTAAGTTGACAGGACACTGTTTGGGCTCTGGCTTGTCTTGGCTTTCACTCATTTTGAGTTCATGAAAAAATATTTAAAATAATTTACTTTCCGTTTTTCATTGAACAGCATTCAAAGGCAAAAAAATTAAATAAAGATTTAGATCATATCTAATCCAATCTCCTCACAAGAAAGGAGTTTGTGTTTCGTTTTTATCATACATACATACTCTGAATTTAATCCAAACACATACCCTTTTGAATCCAAACCTAAGACCTATCTCATCTTACATGTGCCTTGGTGTCAACTACTACTCTCTCTTGAGGCCCTCATTATGAGTCAGGATAAGTGGAATTCCTGCATGGATTTCCACTCTGCCTGATCATGAACGGCCTGGTGTTTTCTCACCCTATTTTCCCAGATGTGGGCACGCCAAATCCAATTTTGCTTGACAGAAAAACTGCCCAGTGAAATCGCTTTAGGCTTCTACTCCCTGGCCCCGTCTGATCTCCTTTTCTGGCAAGGGGGTCAGCATGTAATGTTCCGCCCAGGGAGGACACTTCTTCCACTTCCGTACCCTACCCGATGCCCTCTATCAATCAATCAATCAAGGGTTTGTTAAAGCGCGACTACTCACCCGTAAGGGTCTCAAGGCGCTAGGGGTGGGGGGTGGGGGTGCAGGTTCCATCCATCAAGGAGGGGGTCTGTCGAAGAGCCAGGTTTTGAGGTTTCTTGCGAAGATGGGGAGCGATGTTGTCTGTCTGAGGTGGAGCGGAAGGGCGTTCCATGCTTTGGCCGCGAGGAAGGAGAAGGAGCGGCCTCCCGATCTGGTCTTTCTGGTGCGGGGGACGACGGCGTAGGAGAGCTGGGCTGATTGTAGGGTCCCGCCCTGCACAGAAGTCCTTGCTCCCATTAATCACCTGTTTAGAGGAGGTGGAAAATGGGAGCGTAAATCTCCCTGGAATTTTGAATTCTGTGCAGCACAATTATTCCCCATTTCATGGGATTTAACTGATAATTGCACAGTACTGGTGGGGTGTTACTGCATGGTGCTGATAATTAGCTGTAGAGAGTTTGGACCTTCCCAGTACCGTGTAGCTCGTAATGAGGGCCTTAGTGGGGCTCGCAATGAGAGCACTTCATCCTCTCTCCAAATGTGCTGCCAATTTTCTCTTGTATCTGTGATTTTTGTCTGTACTGCTGGATGTATCCAGATGTATTGTTTTAGCTGCCAGCTAGGGAATAGCTCTGTGGTCCAAAGCTTTACTGATAACTGTTGCTGCCCCAGCCAAGCAATAGCCTCTGCTCTTTCTTTCCCCTTATGTGGCTCAATGCCACACGATTAATAAAATTATCATCCTTCTGAAGTCATTTGGAGGAATTCCATTCAGTTGGGTCTTAATAATAAACATGGTTACGCATTTTTGAGGCAATGCACTTTAATGTGTGGACTCCAGTAAATATATATTATTATTTATTCCGAAAAAAGTCCCAAGAAATGTTACCAGGTGAAATGTAAGCAATGGGAATGTATACGTTGGCACTGCTTTGATGAGCTATTAAATGAGGATGTACTCTTTCCTGCTCTTTTGACAACACCTTTTATCTGATACGCGACACGTGTATGACACTATTAAGCCCAGTGTGCTAATCATAGGAGCCAGCCTGTATAGGAATCTCCCTGTTAGCCTCTGAGCTAGTTATTTCAGGGGTCAGTAGGGCCTACAAACCAGGGGCCGTATTACAGAAGGTGCCCCGGGGGCGCAACAGGCATTTGCGTACACTTTGCGCAACCCCGGGGCACCTTGGTATTATAGAAGCGGGCGCAGATGCTTGTGCGTCCCCTTCTATAATACCGATAGCGCTGGCGCACTTAATGCGCCAGCGCTACCTTCAGAGGGTGTTCTCTCATTTGCGTAGGGGCGTGCCCTATGCAAATGAGGGAATTCCTTTGACTCTGCACCTACGCCATATTACAGACGCAGGCGCAGAGTCAAAGAAGCCCTCAGGAGGCACACTGACAGTGCGCCATTTAAAAGATGGCGCACTATCAGTGCGCCTCCTGACAGCAGCCCTCTGCAGGGGGTAAACGGGGTCCCATGGACCCCCCAGATATCCCCTTGCAGGCGGGTGCAGTCACTGACTGCACCCGCCTGCAAGGGGATCTCTAATCCCCTTTGAAAGTGCAGGCGGGTGCCGCCTGCACTGTGAAAACACATGTGAAAACACGGAGCGGCTGCTCTGTGTTTTCACATGAATGCTCTGCCCTGGGGGCAGCGCAAGTTCGCGGCTGCCCTGGGGGCAGCGCATAGATCATAATAGAGCACATTGGCATTGTTTGCACCCGACGCACCTTTTGAAAGGTGCGCCGGGCGCAAACAATGCCAATGATTAATACGGCCCCAAGAGGCCACTTAAGTTAAAAGTTAAAAAATATTTATATAGCGCATGGCTGCCCCAGCAACGAGGCGTCCCAGCGCTAAAGCAGAGCCCTGAGTAAGGTGGCAAGCGGAAAAATTAACATTGGGGGAAGAGCCAGGTCTTAACCAGCCTTCTAAAGGTAAGGTGATCAGGAATGCAACAAATATGAAGAGGGAGGGAGTTCCATAAAGCGGGAGCCAACCGCCTAAAAGATCTACCACCAGATCTAGCTCGCCGTATTCGTGGGATTCTGGTGAGAGACAAATCTGCTGAGCGCAACGCTCGTGTGGGTACATAGTAAGAGCATAGATCACTCAGGGTTCCTGGGCCGATGCCTGTGAGAATCTTATGCGTGATACATAGCGCTTTAAAACAAACTCTTTGTTCAAGGGGTAGCCAATGCAGGTGATCAAGGAGGTTTGGAAACATGACAGTATTTGGGGAGGGCAAAGATAGCCCGTGCCGCAGCGTTCTGGACACGCTGCAGTCTATTAATCACAGACTCATTGGACCCCAAGAGTAGCACATTACAATAGTCCAATCGGGCCAGGATAGAAGCTTGTATGATCAGCTGCCGTGTTTGAGAGTCGAAAAATCCAAGTATAGGCTTTAGGCCTCGTAACAGGCCAAAGCATTTCCCAGCCACCGATTTGTCATGCATCTCCAAATTAAGTTCTTTGTCCAACATAATGCCCAAGTTCTTCACCACAGGTTTGGGTACAGGGGGTATTCCAAGAGCAGGAGGCCACCATTCATCGCCCCAAAGATGGAAGTCCTTGCCCACCAGAAGGATCTCGGATTTGGCCGAATTCAGCTGCAGAAAATTCGCTGACATCCATTCCGAGACGGCCATTAAATCTGCTTTGAATTTTGCCGCATCCTGGCTGGGATTATTAGAAAGGGTAATAACTAGGCCTGGGTGGTAAATTCCGTTCCGCTCGCGTAATTTGCGGAATTTGGGTAATTTCGCGTTCCGCGGAGAACGCGAAATTGCCCAAAATTCCGCGATCCGCGGCTTCGCGGAATTTTTTGCTTGTTCGCGCTTTCAAAATGCGTGTTCGCGAGATATTTCTCCCCGAGCACGCAAACAGCGTTCGCGAACAGGAAAAAGCATCGCGAACGGGCGGAACAAGCAATTCCGCGTGTTCGCGGAACTTTTGCGTGCTCGCGGAGATTTTCTTACCATTTCGCGGAGCTTTGCGTAGCGCGACTACGCAAATTCCGCCCACCCCTAGTAATAACCAACTGGGTGTCATCTGCATATGACACTAGGGAGATACCCATAGCTTTGGCCATCAGCGCCAATGGTCTCACGTAAATATTAAATAACGTAGGGCTCAAAGCTGACCCCTGAGGAACACCGCAGCGAAGTGGGTGGGTACAGGAGGAAAAAAGGAGGAGCAGTAACTTGGAATGTCCGATCCGCCAAAAAAGACGCAAACCAAGAAAGGGCTTTATTGTTGACCCCGATCTCCTCCAAACGATGGAGCAAAATTTCATGGGAGACCGTGTCGAAGGCCGCACTCAGATCCAGCGCTGTAGTTCTGCCGGCATCTGATGCGGTCCGCAGCTGTTCTACGACTGTCAGCAAAGCCGACTCAGTACTATGCCGTGGTCGGAACCCATTCTGGGATATGTCCAATATTGAATTAGCTTCCAAATAATGGGTTAAGATAGAATTAACATGAGATTCCGTGATTTTAGATAGGAACGTAAGAAGCGAGATTGGACGGAAATTTTCCGGTTTGGACACATCTAGTGATGGCTTCTTCAGTAGGGGGACCACTTTGGCGTGCTTCCAAGACTTTGGAACCACCGCTGAGGATAAAGATAAATTGATCAACTCCAAGCATTTAGGCAGGAGACACTGTTGAAATTTTCGAAAAACGTCAGGTCTCAGAGGGTCATCTGGAGACCCTGATTTTATCTTGACAAACAGTGCTTCCATCTCTTTAGGAGAGATACAAGGGAGCGATACGAGAGAATAGCTCTTAGGGCCTATGGGCACTTTCCTCCTCATGGCACTGGGGGCATCACCTGGGTGAAAACTGCGATAAATGCAGTCCACCTTCTCCAAAAAGAAATTTGCCAGCTCTTCACATTGTAGGCTAGAGGATATGGTGCTGCCTGAAGCAGAGGGGGTTGTAACCAGGTCCTTCAAAAGAGAGAATATAGTTTTACTGGGATTGTTACTTATGGTAATCAAGTTCGAATAGTATGCTGCCCTAGTTTTGCGGACCAATTTGTGATATGCCTTAATCGCATTCCTGTATTGAGTTTTAGCCTGAGGGTCATAAGATCGCCTCCAGGCTCGCTCCAGGACCTTGCAGTTCTTCCTGGCCAATAGCAAAGGCTCAGTGAACCAGACATTGGCCCGTGTACTTTTAGAATGTGTAAGCTTGAGCGGGATACATGTGTCCAAGGCTCTGGTGACCCAGCCTTAAAAGAGCACATCAGCCTCTTCCATATTCAAGGATTTTCCAGGAGGTTGACTGCTCAAGGCCGCAAGGAAAGCCACCTGTTCCAATTTATGCCAGGGGCGTTTAAGTGAGGGGTTATTATGGAGTAACCGGCGAGTGGGGCCCGCTAACGCTAGTTGCATCGAAATAAGAAAATTATCTGTCCAGGTCATAGGAAGGGGTGCTTGTACTTCCAGCGACTGGAGATTTGAAAAAATTGGATCAAGGAGATGCCCTGCAGTATGGGTTAATCCTGGGACCAATTGAGTCGGTTGGCAGGCACTGAATCACGTTCGGTACCCCACTATATTTTGAGATAACATGTCGTAACCCTGGGAAAATAATTCGTGAAGCGACCTAGATATTCTCCACTGGGTAGTGGGGAAGGAAAAAATTCCTTTTTGTTTTAATTACCCTCACACACCCTAGTGGTGTCATGCTTCATCATCGGGTCACCCAGTCCCCTAAAAGACTGGGTGTGCTCAACCGTATCTCAGGGAGCGCTTGAGTGAAAAGGCCAGGGGGTCTTACAGAATAAAAATCCTCAGGCTGTTCCCAGTATCCCTTTATTCTTGGAACAGCATGGGATATTAAAAACAATTAAGCATATACAAGGGTCAGTTGGATGTATTATTGGTCCTATGACCCTAGTGCCAACATGTTTCAGCCTATCTATTGGCCTATGAAAGGTCCTAGGCTTTCTTCAGGGCTATATGGATGCAGAGGTTCCCTCCCTGGTATAAGTAGAAGATAATTTATCACCCTACTGAAAAAAGGGCAGATAGCTGCTCCTTTTGTGAAATTAAAGATACACTTATCTTTAATGTTTAAGGATGTTATTCCTTCTTCTCCATCTATAAAGAAAAAAGAGGAGAACAGACGAGAAAACATCACATACCAACTTCATTGTATTTTAGCATCAAAATCCCAAGGTGATTTGCTTCCAAGATCCACCCATGCTTGTCCATTTGAGTGGGTGGAAAAAAGGCCATCAATCTTAATATGTGTCAACCACACCTTTCTTACTGTTATCTGGTATCAATATCACAATCTTGTGATGTATTTGTGTAGTATATTGTGTAGTGGCGATATACATCGCATTCTGTCCTTATTCAGTATAAGTGTATTGATAAGTGCTTTAAGAGAAAATCGGCATGCCTCTCACATCTAGTCACGCAAAAATTTATCACATACATCCATCGTGCACACATACTATATTTACATCCATCTCTCCCTTACCCCGATTTGGTAGAGGTAACACATCACAGGGTTTTGTAGTTGAGGGGGTAGGCCTGTAGTCAGACACTGTTCGTTGTGTTTAGAAATGCCCATGGTAGTGTATTGTTGTTTCCGGTATCAGAGCAAAAAGATAAAAAGGCGTGGAAAAGTCTTAGAATATTTCCAACAGTAATTCCTATCCCCACATACCTTAAGATGCCGTGACTGCCATATCGCCTATAAATACTCACATCATCAAAGGTCCTGCCCCGCTACGAACCTACTTGGTACAGATCCCCGGTCTTGCGCCATGAGCTGGGTACTCCTCCCGGTTTTAAGGCGTCCGCGTTGTTTCCACGTATTGTGGAACGAGCAGGTGACTGCGCCCGGCGGATCCGGAAATTACGTGGTTTGGTCTAAGAATGCTGGGACATGTAGTTTCAGTGTCTATTCCCAGTAATTTTCTGCCTTACTAAGTCTAATTGAGAAGTTGTTCGAAGACCGTCATGATCACAACTTGAATGTGATGCGTGGTCTGGATGCAGGTAACCACCCCTCTACCTTGCCGTACCCATACTATACTGGCATGTATGGGCGGTAACCTCACTCTCTTCATTATAGTCACATCCGTGCACCCCTTTACTCCGGACGTTGGATGGAGGTGAAATGCACCATCGCCTGTTATATCCACATAATGAGTTTTCACTCAATTAAAAAGGTTACGTAAATGAGGTTCTTCAATTATGAACCTTCAAAGCAGAGGGAAGTACACTATACTAATACTTTTGATATATATAAAAAGCGGGGGTTAGAATGACCCATTTTATTGAGTTTTGTATCTAAGGCGAATACTGGGCTCTACGCGTCTAAAAATTGTATATAAAAACGGGGGTTAGAATGACCCATTTCATATCGTTTTGTATCTGAGGCGAATACTGGGCTCTACGTGTCCAAAATGGCGGTGATTGGTCCCCGATTACGTGGGTTTAGTGATTATCAAATAAGTGGGGGTGGTTATATAATTTCGTCATCTAGCGGATCTACACACCACTGTCACTTACTTTTGTACCTGATACTCATATACAACAATGTTTATCATTTGCGATAGCTCATGTTGTCAATGTCACAGTTGGATTTTGTCCTGTTTTATTGGCCAGCATCGAGTGTCATTGTATTATAACGTGTCTATTTAAGCTTAGGAATAGTTCTTTCCCATCTCAAACCCCTATTTTTCTACTTCTGGTGTAATTGATGCCAAGGAATTGAATCATTCAGGCCCTTCTCATGGGTCCTCAATCGGTAGACCCACCTTTGTTCATGTTCCAGCAGTCATTTTGTTAGATTGCCGCTTCCATTAATTTGTTCAATCACTGTCCAGCTCAGGTCTTTATCAGAGTGGTTCTTTTCCAGATAGTGGGATGTGAGTTTTGTTGATGTAATCGCCCGCCTGATAGTACTGCGGTGCTCACTCATACGGACCTTAACCTTTCTGTTGGTCATTCCTACATATTTCAGTTGGCCCGGGCAAGTGATGAGGTACACCACATGTTGTGAATTACAATTGGTGTGTGCCCGTTGTTCCCATGGATAACCTAAGCCTAGGTCGATTTCTTTTGTGTGCTTGGTAAAAGGGCATACAACACAATTGCCACAGGGGTAATGGCCCATGACCGGTGGTTGGTTCCACAGTGTTGTTTGGGAATCAGTTTTTTGTCTGAATTCATTCGTGTGTACTAAAGAGTCACGTAAGCTTCTATTTCTTTTGAACGAATACATCGGTTTTTCAAAAGCTAGTGTATTAGAAGTTAAAATGGGCCACTTTTTATTAATGATCTTTTTTACCTCGTTAGACGAGGAGTTGTATGTTGTGACACATATCATTGAATTGGTTTTTGGTCTCTGATTGGTTTCGAGGAGGGCTGATCTTGGTGTGTTCCTTGATCTCTTGCGTGCCTTTTCTATGATCCTCCTAGGATAGGCTTTCTGCTCTAATTTCTTGCTCAATGCATCTGCTTCTTTATTGAAGTCATTGAGGTCAGTGCAATTCCTCCGGACCCTGAGGAATTGGCCTACTGGTAGGTTCTCCCTCAGGGCCCTCGGGTGAGCACTGTCGAATCGTAACAAACTATTCTTGTCTGTAGGTTTAGTGTATAAGGAACTCATCAGTCTTCCTTCTTTTGCAATAATGTTTATGTCCAAAAAAGATACTTGGTTGTTATTGGATGTCTGTGTAAACCGGAGGTGTGGGTTAAGATTGTTTATCCACCGCATGAATTCCAGGATGCTGTTGGAGTCACCTTTCCATATGATAAGAATATCATCAATGTATCTTACCCATTTCAGTATTCTTTCTGTGAAGGGATTATTTGACCAGACATGTTCCTCCTCGAAATGGCTCATGTACAGACACGCTATACTTGGCGCAAACGTGCTGCCCATGGAAGTTCCGTGGACTTGGAGGAACATCTGGGCTTCGAATTTAAAAAAATTCTCAGTAAGGGCAAGGTGCATCAATTTGATAATCCAGGCTACTGGTGCTTCCCAGTTCCAGACTTCCTTCTACAGCAGTTGTTCAATCACTCAGAAGCTCTCCTCTTGAGGGATACTGGTATAAAGGGCCTCTACGTCGAGACATATCATGACGTTGTTCTCAGGATCATATTCAGTGTCAACCAGTATGTTGAGTAAATGTTTCATATCCTGAACACAGGATTTAATTTTTGTGACCAGGGGGTCTCAAAAAACAATCAGTGTATTTCGACAGGGGTTCTAGCCTTCGAGGAGGCAGTAACTAAGGAGGTGGAGGAATTACAACCAAAGAGAAATGCCTTTAACAATCTGAGCAAAAAGGAGAGAGAGGCCCTCAAATACTTGAATATGAGGGAGGATGTGGTGATTAAACCAGCAGATAAAGGCGGAGCGACGGTAATACAGAACACCGAAACATACCGTGAAGCTTGCCTATCACTACTTTTGTCATAGGGATTCTGCACACACAGAGCTATGCACAGGATAATAGAACCTCGGAATATAGTGGTGAGCCAACCATAGACCTTAGCACCTAAAACCCCAACCCAACTAGCCTTAGCGACCCATTAGCAACAATGTACCAATGATTAGACAACCCAGAACACGGTATCTCTCCCAGGACTCGCAGAGGCAAGAACACTCTTTCGTCACACTCGTACCTGTCCACAACGTGCGTAAGAAGAGACACTGTATAGGTTAAAATGTTTATTTCAACTTACGTGCTCTAAGATACAGTACACGTGTCAGTACTATTAGCATAATACATATGAATAAAATAATAAGCATGGTTACAACTCCATAGAATACAAACGGGGAAAGCATCTCATAAAGCAGTGGATATATGTCTAACTAACATTACCACCCTCCCCGTGCTGGAAGCCAGTTTATTATAAAAATAGAAGACCTCTGGGCTTTGACTAGCGAACCCCCATACCTCAGTCTCTAGATGTAAAACTACATCAGCAGACAATCACAGCTCTTCTCCCTGGAAAGGTTGTCTCCAAGTGTGTCTAGAGCGGGCCAACCGCAATATTAAAAGCACACTAATTTTTCCATGGCAGCTGTACCTAGTGTTATGTCTAGGTGTGAGGGACTGGCCAAATCAGCAAGACAAGGAAACGTTGTTATTCGACCTTGTACATGTTGTGCAGTTTGAGCCCAAAGTGAACAGGAGAAAAGGTGAAAGATAGAAAATGCAGACAGTGCAAAAAGAACTTGGCAAGAGCAGAGGTCGATAGAACAACGGCCCAGAGTAACGTGTGCAAAGAAAAGCATTATGGCAGCCAGGCCCAAGACAACTTAGCAAGGCAGGCCAGGGCCAGGATGCCACAAACCACAAGACACCCTCCCCTGGACAGTCCATCGGCCAAGACAAAGGACGAAGACAGAGTTCAAATGGGCCGAGCAGTACAAAAACGTCTGTAGGCTATGCAGTCCCCATGAGGGAGAGGGACAAAAAACAAAAATGTCCAATGACAAATGAGAGCCAGCGAAGGGCTTGCTTCAAGCGTGTAAGTGCAGAAAAACGCTATAGCATCCAGGAGGACATCATTGGAAGTGTCAGAAAACATAGACGCCATCCAGTCCAACAGATCAAACGAGCAGGAATGTTCCTCACAGGACGGAGCATCCAAAAGCAATGCGGGACAGCTTGCGTGATATTCAATATAGCTCTGTTGTAGGAGATCCTGAGCAGCCGCCCAGATATCCCATTGTGCCAAAATCCCAAGTGCAGCCGCACGCGTCATACAGCCAGTAACGGAACAGTCCTGTTCATGGGCCTCTAAGGGACCCACCAACCGAACAAAATCCGGAACAGACAACGACGAATTGGAGAGGCAATAATCCATGGTCCAGGTGAAAGGACAGCGGATGCAAGACATCACAGGTTGCACGCAAGTGAAATACGCAAAGCGAAAAGAAAGGGTATATGACACACTGATGGTCGCCAATGGCAGAACACCGAAACCATCCAGGAGTCGCTCACGGAGCAGCTGGAGGCGTTCGGGATCGAGAAGGGCCCATCGGGGAGCAGCCATTGCGCAGAAAACAGACCAACAGCAAGACACCAGCCGCCAAGGCGAGGATTAATGGGAAGCCACCAAAGACGCTGGAAAAAATAGAATGAATGAACGCCGGTATCACACCGAAAATAGTTTGGAAGGTGGACACCAGGCCGGACCCCACAATCTTAAAAAGTGCACCAAACCCTCAGTGTTTGATGCGTTAAAAATACGATGAATTAACTCCCCGAAATGTTGGGGGAGGTTAGTGTTCAAAAGGGCCTGTATTTCACTGTGGGTACTCGCCACCTGGAGAATGAATGTCTCCCGGGCGGATGTGAGCATAACCTCCTCATTCAATAATAGGGCCTTTATTCTGCTCAACTTATTGAAATCTGCCTCCATGGTAGGAATGGAAGGCCAAATAGAGTTATCAACGATGTCGTGAGGGGGAGGAAAAGCACATTCTTGCAGCAGACAACTCTGTGCGAAACCGTGACAATATACGGAATGCCGGCCTGTAGGCCACAGCAGTCTTCGTTATTCAAAAGCAAATAGCTACCATTAGTAAGCAAAGTAAAGGTAGGAGAAATAGCAGGAGCAGGAATACCCTTTAGCACACATGCAAGATTTGGAACGGAAACGCTACAAGCTCCATGCAGCTTAATATGTTTACAAATAAGTGAATGACCTACAGTTGAATCACAAGACTCCCCCGTGAGAAAAACTTCCTTGCCGTCTCTAAGGCATTTATACATGAAAGGCAAGGACCAAAGTTCATGCAGGAAGGCACTACCCAAAGGCTGGAAACGGCCCACAGGATAATGTTTCATGCACGAGCTAAATTCAAACAAGGAAAATGGTAAAGCGATAACCCCATGAACTAGCCACACAGCAGAATCTAGTTCTGCTACAGAGAATGGTAAAGGATCCACTTTCTCGATATGTAACAAAGTGTAAGATGCATCTTTCATGGACATGAACTGCTGTTTTTCAGTCAAATTAAAAGGCAGAAATAGGGCAGTGGTGTTCAAGAAATTCCAAGGAACTTTACCTAACTTAAGGGTTTGCAAAGTCCACGCAAACTGCATTACTGAACGCAATTGATTCTGACCATGGTACAATATAGAAACATCATCTTGTACAATATCAACAACAGAGGACACAATACTCTCTAATGTGTAAATGTGGGAAGACATGGTATTTATACTATTGTCAACAACAGCAAGCACCTTTTCCAAATTTGCTTGGTCTATTTCCCGCAGACGGGATGCAGCTTCCATTTGTGACAGCTTCCAGAGTTCATTATACGCTTCATAAATGAATCTCTTTGGTCGTGGACCATGAGGCCCCAAGACAAAGTCGGACAGATCAATGTTGCCTGAAAGGAGGGATAAATGCTGTTTAACAGAGTCCAGGGACGAATGCTGCAACCACTGTTTGCATAATTTACCAACAGAATATGTGGTGACAGTACGGGAATCAGAAAACCTCGGATGAGGCCTGTCCTGTTTGTATCCAGGTACTGAGCCGTGAAAACGCAGTTGGCATGCATTGGACGATATGGGCCATACCAACCAGGGTGACTGTACAAGTGTAGAAATATTGAATGAATTGTCCTGAAACATGGCCTGCAAAGTCGCAAGGGACATATTAAAACGCGAACTATCATTGGGAGCGCTTGACAGGGATGGAAGGGAAGGTGCGTTTAATTGTTTAGTAGTAGCCAAACCCCAACACGTAGTCTGATAGATGGAAGCATTTAGAAACACGATTTGGGCCGGGATAAGGCAAGCACGGTGCAAAGCCTCTGTGCCCTGCACCTGCCATGGCTTTGAGCCCCAGATTGATTTCAAATCCACAGTGTCCCTCCAGTACTCATAACCACCCACAGCTAAGGCGTTCAAAAAGGAACCTGAATAAAGTAATTTCGTGTGGGTTAACATGATTTTCTGAGTTGCTGGGGCATTCAGTTTAAAATAATAGGACCCAGGGTTTGATCGATTGAAATCAGTGAAATAGGTAAATTTATTTCTAAGAGTCTGGGAGCTACCTGGTATGGGGTTTGGGCAATGTTCCCATTGGGTGTAGGTAACAGGGCTACGTAGTGCACTCGGTTTGTGGAGAAAATGGTTGCCCCAATGCTGGTAGCAGTACAAATCGGCATAATTCGCAGAATTCATATACAAATCCTCAGCATTAAAAGAAGCATAATATTTTAAATCAGCAAACAATGCTTCAACGGCATGCACATCCCAATCGTCAGAATGAATATTACTTTTTACTACATCACCCATCGAAACACGAAGGACATTCAGTACATTAATAATTTCTGTCGGACCATGGATTTGAAAGTTTACCGCATCCCATACGATGCCATCAGCAACTGGAAACGCTGAAATGTTCACAAATGTGTGGTCACGCTTCATAATGTGAGATGAGGAATGGGGAGCTAAAGTTCCAGCAACACTGTTCACAGCTGAGCGTTCAGGTAAATAGTGACCATTGATTAGTAGAAAAAACACTGTGACAAAGCCAATGGACATGAACAAAAAAATCAAGCAAAGCACCAACCAGAGATATGTCCGGGTGGAACCAAAAATTGTCTCTAAACCAGGATACAAAAAGACTGAACCTGGACGGGACTTTTGAAGAGGTGGAATCCGAGTCAAAGGAAAAACGTGTCGGGCTCAGTGGCGTTGTTGGTTGGTGTGCCACCGACTCTGTCGCGGGATAGGTATACTCGTCCTCGTCGATGCAGGGGGATGCAGGGGGTTCGAATATATTTTCAGGCAAATCAACCATCTCCATGGTAACATCAGTGACCATTCGGGCAGGAGTGCCTCAAACACATGTCCGGTAAATGGCAGGACAAGAGACCGCTGGTGTAACACTATTCAGGATCGGCCAGATGTTGTAGCTTGACATTTTCCACTAAGATGTATCTGTTCTCCTTGCGACCAGGAAGCGGTGGTAAGATTACTGTACGTGTTCCCTTCAAGCCCAGAACTGGAACCGGTGCACGGAAAGAGGGGCCGAATTCTTTTTTGTTCTCCACCTTCTCTCGAACCAGGTCTCCAATCTTCGGAAGCCAGCCGGCAACCGGAATCTGCAGAGCAGGGTCTGTGGCTGAAGGCAAATGTGCAATTGCAAGTTTGTCTCGGGCTTCTTGTAAGTCCTGTAACATAGCAGAATGGTTATCTACATCAAACTTGGCGGATTGCGCCGCCATGTCTAGACCATCAAGGTCAGGCACAAACATTCGTATGCCAAAAGCATTTCGTATGGGGTCCGCCCACCCAGAGGTCTTCTAGGGAGATTATTAAGTGCACGTTGTACGGTATACAAGTGGGCCAGCCAGTTCCTGCCAGTACCTATAACTCTAGCTGTCAAGGATTGCTTTAAGTCACGGTTCATTCGTTCAACGATAGAATTGCCCTCAGGCCTATACGGAGACGAAAATTTCACCCGCACCCCCAATGAACCCATTGCGTCCTTGTAAGCCTTAGAGGCAAACGCCGGACCTTGGTCAGAATGGAAGGTGCCGCATGCAAAAATTCCCACAAAGACACGCAAATCCCTGATGACGTTTCGAGCGTCAGCACTCCATTGTGGCCAGACCCAGATGAACCGTGTGCACGAGTCCACTGCCACTAAGATATATTTATAGGCAGTGTCTGAAGAAAATGGACCGCAGTGATCCAGGTAAACACACCCAAAGGGTCTGTTAGAAATGCCTAGCGAGGTCTGAGGTGGTCGTGTAACCGTGGAAGGCTTGATCTGTTGACAAACGTCACAGGAAAGCACATAAGTACGGGTGTCTTTATATAAACCACGCCACCAGTAACGCTGCTGTAAGATGGAAACTGTCGCAGACACACCCGCATGAGCCGAAGCCATGCCTTCGTGTGCTGCCGTTATCAAGGAAAGCCTGCGGTCCGCGTTGGGGATCAGCCGATCCCCAACGCCGGGTATTGTTACATAAGGAGCCTGTTCGGGACCTAACTGATAAACATATTTGGAAGGAAAACCCCTAGGGTAATTAGCACCTTCCTTGGTCGCAGCAATAGCTGCCAAGATATCGGTGTCAATTTTAGACATGGATCTAGTAACTGCTGCTACTGAACACGTGACTACTGCTGATTTGGCAGCTTCATCTGCCAAACTGTTACCAACAGCATGTGCGCCCACCCGCTGATGGCCTAGGGTGTGAACCACCTGTGTGAGCGGCAGACGTTGTTGTAATTCTGCCACTCGAACCCAAAGCGTTTTATGCTTGATTGTGTTGCCTTTAGCGTCTCTATAGTCGTTTTGCGACCAAAAGAACAGATTGTCATTGTATGATTGAACACAGTAGTAAGAATCGCACACAATTAGAGTGGTCACATCAGGATTAACAAACTCAAGTGCAAGCACCAAAGCGCGCAGCTCGGCCAATTGTGCGGTACTATCCCCGAGTGTCTGAGTGTGCACTACAGTGGATTTGAACTCTCCGTTCACAAAGGTACCTGCAACAATAGCACATGCGGCTGAATAAGCATGCTTGGACCCCGTGGCCGGTTGTGCCGAACCATCGGTGTAGATCACACAGTCGTAATCCTCAAGCGGCAGTAAAGACAGAGGAGGAGGATGAACGAATTCATACTGTAAAAACTCCTGAGTCTGAAGAGAAGAATCGAATATGAAGGTGACATCTGGAGACGTCAAAGAGGTTGCCCATTGAATCCAACGGGGGTGCAAAGCTTTAGAGTTCGGTACACTTGCTTTGGTCACTGCCTCTAGGGCAGGATATGGTGTTACCACCAGAATGCGTTTTCCCTGTGCCAGTGCTCGCTCCTTTAGAATCGCTATTTGCACTGCCGTTAGAACTTTTTCTACAGAGGAAAACCGCATTTCCGCAGAAGTGTACAGATGTGACTTGTATGCGATGGGTACTGTATCACCTTCGTTAAAGGTTAAGTACGTGAAACCCACTGCCCCTGGAATGATTCTAATCACCAGGTTTGTGTGGTTATCCCGCGTCAGAAGATATTTAGACTCAAGAAGGTCAGTCTGTAAAGACTGTAGAATGGAGGTATGCTCCGGAAGCCAACAAGACTTCGAAAAAGTAGGTTGTATCAAGGCATACAGTGGCTTGATACGCTGGGCGTATTCGGGAATGTATGTACGTCCGAAGTTCAAAAATCCCAGCAAGGACTGAAGCTTCTTCAGATTAGTAGGAGGGCACAGAAGTGCACATTTCTCTAGGAAATGGGGGCTAAGCCCTTACCTTCATTGTTGAGCTCGTAGCCCAAGAACAAAACGGTAAATTCAGCAATATGAGATTTAGCAAAGTTAAATTTGTAACCTTGAACCGCAAATTCAAGAATAATGCGGTCTACTCGGGTCAGATGCGGGAACAATTCGTCGTCAGTCAGATAAATGTCATCTACGTACGAACATGCGTCTGGATCGATGCCGTCTAACAAAGAGACAACACGAGCGGCGAATACGCCTGGACTATTCTTGTAGCCCATAGGAAGACGCCTGAATTTGAACATTTTACCACCGGAATTAAAAGCACACCATTGGCCACTCTCCAGGGCTAAGTTGTGCGTGTAGAATCCATTTGAAAGGTCAAGTGTCGTTTTATATTTTTTACGAACAAGACTGTCTACAAGCGCAGAACTATGGGTATTTTGCACCGCAAAGGTCCGACAATGAGAGTTCAAATGCCGGTAATCCAAAACTAAGAGGTATGATCCATCGGGTTTAGAAACCGCGAAAAGGGGATTGTTCATAGGTGATACGCAGGTTTCGATTACTCCCTGATATTCCAACTGAGTCAGAATTTCGGAAACGGGGCCTTTGGCTTCACGTTTTATGGGATATTGGGGTTGTGGCTGCGGTAGTGACCGCAAAGGTATTTCATGGGGGGGAGAATCTTCGTCCCAACCCACGTGGTTGCGGTATAACGCAGGAGCCAGGGACACAGCTGCCAGAGCCTCCGCTTTGTCCTTTGGGACATGTCGAGAAAAGCTCGGAAAGATTACCTCCTCCCCTGTATGAGCAGCAAGAACGAATGGGGGTGGCCAATCCACCTCCGCTAATAAAATGTCATATGAAGAGGTTAGATTTTCCCCAAAAATCCCTTTAATGATGCGCTGTATATCACCTTCAATTTGAATGACAATATTAAAAAGTCTATCAGGGGGTGCCACTCTGGTGTCAGCTGTCTCGACAGTAATGAATGTTTCAGTTGCTGTCGCCTCCATATGAGGACGTAGCGCCTCCCGCACTATGGTAACTTCCGCGGTGCTGTCTAGGAGGGTTACTGCCCACGTCCAATTCAGGAGTCTCATTCTCACCGTCTGTGGCATATTTCGCTGTTACAGCGGCAACTTTCTTCTTCTGAAATTGTGGTCGAAAACGTTGAAAGTCTTCTGCTTTTCCTCGGACTTGTTGTCGAGGTTGGTCTCGTCCCTGGGGAGCCTCTCGGTCCCTTCCTCTATCCTGGCGGTCTCCTCCATCGGCCTGTGACGAAGTCTGTGCCTGTGAAGAACGAGGAGAACGCGCATCAGGGATCTGAAACCTATCCGGTGATTTAATTCTCGCTCTATCGCGTAAATCATAAGTGCGTTCAGAAGAGACTGAAACCGGGGATGCGCCTCTCGACCCCGGCTTCTTTTGTTGCTTACCCTGTTTTTTCAGCCTCCAACTCTTTTTAGTGAAGACTGGTTTCTCATCTTTCTCAGGCTGAGATTTGGTTTGTTGTTGTTGTTGCAATTGTGTTTGCTGTTTTGCAAAAGGCTTGTTGCCCAGGCTATTTCTGCCAATAGTTTTGTAAGCCTGGGTAATAATTTTCGGTAATTCGCGAGGCCTGTCCAATTCTGGGACCAAAGCATTCGCTACTTGAAAGTTCACTGCATCGCCCTTGACATTCGCAAGGATCAGCTCCGCTACTACTTCAAACACTCCCACCAGTCTCATCCCTAATTCCACAGCCGCTTCAGGGCCATGTTCATCCTGTACTTTTTTAATTACGGAGGGGAGAACCGTCATGGAAGGAGTACCAAAACACTTAGAATATACTGCTGCGAATACCTTACCCCAGTTGTCGCAGGCTGTCAACTCGGGAATTAAGTCTTTTGGCAAACTAATCGTAAGAATACGGTGTTTATCCACTGGGGTTGTGTGTGGAAAAACTGCCTCCAACTGGTCAAACTTTTCTGCAAGCCAATAAGGAAAGTCGTCCTTATTCTGTGGACGTTTGCCCATCACTGAGTTCACCATTACAGGACTTATGGTAACTCCGCCTGCACCAGCTGGATGGCCTGCAACTCCAGGTGGGGCTCCCTGGATGTTGCCTGTAACATATTGCACTAAGGCTCGATGCACTCGCACCAAAGCCGAATACATGTTGCGCAGTTCCGCGACTGGTATTTGCATAAAGCGCGGATGTGGTGTGTACCCGGCCAAAACAGGCCAAGTGGCCCCATCAATAGATAAGGGGCCTAAACGAACCGTGGTAGTCGGTTGGGGGAGGGCGCCATCAAACCAAACACGGTGCTGCCACGCCGTGAGCGGTACTTCAAGATTAGAATAAGGTATATATTGATTAGGAACTGCGGTGGCTGTATATTCATGGAACATATTATCAGTCCCATCCACTGCAGGAAAAGTGATCCATGAGTAGAACACCTCGAAGTGGTAAGCTGGATCGGCTTGTACCACAAAGATCAGCTCAACACCCGCATCTGGCACTCCATACACACGTAAGTGATCTCGGAGCGCCCCGCGGCTATGTGCTGCAATTTGTACAGCCATTTATGGCTAGAAATAAACGACAATCTAATAGAAGGCAGCACAAACAGGGCTGTATTCTAGAAACCTTTTTTAACAACTTCAAGCTTGAAAGAACCTACAAAAACTCAATATAGGAGGTATCGCCGTCACACACGCTTCCGGAAGCGTATGTGAGGGGGTCGTGGACAAGCACAAGTACTACTCAAGCGTCTCGCAGATAAGCTGCCCCACTCGTTAGTCGCGCCATGTCATAGGGATTCTGCACACACAGAGCTATGCACAGGATAATAGAACCTCGGAATATAGTGGTGAGCCAACCATAGACCTTAGCACCTAAAACCCCAACCCAACTAGCCTTAGCGTCCCATTAGCAACAATGTACCAATGATTAGACAACCCAGAACACGGTATCTCTCCCAGGACTCGCAGAGGCAAGAACACTCTTTCGTCACACTCGTACCTGTCCACAACGTGCGTAAGAAGAGACACTGTATAGGTTAAAATGTTTATTTCAACTTACGTGCTCTAAGATACAGTACACGTGTCAGTACTATTAGCATAATACATATGAATAAAATAATCAGCATGGTTACAACTCCATAGAATACAAACGGGGAAAGCATCTCATAAAGCAGTGGATATATGTCTAACTAACATTACCACCCTCCCCGTGCTGGAAGCCAGTTTATTATAAAAATAGAAGACCTCTGGGCTTTGACTAGCGAACCCCCATACCTCAGTCTCTAGATGCAAAACTACATCAGCAGACAATCACAGCTCTTCTCCCTGGAAAGGTTGTCTCCAAGTGTGTCTAGAGTGGGCCAACCGCAATATTAAAAGCACACTAATTTTTCCATGGCAGCTGTACCTAGTGTTATGTCTAGGTGTGAGGGACTGGCCAAATCAGCAAGACAAGGAAACGTTGTTATTCGACCTTGTACATGTTGTGCAGTTTGAGCCCAAAGTGAACAGGAGAAAAGGTGAAAGATAGAAAATGCAGACAGTGCAAAAAGAACTTGGCAAGAGCAGAGGTCGATAGAACAACGGCCCAGAGTAACGTGTGCAAAGAAAAGCATTATGGCAGCCAGGCCCAAGACAACTTAGCAAGGCAGGCCAGGGCCAGGATGCCACAAACCACAAGACACATTCTGACAAAAGACATTACAAGAAAATCCAGAGAGATCCCACCAGTCGCCTCAAGAAAACAATTGAGACCCTTACCAAAGAAGCGCTAGAAGAAAATTGGATTACAAAAAAGGAACATGAGTTCTTGAACTCGGAAGATCCAAGAATACCTCTGTTTTACACAATACCGAAGATTCACAAGGGGAAGATTCCACCACCGGGGAGACCTATAGTGTCTGGAATAGGGTCTATCCTAGAACCCCTGTCGAAATACACTGATTGTTTTTTGAGACCCCTGGTCCCAAAAATTAAATCCTATGTTCAGGATACGAAACATTTACTCAACATACTGGTTGACACTGAATATGATCCTGAGAACAACGTCATGATATGTCTCGACGTAGAGGCCCTTTATACCAGTATCCCTCAAGAGGAGAGCTTACGAGTGATTGAACAACTGCTGTATAAGGAAGACTGGAACTGGGAAGCACCAGTAGCCTGGATTATCAAATTGATGCACCTTGCCCTTACTGAGAATTTTTTTAAATTCGAAGACCAGATGTTCCTCCAAGTCCACGGAACTTCCATGGGCAGCACGTTTGCGCCAAGTATAGCGTGTCTGTACATGAGCCATTTCGAGGAGGAACATGTCTGGTCAAATAATCCCTTCACAGAAAGAATACTGAAATGGGTAAGATACATTGATGATATTCTTATCATATGGAAAGGTGACTCCAACAGCATCCTGGAATTCACGCGGTGGATAAACAATCTTAACCCACACCTCCGGTTTACACAGACATCCAATAACAACCAAGTATCTTTTTGGACATAAACATTATTGCAAAAGAAGGAAGACTGATGAGTTCCTTATACACTAAACCAACAGACAAGAATAGTTTGTTACGATTCGACAGTGCTCACCCGAGGGCCCTGAGGGAGAACCTAACAGTAGGCCAATTCCTCAGGGTCCGGAGGAATTGCACTGACCTCAATGACTTCAATAAAGAAGCAGATGCATTGAGCAAGAAATTAGAGCAGAAAGCCTATCCTAGGAGGATCATAGAAAAGGCACGCAAGAGATCAAGGAGCACACCAAGATCAGCCCTCCTCGAAACCAATCAGAGACCAAAAACCAATTCAATGATATGTGTCACAACATACAACTCCTCGTCTAACGAGGTAAAAAGATCATTAATAAAAAGTGGCCCATTTTAACTTCAAATACACTAGCTTTTGAAAAACCGATGTATTCGTTCAAAAGAAATAGAAGCTTACGTGACTCTTTAGTACACACGAATGAATTCAGACAAAAAACTGATTCCCAAACAAAACTGTGGAACCAACCACCGGTCATGGGCCATTACCCCTGTGGCAATTGTGTTGTATGCCCTTTTACCAAGCACAGGAAAGAAATCAACCTAGGCTTAGGTTATCCATGGGCACACACCAATTGTAATTCACAACATGTGGTGTACCTCATCACTTGCCCGGGCCAACTGAAATATGTAGGAATGACCAAAGGAAAGGTTAAGGTCCGTATGAGTGAGCACCGCAGTACTATCAGGCGGGCGATTACATCAACAAAACTCACATCCCACTATCTGGAAAAGAACCACTCTGATAAAGACCTGAGCTGGACAGTGATTGAACAAATTAATGGAAGCGGCAATCTAACAAAAAGACTGCTGGAACATGAACAAAGGTGTTTCGTTGCGCGCGCTGCATCGCATTTGGCAATGCAGCGCGCGCAATGAAATTTGTTTTATTTATTTATTTGTTTACTTACCTCTGTTCGGCCGTATGCCGTAGTTTACTACCCCCCACCCTGCTGCTCCCCCGCCCCGCCCCACCGCCCCGCAGCACTCCCACCACGAGCCGCTACTGGGTGGGCGGTAAATGAGTAGCCCAGAGAAAGTGAAATTTGCGGTCAAGCTAATTCTAAAAAGCGCGCTCTCACAGTCCGGTATATCTTGGGGGATAAGACTACACGTATGAGCTGCTTTATATATAATTGCAATACCTGCCCCTCTCCCCACTGGTCTATTTAGACTGGTCATTACAAATCCCGCTGGAAGGGCCAGGGCCGGTATGGCGACGGAGACCTCAGAAAGCCAGGTTTCCGTTAAAAATAGGCCCTCAGGAGAGTGTTCCTGGAGGAGGTCGAACACCTCCGCATGATGTTTGGTCAATGAACGACAGTTTAAGCTAAGAAATAAACAGGTCTGACCCATAGGGCAAAAGTCGAAAGGGTGCACGGGAGGGTTAGTCCCGAAGGTACACTGTCTGCAAATAATAGGGCAGTCCTCCGGGGCCCAACCGTGATCCCCACATACACCCTCACATTGCACTTGTAAGCCTATCAGAGACACTGGCCTTGATGCAAATACCTTACATCAATAAAGATTAGGCTTTTATGAGGCAAGTAGTGATGGGCCAGAATCAGTTACATCAGAAGTACGCTTAAATGTGACTGGCACTAGCCCAGCCTAATTGTGATTTCAGAGCCCTAAGCCTATTGGAAGATCTCTCATGGAAAATAAATCCCAGTCTAGATTTCAAAGCAAATAATAACATTTTCAACTGCGAATGGGTCTTACCACAAATTTCAGAAACATTAGGTATGCTTTGAGTATGTGTCTTGTAGGTCTTAGGTGCATCACTGATCTCATTACGTAGGGGAGGCGCTAGTTCCTGCATAGCTGGTGTTGAAATTTCTTCTCCAGATATGTATTTACTACCACCAGTCTAATAGGGATCATGGACTAATGCGGGCTTTCTTGTTGGTGTAGGAAGTGTCCCGATTAATATCTTTTGCTTGTTTCTTTTTTTGCCATAATTCTGTATTATTTCCTTCACAAGAAGGACAACATTTTGTTTTGGGTGATTTTGTCCAACTGGTGGAATGCCCATGAAAATTCTCTAATTTGCAATTATAGCCAAAAGAAATGCTTGTAGTACTAGCAGAAAGCTGGGCACCTCATCAAACTCACGAAGAACGAGTAAAATGTTCAGCCTAACGAGGGTGTAGAACAATAACTGTAATTATGTTAACTCTCTGAGATGTGGGAAGTTCCAGGGAAAGAACATGGAACATCTCATTCTTATTAGTTTTTGGAATCTTTTTCCCTGTTGAGGTTGAAATTTCTAAAGCCCTGAATGCTACGGCTGCTGCCATGCTTTTAATGGCTGAAGAAACAACCTTGTATTCATTAGAGTTTACAAAACAGGCCTCTGTCCAGCGTCCTTTTTACTCCACCTAAGTTTCTAAGAGACTACTTTTCTATGGGCATCCTTTGCATCACTTAGCTCAAGCCCACAAAGGTCAATTTTTCAGTGTCCGGTATGAGGTCCATCTGAGGGAGGCAAAATCGCAATGGATGTAGCAATAGACACTGTATGCTCTGTCTCTGGCTTGCGGTCATATTAAGCATGAGGTCATATTAATTTGATTAGATTCCAGCTGATTTGCATACAACATCTTCCGCATCTCTTCTCTTTCTGTTCTTCTGAGGCAACAGTCCTGTACCTAATCGGAAAATAATCTGTTTTATCAACATAGGAGACCAAAACAGCATGAATCTCGAAAGTCTAAGCCATGTGGTCTTTCTTACCAATTAACCTTTCCACTATCCCTTGCAGCCCTCACTCTTTATCTCTCTTTACACTTTCTCTCTCTTAAAAAGAAATCTCTTGCCAAAGAGGAAAAGACCAAAACTTCAAAAGTAGCCTTAAAAAGTTTCAATACTTTAAAGGCAAATCTGGTGCCTACCTGTCCATTTCAGTCCAAAATGGGTCCTTTCGAAAACTTTTTAAAAAAAAATAAAATGTTTACTTGCCCCTGGTTGCATATTGACCGTCCTAAAGTAGGAAGAAGAAGAAGCCAGTTAAGGGCCCCACGCTTACTTAACCCGAGGGCAAGTGTACGAAAATAGTTCAGGCAAATGTGGAAGCATTAGAAGATGTTTTGCAAACTAGCTTAAATGTTTGCTGTTTGTGCGATAATCAAGAATGAAGCCCTGCCTTGAATTTTCTTTCAAGTCAGAGCAAGGCTTGTTATAAGATGCAGTTAGCAGATCTCACACTGTGGCTTCACAAATGCTGGTATTAGAAGCACCACAGTTTAAGAAACTATGAGATTTCCAATGTCTTAAATTAAAGGTTTGCAGGCTAGATTCCTATAGCCAACAAAAGAACAAAGGTCCCAGGCGAATAACTTATCCACTATGGCAGCTTCTTCTACACAGGCTGCAACATTTTCAGCCATTTTAGGTAGATATAAATAGGAGAGAGAGCACTTAACTTAATGAAAACATTCCTACTCAGAGAGTACATATTAGAGGCTTACATAGCTAGCCAGTGCAGTAATATTCCAGAGATAATGATGATTGAAATTGGGCAGATTTTCAACTCAATGAGCCAATGCCAAACTCAGGCATTCCATGTGATGACTAACATGTTTTTGGTAAAAAAGTAGATGATTTACTTCACACATTTTCAGAACACAGTACCTAAAATGCACGCATTAATAAATTATATGAAATATGATTTCTAGCAGGCAAAAGCGGGTCTGAAGGGTGACCTGCACTAAAGGAAATGTAGGGCCCAAGCCAACTTCTTCAGACTAAATGAAGATGAATGTGGTGAGTAGCCAGTTTTGAAAGGCCCGTGGAACATGGGTTGGCTTGGTTTGGCTCAGAGGCACATATCAGTGAAATCAAGACAGACGGAAGGAGGAAAAGGTCTTATCTACCTCTCAGTGACAGATACATAAGGATTTGAAATACATCCTTTTATGACATGGCAGCAAGCTACCCTGAGACGTGGTCTATGCGCACAGATCCAGAGCCAGTCTGGCTGCAGAGTCATCAGCAGTAATCTAAACAGAATGCCGAAAGTGCTACTAGGCCATACCAATGGAGAATGTGTGCTCTACAAATGCCAATAACATAACATACAGTAATTGAAACTGACATTGGTGAAGCAGAGTCCATGGTGATCTTTCATCATAGAGAGCCTTTCTCGTTGTTTCGATGCCAGAGGACCATAAAAACAACACATAGAAGTATTATTATTCTTCTACAGATCTGTGACAAGAGGAAGACTTAAAAAAATTCATGATTCCCTCATGCCCCTTATTTTACTGCTTTTTAACACAGCGGCTGAAAGAATAGCTCACTTCCACTCTGGGACAAGTAGGTGCTCATCATTAGATCCCACTCTGGAGTTGAGGAAAATGACTAGACTAGAAAACCAAGGCAAGTAGGCAAAGGGAGATTAGGAAGACTCTGCTCAGTTAAAAATCTTACCACTATTTTTGTGGTCAAATAGTGCAAATAACTCAGAAGGACCTTTTCGCCTTCGAAAACGGAGAAGTTACAACAGACATAGGCACTTCCCCGTCAGGCTGAAGCGCACATGTGCAAAACCTAACACTGAATTGGAAATTGTCAAAAGTAGAAAATGCCAACACATAAATGTGTTTTAGTTAAGGTTGGTCAGGCTCACCTTTTGGTCACTTTTCTAGCTATCTAGGTAACGACGCATAGACCCAGCTATCAATAGCACCAGAGATGTAGTGTCATTTGAGCATAGGTGTATAAAGGGCCCTCTGCAGCCCACTTATTTTGCCTTTTCCTACCCAACCAGGGATATAAATATGGTTGCATTAGGGCCCATGCCACTCTTAATTGAAAGATTGTTCTACATTTTACAGACATCACTACATTGTAGTAGAAAACAAGGCAGGACAACATCCTTCGCACTTCCAATTGCACCCCAGAGGTTGTAGGAATGAACCATCAAGTCAAAGTTGTTGAATAGACTGAACTGAACTCTTCAGAGCTGTCATGAATGAGGCCTGGGTGACTTTTTTTGACAAAACCTTCTAGTCAAGGGTCAATTTAGTGATAAATGCATTTGTGAAATACAAATACAACCAAGGCGGATCGATGAGGGAGCATTTTCAATTCTTTGGTGTCTGCTTTTTTCTACCATTCCTGTGATCCCTCTTCCTTATCATGAGATACAAGAGGTTCAGTGGGAAAGGATTATAAAAGCATCAATTTAGGTTGGGCAAAGTTGCTACCCAGAACCGCTAAGCATGTTGATTTAATCTCTCATCAACTGACTACGGGCACCAGTTGAAAAGTTCATCACAACACTGGTGCACTGAGCATCGCGGTCTGGTACCTGTGGTCCTTGGATATGATAATTTGAGTATTCCTTAACAGTACATGGAGTGATGAAGGAATCCATGGAATATTCATTAAGACAGTAACATTTGCAAAGAAATAGTCGAGGTTGCCCGAGAATCACTCACAATGGCTGAAAGTGTTACCGAATCAATTATTATCATACTTACTACATTTGGCAAGTGCTATACTACACTTGCCCTCAATAAGTGGTTTCTTTCTGCCATATCAAGATACAATATGAAATAATGGCATTGTATCTATGTATTGGTATTTGTAGAGGTCAACCAAGTTGGAGAGCCAAGGATTGCTGCACATTAATATAGGGTACAGTTCCAATGTGGGACTGTGTATAGTAGGAAGAATATTTGCACATGTTTACATTACCCAATTATATTTTAATTCACATATTTACAATTTTTAGGCACAGTTTGGTCATGTACCATAGTCATAAAAGAACCCGGATCTCCAGGTTCCAAAGATAGCCACTTAGCCACTAGAACAATGTTCATTCCCCATTACAAAAAATAATTCAAATGTCTGACGTGACTATAATCACCTGGAAGTAGACCAGTGCCTGCATGGGAAATGCAGAGAAAAGGGATTCAGCTGTACATCCTTTGAATTGTCGCACAGTGCAAAGTTACGATTCTGTCATGGAAAGTAGATATTCAGGTCCTAGCGTTTTAGCTAGAAAGGTCAATGATATACAAACATTTACAGGAGAACAGCAATTCACAAAGGTCTTCAGTTAAATTTCCCGTGATTGATTGATTGACGTTTAAGAACTCAACCAAAGTTTATTCCCAAGGTGAAAGCAAACTTTGATATGAACACAGACAGTGTTCCTGACTATTTTCTTTTCAACCCCAGCCAACACAATATTGCAAACATTAGGATGAAAAGAGTGTTGAGCTATCAAATTAGCTTTTGTAGCCTTTGTAGATTCAATAAAGAACTAAGCATAGCAAGATGTATAGTTTCTTTCTCTTACTAACATGGGAACAAAATGGCACCAGAACCCTTGAGTGAAGAGAAACAACTAATTCAGCCAGATGCATGGTTACAACAGTAGCTCTCTATTTGGATAGCAAATGGTAAATAATGGCGCACCTGTAAAGCATTACTGCCTTATCATGGATGCCAGAGCTGAGATGCAAGAGAACAAGCAATATTCAAGATGCTGCTTCACTGAAGCCTCACCACCACATTCCTAGGGTAATCATTGTATTCTGCACTTTTCAAAGCACTCAAATCTATGAAACATCCAACGCTAAAGAAGAACAGTTAAAATAGCCTTTATGGTAACTATGCTATTTCATGTCTCTATACACTCCTATTCCTAAGTGATGGAACTCTACCACCCAGTGCCATGTCCTTGGCTGTTTAACTAAGAACGTGGCAAAGCCAGTATCATACATGCGTCACAGCATATACTCTGGTCTTTCACATAGGAGCCTGATCTCACTGGTTCCCTCTTTAGCAATATAGCCTACTTGTGTGAAGGTTTGACCAATGACACCGGGAACACTTAATGGTGTGTGGGGAAAAAGATGGTTTAGGGTACCTAAGTGTTGAGGGTAATGGAATCGCAATACATTTGTTTTTATTTAAAGTGCTTTTTATAGCAACAGTTTGTATCCCTTAAGAGGGCATTTACACATGGGTTGAGAAACATGTCAGAAAAGGAGAAGCCTGTTTAAATGAAGAGGACATAGGTTGAAATCTATAGGTATGGTCATCTGCTGGAAAGAGTTATATGATCTGGGGTATTTAGGGAGAATTATAAGGGGTTGGAAGCAATGATGTTGTTGATTAATAATCGTTCATTGAGGTAGAGTCCGGTGAAATGGAAAAAGAAAAGTGATGGACTATCAACTTAATCCCAAATAAGTAGCTATAGAAACTGATATCATTAAAATTCTTCTTTTATAGGCTTTGCGGATTGGTACTGAGAGAGAATTTGTCATACATCAAATCATAGGTAATACATACTGCATTAAAAAAGATTTCTTTCAATATAAATACATAATTTGAAGGTAATATTCCATTGAAATATGCATCTTAATCAAAAGCAGATGCTGGTATCATCAAATAAAGAAGCCAACAGGTGCTCTACAATATTCGACTGCTTTCACAATGCTATAATTTACTTTCTAAATGCTAAGACATTACATAAATCTATATCTAATTTCAACAGATGCCAATGTCTATTTAAAATACAAAACAGTTTTCTTTTCTCCATACAGGAAGTAATTATACAGCCTAAGGTATTATTCTTTAAATCAGTGTTATTATTTTTGTCTTTCAGTAAGTCCACACACCTAATTTTCTCAACCTTACACTTTCCTTTCAATTATATTTTTTTGGAACCTCATTATTTAAATCATATCGATGTTTTTCATGCATTCCTCTTTACAGAACTCACTAATACTACAGTTTCTTTTAGTCCTTAAAAGTTTGCCAGAAGATTCTATTTTGATTTGGTGAAACATTGACACAATTTAGTGTGCAGTACTATTTCTATGAATTTTACTTCACAGCCTATTATTTTCTACACGTTGTTTAATGACCAAAAACAATTCTTCCCTTATGGTACTCCAAGGAAATGTTTACATTACAGCCATTACTATTAAATAATCTGTGGTACATAACAAGTTATTCTACTGTGCCATTCCCTGTCATCTAGACCTCATTGATGTACTGACCCCAAAAAACTATGTTGTCTTCATTGTTGTAATATTCCACATTCCAGGCAGTTTCTTTTTTGTACCAACCAATAAAAAAAGTTGGCAAAGAAGGGAGCGCACCTGGAACCCATCGCAGTTCCACTCTACTAATGGTGCAATTGGGATTGGTAATGAAAATACCAAAATAAATTTAGTACAGTCAAGAAACATTTGAGTCTGGTTGATTATCATGTGTTAAGGAAAGTTCTTAAAGCTGATATTCCCTGTTCATGGTCTATAATACTATAAAGGCTTTGTACATCCATGGTTACTAAGGTATAGCAATCCTCCCAAGGAATGTCATAGACTTTGTTTTAAAAGGTCGTTGGTATCTTTGAGAAGGGAAGGAAGAGTTCAACCAAATCAGCAACTCAGATTTCTCTGTTAACTTATGTTTTGAAATTGCATGAGAAAGCTTTGAGAAAACAATTACAGAGTTATATTCAATACAACCATCTTTTCATGATGTTCAAGCCAGTTTTAGACCAGGCAGAAGTACTGGATTTAGGTCATCACATCTGTATTGGATTGTAGTGGATGAAGACAGCAAGGCTTCCTAGTTCATCTGTACCTCTCAGCCACCTTCAATACCATTTACCATACTATTCAGGTTTAGCATGTGGTCAACTGTGATATTGGAGGTGTACTATTTTCCTAGGTTCACTCGTGTCTTGGAGAGATTTCAAATTGTTCAGATGGGAAATGTTTTCTCTACATCCAGGTCAGTACCAGAATACTGCTAAATCAGAAAGCTTACCTATCACTCACAGTTTAAATTCCACCTCATCCTGTGCAAAATGTTAGACATTTAGAGACTAAGCTTGATTCCAAGCTAACTTTACATCCTCAAAAAGCCATGGTAACTAAGTCCTGCTATTTTCATATACCGATTTTACGATGTATGCTACCTTTTATCCAGTGGCGGCTGGTAGGGACCAGTGGAGGGGGTGGGAGAAGGTGGGGGGGTTAGGAAAAAAAAATAATAAAAAAGAAAACAAAACTTACCTGGTGGTAGCTGTCGCCAGCCGCCGCCTCTCCTCCAGCAGGAACCAGGAAGCACACAGCCTCCCAGCATCCCCTCACCAATCTAAACGCTGCCTTACAGCAGCATTGTGATGGGTCTGAGCACCGTGGCTCGGCGCTCAGAGAGGGGCTGGGAGGCTGGGCATGTTCTCCGCCAAGGCTGTACAACACAGTCTGTGAAGAACATGCAATGTGCACATGACGGTTTGGCCGGCCCGAGACGGCCAGCCAAACAGTCATGCCCACAAAAGGTGCACCCACCGCTCCTCCTCCGGCCTCGACGTCAGGGGAGGCCGGCCCCGCCCTGCCAACCTGGCTACACTACAGTGCAACTGCAATACTAAAAATAAAATGATAATAACGGACATTCTGTTATTATCATTTTATTTTTACTTTGCGCTGCTTTAAAGCAGTGGGGCAATGCTCCTCCGCCTTAGCGGAGGAGCCTCCCTGCGTTTATCTTCCTCACCCCAAGTGACTATGGCCAATACTTATATTAAGTCATGGCTCGACTTTGGCAACTCTGCCTACTTAGCCCACCTGGAAAAAAAAATCTTCTGTAGCTCCAGACAATCCAAAATTCCATAATTCGACTTTCTGTTTAATTTGTGGAAATCTTACAAAGATTCTAGACTTTGGAAGCAGTTGCGCTGTTTTCATATCCCTAAAAGAATATTGTTTAAATCTGCTTGCATTCTACATAGAATCTTCTATGGTACAGGTCCCACGTTGCTTCTTAAAAACATTAAGATATACCTAGCTTAAGGTTTCATGTGCCAAGAACCTAGAGGACTTTCTAGGGTGGAAAATATTTCCGTTCTTTAAGTGGCTGCCTACGTTTGGCTTTGTGAGTGGAACTCAGCCTGCTTAAATTTAGAGGCACTCTTAAAACTTGGTTATTTAAATAATTACTTTTCCGTTGCCTCTTTTAGCAATTAAATACTAGAACTGCAAAAGACTCAATTATGTGACTGACAGTGCACATTTTAAATATCTTGAAATGAATTGATAAATAAATGCTCAAGCATTTTGTAAGTATATGCGACCTCTATGAAAGTAACGGTTGTATGCTTTTCTCATCAGTAACGTAGTCAAATGGCAATCAAAACTTTTGTAAGGAATTTGACCTCATAGATTCTCACCGAAGTGGCTTTAGACCTTTGTGAATCACCAATACAGGGGTCCATCTGGTTGATCTGGCCATGGTTGCGGATGTTGAAAATGTCTCTCAAGGTATCTTTTTCCATCTGCTGTCTGCATTTGACGGCGTCACCAATAAGATTATGCTCAATTCTTTTGTGGCAGGTTGGCCTGAGGATCTGGCTCTGAGCCTTGTTGCATGAGAAATAGAATGTCAGCCCTCTTTCCTGTTCTCCTGTTCCAAATCTTGCCACTTATATGCAGGTTTCCCTAATTCCCATCTCTTTCGCATTATTTTAATTTCCATCTACGCCCCGAACTTAATTTCTCCATTCATTTGTATTCCTATGTATAAATCAGTGATATGAGAATCCTACTGAGGCTGTATAAAGGCAAGAACTTCTTCTGATCGCTAGCCATTTGTCAAGCTGATGCTATGCAAGTCCGTTACGGTTCATCGTAATTGGATAAACCTTAATCCAACAATTGCCCTAAGTGTTATTTTGGATGATCATTCCAAGTCTGTTGTCTTTGATTTCAGTCAATAGAAACTTGTCTCTAACCCTTCCTGAGTATGGATCTGAACTGTGTCTCTACAGCTCTGAACCATGCTGAGCTAGTTTGGACTATTCTTTTTGTATGCATACAGGTGTCCATCTGATACGTGAGGCATGGTTGAGAGAAGAGACTGTTAGTGGTCACCCATGATCACATTATGTGTCAGGGATTCGACCTGGCTTGTGTGAGTTGTGTGCACTATTGCCCTGTTAATGGAACACACATTACTACTCAGTAGCACATCTCCTAAAGGGAGGCCTTGCAGAGTGTCATGCAGTAAGGATCCAAGATGTAAGTTGTGTGTGTGCACCACAAAAAAGGGTAGAGACACTGTCATGCTAAAATTGTGTGGAAATATGTATTCTTATGATCACCACCACTGCATTTGTTTCACCTTATAAACCACAATCCAGTCTATTTTGGCACCAGGTCATCCCTCTTGCATTCTCCCTCTGTTGTTTCCTCTACCTACACAATAAAACTACCAGTCTCAAGTGATCTGTTATAGTGGTCACAAATTGGAAGATGACGGGGATATTATACGGCAAATCCACTGCGGTTGCTTATTACCTTGGGGGATACCATTCTGATTGATCATGGCAGGAAGGTTGCAAGGAAATCACAAAAGGAGATCCCATGCTCATCCTTGGTGATGGGCAGATTCTGGTTTGCTTGGGGGTTATTCTGGGGAATGAGGATCCAGATAAAGGGATTTCTCTGTTTAGAGTTATCAGAGTAGAATGATGTACACATTTCACTTGTTGTGTCATGTCATGCACTAGTCCTGCAAAATAGGGGTATATAAGACTTTGGTTATTTTACCTGTTCACTGTAAATATTCTAGATTGTATATGTTAGTTGAATTAACAGTTAGTGTTTTATTTTGTAATGGCAGCTTTGCTGTTGAGTTTGCATTCAATAATGGATCCCTTCCGAGTTCCAGTATATACCTTTTAGATAGCTTTTCACAGCAAACCTCTTCTCAGCTAAAGTGGTTGCAGTGGTTGAGAACTGTTTTCAAAATCAAAAATCAACAAATAGTTAAAAGTATATCACATGTTGAAGTCAGTGTGCTGAATGTCTCAGGTGGTAATTTTTTACCATAGGTGTCCAATCAAGGCACCATGGGAGGCGAAGTGTCAGCGATATGCACAAAGAGTCTTGTCCTACCAAAAGCAAGCTATGTAACAGATTACTACATTTGCTGTAAGATAGGGAGCATGAGGTTGTGGTACATTCGTAGGGGTGTGAGGCACAACCAGATCCAACAAGAGTGTGCACAAGATATCAACTAGCCCAGGTGGAGTCTAACCATATTGTGCAGAAACATGATGCACACGATGGTACCAGAGTTGCAATAACCTCAAGAAAGCCCTGCTCAAAGATGCAGCATGATGCAGTGTTGGAATAAAAATGTTTTAGCTGAGTTGTTCAGGCATTGTACGTCTTAAGTTAGCATTCGCGGCACCATTTTATATTCAGCCGCCATTTTGAGCCATGATCTAAACTAACTTCTGTCTCTCTGCCCCAACTGAAAGCAGCTGCGATGGTTTTCGTTTCTCCAAGGTTGAGCCATGCCGTACTAATGAATACACTGTTCTTGTTAGTGCATACCTTTCCCACTAGATAGGCCTGCTCCCACCCTTAGAGCGGCGGGCACAGGCAGAGTGACCTTGGTGCTGAGATAGCATGTGCCCGGTCTCAGGATCGAAACTCATCCTTCTGTATCTCCTTTGTTCACCAGCTACCAACTGGAAATTTCCAGTTAGGGCGTGTCTTTATTGGTTCTGAATTGTACATAATGTATCGCCATGCTTGCTGAAGTCAGTTCCTCTGCAGCAATCCTAGGAGGCTGGTCAGACTGGACTCCGCTCAAGTGTTCCTGAATAAAATATACTTGGTTTGTATTCTCTACTGTCTGACCGACTCTTCATTTGTATGGAAGGCTGAGAGGTGGTCGCGAGTGACCCGGGTGGCCCTAATCGGGTCACTTCCTTCAGTTGGCGCCCAAACAGGGACTCCATGGGGTGACCCATCCTCACCCGCGGACGGGTGGGGAGGTCGGGCCATCGTCAGGTCGGACCAGGGATCCCTGCACGAGAGAGTCCTGAACTCGCAGCTGCCCCGTCTGTCTGGCCGGTAGGTGCCTCGCCCAGCGGTCATACCGACTGGGGTCCTGAATGGCGAAACCCTTGGATCTGACTGTTTGGTCCGAAGAGTCAGCAATGGGGAATAAATTTGTTTGACCTGTGTGCACCAGGTGAGTTTGTTTTGGTTCTTTGTGGATATGGTACCATTTTGGTTTTTCTTTGGTACGGTCTGAGGACCGATTTTGGTTTGCATTTGGGATGGTCTGAGGACCGATTTGGATACAAAGTGTTTGTGAACACTTTGCCCGGCAACATACCAAATTTGGCTTACTTTTAAAAATGCCGGTGTTTAGTCGTTTTTTGGTTTCTTGTTGTCGTTTTTGTTCTGCTGATGCTCAACTGGAAGAAAGTCAGCCAGCGCCTCCGGAAGACACCCCGAATTTTGATATGTATGTAAAACATGGCCTATTATGTGTAGTACGTTATGGCACAAATATACGAGGGACAATGCCGAGTTGCAGTGGCTGTTGACGGGCACTTCTGATGAACATAAAATTGTTTTTTTACAGGAGAAGTTGTTTGCGAGAAGAAGTAGGCAGTCTATGTTTGATTCTCTCAGAACATGGCAAAAAGAGGCTAAACAGAGGCGAATAAAAGCAGAGAAAGAGGCCTGGAAGGGGAGGATGCAACCATTGACTCAGAAAGCTGTAGCGCATGTTAGAGAAAAGCAGGAGATAGCAATTGAACGTGAAGACAGGAGGTTTCGACTGAATATTGATAAATCTTATGTAGCCCGAGAAGAAAGGGATGCTTTTGTGGAAGAATTGTTAGATGCTAGGACCCCACCTCCGTATGCCCTGCAGAGGGTATATCCCGCTCTCCCTCCACAGACCCAGCTGCCTGGTTCTTCTGTCTCTGCTGTTTCTGCCTCTGTTACTGTTGATCAGACTGCCTTGGCCACGGCACCTCCTGTCCTTTCTTTGCCTTCGCCGTCTGTGGCAACTGCGACAGCTAGCACTTCTGCAACACCTATTGCTTCGGTATCCCTTTTACCAGCTCTTACACCCACGACCCAGCAAGCAGCGGCGTTAATGCCCACTACCTCCGTTATCACCCCCACTGTGTTCTTCCATTCCCCGACTTCACTGAGTAGTGAGACACCAGTGCGCGGCCCTGAGAATAGAGATTGGACGAAATTTAAGGAGCGCATGGGGTGGACATTGGTCCGGTCTGATGTGGGTGATGCAGAGAAAAAGGTGGTGGCTAATCAGGCAGCACAGTGGGCTCGTAACCCCATTTACAGTGTGGAAGATGTGTGGAGTGTGATGAAAGATTATGAGCCTTTTGTACAGCAACATGCCCTTAAGCACATGTCGGCTACTCTGATCGGTCTTTGGGAGCAGCATTTCAAGGGTGCAGAACCGCAGATCATATATGACATTCGGGATCATGTGTATGTTACTGATATGGAGCCTGCTCATGTCTTCGGTAATGTCGCAACATTGGTTGCTTATCAGGGAAGGCTGCTGGAGAAGAGCCCCACCCCGATATCTCAGCATCCGATGAGGGAGGTGCATCATATATACCATCCTGAGATACCAGAGCTACGGGATCAGCATGATAATGTGACTAGGCCGAGGGTAGAGGCCCGTTTCAGGAACAGTGCATTTATACTCCATGGAAAAGAAGTGAGGTCTTGTCCCTTAAAACTCAGTTACCTGACCCTAGGAAAAATCCTACTGCATATTATAAAGAATTGACTGAGGCCGGATTCATCGACAGTAATGACGCTTGCGGATATCGAAATGTTCTTTGGTTTGTTGGTTCCTGTTGATATTTGGAGACAGGTACATACACAGGATCACGTCGCTGAATTGGGTGGTACCTGGGATCAAATTAAGGTATGGGACCAGGAGAGGAAGCCTGGTGAGAAGCCTAAAGCGGAGATACTTGCTCTGCCTAGCCGTATTATCACTTATATGCACTCTCTTATCCCACCCCGAAAGATTGATTGGGACAAACTATCGACCTGTCGTCAGAAGAAAGAGGAGAGTGTGTCTGATTTTTTCACTCGGTTTGAAAGTGTGTTTTTGGATTATAGTGGACAGGATTTGTCGATTGAGGGTGGTGTGCGTTTGTTTGTTAGTAGATTTGTTTCAAATTTTCTCCCCGAGATCGCGACTCGATTACAGGCTTCTGAGAGCACATGGTCCACCTCTTCTCCTTCCGTTATCTTGAATATGGCAAGGTGTTATGAGCACAGGGAAAATGAGGAGAAGGAGAAGACGGAAAGGAAGCACAAAGATTTGAAGACAAATGTGTTGTTACAGCAGGCTTCTAGAAGGAATGGTAGAGGACGAGGTGGTATGACCCGACAGCTTCCGCGCACTAGCAGACCCGGTAATACCGCGCCTTTGGGGGCGAATCAGTGTGCATACTGTAAAGAGGAGGGACACTGGTGCAGCGAGTGCCCTGTGCATTTGCAGAAGGCCACAAGAGGGCGGGGGTCTCGTGGACGGGGCCGTGGAGATGGTGGCCAGGACAGGGCTCAGAACGCTGTGGCATCTCAGGGTCGTACTGATCAACCACTTTGACGACCCTCGGGACAAACAATATTATCATGATGACTATGATACGGATGAGGTGACTGGGATGTCTTACAGCTAGGACAGCCGGGGACAGGGTGAGGGACCAGTTTTGATACCTGTAGACCAACGAGGTCCGTATGTTAGTGCGGATGTGCATGGTTCAACTAAAAGGGTTTTTGGTGGATACAGGTGCAGCAAACAGTTCCATTTCTCATTCCTTGGTCCCTGGGGCGGCTCTGTCTGGCCATAATAATGTTTTGGTATGATTTTCCAGTGTACCAGTTGTGATCCCCATTTCAAAGCCTCTTGCGTTGACTATTGGTCCTTTCACTGTGGATTCACCACTTTTGTTGACATCCAATTGTAGAGAAAATTTGATGGGTTTGGATGTGTTGAAAAAATTGCATGCTACGATTTATTGCTCTCCAGCTAGTGTCTATATGAAGATAGGTCCAGATGTGGTGTGCGCTATGCAGTGTCTGCCCAAAGATGCGCCCCTCCCTGCTGAATTTAAAGATGTGCCACCCACATTGTGGGCAACGGGTGACACAGATGTGGGTTTGTTGCAGATATCGCCTGTTTCGATACATGTCAAGGAAGGTGCTATTTTACCCCGCATTCCCCAGTATAAAATACCACAGGCAGGTGAGCGAGCTTTGATGCAAATAGTGCGGGATTTGATTGAGAAAGGAGTGGTTGAAACGACGGCTGATAATGTTTGTAATAGCCCTATTCTCCCTATTGTCAAAAGGACACCTTCTGGTTCCTCCGATGACCATGCAGATGTTTATCGCTTTGTGATTGACTTGCGTGAAGTTAACAAAATAGTAATTCCCCAGTTCCTGGTAGTCCCTTACATTACAACACTCTTGACAATGATTCCTTCTTCTGCTAAATTCTTTTCTGTCATTGACTTGAAAAATGCCTTCTTCAGTATACCCATTCATCCTGACAGCAGGTATCTGTTCGGGTTCACCCTAGCTGGTAGAGGCTTTAGATTCTGTCGCGCTCCTCAAGGCTATACAGAGAGCCCCAGTATTTATATTCAGGCATTGAAAAGTCAGCTGGATTCCTTGTCACTCCCCACAGGTAATGTATTACTCCAATATGTTGACGACCTGCTCATCGCCTCAGACACAGAACAAGGTTGCAGAGATGGTACGGTTAAATTGTTGCTCCATCTAGCTGATCATGGTCATAAGGTATCCCTTTCCAAATTTCAGTATTGTCGACAGGAGGTCACCTATTTAAATCACCTACTGCCGAAGGAGGGTAGGAGATTGACCCCTGAACGCATCAGTACCATTGTTAAAATGCCCGTTCCGCAAACTCAGAAAAATGTGCGTGCTTCCATAGGTATCACTTCCTTTTGCAGGCAGTGGATACCTGGCTACTCACTGCTTGTTAAGCCCCTGCTTGCACTAACACTAAAAGATGTGCATGAGCCCCTGCCTTGGACGCCAGAGTGCCAGCAGTCTTTTGAGCAATTGAAAACTGCGCTTTGCTCGGCTCCAGTGCTTGGTACCCCTAATTATGCCAAATGCTTCATGTTGTACGTCCATGAGCTGGGTGGTTGTGCACTTTCTGTTTTAACACAAAAATGTGGGGATAAGCAACGACTGTGTGCTTATTTCTCTGCTGTGCTTGACCCTGTCGCACAAGCCCTTCCGAGCTGTCTAAGAGCAGTCGAGGCTGAGATGTCTCAATAAGACAATCGGCGGGACTCGTACTTGATACCGACCTCACAGTTATGGTACCCCATGCTTTGGATACACTTTTGAATAAGACAAGGACACAGCACCTCACCAGTGCACGTCTGACCGGTTACGAGTGAACGCTCTTTCAAAAGCACATTACAATCAAACGTAGTGCCACTCTGAATCCAGCCACGCAACTACCCCTCCCTTCTGAGAATGAGGACATTGACATACATGATTGTATCTTCCGGACGGAAGAAGAGACGAAAGGACGGGTCGCCTGACTGATGTTCCCTTATCTGACCACCAAGGGGAACTATATGTTGAGGGCTCTTGTTTCAAATTACCAGATGGCACCACCACTGCAGCATACGCAATTACTACGCTGCGTACGGTAGTTGAGACATCACGAGTTCCCTATCAGTCCGCCCAGGCAGCTGAATTAGTCGCCCTTATTTGAGCTTGTGAATTGAGCAAGGGACTGGTTGTTAATATTTATACTGACAGCCAGTACACCTTCGGTGTTGCCCATAATTTTGGGCGGCTCTGGGCAGAGAGAGGGTCTCTTACTTCCCATGGGACACGAATTCAGCATGGTCCTCTTATACATAGGCTTCTGTCCGCTCTGCCACTCCCTAAGAAAATGGCAATTGTGAAGTGCAGCGCTCATAAGAAAGTTACTGACAATGTGGGTAAGGGGAACGCTTTTGCAGATCAGACAGCTAAGGAAACAGCCCGAACAAAGATGAAAAGGATGTTTGTAGCAGGTCCAGCTAGGTGGGTGCCCGAGTTCTCCATGTTTGAGGATACACTTGAGAATTTGAAGGAGATACAGAGTGAGGCCACGGTGGAAGAATTAGCAGTGTGGCAAGAAAGTACAGCGAACTTGAATGATGAGGGATGTTGAATTGATAAGTCAGGGAAGCAAAGATGGATGTTGCCGGATGCATATGTTCTTGTCCTGTAGTGACAATGGCCCACGGACCAGCCCATATCAGTGCTAAGGGCATTTGCAAGCTGTTAGACCCCGTATGGCAAAATGACAACATCTGCAACACAGCTGCACATTTAGTGAAATACTGCATGGTGTGCATGATGCACAATCCTGGCAAGGGTACCCCTACACCACCCGGTAATTTTGCACCTTCCACTTTTCCTTTTGAGGTCCTTCAGAAGGATTTTATGGAAATGGACAGGGTCAATAATTTGAAGTATGTGTTGGTGGTTGTCTGTGCATTCAGTAAATGGGTTGAGGCTTACCCCCACTAAAGAAAATACAGCCATTGTGACTGCAAAGATACTCCTGAAGGAGTTCTTTCCATGCTTCGGCTTGCCCCGTTTGATCTGGAGTGACAACGGAAGTCATTTCAACGCCAAGGTTATCCAGCTAGTTTGTGAGGGACTGCACATCAGACAGAAGTTTCATGCTGCGAATCACCCCCAGTCAGCAGGTTTGGTTGAGAAGTACAATGGTACTCTCAAACTCAAATTGGCAAAGATTCAGGAGACCACAGGGTTGCAATGGCCAGATGCTTTACCACTAGCTCTTTTGTCCAAAAGAACAACAGCACATTCTAGGACAGGATTGTCACCCTACGAGGTCGTGTTCGGACGCCCGGCGAATGTCTGGGGCGTCCCGCGACTGCATAGGTTTTCTGAGATTGAGTACCCTTTGTTAACAGATTACCTGTACCAGTTAACTGAAAATTTGCGTTCTATTCACCAACAGATAAAGGAGTCGCTTCCGCCTGTACCAGAGGGGCCTGGTCATAACAACCAGCCGGGGGACTGGGTGCTACTAGAGAACTTTCAGCGGAAGAAGTGCTTGGAGCCCCATTGGAAGGGGCCCGAGCAGGTGCTCCTCGCCACCAGGACAGCTGTAAAAGTCGCTGGCCGAAATAATTGGATACATTCCAGCCACTGCCGTCGGGTACCCTTGCCCTTACCCTAAGATCAATGGGTGAGGGATGGTATTGGGGATGCTGAGGGAGAAAAGATACCTTGGTTTGTCCCATTCAGTGACGCGCAGCTTATATGGACCCAAACGGATGCTGAGAATGACGACGTGTTAAATGCAGCCGTCCCCCCTGAAATCAGAGCCCCTTTTCATTGACCCCTCTGTGCCTGGAGTCACCAGGTACAATTTGCGTCCCCGGTTGAAGAATAGTGCACCAAAGGAAAAATCAGACTAGTCAGGGATAGACTATGCAAGTTAGGGCGTACTTTGCTATAGTACCAACGATGTTAGCTTAGGGTGAGGCGAACTTGGTGCATTGTTCTGACATTGAACAGGATAAGTCGAATGTGCTTCCTTGGAGGGGGGTACATTATCCTGGACGACGTGGGATTCATCGAGAGCTAGGACTGAGCAGCTCCACTGCCGGTGCTCAAGAGCGCCAACGTTGAACGAGAGTCTACCAGTGAGGCTGAGACGGACACTGGGAACACTTGCCCCCCCCTTTGCCATCAGTTTTATTGCATTCCCTTTTCTTTGTTTCATAATGTATCCGTTTGGTCGGCCCATTGAGGAGGAGGAACAGCCATTTGCATCACTGCGATTAGCGCAACAGGGCTGGTCCAAAAAGTGTAAAATAGTCTTTGTATTGATAGTTGTGATTGCATTAATAACAATACTTGGAATAGCTTGGTTCCTGGAGGAAAAGTATCCTGTGCATTCTTTGGTTGGTACAACACCCATTCCCCTGAACACATTTTTGTTACCTTGGCCCCTCACAAAGGAGAGCACCGAAAGTCTTATACAGATAATGTTTTTATACAAAGTTGCATCAAGCTCATGACGCGTCCAATACAACAAATTGTTGGGTTTGTGGATTGCTTCCCTCAGTTACTCATAAAAGTGATAATTTGTTGTCTATGCCATTGTCATACCTTGGAAGTTGTGAGGGATGGTTTGAATTGTTTGTCATGGTACACTACCACTTCCACCACTCCACTCTGGTTATGACACCTGCTGATCCTCGCACTGTAACTGATTATATACGTTTTCATCATGGGTTTACTCCTATAGGTAAGGCAGGATTAAACATTCCTGGTACTTTGTCCCCAAATTCCTGTATGAACAAATATGACAAGGTGAAGAACAACATATGGCTTCAAATGGAAATGGCTGATTTTCAGAAATTTAACACCTCTGAGTATTTCCAATCTTTCCAGGACCGTAATGTCACCAAGGACAAACCAATACCGGTGTCTGTGGTTAGCTCAGCAGCAGCCTTCTGTGTCCAGGGAAGGGGGGAGATAGAGGTGGGGGAAAGCGAATGCAATTTCACCTACCCACTCAGCACGATCAATAGTCCTCCTTTGGTCTTGACCCCTAATGTCTATTTTATCTGCGGGTCCCAAGCTTATGTCTGGCTTCCTAGGGGATGGTCAGGTAGATGTTACCTCTCTTTTCTCCTTCCCCCGGTGTATGTTGCTCCGCCCTCGTACCATAAAGATCATAGGCTGCAGCGTAGGAGTGTATACTTGCCCCGAGTCAGAAGGGTCATTGACACGAAGGATATAGATCAGACAGATACTACCTTACAACAGTTTGAGGATGCCATGAAGGGTATCGTACCCTTTTGGGCCCCATGTCCAATAGCCTTAATATTCGCCGGTTAACAAGGGTTGTTGAGGGGGTCATTAATACAACAGCTGGTATATTGACAAACATCACTGCTGAGCTTCAGGCTACACGGTTAGTTACCTTGCAGAACAGATGGTGTTAGACGTTATACTTGCAGATAGGTGTGGGGCCTGTTGCGTCATTGGCAGTAGCTGTTGTGTGCACATACCTGACCACGCCCCCAATGTGTATGCTGCCATACAGAAGTTGCATAGACTCTCATCTGACATACACCAAGAAAATGGTACTTGGACTCTCTCTGGATGGGTCTGGAATATGCTAACAACGTGGGGTTGGAAGATCCTTATACACAACAAACAAGTCCGAGGGTCTCTGAACACCACCTAAAACTATGGTGACATACGTGCCTATAGTGCACCAAAGAACTAAACCTACACAGGAAGTCCTAACTTAAAGGACAGAATCCCATCACTCACCAAGGTGACATGCTTCATCATCTGGGATCTCCTCCCGGCTGAAAATCCTAGTACAGCCGAGGGCTACAACCCCCTCACTGTGAGGGAGAAGCACAGGGATGTTTTCATTGATGATCTCCCTATCTTAGGGTTCCTAAAACCCAGAATGAAGAGCTATTGGTGTTGTATGTAAGTGATGAGCGCAGTGCAAACTAAAGCAAAAGTGTGCAAATGTGAGCTAAAACTAACTATCAGGAGGCCTCCGGTTGCAGCCTTGCACAGCCTGGGGTACCGACGGAGAGAGCGGTGCCTCACGTCCTGAGCTGTTGCCAGGTGAGGTGTTGTCCCTTACTCGCAATTGACGGGTTGACCTGTACACCTGGAACCTCCATCTGAGATCTAGTGTGGTATAGGTTGTATTTTATCCATTTATTCATTTTTTGGTTACACCTTTTTTTAGCACACATAACGCAGTAGCATTTCATATCTAGGTCCTGAAGAAGGCTAGACACCTGTAGGATCATGAGAGCCGAAACATGTAGACCACTGTTGCAGTTATTATGTTAAAACTGCCTTACTTGCATTGTTTTTAATCCTGACATCAAGAGACAACAATTAAAGAAGTTTCTGTCTCCTGATAGTTAGTTTTAGCTCACATTTGCACACTTTTGCTTTAGTTTGCACTGCGCTCATCACTTACATACAACACCAATAGCTCTTCATTCTGGGTTTTAGGAACCCTAAGATAGGGAGATCATCAATGAAAACATCCCTGTGCTCCTCCCTCACAGTGAGGGGGTTGTAGCCCTCGGCTGTACTAGGATTTACAGCCGGGAGGAGATCCCAGATGATGAAGCATGTCACCTTGGTGAGTGATGGGATTCCGTCCTTTAAGTTAGGACTTCCTGTGTAGGTTTAGTTCTTTGGTGCACTATAGGCACGTATGTCACCATAGTTTTAGGTGGCGTTCAGAGACCCTCGGACTTGTTTGTTGTGTATATGTAGATTGGGGATTTAGTCTGAGCTGGTCTTTAAACTTTTCCCTCTGGCCCTCCTATCCTGGTTTGTACTGTTGGAAGATCCTTATCTTTTTGGTTGCAGTTGCTGGTATTGTTTTTACATCTTGCCTTTGCATACACTGCCTCCCGGCTTGTTGCGCTTATTGTGTAAGTGCTCTGACACCTAAGCCAAAGATATCAGCCCATGACACTAATGCTGCGATCATGTTGCAGAAAGATATTAACAACATTATGCTGATTGACGAGGGTATCTTTGAATATTGACTATGTACACATCATCTTGTAGTGGTAGCTCTTATTCCTGCAATATGTTATCCGTTTCTAGGTAGTAATATAAAGGTTTAGCGAATGCTAAAAGGAGGGTCTGTTGGAATAAAAATGTTTTAGCTGAGTTGTTCATGCATTGTACGTCTTAAGTTAGCATTCGCGGCACCATTTTATATTCAGCCGCCATTTTGAGCCATGATCTAAACTAACTTCTGTCTCTCTGCCCCAGCTGAAAGCAGCTGCAATAGTTTTCGTTTCTCCAAGGTTGAGACATGCCGTACTAATGAATACACTGTTCTTGTTAGTGCATACCTTTCCCACTAGATAGGCCTGCTCCCACCCTTAGAGCGGCGGGCACAGGCAGAGTGACCTAGGCGCTGAGATAGCATGTGCCCGGTCTCAGGATCGAAACTCATCCTTCTGTATCTCCTTTGTTCACCAGCTACCAACTGGAAATTTCCAGTTAGGGCGTGTCATTATTGGTTCTGAATTGTACATAATGTATCGCCATGCTTGCTGAAGTCAGTCCCTCTGCAGCAATCCTAGGAGGCTGGTCAGACTGGACTCCGCTCGAGTGTACCTGAATAAAATATACTTGGTTTGTATTTTCTACTGTCTGACCGACTCTTCATTTGTATGGAAGGCTGAGAGGTGGTCGCGAGTGACCCGGGTGGTCCTAATCGAGTCACTTCCTTCAGCAGCTCACCACTGCCCAGCAAGTGAGGGCAACCTGAATGCACAGAGCATGACAAATTTCACCACTGATGGTGTCTAATTTCGTACTGGCATTGGCCAGCACACGTTTTCCGTAGAGCTCCATTGGCACTGTGGATGAACAGCAACCAGGATTTTCTGGCTTTTCTGCAGTCTTCTGCCCAGGTCATCAGGCTACACCAGTTCAGGAGAAAGCCCGAAAGCTTGGAGGTTCTGAAAGACTTTGCCAAATAGGACATATGTGCTAGATGGATGCGCTTATGGGCAAGCCTGGGCAATGTCTGCACTTCTCCTCTAACAGGTGATATGGACAGAGCATGGGTGAAATGAGATTTGATCTATCCACTAGTCCCCTCCGAGTACAGAGTTATGCCTTGTGGTACGAAGAATAACTCTAAGATCTTTCAGCAACGAGTTTCTGGCTGTACCCTTGCCATTGGAATTAACACATGATGTGAATGGCCCCATCTTCAGCCCTGGTGGGAGGTCCTATTTTCAGAACTTCAAGATGGCATTGAGTACTATCAGCCAAGCAGCACTCACTATAAGGGAATGGAAATGCCAATGTGCCTTTTCTGAATTTACCAACTTCAGCCGCGTAATGGATCAAAGTTAACTAAAACATTTGCAAGTGAAGGTCAAAGCCATATCACCTTGACCTGGGCCTGGGCCTGGGCCTAGGCCTAGGATCATGGGGTAGGTTAATGCTGTCCTGCACTTACTGGATATTAGCAGGTACTGTTTCTCTGACAAGACTTTTACTGAAGAACATGCCCAAGAAAACTCAGTGTGGTACCAGAGACAGCCTGAAGCACTCAAAGCAGCCCATTTGAATTAGACTTGTATTCAGGGGCGCTGCTTCAGAGGGGTGTTTGGGGTGTTACACCCCCCTAACCAATGTATTTTCCGGTTAATAGTCGGGTACAGGTGCTTTCAGTTGGGTATGGTGAGGCGTCTGTCAGCTTTCACTAGCACTTTTTACAGACACACAGACAAAAAAGCACACACACGTCATCTTTTCCACTGCCCCTTTAGCCCCGTTCATGCACCCTGCTTGTCGTATAATTAATTTTAACATTATATGCCAGCGTGATTGTTGGGAAATCTGAAGCTCACTCCCCCAATCTTGCTGACCAAGCTACGACTCTGCTTGTATTGACTATACTAAATCCAGAGATTCCGTCAAAGCAATACTTGAAATGAGGGGAGCAGACTTCCACTCTTCCCAAACAGAGGCAAGACCATTGTGTGCCTCTAAAGCAAGTTGCTTTCTTGAGAAAAGCAATGCTTAGGGGTCAGGTGGCTGGAACACTGCGGTAGTAAGAGTCTGACATGTAGGTCGCGGTACAGGGTGCGCAAAATCCACTGACCTTCCTACACTGTTCTAGGCAAACAAACAAACAATTTCTGCAGTGGTCCATTACCTTCCAGGGGTACCTGATGATTAATGAACACTGGGTGGTCACAGTGAGTTTATACGAAGACAATCTACAGTGAAGTGCTGAACGGTGGGGCATGGGCCTTTGATGGCAAAACCACTCTCAAGATGGATCTGATAGGAGACCACTATTGGCACTGATGTGAATTCATTCGTACTCACTTTGGCACCTTTGCACTCAAAGAGATATGTCTACCATTTTCACTGTGAAATATGAAATGGTGGTCATTCAAAACCTCACTGCAACTCAGGGCGGAGTGGAGGAGAGTGAGTGTGTTTGTCTGCACCCATGGGCATATCTCCAGAATGTAAAGTTATATTTAAGCAATGCTGCTGTTAATTATAAAGAGCGGCCGTGCTGTGCTCCGACATTTATGTTGTATGTAACCGAGACCAAAAATTTAGGATTCATTCCATAAGCATGTGCAGAGCAGTAGCTCTCGGCTGCACCCACTTTCTTGTGGAAGGTGCTCTCCTGTGATTCAGAACCTAATCCAAACTTGTTGTTGACAAGGAAGTCTGCCACTGCCATTGTGTCCTTCATATTCACCTTATCTGGCCAGACATTCATCACATGCCCTTTGATTCCTGTTCTGCAAGGTAATAAATGGACATTTGTTGTGGAATCAAGAGAGCCTCAACTGGGCATTGCCACTGGGGCTCTCTCTGTAGTGGTACATGGCTGCTGATCATGGTACCTTTCTTAGACGGCCGTGGAAGTTAAAGAAGGGGGATTTTACAAAAAGATGGCTGCCTCTCATCCATCTGTAGTACATCCGCCTCTCCCATAAAAAGCTAGCGCCGGGAAAAGAAACATTCAATGAGTGGACCTACTTTTTGGCTTGAGATGCGTCCAAAGGGAGTGTATTCAGGCTAACCAAATCCCACCCCCAATCTCTTGCAGAAAGATGAGAGCCCCGGTTCACTTGTGGTTGTGTGACAAACTGTACATAACATCTATCGAAAATGTGGAGCTTTTGTCATGTGTTAAAAAAGTGTATGATTTGCTTGAGTGAAGCATACATCAAAGGAAAAATTAATGCATGAAGTTATGTGGGATGTCATGTTGGAACATCGACTCTTTATGTATTTATACATTATAGAAATGTTAGTTATTCAGCGGTGGAAGTTAAAATATATGTTTTCTACTCTGTACAATGGTACTTATTTCAGAATTATATGATTTTATGCAGGTTGTAAAAACATTTAAAAACAAAGTTGAGTTTAATAATTGCATACCCCTTGATAGTGTAAAAAATGCATTGACATTTTGGGGCTTCATTAGAAAAGATAGATGGCTGAGAATCCGCCCATTTTATATATGGCCTCAAAACTGTAACACTCCGGGCCATTGACAACCCGAAAAAATGTTGGTCATCTACAGCTCTGAGTGCCTTTAAATCCTGGCTCTCTTAAATGTAATAATCATTCTACACTTCCCAGTTATGTTTAGGCAAAAAGACTCCTGACATACAACTGTGTGCTTAAGAAATACCCACTGCTGGCAAGATGTCTCACACAGTTAATGCTTGTTGTTAACAGCTGATAACATTTTCAAATCACAAGTTCAAAAGGCTGACTCCACCTTACATATTTCAAAGGTCAATAAATTGAGTATCAATAAATTGGGAACCCTTAACACCCGCTACCTGCAGCTCTTCAAAATAACAGATGTGCGGTATGAAGCGAACATAAAATACAAGTCAATATTGCTACCAACATCATATAACATTATTGTCTACAAACTCCATAGAATTCCTCCAAAGACAGTGGTGTGTGGTCTCTGTCATCACATTGGTTAATATTATCAGAGTACTTTTATTATTCACTAGAAAATTATATCGCGGTCCATAGACATTGAAGGATATTGTTGGAATAATGTTGGAAATCCCAGGGTATTCACACAATTTACTTAAATCAATAGGGATCGCTGCGGAAATAATCTAAAGACACCGTGGGGGCCTCGAGACATTCCTGTTGCTTAATTTGGAAATCGCTGTGTTAATAAGAGGCATTGATAAAGGGCGACCAGTTGGCCCGGATTTGCCGGGACAGTCCCGGATTTTCAACAGTTGCCCCGGCAGATTTCGGTAAATTTGGCTAATGCCCCGGTTTTTTGAGAGGGTAAACTGAAAACAATGAGAGGCACTTTTTTAGGTGTTTTCCAAAGCAGGGTTAGTTAGCAGCTGTTATGAGTAAGCAATTTAATTAGGAGGTATGATGCTGGCTTGGAAATTACATTTTATTTATTTTCTTAGTGCCTCTTCTGTGTCATTGTCATTCTTTGCCACTTTGTTGATGTAAAATTGTAGTCCTTCCTGTCCTGGTCTTTGGGTCGCACAATCTGGTCAGCCTACATTGCTAGGGTGTGAGGGGTCTTAGAGGTCTCTTTATTGCATTTACCTGGGTCACAAGGACGGTTGCATTATGGGGGACTTCATTAAACATGTTCATAAGCAACTAAATTATGTGTTCAGAGCAGGGGCGTAACACAGGCACCTGGGGCCCGAATATGCCTCTTGACCCTGCATCCCGTTACCCCGCAAGTTGTTACAACACAGTCGTTACAACGACCGCGTTGTAACAACGCATACCATTACCCCGCAAGTCGTAACAACGACTTGCGGAGGGGGGCGCTGGATTTTGGAATAGTATAATTTACTATTCCAACTCCAGTCTGTGCGGACAGTAGGGAAGGTGTTGGATTTTAAATCCAACACCTTCTCCCTCCTCCGCAAGTCGTTGTTACGACTTGCGGGTAATGAGTATGCTAGTTACAACGCTGGTCGTTGTAACGACCGCGTTGTAACAACATACGGGGTGACGGATGCGGGGTCAAGGTTGTTTACCCTGGGGGCCATCAGCCCAAGGCCAATGATAATCTGTGAGACATGAAAGACTCAGGGGCCCTTCTTCACTTTTTGCAGGGGCCCCATCATTTTGCCTTACGCCACTGATTCAGTGGATACAAAAGGCTAATTGTATAATTTATCCGCTCAATTTTCAATGCCTGCTCATTGTTGAAAACACCTTCGCATATTGTGATGACTCAATGCTGCTACCTACTACGTGTACAACCCGGAAACAGTTCATGAAATGCCAGCAGTGCGGGAAGAGAAGCACAAGTTAAGCCACTGACCTGTATCTCTGATAGTCATCCTCGTCCTTGTCCAGGCTGACCAGCTCGTTGGGGCAGGCCTGGTTCCCCAGCAGGCTCAGGTACTGGAGGTTGGGGGTCACTTCCGTCAAGTGGTCCAGCAGATCCTCTAGATCTGTTATGTGGTCTAAGTTAAGGATTCCACTGTTGTTAATGCCAAGACTTCCGGTCGCTGAGCACCACACTTACGACAGACTGTAGGCCTCTGACAACGTCATCACTTTTCCCAGGGCCTTACAGGCAAGGCCGCAGACCCTTTTTCTGGCATAGTTTGAAACGAACTTAATTTTTATTTGGTGACAATCTGTTCTCTCTTTCCCTCCTCCCCCACGAGGCAGTCTTGGCACACGAGAGAACAACTTTGACAATATGATGGATGCTGTGTGGTGAAACTGTTTAGCAATGGCTGAGGCCCCGGAGACAGTTCCAGGCTGGAAACAAACAGACGCTTTCAAAGCTTCATTCATCGGCCCTCGATCTATTATTTCCATCTGAATCAATCATGAGAGTCAAAACAAACCCCGTCCCAATCCTCTGAAACATATCTGCAATCTACTTATGCTATGATACACCCAGAATATATTAAAATGTATCAATTAGACAGTAGTGATCAGTGCTCTGCGATAGTATTTTAATACAGAGAACAAAATGGGGACGATTTGGAGTGGACGGTTATACAAAGTCTGCAGCTTAAAAAAAACTAGAAGTACCCAATTAAAAAAATAACAAAAAACTTTTAAAGAGCCTCACACATTTAGTTGAATCCTTTATTAAGCAGAGGCACATAATCTCAGAGGTGAGACATTCTAACTGTGAGGCAAAAAGCATTAAGGCACCCTGTCAAAGAAGTGAGTGATACTAAAGTCCCAAGTAGGTAGGGGGCCACCCACCCCGAGAGCTACAAGCCACTCTAACCACAGCCATAATGACGCCTGCAGAGCCCTAGAGTTCAAAGGTGCTTTCACGCTGCCAAATCAAGACCTAGAACGGAAAGGCACTCTGGCCACAGTCAAAATAAGACCCAACCAGCCTTGGAGAACGGCACCCAAAATGGGAGCCACTAAGCCCTAGGGACGATAGACTCCAAGGACACTAAAATAAGTCTGTCCCACCCTAGAGATAAGTGACCAAGCACAGGAATGCTAGTACTGACCAAACCCTAAAACTGAAAGGCACTCTAACCACACCCACCAAAGGCCCGCCATGTTAGAGGTGAAAGACGCTGTAACTGCAGCTGGAATCAGAGCAGCGCTGCCCTGGGGCTGCCCGCACTCTAATCACACTATAAAATGGAGCCCAGCCATCCCTCGGGCTGAAAGACCCTCTCATCCCAGCCAAAAGAGACAGGCAATCCTAAACCCGTGCCGAAGCACCTACCTAGCTCAAAGGCAGTGTAACCACGGCCAGACTAGAGACACACCCCCAGCCCTGGACTTAACATAATTTTACTGAGTCAAAACGGTGAGACGCCCAGTCCTGGATCTGAGCAGGGGAGACGCAGTGTGAGAGTTCAAATGTTCTCTACCCGCAGATTGAATAGGGTAATAACAAACCCTGAAACTGAAAGTAACTCTGATTCAAGGCTAAACTGCGAGACGCCCATCATCATTGGGTGACAGCACTCTAATCTTCTATGGCTGTCTATTGTGAAATGTGTTTCGAATTGTTTTAAGAGAGCGCCCGATGTATGGTAGTTTTCTCTCCTAACCACTGCAGCTCGTTTTCCACCAGAGGTCGCTGTGCTCCGGTAGCCCATTCACTCTGATGAAACCTGAATTCGCTCGATAAAACCTAGTACACGATTTTCCGATTTTTACGAGGCTATATGAGCTTGAAGGAGATCAAGTGCACAGTGGGAACCTCCACTCAATCATGGTGGTTGGTACTCATTTTTCATAATCAGCCTTTGACCCAGAGCAAGAAGGGAAAGGCAGATTAGGAAGAAAGAAGAAGGAAGAGAAGTAAGGAAAACCGTGGCAACAGAAGGAGGAAGAGAAAGATGAGCAAAACAGTGACAAAGAATGAAAGACGGGATGAAAAAAGAATGAAAGAAGGGATGAAAAAATGACCTTCAAGAGTGAGATAAATAGACGAGACATTCAGGGTGGTGGAAGAGAGACACGTGAGGAGGGGGAGCAAGAATAGGCATGTTTGGTATATATAAAAATCTATCTATCTATATTTAAAACCACGAAAAACGAGAAAAACACGCACACAGGCTATGCCATGTAGATGAATTTATTGTCAAATTCCTCATGATGCGTTTCGACCACACAAGGGTCTTGCTCACAATTCACCTATAAGGCATATCCGAGAGCTCGTTTTTCTCACGTTTTCAAGGTTTTGGATTGTGGATGTATATCGGCAGCTCTGTCGATCAAACACGCCACCAGGCCAATCAAACTTGCCTTACATGAGGGGGCCGAAGGTCAAGAGAAGCACCCAGAAAGAACACCTCCCTGCCTGGCCCAGGGGGATTGCTGCACAAAGGATATCTGATTCTTGTTCATCGTCAAGGTATGCAGGTGTGGCAAGCTGGGCAACCTCAGCTCATTGCCTAGCAGGTTGTTGTCCAAAATCAGCTCCTCCAGGCCTGTGAATTCTTCGAGCCCTTGCAGCGACCTGCAGAGAGAGGAGAAAGAGAGCACGTATTAGAGAACTCACAGTTCTGCAGTCCTCCCCTCACAGGCATAAGGGCATCCCTTATGTGCTCTGCTGGAGTTGGTTTGCTGTCTGTCAAAAGAGAAAATGCCAAGATTTAGTGGGTGGGGATTGGTGGAAGGGCGAGTGTTGGCAGGACATCACATCTTTCACTCCCTTGGCAGCATGAAGGATGGGGGTCAGTTAGTGAATAGCTAGGATCCAAAACAAAGGTCTTCAGATAGAGAGGCCAGCAGGATAAATTTGTCAATTTCTTGTGCCTCCAGGCACCCAGTCTTGCCTGACCCTCACCCCACTTCCAAGATAAATAACCGTGTCACTGCTCACCTTCCCTCCCTGGCCACAAATTTAAGCTGCCATCCATCATGCCTGCCGAGCAATATCACAGCCCTCTAAAAATAATAAACACTGCACCAAAGTCGCCTTTTCTTGGCCATGTAAGAGTAAGGAGTGGGGGGGGGGGCAGGCTTCAGTTTAACAGCTCCGCCTCCTACGGCACTCTCTCCAATCTGTGTCACTCTAGGCCGCGAAAGAGCTGTGCAGCCCTCCTTCCGTGCCTGCCAGTCCATATTATGTATCACTATCGGAGAACTAATTGTGAACTTTACTAAAAGTGAGCTGTCCCAACATCTGGACTTCCACCTCGTCTACGGTGTCCTCCTCTCTCTTTCTTGCCACTCGCCTCACATCTGCGATTTCTTATGATAATGGCGTCACATTCATCCACTTTTCTTTTCAAAGTCTGTTACCTGCCTGCTGCCGATTTTATAAGATGCACATAGAAGTGGAGGCAGGTTTTATTACCAGAGGAGGGTGAATAGATCTATCTATCTATCTATCTATCTATCTATCTATCTATCTATCTATCTATCTATCTATCTTTATTATTGTTAGGTAAAAATGTTAGTTAAAACATACCATTTTAAAAGAACAAACCACTGGAATTCACCAGTTATAGTTATCTCAAGCAACTATAACTCATACCCTAAAGTAACTATAACCTGTGCCTCCGCCATTGACAGTGATATCAATTATGTAATTTCGGATGTTGAAGTGATGTTATGAATGATGTCATAGAACATGTCATGAGTGCAGCAAGGGGTTCGGCACCCAACCACCCACGGGTGCCCAACTCCCCCCGCAGCACATGGCATTCGGCTGTGCGCGGCGTGGGGTTGGGTCCATGGCCTAGTAGCACGGCCGAATGTCATGTAACAATATACAGGGGATCATTTTAAGTAACGCAGACCTACTGGCTTTGACAATGGGTCAGAACAGTAAAGCATAAAAATGGGGCATATCAAGGGGCCAGCACATCAACATAGATAAAACAGATCTATTAAATTTGTCAAAAAGTCTCCAATAATTATAATCAAATGTATATTTGATAAATTCACACACTGCAATGTTTATTAACAGTGAGTATCACAAAATATTTTCAATAAATCATTAAAGAAACCATTAAACTTGTCTTTTTAAAAAAAAATTTAGCCCACAAAGTGCAGCCATAGAACCAACCACAAGGGGTCCCTACATGCAACTAAAGAGCATACAGCTCCAGCTCAGAGTGCTTTAAAAAATATGGTAAGTTCTCCTGGGGTCATGGATTCAATGACCCAGGAGACTGTGTAAAATATATACATTTATATATATGGTAAGTGGGTCCTAACTATAAGTACACAGTGGCGACTAATGCCCTGAGGTTTCAGTGTGGAAGCAGGCCACTCCAAGTGTGTAGCAGTTCCTTCAGAACAAGGAACACCATTTTAGGAGAGTATCCAGATGATGTGCTAAATTTCAATTATTGTTCAAATATAAAAACACAGAATATGTTTATTGTAAAGTAAAGAACGCGGGCAAAGCCTGACAACAGTGAATTGTGACCTGCTACCAGGGTCCAGAGACAGAGCAGCACTGCACCTCTGCCCACCCTTCCCTGCCCCGGATATTAACCCTTTTTTGCAACTCGACCATAAAATAACATGAATTGTGAAACATTTTACATTTGAAACTCAAACAGTTCATTTTGAAAGGTACAGTCACCCACTATGGCTTGGGCAAATTACTTTTGCAAAAGAAATGCGTGCACCTCAATTGTAAAATGTATTTAATGGCATTGACCTTACTGGGCGCCACGCAGTGGGCCCGCCATCACAAGAAGAGAGCCAGTGGGGCGCCCGCCTCTCTGGTCCCCATATCATCTCCACCTCCCTTTGATAATAGTTCATTATAATCATTGCCTTTCTTTATAAAAACGAATTACAGTGGCATTAATTCGAAGCGCAACCAAATAGAATATCAACAGCCCCCCTTTGAATGGGTCAGAGACAATCCCAGAACAATCAATGATGCCAGGATTCTGATAGGTCTACGGGACCAAAACAATAGCATAAATGCACATTTAAAATGCATGCCACACAACATTAACTTAATGGCCGATTTCAGACGGGGCTTAAGGTTGCCACGTCCTTGCCATTAAGACACATAGGCCCGGAACTCAATCCATCAAAGTACATGCACAAATGGCTTGATTTACAAGTGTAGACATATGTTCGGTAATCACAAAATTGCAAACAAAGATGTAACACCACATGCTTCTTTCATGGAGTAAATCTTCTATAGCGACTGGGAGAGGGTGTTTTAAGGTTCAGGTGTCATATGAAGTTCATGCACATCCACCCATTAATGTGTTTGGGACATTCACAAACATATCCATGACCCAGTCACACCTCAGACAAGGTCGGATATTTGGTAATCAGTGTTCAGGGCAGACAAGGCAGAAATGGAGAGGGGTCACCACACAAACAAGTGGAAGGGGAAACTATTCTCAGCATAGAGAAAAGAGTTTGGAAGTAAATTTGTACCACGGCATTGTAATACTCATGTGCACAATTACAATATGCACTTTTACGTGTCCAAAAATGTTTTTCATGGTTGTTAATGGAAATCATAAAAGTATTCCAGGAACGCTCATGGACTTATTTATAAATTCTCCAAAATAGGAAAAGGATTCCAAACTTAGGAGATACCTTATAGAAGAGAATTTCTGCTTGTTTTTTTTAATTGATGTCCCATATTTCCAGTCTTGGCATTTACTTTTACATAGCACTACCCTCAGGCTGTCTAGTCCAACTGGTTCAATATGAGCAAACTAATACTTCAAATTCTAGCTTTCCCTAGGTTGTCTAATGAAAGCCTATGACCAGACAAGGTGCTCCGAGGGCATTCAATGAAACAACAAACTTACTCACTCCCCCACTTAGGTGCAAACTTCTTCTGATTATCCGGAAGTGACGCACCCAAAAATAAAAACGGTGCACTTCATATTCTAAAAGCTGAGTGCATCAAACACTCCTTAGGCCCTGGTCTCCTTGTCACTACTAACAAAAGGCTCTCATTGATGGGTAAAGAGATAAAGTTTAGGCAGCCTGGAAAGGTATGATGTGGGACTATCCTTCACTCAGTGAGTGCCATATAGCTTCCCTTCATTGTTTAGTGTCCATTTAGGGGTGTTATCGAGAATCTGTGATATTTAGGCTCCCTTATTCCTCTCCAGAATCCCTGTTTCTTCTTCAACCTTTACCTCCTCAAAGACCTACTAACATTCCTTCACTTACTAGCCTCCCATTAAACTCTCTTTGAATTCATCTGCCTGTAGACACTGCCTTTCTGAGTGGTCATAGTTCTACCAGTTTACTCAGGAGCTCTTGCGCTCAGCATCTCTTCAACGTTGTTCTCCACCCCATGCCTTTCTTACTCTCCTCTCCTCTGTTCTGGAATAGGTCCACTTGCCTTCACTTTCTTTCAACTATTGTTGTTATTTTTATTAATATCATAATGAGTTTCATAACTTGCATCATATTCTTGACATTAGTGCTTTAATAATAGATGTTGTGATAGCGACACTCAATGGTTCTCACTAGATCCTCTGTCTACAGATGAACGGTTTAATCCGAGCTGCCAGGATTATAATATTTTTTTGAAGTAAAACTACACATAGATGGGCACACACTCCATGCACTCATATTTTCCTTTCTTTAAAGCACATGAAAAACCACTCACTCGAATATCTCCATCTCAGGAGTACCAGCTCTAAATATTTTGGGAAGATTCACTGCATCACAAGTAATAATTATTTTCCAGCATGAGGAATCCCAATGAAACTTAGAATTACCTTGTTGGATGCATTGAAACCAGGCCTTGCATTTTTGCATACAGTCTGCATGTGCTGGTAATGTAAAGCACAATTGTGAAGAAAGGGTTAAAAGGGGGAATTTTGCATTAATCTAACTGCTGCACAGAGGGCACGCCTCAAGGCAAAAAACTAGGAAAGCCAAATGTTTAAGTTCAGAAACAGATTTTGCCCATTCGCACAGAGAAACCTATTCACACTGCATTTGAAGAACAAGCTACAAATAGTTGTATGTTTCTACTTAATTTCTTACTCCGTTTCAACTACTGAACACATTTTGCAAACGTCATTTTAAGGACCTCTTGTAATACATAAACTACTAATTTAGAAATTCAGAGGTGAACTTAAATGGAAGAATGTGATAACCTAAGTAAGAAAAAAATAATAATACAAATAAATATATATATATATATATATATATATATATATATATATATATATATATTATCTACTGGCGGTCGCCAGTAGATAGTTATAGTTAGGACCTATTTTCCATAGGAAATCCGCACCATTCTATTTGAAATAACTTTGGCGCCGGTTGACGAATCTTCGTGAAATTTTCCAACTTGTTGGGGCGCTCCGGTCCGCTCCTATCCTGAAAGTCTCGGGGTGATTCGGCAAGCGGGGGCCGAGAAAAAAGGGGGGTCCCAAAACGTGTTTTCGACATGCAATTTTCCATAGGAACCTTTAGTCGCAGCTACAGCCCGAACTGCTGAACGGAATTACACCAAATTTGCCAAAAAGGTAGCCCTTGGTTCAGGGTCGTGCCTTTTGCTTAAATGGTGTAAATCGGTTCAGTAGTTCCTGAGAAATTTGAAAAAGAAAACACATATATATCTGGGCGGAGCCTAACCACACATGTCATCGTGAGATCTGATTGGCTGTCAGCACTTCATCCTGGAATTGCTGGCAGCCATCTTGGGACCAAAATAAATGATAGTACCCCATTGAAATGCATTGTAGTGAATCGAAGATTTTGAGGCTTACCAAAAGGAGAACTATAAAGGGTGATAACAGACTTTAGTTACATTAGAATTCATTTGTTGATGGTACCATACTAATTTCAGGAATTGTGGTGTGCTCTAAGGTGATTTTACCCTGTGAAAAACCTTCTGCTGGGATATCATGAATCATGTTTGAGAGAAAACTATTTTCACATGCTTGTCCCATACAGTTTTGGAAGGTGCTCCAGAAGCTAAAATGAGAGCATATTTTCTGTAAATTCACATTATCTTTCTCAGTCATGTGAGAATGAAGTCTGACATTCTCAGTAAAACATGTACATCCAACAAGGGCAGAGACTGTCAGTTGATTCCTTTGTGTTCTACTGCAGCTTCCCAGAGTGTTCTAAAGAACAACTAGAGTGCTAACAGCCTTACTTATGACAAAAGTATGGCACACCTGAAGCCATCTTGATTGGAATAAACTGGTAACACTTAAAACATTTATTTTAAAAAGGAACAAAATGATGGGGTTCATTTTGTCATAGAAATTATGGTTAGTGCTGTAGAAAGAAAAATTAGGACATGTTTCAAGTGTGATCTCAAATATCTTCCTGTTATATTTCAACAGGAGCAGCCTGTCAGTTGATGCCTTTGTGTTCTACTGCAGCTTCCCAGAGTGTTCTAAAGAACAACTAGAGCGCTAACAGTCTTACTTATGACAAAATTAAGGCACACCTGAAGCCATCTTGATTGGAATAAAATGGTAACATTTAAAACATTTAATTTAAAAAGGAATAAAATGAGGGGGTTCATTTTGCCATAGAAATTATGGTTAGTGCAGTAGAAAGAAAAATTAGGACATGTTTTAAGTGAGATCTCAAATATCATCCTGTTATATTTCAACAGGAGCAGCCTGTCAGTTGATGCCTTTGTGTTCTACCGCAGCTTCCCAGAGTGTTCTAAAGAACAACTAGAGTGCTAACAGCCTTACTTATGACAAAATTATGGCACACCTGAAGCCATCTTGATTGGAATAAACTGGTAACACTTAAAACATTTAATTTAAAAAGGAACAAAATGATGGGGTTCATTTTGTCATAGAAATTATGGTTAGTGCTGTAGAAAGAAAAATTAGGACATGTTTCAAGTGTGATCTCAAATATCTTCCTGTTATATTTCAACAGGAGCAGCCTGTCAGTTGATGCCTTTGTGTTCTACTGCAGCTTCCCAGAGTGTTCTAAAGAACAACTAGAGCGCTAACAGTCTTACTTATGACAAAATTATGGCACACCTGAAGCCATCTTGATTGGAATAAACTGGTAACTCTTAAAACATTTAATTTAAAAAGGAACAAAATGAGGGGGTTCATTTTGTCATAGAAATTATGGTTAGTGCTGTAGAAAGAAAAATTAGGACATGTTTTAAGTGAGATCTCAAATATCTTCCTGTTATATTTCAACAGGAGCAGCCTGTCAGTTGATGCCTTTGTGTTCTACTGCAGCTTCCCAGAGTGTTCTAAAGAACAACTAGAGCGCTAACAGTCTTACTTATGACAAAAGTATGGCACACCTGAAGCCATCTTGATTGGAATAAACTGGTAACACTTAAAACATTTAATTTAAAAAGGAACAAAATGAGGGGGTTCATTTTGCCATAGAAATTATGGTTAGTCTGGCTCTTTGGGCAAGATGGCCGCTGACTGAGTTCACGGAAGGCAGCACTGACCTTCATCTCCCTCTCCGAGACCCCGTGGGAATGGCTGAATGGAAACGATATGCCTGACCGGGTTTTTTGCTAGCCCTGCCCAGACCTCGCTGATATCGTTTGCTGGCTCCGAGGGAAACTCGGGTGGTTCGGTCTCCCAACCTGCACTTGGATACTGTTTGAAACATCAGGATAGCCCTCATTGTCTTTTGGGTGGCTTTTTCAGCGGTGTGCGGCTTTTTTGGTTTTCGCTGATTCTATGCAAGCTCACTGTTCCTTTCAAGCAGTGGTGGTGTCGAAATATGGCTCCGAAGACAACTAAAGTGCTTAAAGGGCAGAATTTCGTGAAGGACATTAGTAAAGATGCCGCGAGTGAAGCCAGAGGCATTAAGGATACCAAAGTGAAATTGAAAGACGCCGCCAAGGAAAGGGGAGAGAGGAGAGAGCAACCAGGGGCGTCCGACTCTGGGGGCAATCTCGGCCAGATACGGCATGGAGGTTCGAAAAAGAAAGGTGAGGCGTCCAGAGGGCTCGAAACTGGTGTGGCTGGTGGGACGAGACTGTGCTTGGCTACTCCTGGGGAAAGCTCAATGCGTCAACCTTCGGTATTAGAAGCATTCGGGGGGGTAAGCGCTACCTCAGTGGGATCCTCAGCGAATACCACGGGCATATCTGCTGACCTTTCAGCTCTAACACTGTGTCCTGGAAATGAAGTTTCCCTTCAGACGATGGATGTAAACACCCGCATTCAGGAGACGGGTTTCCCTACTGCCGACCCGATGCATTCTGGGACATGTAGTTTCCGCTCCGAATTTCTGCCTCAGAACGGGGAAAATACTGTGGTGGATCTGGATATGAGTAGTATAAGGCAATCGGAGGGAAAAGAACCTAATGGCCAACTTGATGTTTTGGAGATGGATGGGGGAGCTATGTGTCGGTGTCTGGCATTGCACCCAGTCACATCAGCAGTTTGGTTGAGGGTGAGGATGGAACTGTTGATCCTGGTGACTTGGGTGACAGCCCAGAAACAGTGTTGGTGAATGCAAACAACGGTGTAACAGTAATGGATCCTCAGTTACTACCAGGCCATATGATAATAACCACACAAGCTCATCTGGATATGGGAACTGCTGAGAGTTATGCCGGTAACCTGAGTAGTATCCCTTGTGAGCAGGGGGATCAAGGAACTATTTCGACTTGGGCAAGTGCTCCTGTGCTCTCCCCTGAAGGAGATAAGTTTTTTCATTAAATGATGATTCGGATACATCTCAGATTAGTGAGCAGGAAACATCGCAAGATAGTGCTTCAGGAGAAGAATCCCCAGCCACACAGAAGAGGCATCATAACCATTCTGCGATTTCTAGACGACGAGCTAGGACAAAAGATAGATCTGCGGACTCAGCCAGTAGGCGTCTGGAATGGGATTACTCTGCTTCTACATTGACTGCCTGCTCGAGTAATACCCCCGAAGCAGTGGGTACAGGCGGAGCTAATAATCTAGATAGTATTCCTCCTATACCAACAATGGAGTTACTTTATTCGACGCTGAAACAAATGCAGGGGGAGGCTAGGCAAGAGAGTAAGAGGTCACAACTTGCCACCATGAAGCTTCAGGGGGCGATTAGAAAAACAAATAAACTATGCTCTGATATGGCTGATCGAATAACCCATGTAGAAGACCGAACAGCTGCGGTTGAGGAAGAGGTTGAGAAATTGCAGGTTTTAAAGCTGCACAGGAGAAACAATCACGAGACATAGACTGGAAACTTGAAGACTTCGAGAACCGCCAGCGTCGCAATAACGTCCGCCTCCTTGGCTTGGGGGAAAAGTGGAGGGTGAGGACATCCTGGCTTTTACAGTGAAGCTTCTGAAAGGAGCTTTTCCAGATCTAGCTCAATGGAACTGGGAGCTAGAAGTTCAACGAGCTCATCGCTTTCCAATGTTTAAAAGAATGCAGCTAAAAAATCAAGGGGAGCGACCTAGGGCTATCCTGATTTTTGTTGGTAATTTCCTGTTAAGGCAGGCAATTATAGATCGAGCCAGACCCGATTCAAAAAGAACCTTTGAGGGACATTCCTTCTTCGCTCGCCCGGATTTTTGCCACACGACGGTCGAGCGGAGATGGAGGCTACGCCAGATGATCACCCCTTTCCAGGTTGCGGGCTGTGAAGCCTTTTTGCTTTTCCCTGCACGGCTTAAAGTTATCCACAGAGGGCGGGTTAGGATGTTTTTTTCGGAGATAAAGGCTCAAAACTTTCTTACGGAAGTGACTGAAGCACAAGGGGGGAAGCTGGTGGATAAGGCAACAGAAAGGGGTGCCATAGGGAGGAACTGATACTTACTGTAAACTGGTAAACCGGGATAAGGCCAGTTCATTGAAGTCCCATTTGTTATTGTTGCAACAGGAGGCTATGGATATTGATATGGTCATTGTGGTGGCATATCTTTGGGGTTTTTTTTCCCTTTTTTTTTTTTCTTCCTTTTTCACTTCCTTTTTTAACTTGGGTAGAAAGGGCTTGGGACTATATTTGGAATAACATAAGGATCTGTTTATCTGGGGTTAGGCACGGTATGGTTTTTTTGGGGTTTCTTTGGGGGAGGGGGTGGGTGCTGTCGGAGAGGGAGTCTCAGCGGTCATACCTAGGTCATGCCTGACCTAATTGCCTGTATGGGAGGTAGGGGGGTGGGGGTGGCGGGTGGCTGTGGGGGGTGCTCGGGGTGTGGTTAGGCAAGCGTTCAGCACAGCAGGAGATACTTCAAGGTGCAAGGTTTGGGGAGGAAAAGTATAGTTGGATTCAAGTTGGCTCAAGCTGGTTATCTAACATGAATCGATTGACAAGTTTGCATGAAAATATGAAATATGAGAAATTTATTTTAGTTAGGGTTAACTGTAGGGAATTCAGGAATCGTAAAACATGAGTTTGCGGATTGTGACAGTAAATATTTGTGGGCTTAATGACCAGGCCAAAAGAAATAAGGCAGCAATTTGGCTGAAATCCGTATGTGCGGATTTCTTGTGTGTTCAAGAGACACATATAGAGGGCTGCAGAGCGCGTATATTGGAACAACTTGGCTTTAAATTATTGGTATATACTACACAGGGCTCGCGAACCCGGGGGTGGCAATCCTCACCCGGAGGAATGATGTGAAGGTACTCAGAAAATCAGCTGATCAATGGGGTCGGTGGGTGCTGATTGAATGTCTGTTGAATAATTTTAAATTCACACTTTGTTCGGTATACGGCTCAACATGTGATGATCCAGAGCTGCTAGAAAATTTAGATTCTGGCTTGGCAATCTGGCCTGCTCCTATAATTATTAGTGGGGATTTTAACATTAATGGCCTGGGGGTACGATGGGGCGACCCAGGTAGTAAGTACCTAGGGAGAAAAAGGAAGGTGGGTGTTGCCCTATCTAATTTAGTTTATAACAATGGTTTAGTAGATGCATGGGCGTACCTAAAACCTTTTGAAGCAGGTAGTACTTTTTTTCTTCCCCACATAAGGCTGTTTCCCGTTTGGATTATTTTTTGTGCCCAGGCAATTGATCACTAATTTTGGGATTGAGAGGTACCCTCGTATTATATCAGATCACAACCCATTAGTTTTGACTGTCAACTTTTCGATGATGGAAAAAAGAATGTTGGATGGACCTTCGAACGGAGGTTATTATATGACCCTGATTATATTACATATATGAAGGGCTGGATTAAGGAATTTTGGGATTTTAACCGGGGAGCACTAGGGTTGGAATTGTCTGGGATGCTTTTAAGGCGGGGGTGAGAGGGGAGACAATAAGCTATAGCTTGCGTCGACAAAAAAGGAGCGATTAAGGGAATTGGAAGTAAGGCAGGATCTAAGTAAGCTTGAGGAAGCCTTAGTAACGGCTATAAATAGGGGGAAGTGCTAGATGGAATATTATTACAGTTGGCTATAAAAAAGGCTGCGGCAGGGGACCACTTTGCTAAAAGAGCAGCTGAGATCTACATGTCTAAAAAGAGCACTGTTATGAATTTAATGAGCGGGTGGGACACACCTTGGCCGTAAGAACTAGGCAAAAAGTGTCTGCTGGTCAGATTTCTGAAATTTATGATACCGGGAGGAGGATTGTTACTGATGCAGCGGGGATTCGGGAGACTTTCAGGCTTTTTATCACCAGCTATACTCTTGTGGTTTACCGGTGGCATCTGAGGATATTTCTGAATACTTAGATAAAGTTCCTATTCAGAAGGTAGATCCCATAGACAGGGAGGAATTGGAGAGCGGATTCTCTCAAGATGAAATAATGGGTGCCCTGCAAGATTTGCCTTCTGGAAAAGCCGTCGGCCCTGATCAGATTCCGCTGGAGTTTTATAAAATTTTTAAAGATGTTATTGGATCGGATTTAATAGAGGTCATGTTACTTGCACAGAAGGGGGGCCGGCTCCTGAATCATGGGCAGGGGCAGATGTTGTTGTGTTTTTGAAAAAGACAAACCAGCCAGGGAGCCGGGTTCATATCGGCCAATCACATTACTGAATAGTGATGTTAAAATATTTTCCAAAATTTTGGCCACGCGATTAAATGGCATTTTAAAAAAACTATTCACCCCTGTCAGCACGGGTTTATTATGGGTCGTGGAACAACGCAACACATACGGCGGGTGATTACGCTTTTGACGCAATGGAGATCTCAGGAGACCCTATGGCCGTATTGTTATTAGATGCTGAAAAGGCATTTGATAGGGTCTCCTGGGTTTTTCTCTGGGAGGCTATGAGATGGTTTGGGCTGGGGGAGGGGTTTATTAAATCTGTTCAAGTGTTATATAGGGCCCCCTCGGCTCGAATAAAGGTTAATGGCAATTATACTTCCTCTTTTAACATACAGAGGGGGACGCGGCAGGGCTGTCCATCATCCCCTCTGTTATTTGCTATTTATATGGACCCCCTAATACGATTATTGATGGTTAATAAAGGAATCTGTCCAGTTGTTAGTCAGGGGATCGAAACTAAAGTCCTCGCCTATGCCGATGATGTGGCCATAGTTACTGCAGAGCCACACTCGGCATTGAAAGCGGTTGAGTCACTAGCATTAGAGTTTGGTATATTTACTGGATATGCACTTAATAGATCTAAGACCCAAGTAATAAAGAATCGGTTGGTTAATTTTGTAGATCCCCGTGCCACAGATTCGGCGCTATACCTTGGTATACGGGTTACGTCAGACCTAGGAACGCTAGTGGCTAAAAATATGGAACCAGTAATTAGGAAGGCGAGGTTGGATTTAGATAGATTGAATAATCTCCATCTCTCTCTCGTGGGACGCTGTAACATCATTAAGATGATTTTTACCAAAAATGTTATATCTATTTAGGGCAATCCCACTGGAATTTCAAAAATCTTGGTTTATTATTTTAGAAGGTTTAGTTAATCGATTTATTTGGGCACACGGCAAAACTAGGCGGGCACTCCGGTTTATGTCTTTATCACGGGAAAAGGGGGGTTTTCGGTCCCTGATTTTAGAAGTTACTACTGGGCTGCTGTCTTGCAATATACGGGGATATTGGTAGGGGTATGTCCTGTGGACACTGAAGGGAAAATGAGCTCCCGGATGTCTATAAATTGCTACTGGGCGGAAACGCTGAGAGATGTTTTTAAATTCTCAGAGCCCAGTTATTACAAAAGAACCAAATTTAAGACGTTGATGGCTGTTTTTAAGATCTGGAGTGCGTTAAAAAGAAGATTGGTTTGGGGAGACTCAACCACTATACAGTGTTATACAAAAACCCCACATTCCCTGGAATTTTCTCCGATGAGACTATGGCAGGATGGGATGCTAAGGGTGTTCGGAAGGCTGGGGACCTAATTGGGATAGAAGGGTTTCGCCAATTCAACGATATACAGATGGAGTTTGGGTTGGAGAAAGGTAATTTCTTCAAGTATTTTCAATTGCGCAGCTTTTTAGTAAAAAACTGGGGGGATAGTGAGTTTGATAGTAATGCAATTATTGATATTATGCAAGGCAGGAATAAGGGGGCTATCAAGTTGATATATGCAGAATTGATAAGTTTAAAACAAGATGATTTAACTAAACACGAGGTTAAATGGGCTGAGCGTGTGGGGGCTGCTCCCGGAGCACTTTCGAGATCATTAGAGTTGGGTCAGCTGGTTTTATGTTCAGCTGGGCTCCAGGCACAACATTTTAGAACTATTTTCTCTCTATACTATACACCGGCTAGAATAGCACAGTGGGGCGGGTTATCAGGGATTATATGTCCTAGGTGTGCGGGGATGGATGCTGATTTGGTGCATATGTTTGCATCCTGCCCTTGTCTACAGGGGCTGTTGGACTCAATTATGGAATACTTAGATTGCTCACTCGGGGTTAAAATTAAATTAACCCTGAACTAATCTTGCTAGGAATAAGTAGTATGACCAAAAATGAGTTACGCTTATCGATTTCTTTTTGTTGCTATGGCGGTATTGAGGATTAAAATTGCCTCGGCTTGGTTAGATCCTTTCCCCCCTACTTTCCAGCAATGGCTTGCTCGTTTACTTTCTATATATACAATGGAGAGAGCAATTTACGAAAGAAAGGGAAAAAAGTTGAAGCTGCTGGGACAGCGCATCTGGGCTCCTCTAATAAAATGGAAGGAAAAGAATAATTAAAGCCAACTAGGGGGCAAATTTAATGAGATGTTGGTATAAATTGGTCAAAGTAAATCTCTCTATGAAATATATTTCTGTTAATGGGTTAGATTAGAGTCTTTGTAATCGAATTGATGATTTTTTCTTTTTCATTATGTTATTTTAATTATTTGTCCGTTTATGTGATTTATTTCCTTCCTTCAAACCTTGCATCTTCTTTTGATTTTCTTTTTGATTGATATGTATTTGTGCTGATACCCTTGCAAGAAAATGTGGAAAAAAAAATTTAATAAAGAAATTAAAAAAAAAAAAAAGAAATTATGGTTAGTGCTGTAGAAAGAAAAATAAGTGCTGAAACACTACCCCCAGCACGACACCCTACACTACCCAAACATAACTGCACTACCCTAAACCCTAAAACACTACCACCAGCACAACTCCCTACACTACCCAAACACCACTGCACTACACTAAACCCTAAATATACCCCCAGCATGACCACCCACACTACACAAACACCACTGCACTACCCTATATCCTAAAACACGACCCCCTACACTACACAAACACGACTGCACTACCCTAAACCCTAAAACACTACCCACAGCATGACCCCTTCACTACACAAACACCACTGCACTGCCCTAAACCTAAAACACTACCCCAGCACTACCCCTACACTACCCAAACACCACTGCACTAACATAAACCCTAAAACACTACCCCAGCACAACCCCCTACACTACACAAACACCACTGCACTACCCTAAACCCTAAATCTACCCCCAGCTCGACCCCTGCACTACCCAAACACCACTGCACTACCCTAAACCATAAAACACTACCCCCAGCATGACCCCCTACACTACACAAACACCACTGCATTACCCTAAACCCTAAAACACTACCACCAGCATGACCCCCTACACTACTCAAACACCACTGCACTACCCTAAACCTAAAACACTACCCCAGCACGACCCCTACACTACCCATACACCACTGCACTACCCTAAACCCTAAAACACTACCACTAGCACGACCCCCTACACTACTGCACTACCCTAAACCCTAAAACACTACCCCCAGCACGACCCCTACACTACCCAAACACCACTGCACTACCCTAAACCCTAAAACACTACCCCCAGCACGACCCCCTACACCACCCAAACACCACTGCACTACCCTAAACCCTAGAAAAGAAACCCCCACCCCATGCCCAATCCCCCTTACCTCTCACTCCTCATGGTTCCTCTCTCCTCGTGGTTCCTGCTTCACGTCATCTCTGAGGGGCGGTGCACGTCGTTATGAGGAAACAGAACAGCCTCTGTTTCCTTACAACGACATGGATCGTCTACATGTTTTTAGAACGCATGGTCATTTACCATACATACCTTTTCAACAAAATTCGTTGTAAAGGCATGCGTGGTAAATGACCATGCGTTCTAAAAAATGCGTAGTAATGACTTCGTGATGTACAACGCATGCGTGGTAATGCATGCGTTGTAATGGTATCGCAAAGTAAAAAGTCGTTGTAACGGCTGTTTACCGATCGAAGCTGGCCCCTGTTCTTCAGTGAGACGTTTATTTGATTAATTAGGAGGAAGGAATGTGTTTTTTTACCGAAAAGTGCATTCCCGGCTGTTGTATTGTGAAAGTGTCCGCGTGGCCTGGTTTCACTTCCGGTGAGAGAGTGGAAGAGTCTGTTTGGATCTAAAGGAGTTCTGTTGTTGGACGGGGCCGGCGCGACAAGTCATCAGAAAACATAGCTAATGGAAAGCGTCCTCCCTGAAGTGTGGAGCAGTGCCATGAGAGGTCAACGAGTGTGCGTCCCACCGCAGTATGACCGTACCGCGTGACCCATGTGCCACCTCCAGGGTACGGGAGGTAGAAGCGGCATCGCAAGTCCTCTTGAAGACCGTTGTAGCACTAATTCTACATTTTGGTACTAGGGCATTTTAAAATCGTTGTTCCTGCCAGATACAAAGAGAAGATCCTGTGTTATTCAGTGCCCTCGTTACCTTTTTTGTGGGTTGTGGTGCTTGTCACTTCGCTGCCCCGCCGGTGCACACGACTGGGCACCCCACCTCGTGTGCCATCTGCAGGTCCTCTGCCCTCGGATCACTGGTTTCGGTTTCTGGAGTGGCAACATAAACAGTTGCTCCCAAAGGACTAGCCTGAACACTTAGGTGAATATCCCCTGCACCAGCATTCCACGGAAATTCTTTCCTAGCTCTCCCACGTCAACGAGCACGGCTCCGCTCGCGACACCGTATGACGTCATCGGAGCCATAAGAGGACCTCGTCGGCATGCTGACGTCAGTTCCACCCATTTTTTCCGTGCCACCGAGGCAAACAGGGGACCGAGACATTTTCACATGTATACATAGTATAATAAATATATATATATTCACTGAAAAAACCATAGGTTTCAGGCACGTTATAGTTAGAAATTAGCATTTAAAAAACCTTAGAAATTCACTGAAAAAACCATAGGTTTCAGGGGCGTTATAGTTAGTTGGACATTTCACTCGTACAAAACCATAGAAATTCCCCCGTTATAGTTAGTTCAGCTAACTATAACTCGCTGCGCCCGCAATGCACTGCTGATGACGTCACATATTACATCACTCATGACATGGTCAGTGACATCACTCATGACATCACTGATGACATCACTGATGACATCATCCAGTGAATGTGTGTTTTTCTGAAAATTAAATATGTTTGATATATGTATATCTCAAGGTCGATGGAAGAATAAATGGGTATATAAGTGTCTAAATGGATGATTTCTTTTTGTAAAATTGATTGTATAACTGACTAAGTGTATCTTAGTGAATACATGGGTTAGTGAGTAATGTTTAAATATGAAAATATCTGTATCAGTCTCTCACTTTGTTTATAAGTGGCTGCATGGGTTGGTGAGTAGCTACATGAGTGTCTATATGGGTTATTAGTTGGTTTTTTGAGTATCAGTATGAGTGTCTGAGTGTCTATATGGTTCGGTGGGGGTATTACTTAGTGCATAGATGCATGAATGAGTGACTCACTGTTTGTATGTGTTGAAGACAGCATGTGTGCAGGACTGTATAGGTGGATGAGTATGTGTATGGGTGTGTTAGTGAGTGAATGACTGTCTCAATAGTGTCTTTATGAGTAACTACATATGTTTTAAACTAGTATATGTGAGTATTGGTGTATATAAGTGAGTATATGTGAGAGTGAGAGATTGGAAGAGTTCCTGTACAAATAAGTAGGTGTTTCTATAAGTGATTGTTTAAGAGAGTAAGTATGTGTAAGTTTCTGTAGAAGTAAGTGTGGTAGTGTGTGTATAACTGTATATGCAAGTAAATGGATGTTTGATACTTTGTTTGCATGTGTGACTATGTGTGTGAGTAACTCTATGGATGAGTGGCGGTGTGTAACAGGATGTATAGGTGTATGAGTACATATGATGAGTGAGTACATGTATGAGTGACTGTATAGGGACTGTTGGTGAATGAGTGGATGTGTGTGTAGATCTTGGAATTAATGAATAGGTGTGTTGTAACTGGTATTGGTATGTCCATTGTTTTGAAAATGTTAGTTTGTATTTTTGAGTGTGTGTATCAAAGGTTATATTAGGGTGAGAGGAGGTCTGCCACTCTATCACAAGGATGATATCATCAGTGATGTCATTTGAGATGTCATCAGTGATGTCATGAGTGATGTCACTGACCATGTCATGAGTGATGTAATATGTGACGTCATCAGCAGTGCATTGCGGGCAGCATGAGTTATAGTTAGCTGAACTAACTATAACGGGGGAATTTCTATGGTTTTGTACGAGTGAAATGTCCAACTAACTATAACGCCCCTGAAACCTATGGTTTTTTCAGTGAATATATATATATATTTATATATATAAATATATTTTTTTTTTTTCCCAAACGGGCCCCTGCAGGTATGACCTTTGAGTTGTGGCAAGCGAGGGGTTGTGTTTCATGCATGCAAGAATAAGTGACAGAATTGTGATAATACAAGAAAGTAGATGCCAAATACATCGTGATGCCTTAAGTATATTTCTGCTCAACTGGGAATGAATGGAATAAGGTGACATTGAGCCTGCAACTTTAAATCAAGGAAAAATACCAAGGCAGTCAATTATAATATGAGTAATGAACATCGTACCATCATGGCAACAACATTAATGGACATTCAGGTTAAGAACTTGCAGTCCTCTGTCACTGTTTACAGCATTTAAGCAGCCAATTGGAACAAGATTGGGGTATTTTAAAACGATAAGAAATCGGCGTGCTGGCTGCATTTAATGGAGGAACATTGAAAAAGGCATTTTCGCCGAAACGCGTTTGTTTAATATTAAAGCAGCAATCCACCCCGTGAGTGCTCCATGGTTATTTTGAGCGAAATATATATATATATATATATATTACCTACTGGCGGTCGCCAGTAGGTAGTTATAGTTAGGACCTATTTTCCATAGGAAATTCACAACATTCTATTGCCAATAACTCTGGCGCCGGTTGATGAATCTTCGCAAAATTTTCAAAACTCGTGGGGCACTCCGGTCTGCTCCTATCTTGAAAGTCTCGGGGTGATTCGTCAAGTGGGGGCCGAGAAAAAAGGGGGGTCCCAAAACGTGTTTTCCCCATGCAATTTTCCATAGGAACCTTTAGTCGCAGCTACAGCCCGAATTGCTGAACGGAATTACACCAAATTTGGCAAAAAGGTAGCCCTTGGTTCAGAGTCGTGCCTTTTGGTTAAATGGTGTAAATCCGTTCAGTAGTTCCTGAGAAATTTGAAAAAGAAAACACATATATATCTGGGCGGAGCCTAACCACACATGTCATCGTGAGATCTGATTGGCTGTCAGCACTTCATCCTGGAATTGCTGGCAGCCATCTTGGGACCAATATAAATGATAGTACCCCATTGAAATGCATTGTAGTGAATCGAAGATTTTGAGGGTTACCAAAAGGAGAACTATAAAGGGTGATAACAGACTTTAGTTACATTAGAATTCATTTGTTGATGGTACCATACTAATTTCAGGAATTGTGGTGTGTTCTAAGGTGATTTTACCCTGTGAAAAACCTTCTGCTGGGATATCATGAATCATGTTTGAGAGAAAACTGTTTTCACATGCTTGTCCCATACAATTTTGGAAGGTGCTCCAGAAGCTAAAATGAGAGCATATTTCCTGTAAATTCACATTATCCTTCTCAGTCATGTGAGAATGAAGTCTGACATTCTCAGTAAAACATGTACATCCAACAAGGGCAGAGACTGTCAGTTGATTCCTTTGTGTTCTACTGCAGCTTCCCAGAGTGTTCTAAAGAACAACTAGAGTGCTAACAGCCTTACTTATGACAAAAGTATGGCACACCTGAAGCCATCTTGATTGGAATAAACTGGTAACACTTAAAACATTTAATTTAAAAAGGAACAAAATGATGGGGTTCATTTTGTCATAGAAATTATGGTTAGTGCTGTAGAAAGAAAAATTAGGACATGTTTTAAGTGAGATCTCAAATATCTTCCTGTTATATTTCAACAGGAGCAGCCTGTCAGTTGATGCCTTTGTGTTCTACTGCAGCTTCCCAGAGTGTTCTAAAGAACAACTAGAGAGCTAACAGTCTTACTTATGATAAAAGTATGGCACACCTGAAGCCATCTTGATTGGAATAAACTGGTAACACTTAAAACATTTAATTTAAAAAGGAACAAAATGAGGGGTTCATTTTTATCTCAAATAATTTTTATTATTATTAGTTATTGGTGAACGAAAAAAACCAACAAAAGCTGATTACATGACAAGGTAATAGTAGTATACACAATTCAATAACCTCAGAACAGATATGGATAATACATGCGTCCTCAGCAGTATATTAGAAGAAGAACAAACCTCATAACACATTTGGCACCAAAGAGAAAAAGAGATAGAATGAAAGAAAAGAGAAAGAAGATAAAAAACCCAATAGGGAAAGAAAAAAGAAAAAAGAGCAGACAGTCTAGAGTTCCGGCCCCGCTACATAACATAGTATAATATATAAAATTTGCATGACATGGTGATACACATTAACATGAAGCCTATATTCACGAATAAAGTACATATTAGTAAGGATGAGGGGGTTCATTTTGCCATAGAAATTATGGTTAGTGCTGAAGAAAGAAAAATTAGGACATGTTTTAAGTGAGATCTCAAATATCTTCCTGTTATATTTCAACAGGAGCAGCCTGTCAGTTGATGCCTTTGTGTTCTACTGCAGCTTCCCAGAGTGTTCTAAAGAACAACTAGAGTGCTAACAGCCTTACTTATGACAAAAGTATGGCACACCTGAAGCCATCTTGATTGGAATAAACTGGTAACACTTAAAACATTTAATTTAAAAAGGAACAAAATGATGGGGTTCATTTTGTCATAGAAATTATGGTTAGTGCTGTAGAAAGAAAAATTAGGACATGTTTCAAGTGTGATCTCAAATATCTTCCTGTTATATTTCAACAGGAGCAGCCTGTCAGTTGATGCCTTTGTGTTCTACTGCAGCTTCCCAGAGTGTTCTAAAGAACAACTAGAGCGCTAACAGTCTTACTTATGACAAAAGTATGGCACACCTGAAGCCATCTTGATTGGAATAAACTGGTAACACTTAAAACATTTAATTTAAAAAGGAACAAAATGAGGGGGTTCATTTTGCCATAGAAATTATGGTTAGTGCGGCAGAAAGAAAATTTAGGGCATGTTTTAAGTGAGATCTCAAATCCTCTTCTATTTCAATAGAAAATTCTGACATGCAGACTGAAACAATCACTTTCAATACCAGCAGTAGACTTCCAGTTAACTCCCTGGTGAGCAGTAGCTTTACTACAGTGATCTAATGAACAACTAGAGTGCTAACATTCTGAATTTATGGCAAATGTGTGACACATCTGAATGCCTTCTTGATGGAATCAAAGTAAAAAACTGAAAGCATTTCCTACTGAGGAGACTGCAGTAAATGACGAAATTAGGAAACTTCATAACAAATAAGTCTCCCAAGATGGCCACCAGAGAAAAAAGAGCCCAAAGGTAGCACAAATATCACCCAGATGTAGCCCACATATAGCCCAATGACAGAAGTGTGCAAAACACTTTTTATTTTTAGTTTTTCTGCAGTTTTATATAGTGCAAACTGGTCAGGTATTGGAGCGTTACATCTTACTTGGACCCCTTATTGCGTATTTTGCACGAAGTACATGAGATTGATCTTGTGAAACATTGAACTTTACGATTCTGTTAACCTGAAGTTGCTCTGAACCGGGCTTTGTAACACCCGTTTTTACCTACTGGTTTTAATTAATTCTCACTGTATTGTATTAGTAAAGAGGATTTACTGTTTTTATGTATACTTTTATGATCTATGTTTCTAAATCAGATCAAATAAAGTTTAATGAATTCTATGGCAGGACGGAGGCGAGGATTATGCATATCTTTCCTCACTTTATTTGCATAGTAGTTCAAAGAAAACGTAACACAACAATCATTAAACAAAAGACTACACAACCCATGAACCATTAGGGGGGTAGTCTCCAAGGCAACTATAGTCCAATCATATCACAGTCCATCGTATATAATATCGTGACGTCCCTTCCGCTTCCTCTTTCTTCACTGCTCGTCAGTTACCATTCCTTACATTCTTTGCTTAATCTGACGTTGTTGCTGTGCGGTTTCTTGTGCACGTTATTAGCATTATTGCCTTGGTATTGTTTCATATTCCCTGCGCAGCAGGCTCTTGCCCGAGCGCGTTCTCCCCCTCGCAGTTTCTCCCGCTGTGTGCTCTGCGCGCGGTGAGATCCTGTCAGGCGCGTCTGGTCCGAGCGAGGCAGCTCCGTCGAGCGATCCCGCTGGTCTTTACGCGCGTTTGGGAATCCGGTCACTCCTTTAGTGTCCGCTGATTCCCGACCAACCTCGCCTAATTTTGACACCGCTTACGCGGTGATTTCCCCACACGGCCACGTTAGTGACCAGCGCCACCTGGTGGTGGTAATTGGTATTGCGCCTCAGTCTATTCTTATAACAGCTTCGGGGAAAGCCCAGCTGTTGGAGCACCGGCGAGGGGGCTGTCTTAAGGATTTTAAGGGCATTTGTTCTGTGCTCACACCTTCTGCTATCATGTCTTCTCCAGAAGACCATTTTTACTCCTCCTACCAGGAACGCATGGTCATTTACCATACATACCTTTTCAACAAAATTCGTTGTAAAGGCATGCGTGGTAAATGACCATGCGTTCTAAAAAAATGCGTAGTAATGACTTCGTGATGTACAACGCATGCGTGGTAATGCATGCGTTGTAATGGTATCGCAAAGTAAAAGTCGTTGTAACGGCTGTTTACCGATCGAAGCTGGCCCCTGTTCTTCAGTGAGACGTTTATTTGATTAATTAGGAGGAAGGAATGTGTTTTTTTTACCGAAAAGTGCATTTCCGGCTGTTGTATTGTGAAAGTGTCCGCGTGGCCTGGTTTCACTTCCGGTGAGAGAGTGGAAGAGTCTGTTTGGATCTAAAGGAGTTCTGTTGTTGGACGGGGCCGGCGCGACATGTCATCAGAAAACATAGCTAATGGAAAGCGTCCTCCCTGAAGTGTGGAGCAGTGCCATGAGAGGTCAACGAGTGTGCGTCCCACCGCAGTATGACCGTACCGCGTGACCCATGTGCCACCTCCAGGGTACGGGAGGTAGAGCGGCATCGCAAGTCCTCTTGAAGACCGTTGTAGCACTAATTCTACATTTTGGTACTAGGGCATTTTAAAATCGTTGTTCCTGCCAGATACAAAGAGAAGATCCTGTGTTATTCAGTGCCCTTGTTACCTTTTTTGTGGGTTGTGGTGCTTGTCACTTCGCTGCCCCGCCGGTGCACACGACTGGGCACCCCACCTCGTGTGCCATCTGCAGGTCCTCTGCCCTCGGATCACTGGTTTCGGTTTCTGGAGTGGCAACATAAACAGTTGCTCCCAAAGGACTAGCCTGAACACTTAGGTGAATATCCCCTGCACCAGCATTCCACGGAAATTCTTTCCTAGCTCTCCCACGTCAACGAGCACGGCTCCGCTCGCGACACCGTATGACGTCATCGGAGCCATAAGAGGACCTCGTCGGCATGCTGACGTCAGTTCCACCCATTTTTCCGTGCCACCGAGGCAAACAGGGGACCGAGACATTTTCACATGTATACATAGTATAATAAATATATATATATTCACTGAAAAAACCATAGGTTTCAGGCACGTTATAGTTAGAAATTAGCATTTAAAAAACCTTAGAAATTCACTGAAAAAACCATAGGTTTCAGGGGCGTTATAGTTAGTTGGACATTTCACTCGTACAAAACCATAGAAATTCCCCCGTTATAGTTAGTTCAGCTAACTATAACTCGCTGCGCTCCGCAATGCACTGCTGATGACGTCACATATTACATCACTCATGACATGGTCAGTGACATCACTCATGACATCACTGATGACATCACTGATGACATCATCCAGTGAATGTGTGTTTTTCTGAAAATTAAATATGTTTGATATATGTATATCTCAAGGTCGATGGAAGAATAAATGGGTATATAAGTGTCTAAATGGATGATTTCTTTTTGTAAAATTGATTGTATAACTGACTAAGTGTATCTTAGTGAATACATGGGTTAGTGAGTAATGTTTAAATATGAAAATATCTGTATCAGTCTCTCACTTTGTTTATAAGTGGCTGCATGGGTTGGTGAGTAGCTACATGAGTGTCTATATGGGTTATTAGTTGGTTTTTGAGTATCAGTATGAGTGTCTGAGTGTCTATATGGTTCGGTGGGGGTATTACTTAGTGCATAGATGCATGAATGAGTGACTCACTGTTTGTATGTGTTGAAGACAGCATGTGTGCAGGACTGTATAGGTGGATGAGTATGTGTATGGGTGTGTTAGTGAGTGAATGACTGTCTCAATAGTGTCTTTATGAGTAACTACATATGTTTTAAACTAGTATATGTGAGTATTGGTGTATATAAGTGAGTATATGTGAGAGTGAGAGATTGGAAGAGTTCCTGTACAAATAAGTAGGTGTTTCTATAAGTGATTGTTTAAGAGAGTAAGTATGTGTAAGTTTCTGTAGAAGTAAGTGTGGTAGTGTGTGTATAACTGTATATGCAAGTAAATGGATGTTTGATACTTTGTTTGCATGTGTGACTATGTGTGTGAGTAACTCTATGGATGAGTGGCGGTGTGTAACAGGATGTATAGGTGTATGAGTACATATGATGAGTGAGTACATGTATGAGTGACTGTATAGGGACTGTTGGTGAATGAGTGGATGTGTGTGTAGATCTTGGAATTAATGAATAGGTGTGTTGTAACTGGTATTGGTATGTCCATTGTTTTGAAAATGTTAGTTTGTATTTTTGAGTGTGTGTATCAAAGGTTATATTAAGGTGAGAGGAGGTCTGCCACTCTATCACAAGGATGATATCATCAGTGATGTCATTTGAGATGTCATCAGTGATGTCATGAGTGATGTCACTGACCATGTCATGAGTGATGTAATATGTGACGTCATCAGCAGTGCATTATGCGAGCGCGCGAGTTATAGTTAGCTGAACTAACTATAACGGGGAATTTCTATGGTTTTGTACAAGTGAAATGTCCAACTAACTATAACGCCCCTGAAACCTATGGTTTTTTCAGTGAATATATATATATATTTATATATATATTTATTTTTTATTTTTTTCCCAAACGGGCCCCTGCAGGTATGACCTTTGAGTTGTGGCAAGCGAGGGGTTGTGTTTCATGCACGCAAGAATAAGTGACAGAACTGTGCTAATACAAGAAAGTGGATGCCAAATACATCGTGATGCCTTAAGTATATTTCTGCTCAACTGGGAATGAATGGAATAAGGTGACATTGAGCCTGCAACTTTAAATCAAGGAAAAATACCAAGGCAGTCAATTATAATATGAGTAATGAACATCGTACCATCATGGCAACAACATTAATGGACATTCAGGTTAAGAACTTGCAGTCCTCTGTCACTGTTTACAGCATTTAAGCAGCCAATTGGAACAAGATTGGGGTATTTTAAAACGATAAGAAATCGGCGTGCTGGCTGCATTTAATGGAGGAACATTGAAAAAGGCATTTTCGCCGAAACGCGTTTGTTTAATATTAAAGCAGCAATCCACCCCGTGAGTGCTCCATGGTTATTTTGAGCGAAATATATATATATATTACCTACTGGCGGTCGCCAGTAGGTAGTTATAGTTAGGAACTATTTTCCATAGGAAATTCACAACATTCTATTGCCAATAACTCTGGCGCCGGTTGATGAATCTTCGCGAAATTTTCAAAACTCGTGGGGCGCTCCGGTCTGCTCCTATCTTGAAAGTCTCGGGGTGATTCGTCAAGTGGGGGCCGAGAAAAAAGGGGGGTCCCAAAACGTGTTTTCCCCATGCAATTTTCCATAGGAACCTTTAGTCGCAGCTACAGCCCGAATTGCTGAACGGAATTACACCAAATTTGGCAAAAAGGTAGCCCTTGATTCAGAGTCATGCCTTTTGGTTAAATGGTGTAAATCCGTTCAGTAGTTCCTGAGAAATTTGAAAAAGAAAACACACATATATCTGGGCGGAGCCTAACCACACATGTCATCGTGAGATCTGATTGGCTGTCAGCACTTCATCCTGGAATTGCTGGCAGCCATCTTGGGACCAATATAAATGATAGTACCCCATTGAAATGCATTGTAGTGAATCGAAGATTTTGAGGGTTACCAAAAGGAGAACTATAAAGGGTGATAACAGACTTTAGTTACATTAGAATTCATTTGTTGATGGTACCATACTAATTTCAGGAATTGTGGTGTGTTCTAAGGTGATTTTACCCTGTGAAAAACCTTCTGCTGGGATATCATGAATCATGTTTGAGAGAAAACTGTTTTCACATGCTTGTCCCATACAGTTTTGGAAGGTGCTCCAGAAGCTAAAATGAGAGCATATTTCCTGTAAATTCACATTATCTTTCTCAGTCATGTGAGAATGTAGTCTGACAGTCTCAGTAAAACATGTACATCCAACAAGGGCAGAGACTGTCAGTTGATTCCTTTGTGTTCTACTGCAGCTTCCCAGAGTGTTCTAAAGAACAACTAGAGTGCTAACAGCCTTACTTATGACAAAAGTATGGCACACCTGAAGCCATCTTGATTGGAATAAACTGGAAACACTTAAAACATTTAATTTAAAAAGGAACAAAATGATGGGGTTCATTTTGTCATAGAAATTATGGTTAGTGCTGTAGAAAGAAAAATTAGGACATGTTTCAAGTGTGATCTCAAATATCTTCCTGTTATATTTCAACAGGAGCAGCCTGTCAGTTGATGCCTTTGTGTTCTACTGCAGCTTGCCAGAGTGTTATAAAGAACAACTAGAGGGCTAACAGTCTTACATATGACAAAATTATGGCACACCTGAAGCCATCTTGATTGGAATAAACTGGTAACTCTTAAAACATTTAATTTAAAAAGGAACAAAATGAGGGGGTTCATTTTGTCATAGAAATTATGGTTAGTGCTGTAGAAAGAAAAATTAGGACATGTTTTAAGTGAGATCTCAAATATCTTCCTGTTATATTTCAACAGGAGCAGCCTGTCAGTTGATGCCTTTGTGTTCTACTGCAGCTTCCCAGAGTGTTCTAAAGAACAACTAGAGAGCTAACAGTCTTACTTATGATAAAAGTATGGCACACCTGAAGCCATCTTGATTGGAATAAACTGGTAACACTTAAAACATTTAATTTAAAAAGGAACAAAATGAGGGGGTTCATTTTTATCTCAAATAATTTTTATTATTATTAGTTATTGGTGAACGAAAAAAACCAACAAAAGCTGATTACATGACAAGGTAATAGTAGTATGCACAATTCAATAACCTCAGAACAGATATGGATAATACATGCGTCCTCAGCAGTATATTAGAAGAAGAACAAACCTCATAACACATTTGGCACCAAAGAGAAAAAGAGATAGAATGAAAGAAAAGAGAAAGAAGATAAAAAACCCAATAGGGAAAGAAAAAAAGAAAAAAGAGCAGACAGTCTAGAGTTCCGGCCCCGCTACATAACATAGTATAATATATAAAATTTGCATGACATGGTGATACACATTAACATGAAGCCTATATTCACGAATAAAGTACATATTAGTAAGGATGAGGGGGTTCATTTTGCCATAGAAATTATGGTTAGTGCTGAAGAAAGAAAAATTAGGACATGTTTTAAGTGAGATCTCAAATATCTTCATGTTATATTTCAACAGGAGCAGCCTGTCAGTTGATGCCTTTGTGTTCTACTGCAGCTTCCCAGAGTGTTCTAAAGAACAACTAGAGTGCTAACAGCCTTACTTATGACAAAAGTATGGCACACCTGAAGCCATCTTGATTGGAATAAACTGGTAACACTTAAAACATTTAATTTAAAAAGGAACAAAATGATGGGGTTCATTTTGTCATAGAAATTATGGTTAGTGCTGTAGAAAGAAAAATTAGGACATGTTTCAAGTGTGATCTCAAATATCTTCCTGTTATATTTCAACAGGAGCAGCCTGTCAGTTGATGCCTTTGTGTTCTACTGCAGCTTCCCAGAGTGTTCTAAAGAACAACTAGAGCGCTAACAGTCTTACTTATGACAAAAGTATGGCACACCTGAAGCCATCTTGATTGGAATAAACTGGTAACACTTAAAACATTTAATTTAAAAAGGAACAAAATGAGGGGTTCATTTTGCCATAGAAATTATGGTTAGTGCGGCAGAAAGAAAATTTAGGGCATGTTTTAAGTGAGATCTCAAATCCTCTTCTATTTCATTAGAAAATTCTGACATGCAGACTGAAACAATCACTTTCAATACCAGCAGTAGACTTCCAGTTAACTCCCTGGTGAGCAGTAGCTTTACTACAGTGATCTAATGAACAACTAGAGTGCTAACATTCTGAATTTATGGCAAATGTGTGACACATCTGAATGCCTTCTTGATGGAATCAAAGTAAAAAACTGAAAGCATTTCCTACTGAGGAGACTGCAGTAAATGACGAAATTAGGAAACTTCATAACAAATAAGTCTCCCAAGATGGCCACCAGAGAAAAAAGAGCCCAAAGGTAGCACAAATATCACCCAGATGTAGCCCACATATAGCCCAATGACAGAAGTGTGCAAAACACTTTTTATTTTTAGTTTTTCTGCAGTTTTATATAGTGCAAACTGGTCAGGTATTGGAGCGTTACATCTTACTTGGACCCCTTATTGCGTATTTTGCACGAAGTACATGAGATTGATCTTGTGAAACATTGAACTTTACGATTCTGTTAACCTGAAGTTGCTCTGAACCGGGCTTTGTAACACCCGTTTTTACCTACTGGTTTTAATTAATTCTCACTGTATTGTATTAGGAAAGAGGATTTACTGTTTTTATGTATACTTTTATGATCTATGTTTCTAAATCAGATCAAATAAAGTTTAATGAATTCTATGGCAGGACGGAGGCGAGGATTATGCATATCTTTCCTCACTTTATTTGCATAGTAGTTCAAAGAAAACGTAACACAACAATCATTAAACAAAAGACTACACAACCCATGAACCATTAGGGGGTAGTCTCCAAGGCAACTATAGTCCAATCATATCACAGTCCATCGTATATAATATCGTGACGTCCCTTCCGCTTCCTCTTTCTTCACTGCTCGTCAGTTAAGTGCATTCCTTACATTCTTTGCTTAATCTGACGTTGTTGCTGTTTGTATAGCGGTTTCTTGTGCACGTTATTAGCATTATTGCCTTGGTATTGTTTCATATTCCCTGCGCAGCAGGCTCTTGCCAGAGCGCGTTCTCCCCCTCGCAGTTTCTCCCACTGTGTGCTCTGCACGCGGTGAAATCCTGTCAGGCGCGTCTGGTCCGAGCGAGGCAGCTCCGTCGAGCGATCCCGCTGGTCTTTACGCGCGTTTGGGAATCCGGTCACTCCTTTAGTGTCCGCTTGATTCCCGACCAACCCTCGCCTAATTTTGACACCGCTACGCGGTGATTTCCCCACACGGCCACGTTAGTGACCAGCGCCACCTGGTGGTGGTAATTGGTATTGCGCCTCAGTCTATTCTTATAACAGCTTCGGGGAAAGCCCAGCTGTTGGAGCACCGGCGAGGGGCTGTCTTAAGGATTTTAAGGGCATTTGTTCTGTGCTCACACCCTCTGCTATCATGTCTTCTCCAGAAGACCATTTTTACTCCTCCTACCAGGAAGTGGAGGAGGAATGGCCCCCCAACTTCTCCCTCCAGCAGTGGACCAAGCCCTCTCTCTGGCTATTTCTAGGGCGCTGGCTCCTCTTAGGGATCAGGTTGATAAGCTGGCGAATAGCATCCCTGGGGTGTTCAGTGACCCAGATCTGGTGGTGGCGGGTCCAAGTAGCTCCCAGATGGGGAATAAAAGGGCTGTTAAGCATAACGCGGGGCACTTGGAAGGACTTGATAAACTTACGGAGACCTTCCTCAAGAGTGCGCGAACGCTAAAACATGCACCCTGCCGGGAGGAGGAAGGGCCCGGAGACAATTGCGACACTGTCACCACTATTGTAGACCCCGACGGCGGGTTTCCCTTAGAGGGAGAGGGTGTATCGGAGGACGATTTCTCCTCCAATGAGGATAAGGACTTGGGGCGTCCCTGGCGTCCAGAGTCCCACTCCTCTCAGTCCCCGGTTGGGGACGGGGTCCACTCGGACATGTTCGAGCCTACCCAAATTTACCATCCTAGGTCGGCAGAGTGGACACCTGACGCCAAAGTGGCAGAGTATGTGGTGGGGAAAATCCATCAACCCCTTGAAAGGGAGGTCAGGAATAGGATGAGGGGAGAATGCCCCAGGCCCTCACTGAAGGGGAAGGTGGCACACACGCCTGAAATTGATGAGAAACTATGTACCTTTTTCTCCAAGTATATGAGGGATCCCAAGAAAGGAATTGATAGGTCTTGGACGTGGTAGGGCCCTTGACCCAAATTATTCAATTGACGGAGTGTTCCAAAGAGTCAGGATCCCCTTTGTCCACGGAAATTGTGGCTGGTTGGGCGCACTACCCTAAACCCTAAAACACTACCCCCTCCACTACCCAAACACCACTGCACTACCCTAAAACACTACCCCCAGCACGACACCCTACACTACCCAAACATAACTGCACTACCCTAAACCCTAAAACACTACCACCAGCACGACTCCCTACACTACCCAAACACCACTGCACTACCCTAAACCCTAAAACACTACCCCCAGCACGACTCCCTACACTACCCAAACACCACTGCACTACACTAAACCCTAAATATACCCCCAGCATGACCTCCCACACTACACAAACACCACTGCACTACCCTAAACCCTAAAACACTACCCCTAGCATGACCCCCTACACTACCCAAACACCACTGCACTGCACTACCCTAAACCCTAAAACACTAACCCCAGCATGACCCCCTACACTACCCAAACACCACTGCACTACCCTATACCCTAAAACACGACCCCCTACACTACACAAACACGACTGCACTACCCTAAACCCTAAAACAGTACCCACAGCATGACCCCCTTCACTACACAAACACCACTGCACTGCCCTAAACCCTAAAACACTACCCCAGCACTACCCCCTACACTACCCAAACACCACTGCACTAACATAAACCCTAAAACACTACCCCCAGCACAACCCCCTACACTACACAAACACCACTGCACTACCCTAAACCCTAAAACACTACCCCCAGCACGACTCCCTACACTACCCAAACACCACTGCACTACCCTAAACCCTACATCTACCTCCAGCACGACCCCTACTCTACCCAAACACCACTGCACTACCCTAAACCATAAAACACTACCCCCAGCATGACCCCCTACACTACACAAACACCACTGCACTACCCTAAACCCTAAAACACTACCACCAGCATGACCCCCTACACTACTCAAACACCACTGCACTACCCTAAACCCTAAAACACTACCCCAGCACGACCCCTACACTACCCATACACCACTGCACTACCCTAAAACACTACCCCCAGCACGACCCCCTACACTACTGCACTACCCTAAACCCTAAAACACTACCCCCAGCACGACCGCCTACACCACCAAAACACCACTGCACTACCCTAAACCCTAAAACACTACCCCCAGCACGACCCCCTACACCACCCAAACACCACTGCACTACCCTAAACCCTAGAAAAGAAGCCCCCACCCCATGCCCAATCCCCCTTACCTCTCACTCCTCATGGTTCCTCTCTCCTCGTGGTTCCTGCTTCACGTCATCTCTGAGGGGCGGTGCACGTCGTTGTGAGGAAACGGAACAGCCTCTGTTTCCTTACAACGACATGGATCGTCTACATGTTTTTAGAACGCATGGTCATTTACCATACATACCTTTACAACAAAATTCGTTGTAAAGGCATGCGTGGTAAATGACCATGCGTTCTAAAAAATGCGTAGTAATGACTTCGTGATGTACAACGCATGCGTGGTAATGCAGGCGTTGTAATGGTATCGCAAAGTAAAAAGTCGTTGTAACGGCTGTTTACCGATCGAAGCTGGCCCCTGTTCTTCAGTGAGACGTTTATTTGATTAATTAGGAGGAAGGAATGTGTTTTTTACCGAAAAGTGCATTCCCGGCTGTTGTATTGTGAAAGTGGCCGCGTGGCCTGGTTTCACTTCCGGTGAGAGAGTGGAAGAGTCTGTTTGGATCTAAAGGAGTTCTGTTGTTGGACGGGGCCGGCGCGACATGTCATCAGAAAACATAGCTAATGGAAAGCGTCCTCCCTGAAGTGTGGAGCAGTGCCATGAGAGGTCAACGAGTGTGCGTCCCACCGCAGTATGACCGCACCGCGTGACCCATGTGCCGCCTCCAGGGTACGGGAGGCTGAAGCGGCATCGCAGGTCCTCTTGAAGACCGTTGTAGCACTAATTCTACATTTTGGTACTAGGGCATTTTAACTTCGTTGTTCCTGCCAGATACAAAGAGAAGATCCTGTGTTATTCAGTGCCCTCGTTACCTTTTTTGTGGGTTGTGGTGCTTGTCACTTCGCTGCCCCGCCGGTGCACACGACTGGGCACCCCACCTCGTGTGCCATCTGCAGGGCCTCTGCCCTCGGATCACTGGTTTCGGTTTCTGGAGTGGCAACATAAACAGTTGCTCCCAAAGGACTAGCCTGAACACTTAGGTGAATATCCCCTGCACCAGCATTCCACAGAAATTATTTCCTAACTCTCCCACGTCAACGAGCACGGCTCCGCTCGCGACACCGTATGACGTCATCGGAGCCAAAAGAGGACCTCGTCGGCGTGCTGACGTCAGTTCCACCCATTTTGTCCGTGCCACCGATGCAAACAGGGGACCGAGACATTTTCACATGTATACATAGTATAATAAATATATATATATTCACTGAAAAAACCATAGGTTTCAGGCACGTTATAGTTAGAAATTAGCATTTAAAAAACCTTAGAAATTCACAGAAAAAACCATAGGTTTCAGGCACGTTATAGTTAGAAATTAGCATTTAAAAAACCTTAGAAATTCACTGAAAAAACCATAGGTTTCAGGGGCGTTATAGTTAGTTTGACATTTCACTCGTACAAAACCACAGAAATTCCCCCGTTATAGTTAGTTCAGCTAACTATAACTTGCGCGCGCGCAATGCACTGCTGATGACGTCACATATTACATCACTCATGACATGGTCAGTGACATCACTCATGACATCACTGATGACGAGGGGGACACACGTGGCACCCCTCTTCGAGCCATTAGAGTCCCGGGGTGCCCAAAATTGACCCAGGGACGAGGGCACATGTTGAAAATGGTGCCAGGCCCGGGGGATGGGGTGCCCAGGGTTAAAATCGGTCTTGGGCGAGGAGCTGCATGCCACCCTTCTCCTTCAAATTTGTGCCGGGAACCGGTGGATAGGGTCCCCTGGGCCGAAATTGGTCCGGGGAGTGGGGCCACATGCCTCCTTCAACAGCACCAGACCCCATGGGATGGCTACCCCATGCTGAAATCAGCCCAGGGAGGGGGTCCACGTACCCCCTCCTGATAAAAATTGCAGCTGGCCCAAAGGAATAGGGTCTCTGCAGTTGAAATTTGTCTGGGGAGGGAAGACGCGTGGCCCCCTCCCCATAAAGAATGCACAGAGCCCTGGGGGATGGCGTCCCGGGGGCTGAAATTAGCCTGTGGACTGGGGCCGTGTGCCCCCTCCCCATAAAAATTGCACCGGGGATGGGGTGCCCGGGACCGAAATTGGCCTGGGGAGGGGTGGCCATGTGAACCCCTCCCTATATAAATTGCAGCTGGGCCAAGGAGATGGTGTCCCCAGAGCCGATATCGGTCCAGGGAGTGGGGCCACGTGCCCCCTCCCCATAAAAATTGTGGGACTCCCTGAAAAATGTGGCCTGCGGGGCCAAAATCGGCCCAGGGAGGGGGGCCACGTGCCTCCTAACAAGCCCGCCAGGCCCCAGGAGATGGGGATAAAAGAGTGTCCTTGAGGGATGGGGTCACCAGGGCCTAACAAGGCTTGATGAGGGGGGAGCTACACGATGTCACTGACCATGTCATGAGTGATGTAATATGTGAGGTCGTAAGCAGTGAATTGTGAGCGCGTAAGTTATAGTTAGCGCAGGTAAGTATAACTGCTGAATTTATATGGTTTTGTACGAGGGAAATCTGCGCCTAACTATAACATCCCTATAACCTTTAGTTGTTTCAGTGAAAAAATAAATATATATATCAGATTAGTAGGGCCCACTATCACCCGTGAGACTATCCAGACGCTGAGCAATCAGGTGTGAGTCCAGCCAAATCTAGGGCCTAGCAGGACTACTTCAAAAGCCATATATATTTAAATGTACATACAGGAGGTTTCAGCCATTCCTCATCATCCATTGGTCATTCATATTCTACTTCCACCCACTACAGAATATGGCAGTGGGTCAGCCAAATTCATACATTAGCTGTCTTGCATTATGAGTGATGGTATGTTTTCAGATCATATGTGCAAAGTTGCCTGAAAAGGAGTGTATTTAAGTGCAGTGCTGGGGTGCCTGTGCTGCTGGACCACTCCATTATTTTTAATATTTTTTTTATAGGTTGGCTGGATTCTTTTGCATATTGCATATGTTTGCAATTTAATAAATAAATAAAAACCTTCTAAGCTTGCAAAGGTCAAGCTTACTGTCTTTGCCTATGCTTGTTATTAAAGATTTAACTATACTAGTAATAAATAAGGGAGTCAATGTGCTTCATAGAGGAGGTGCAAAGAAGGAATCATACAGGACTTTGATGACACATGTTATATGTTACTAGACAAACGAGTGCCCTCTCGAATTTCAGCAAATGTAAAGCTGCTTCTACGGAAGCGCCGTTTATGTTGGATAGTTCGGCCCCCAACTTTCAGCCCTTCAATAAACTGCCAAGTAGCCTGACCAGTAACCAGAAAAATACTCTATACCACTAATCTAAGAGATGTAAAAACACACAGGTAACCACAGACAGAGAAGAATCAAAGGTATAAGAACAGAAGTGAAGGCCAGAAACAAGGGCGGCAAACCCAAGGGTGGGAACAAGCTCTGTTGAGACACAGTGAAGCCAAACACGGATTCCAAAAGTGGCCAAAATTAAAAGAGGCCATGCTGGATTGGGATTCAACATAGAAATAGAATGGTGATAGAATTTTGCTTTGTAAAGTACGAAAGTGATAAGAGTCATGTCTCCTTTCAGTATCATTACCATATGTTAACAAGCATTTGCAATGCAGCAGGTCTCCCAATTGCGAGATATTGAGCTATTGGCATTGTAAATGACAATGCCTTTTATTTATGTGTTTAAAAACCTGCAATAATGAAAGGCATTGTCATTTACAATACTAATAGGTCTACGTTTCTAAAATGCGAGACCTATTGCATTGCAAATGCTTGTTGTTTAGAAGCGCCCCATGCTGCGCTTTCACGTTAATAGAGGCCACACCCCTTTCTTTAGACGAGCTGTGTCTAAAGAAAGGTCCGCGGCTGCTATTACAGTGAAAGCGCGTATGGGGCTCTTTGTCAAGTTGACAGACAAATGCTTTTTTTTGTAAAAGCGCCCCATGAAAGAGCGCATGGCGTGCTGAATGTTGCAGGAAAGCATGTCGTGCCTGCAGTAGGAGAAACTCATTAAAGAAAATAGTGCTTACAGACTAAATAGGACGTACCGTGTAACACCCGAAGTAAAAGGGACAGTCCTCATGGGAGGTTACAAATGAAGACACAGCAGTACTAAGGAGGAACTAACAAGCCTATCAACGAATCAGAAGCCAGCATTTACGAAGGACAATGAATTAAGCCGATGACAAATATGGGCGGAGAGTGGGCAGGGCTTAAAGTCCATACTCCAATACAGCATGCCTCGCAGAGCAGCGCATGCGCTGCCCAGGCTCGACCTAAAAATACAATGTTTTTTACAGATTTAATTAGTGGCAAGATATCTGCACTGGTTAGTGCCTGTGTCTGGTAGTGTTCAAAGAACATTTTATATTCACTCATTACTCAATTTTATCAACACAAACTGTTTAAATTAAAAGAAAACTTAGACCATGCACAACAACAATAAATGGTTGTTTACTGAGCAATAATCAATTTATTAGGTAAATAAATTATAAAGTTGGTAGGATCAGAATATAAGGAGAAAGGGAGTAAGGAAAGAGAAAGAGAGATACACTACTGCTGGTTGGTAGTTGTTAAACCCAGACCGTCCATGACCAAGGTTCAAGTGGTGTGCAATTCTAAACATTGGCGAGAAATGGCACATATTAGTAAAGGGACAACACACTAAAGGGATATGAATAGTGTTATCACAAGAACAGGACATGAACTTTCTTGGTGGAGGGTGCAGGCAGACTAAAATTATCCTCAAGCATATCTGGAGTCCTAGTAAAAATATACCAATACTGCAGTACTGGAAAAGAGTGAGACAAAATGAACAAACATGGGATCTTGGCAAGTCATGGGCCCTAATGTAGACAAGAAAAACAGTCCCCTTACCCGCTTTCCTCCCAGGGAAGCATTCAAATGCAGACATAATTAGGATACAGTGGACCTCCCACATGCCTATTCTTTGGTGACACTGTACGTGCTGCACTGATGATCCTGCTTATGGGCCTCCACTTTTCTCATTCTATCTGTGTTTCCATCCCTCCTCAGACACACGATGAGGATGTAGACTTGAAATTGAGCACACAAAAGTCAGCCCTTGGACTATTCATATTTTTTTCAAAAGAAGTCTTTCCCCCCCCCCCCGACATAAAAGACTCAGTGAAGGAGGAAATCTGGGATTATACTAGCGAACAGACTGGCCTTATCAAAGATGTTGAACCTGTGAGAATAACAATCAAGCAGAATGCAGAGTATCCCCAAACACCCAGTACAATCTCTCTCCAGAGGCGGTGAATAGAATAACCCCTGTATTTGAGTCCATGTTAGAGCAAGGCATCTTAAAAGAGATATTAGGGAGTACCTGCAATTCACCTACAATGGGTTTGCAGAAACCAAAGAAAAAGTGGAGAATTGTTCAGGATCTGCGAAAAGTCAATAATATTGTTCTCACATGGTACCAAATCCTGCTTTGATACTCTTTCAAATATCCTGCAATGCTGAGTGGTTCATGGTCATCGACCTGTGCCTGGCATTCTTTTACATCCCTTTGCATGAGGACAATCAGTTCCTTATCGAGTTCCAATTTCAAAAACAAGTTCTGGCATGGTGCCGAATTCCACAGGGGTATACATAAAGCCCCTCGATCTTCAATCAGATATTGAAAAAGAATCTGGAGACTTTGCAGTTGCCCTGCAATTCAGTCCTTGTTCAGTACATCAAAAACCTATTGGTGGCATCAACAACATAAGATGCATGCAGACGAGACACATTTCCCGGTTGAACCTTTTGGCTGAATATGGACATAAAGTGTCCCTAATCAAACTGCAGTACTGTCAGAGGAAGTTCTGTATCTGGGACACCATATTGAGAAAGGAGCTAGGAAGGTGTTTCAAGAGAGAATCGTACCCATTTTGAAAATTAACCCTCCCACAACACACAGAGAAGTCTGAATGTTTCTGGGAATGGTGAACTACTATCGTCAGTGGACTCCCAAATTTTTCCTCCCAAATTTTTCCTAGAGGCAAAGCCTCTACAGAGGCAGACACACAAAGATGTGTTTGATCTGCTACCTTGGGACAATGACTGTATGAGTGCCTTCCTTAAGTTGAAAGTCTCTGCCCCACCCCTGCTCTAGGAATGCCTGATTATAAAAAAGATTTCATTTTGTACTGCAGTAAAAGGGGTGGATGCTCCCTCTCCTTGCTTACACAGACCCATGGCAATTCTAAATGCCCTGTTGTTAACTTCTTTGCCACTGTTGACCCATTAGCTTCAGCGTTGCCGGATTGCCTAAGGGCAGTGGCCGCTGTTGGTGTCAGCATTCAGCAGTGTGAAGGGATAGTCATGGGATATCCCCTGATGGTTATAGTTCCCCGTTCTGCTGAGGTCATCCTCATCTGCACACGAACACAGCACGACACATAGTAGGCTCACCAAGTATGAACAGTTTATTCTTGTCGCAGATACCATTCAGTCTGCGAAGATGAAGTAGCCTAAACCCTGCCACACTGTTGCCTTTGCCTATTAAGGAAGAGAATGACGATGAAGTTGACCATGATTGTCCTAATGTTACAGAATTCTGTACAAAGCCAAGACCTGATATTCGAGACGAACCTCTGGAAGAGCCCGATTGCATGTTGTTTCTGGACAGCTCTTGTTTAAGAGATGAATGAGGGATTTTGAAAACAGCCTACGCTGTCTGCACATTAGAAGCTGTAGTGGAAGCTTCCTGTTTGAGCAATGTAACCTCTGTACAGGTGGCCGAACTGATTGCTCTTACTAGAGCCTGTTGTGTCACTAACAATTTAAGAGTCACCATCTACACTGATAGCCAATATGGGTTTGGTGTGGTCCACAGTTTCGGAAGGTTGTGGTCTCAGAGGGGTTTCATGACTTCCTCTGGCTCCCCCATCCGAAATAGGAATTATGTAATGGGCCTGCCTGAGGCTCAACAGTTGTCCGCTGATTTAGCAGTTATAAAATGTGCAGGCCCAGCAGCGGGTCTGGTGGCTTAGTGGACTAATGCATCCACTGCAGGGGCCTGTGTTCGACCTCATGGTCACAGGTTCAAATCCCGGTGGGTCCACTCAGCCTTTCATCCATCTTAGGTCGATAAAATGAGTACCATTGAGTTGGGTAACAATAAACATCTGTTATCAGCGCCAAGATACCCCGTTAGGAGTGAATGTACGCTTTACAAATACACATGTGATGTTGTGACCGCTGCGTGGATGAAATAGCAAAATACTGCACTCTTGGGTTTTGTACACTGAATACAGACCATTCAAACATTTCTGAAACTGACGTTGATACAAGTCATTTGTTGACCATTGCTGATTAGTCTGAAGAGATCAGAGTTTGCAGGAGGAAGTCACAGGAATTGAACAGGAGGGTTGAGTCAGAGCAGGGTGTGTGAAGAATCAGGATGAGATCTGGATTTCAACAGACCAGAGACCTGTCTTGCCAGATGCTATGTTGCCTGCCATGGCTAGATATTTACACAGCCCAACCCAGATTGGGAGGGCTGCAATAGTGTACCTGTTTAAGACACAAGGGTTCAATCCCTGGTTAAATGCCATTGCAGAGAATCTGTGTCACATTCCACAGTTGAATGGAGGCAGAAGAACTGTAATGTCAATGAGTCATATAGAGAGGTCAGGTGGCCCTTTCAATCGCAAGCAACTTGATTTTGTTGAGAGACCTGTATGCAATGGGCTCTTTTACATCCAAGTTGTAGTGTGTATTTCTTAACATTGGGTGGAACCATACCTGACCAGGAGAAATGACAGTCTCACTCTGGCCAAACTTTTATTCAGGGAATTGGTCACTCGTTTTGCTTGCCAGTTTCTTTGGAGTCAGATCGTGGGACTCATTTTATTAATGAGGTCATGCGTATGCTGTGTGTGGTGCTTCAGGTGGACCAAAGACTTAATTGTAGTTACAGGACAGAGGTGTCTGGTATTGTCAAACTGATCAATAGGACCCTAAGTCCACTCTTGCCAAAGTGTGTGCGTCCACGTCTCTTACGTGGCCTAATGCCCTTCCCTTGGTGACGAGGAATCTCTGAAGCACCCCTGTCCGGAGGACAGGACTGTCCCCGCACAAGAATCTCATTGGAATAGCCCTATATGGATTTGACAAAAAAAAAAAAAATTCTATGTGCAGATGTTCAGTAGAATCCATCCTGTTATTAGGTGTATCTTGTATAAAAATACAGCAATTGGTTTTGATGTTTTCAGTCAGAAGGGCAGCTATCCCTCTCCGTGAAGTATTCAGTGCAGTTACTTCAAATAAGGTTCACCCGAGTATTACTTGAATTCTATCCTGTTGTGGAGTGCGGAGTAAAGGCTTAGGGATGAAACTAATGGTCAGGGCCACTGGAATTATGCGACTGTGCAGCCGTGCCGATTTTCGCATAGTTCTAGAGTTGCCACATAATCCATCATCTGCAGATTTTAACAACAAAAAATTGTTTCTATCTTAAACGGTTCAAACGTTACTAAAAATGCAATGACACCTGTTGCTGCGCAGTGGAAGGACCTTTGCAAAGCTGGACAGGTCACCTTTCTGTTGAGATTTTCTAAATTTGGGACTTAAAATGTTACAAATGTAATGCAAGCAATGTCCAGAGAGTGTAACCAAGTTTTAAAATGACGAAATAATGAAGTAATACTATTACAAAATGTGTCGCATTGTGCCGCATAATTTGGCTTTTCTTGCCGCCTAATTTACTCAACTCTGCCGCATAATCTGGCCCTCTCCTGCACATAAGTACAGTGGCCCTACTAATGGTGCACCCTATTCCTACATCGTCTAACCTGGAAAAGTATTATCAGAAACTAAACAATACCTGAAGGATGGTGTCAAATCAGGTGGTGAGGGGGGCAGTTGATTTAGGTCATCTCATTGTTGACTGCACTAGAACGCCTGTAGTTTAGTCAAAACCCGGTTTAATAAACTTGCAACAAATGTATTACTTCAAACAAAAAATGTGTTTGGGCTTGTTTATTTCAGCTAAATGCTGTTACAGGCGTCTAGTTCGCCAGATACGTTGGCTATATGGTATAGCGGCGCGATGTCGCTGGTGTCACGTCTTATTAGCATGCCGTAGAATCCCCCCTCCCTCCTCTGACTCCAGCATTCAGAGGCCTCCTCTCTGCTGCTGCAGTGGGGATGGAGAGATCACGGGTTGGGGGATGTATGCAGAGGGCAATGGGGTTAACACGCGTACCATCCTTGCACGTTTGGCATGGCACCGCGACTGTCCCCGAGGAGGGCAGCCTGCAAGTGTCACCGCTTAATTACAGCGCTGCTGACATCTCAATAGAGGATGTAATGTCAGCTCCACTCCAGCCCAGCTCTTCCCTCCGCTGTCTTTTACTCTGGATAAATGCAATTAGACGATGAGTCGGTGACAGGTTTCATTTGCTTCCCTCACGCAAGCTTAGAAATCCAATTTTCAGCTCAAAATTATTTGTAAAACGGCGCCTCTCGAATGTCAAATTTCGCAACGATGAAAAGCTACTTGAGTGCAACTGATGACATCATAGTTTGAAATTCGGTGGACCCGTGGAGTCATCGGTGTGCGACAAAAGGTTCTGGAATAATATCTCGGTGGCACCAGGTTACCGTTATTGCCAAAAAAGACATGGAAGATGGACTTGCACACTGCAATCCGAGCTCCTAATAAAGACGGCCTACTAGCAACAATAACGCTGTACGGTGCTCTTGCGTAGTGCCCACAGGTGCAGGGATTGGTCCAATCACATGGCTGATGGCTGTGGCCTGTGGTGAGTGTAACACGTGGTTTCTGCTGCTATGGTGAGCTGCTCAACACCGAACAGTGCTGAGGTGGTTTCATAACACCAGTCTTCAGAGCTGCATTCTTTCTTAAGTCCTCACCTGCACAGAGCAGACATAGGACATAGTTCGGGTGGACACAAGCACGCGTCCTCGCCTGCAGGAGGGTAATACATTGATTAAAGGATTCAACCACTTCTACCCTCCATTTCAACATGCCGTATTGTATGGAGCGATGAACACTCCAACTACTGCCTATTCAAAGGCACTATGTGGAACGCGGGGGATGAGCCTTGACGTCATCTTACAACAATCCCTCCTTCGCAAACCAAAAATGTGACTCACGTCTAACAAGGATTATGAGTTGAAGGCTTTCCTGTCTAGAGTGCCTTGTGACACCAGTTATTGGCAAAATGTGTTGTTCAGAAAGATGGCCGAAATGTATCTATTCTGAGCCCATAGCTGTTTCTAAGATCTCTGTGGAGCTTACTGGTCTGTCCAACTGTGAGATAGAAGCAGAAGGGCAATGTGATTAGGAGTGCGTTATGCAAAGCCCCTAAAGAAAATGAATAAGAACCTCATGCATGACACGTCATGGGGGAGACTGGAATGTCAACTATAGGCTATTGAAGGAAAGCAAATGGCTTGAGAGAGACCGTCGGTCCAACCTTCACTTAATCTCAGGTAAAACATGGACTACGGAAACCAGCCATCAAGCCACTGCCTGTTCAGAGGTAGCATGTGACTTAAGAGAGACTGGCATTCCATCTTTTTCAAGGAAGGGAAGATAAACACTCAAGCCTTCACACATGGTGTGAAGAAGAACGGCACAAAAATAATGACCTATTCAAAGATAGTTCATAATCTGGGACAGCAAACCATAAAATAGTCAATGGCTTTAAGGTGCCACCATTTAAATCAACATCCAGTCAAGAGAACCATGGGTGTTCAAGGTAACAAGTAGAAAAAACATTCCCTCTTCAAGAAAAATGTTGTGTTGGGGGAAACAACCCCTCAAACCATTGCCTATCCAGAGTTACAAATTAGCTTGAGTGGGACAAACAAATACACCATTGCATATTAAATGATTAACATGGCTTGGGTGAGATGAGTGGTCCTTGGAAGACTGCATACTGCTTCGAAAGGAAGCAGACTATTGGATTGGTACACTGTGGGAACTTCTCAGATTGCAAGGCCAGACAGAGGTTACTGGGCCAGGTTTGTGTTATTCGGAGCTTTTACCGCTGGAGTCCTGGGTTGGACCCTTCCTGTCGGGCCCATAATAGAGCACCAAGTACCCCCCTCCCCCACCCCCCCTTTTATCACTTGACCCTCAGGAAAATGAAGTTCAGCCGTTCAAGATTTACACAGGGAGGTGGTAAGAAACTCATATCGCATACAAGTTAATAACGGATATGTCCAGTCAGTGATTAGTCCCTGGAAAAGAGTGGGTATTTTATCAAAATTACTCCCAACATAATATTGTACATAATTTGTCCAGAAAGAGGGAACTCACACAAATGCAACAAAATGCTCTAATCACCCCGCTGTGATTATAGCAGGATGTAATGGCAGATAGTCACTCCTGTGAGAAACCCTCTTTAAAAATTATTTTAAAAAAAGGTTTCATGTGCCACTTCCCAAATTAATCCCTGGCTCCCCTTGTACAGAGATTTAGGGAATCTCAGAGGGTGACCAGCTAGGTCTGGGGACCACAATCACTGCCATCCATTGCTGGCAATATAGGCTTTTCTCTGGCCTCCTAGGCTTCCCTTGCTGCACCCAGTACCTTAGGTAGTCAGTTAGCTCATTGTGCAGGCAGTGCATGTGGTGTTTGAGTGTTGTAACTTGTCTTTGCTGGCCACAGGGTTTGCACCACCCAACCACCAGAGTGCAGCAAGTAAGAACCTCGCCTGTATTCTAACAACTGGTGTGCAGATGCTGGTTACGGCACCAGCTGATATCTTCAGGTGAGCGGAGGCACGTCCAGCGCCAGTTACAGATGTGACGATGGGGTTGCGGTGCTTGCATTTAAGTTAATCTTGTGAATTACGATTCTTTCTCTGTCGCAAACACAAAACTCACCACCCAAACAGCTAGCTGTTGACTACTTTGAGCTGAATGTTGGTTCCTCTATTGATGTGGCTCTCCTCATCAGCACACCTCAGCTTCTACAAAGTCCCTCTTTTTCTGAGGAAGGACTGTCCTTAAGTCCCTCTTCAGCAGTGGGTCAGCTCTCAAAGCAGAGTCCAGGCAGCTCCTCCTGCCAGCCATGGCCGGACTGGGAACCGAAACCGGCCCTGGCAAACAGCTCGGCCACCCCCTGGGGGGGATGCTAGTTGGAAGCACCAGTCCTCACCGCTGCAGCTTTTGATACAGGGGGCCGATATTGCAGCAATGCTGCAAAACTGGCCCCTAGTAACAAAAACGGTCCCCCAGGGGTCCAAAACCGACCCCCACCCTGGCGGCCCACCAGAGAACCGCCCAGTGCCCGCTACGGCCAGTCCGGCCCTGCTGCCTGCCCCACTTAAGTAAGCTGCAGTGAGTATATCTTCCAAAGAACACAGGTAACTCCCTAGCTTCAAAGGGGCCCACTGTTTCCTCACCTTGACACTGCTTAGCCTGACTCACTACAAATGTTCCCTAAAATGTCCTTGGGAGTCCTGCAATTCACATCGGATGTTCATACACTCCCTCCAACCCTCCATAGGTGCCAGTTGAATGTAGCAAGTTCAAAATTGATATCCATGTAGCTGTGACCAAACGTGCCCTACATGATGCATATAGCCATCCTCTGCACATGCTAAATAATACACACATGTAACATTCATTTCTCAGATGGATGGGCAAAGGAATCTGTTTCAAGGGACTGGCCGACCACTTATAAAAAGTGGGAGAGGCCAGTAGACCTTTCTCCCCCACATGGACAGGTAAAAAGGCCGGCTTCACTCTTATGAATGGTCTCGCTGTCACACTGTTCGTCCACAGCTTATAGCAGTCACGCTTTGAAAAGAGGGCACATGTGGTGTGCTCCTCTAGACCAAAATCCACGTGCTGGGTCTCAGTCAATGTCACAAAAGTACCTCTGTCACACACACATAATCGTCTGAGCAGAGACAGGGGTCAAAAGCTGCAGCTTGCTATGGTGAATTGAGGCAGTGGTAGATGCTCCTGAGAGCCAGCGGGGTAACTTTTCTGGTCCACCAGGTAATGGCAGAAAATAATGGTGCCATCCAAAAGAAAAAAAACTGCTTAAGGAGTCAGAAGTTACTTAAGAAACAAGAAATGACACAGCATTCATTTTTGCTGAGTATCACTTTTGTTGTTATGCTTTGCAAACTTATTACTATTTTTCCTTTACATGTGTATTACGGTTCTTTTACACAACATGTCAACAAGATGATCATACAGCTGCATGCAGCAGCAATGAATTCCAACAACAAAGAAACAAACACAATAATAAAGCGCGGAGCAAACACAGGAAGTCTCTATGACAGAGAAAAGGAAGGCACCTGACAGTGCTCCATATTCCTTTGGAACAGATGAAAATCCTGAGCAACTGCAGAACAGAGCAAGCATTAGTTCTCCAAGTGTACAAGTAATGTGCCCAAAAGTAATAGCTCGAGGTCCAAAATAAAATGGCACAAGGAAGAACAAAAGGACCAGGTGCTTTTGTTTTTCTTAGTATAGGCAGTCAGCTTAACGTTACTACATATTACAACTGGATAGCCTTGAAGTTAAGCAAACCATGTGCTAAATAAATGTGTAAAAATGTGGTCTCATTTACTGTTTGCAAAATATTGTTACATATTCTGTAAATTAGGACGTAAGTGACGGCGAGGCAATGTCTGAAAAAATGATCGATGTATATGAATGTATCTGACTCAGTGCTTAATTTGTGCCAGTGATTGCAAGTGGTGGGCACTCGTTTTCTGGGATCGGAAATTATATTTTATCATCAGATTTTGGCCCAGCGTAATAGAGAAAAAAGGCAGAAAATGGGTAAAGTTAAAATGATAGGAAAGGATGACAAAGGATGAAATCGGGGCTGAGAAGAACCTGCCAAAGTGAGGTAAACAGTCAGGGAGAGATAGAGATAAGGAGGAATCAAGACTAGGTAGCCTTGGTATTCGGCAGCACAAGCCAGGGAGGGGCTTGTAATTAAAAAAACGTTGGGTTCCTGCACTTTTTTTAAATGATGTACTGGCTTGACATTGCGCACTCTGGGTGTTCTTATTCCAACTAAGTACAGTCCTTCTTCTATGTCTGTAATGATTTGCTCTCCTTCAGTGGCGTAGCTGTCAATAGTGCAACAGGTGCCGTACCTAGCACCAGGGCCCAGAGGCAGAAGGGGCCCAGTGAACCCAAATTAATTCTGTATTTTACTACCGAATCAATGGTCGTGGGGGCCTATCTCCCTTGCTTGCACAAGGGCCCATCATCACACCCTTGATACGCAACGGCTCCCCTTGCCTAACTCGTAAGAGCCTCCAGGTGTTTTCACAGCTCTGCGGTGGATACAGGGTTTCAGGGTCAGTCACACTGCGAACAAACGTGTCTGGCAAACCCATAATATGGGAATCTAACACTGCGCGAGTAGGGAGCAAAGCCTTCTACAGCCAACAAACATAACGGACAGCAAAGTGCAGGCACCTGCGCCTCTCCGGGGAAGGCGCGCGACAAAGCTGGCGAGCCTCGCGCTATAGCCGCGCGCACAGGGACCCGAGAGGGAACTGCCTGGTTGGAAAAGGCCTTTATCCCCCCCAAGTCTCGCTGGGCATGAGCAACACATGCCCCGGAGACGAGCAGGCAAAACTGGACGTGAATCTGGCTGCACCTGTCTGTTTTTGAGATCATGTTCTTGCTCGTGAGCCGTGTATTGTTATTAGCAGCTTACTTAAAAAGGCAGTCGAGTTACACAGGGGGCTGCTTATTAATTGTTGTTTTCATGTCATCAGCTTGGTGAGCACTTGATGATTTAATCAGCTAAATTCGCAGTCAAGGGACGAGACAGAGGGAGGGGGAGACAATTAAAAGAAATGTAGGTGCGCAGCTGTTTGGAGGCTAAACAGTGGAATTATCTGCCATTGCCTCGGCTTGTCACGCGCATCTCCAGAAGGTAACCAGTTCCGAAGGCTGGAGAGACACCTCGGCGAGAAACCGCGGGGCTTCTGAGATCAGCTAATATTGTATCATGTTCCTCGATGACTGCTGCGGCGCTTCTTTTTAAAGAAATCAGCTGTGAAAAGATGATAGCGAGCAATGTGTTTGTTTATCAGCAACTGCCCTCTGGAGGGCCAAGGCATGGAGGTCGAGATGGGTCACCTGTCTCTCCTGCACAACCTCTCGTGCCTTAGGCTGTCTACAAGGGCGATGGTCTCGGGCAACTCTTTGGTGGAAGCTGGCACCTTCGGTTAAAAAACTAGAGGCCGACTACTCAGTCTACGCAGACTGTACGACCTCCCTCTATCTTGTAAGTAAGAAGTCCTTATGCTCCCTTGTGGCCAATACTAGTGCCCAACAGATAAAGCATGTGGTCTTGTCATGCAGTGGATATCGACCAATGTTTATCAGGATGAAGTACAAACCAACCTGCCCGCAGCTGTGGTAATGCAGTGTCTATCGGTTCTGGGACTGCGGCATGGTAACAGAGGTCATGCAGTTCTTGGCTCAGGGTTTCAAACCCCGCATCCCCTGCATATCACATATTCCTTTCACACTCTGGCTACCTGCAAGAGTCCACACTGGATATGTACCTGATACTCCAAGATTGGCTGAGTTACAGAACCCAGTACCTGCAGTGCTGTACAGTGATCAGCATCATACTCCTACTGCAGAAATAAAAAAAAGTCTTCAATTATCTCCAATGCATTACTCTATATATCATCCTATACCTCTGTCAATATATCCTCGACCTCCTCTCTGACTCATCCCAAACTTCATTGTACTACTATGATCTCCCTAATAAGCATTTCTAGACTCTTCCCTCCTCTATCCCTTCTTTGACTCATCTCATACCTGCTTTTACTACTATGATCTCCTGAATAACACTTTATAGGCTCTTCCCTCCTCTACTCCTCCTCTGACTCATCCCAAACCTCATTTTACTCTCATCTCCCTAATAACCCTTTTTAGACTCTTCCCTCCTCTTTCTCCTTTGACTCATCCAAAACCTCATTTTACTATTATGAACTCGCAAATAACATGTTCTAGACCATGGGTACTCATAAACATTTGCCATGGGGCCACAAAGTACGGTCTGTGGAGTGACCGAGGGCCGCACTGATGCCAGCGGGGTGGCGGTAGGGGGTCAGGGTGGGGCAGGGATTGTGTAAGGGGGTAGAAAAACATTAAATAAACAGAGAAGCATTTATTTGCAGTTTAATAAATGCTTCTCCGTTTATTTAACATTTTTTTCTGAATATTAGTGCTCAGCAGCTAGTGCTGCTGTTCACCAGGGGGCCGCATGTAAAGGTCAAGAGGGCCGCAAGTGGCCCCCGGGCCGTACTTTGAGTATCACTGTTCTAGACTCTTCCCTCCACCATCCACCCTTTGTCTTCTTAAATCCAACTAACAGACTCGCATGTCCACCGCTTGAATTAACAACTTATATCTCCCTATACTAATGCACCACTAACCCTCTTTTTGGGTTCCAGAGTAGCGTGCTACTTGCCGAAAAGTGCTTCAACACCTAGTCAGGAGTAGTAAGCGCTATATAAATGCAATTAAAATTACAATTACTCTTCATGACCAATTTATGCTGTTGTGAACTACATCAGTCTTGAATGATGGCTTGTCTATTCAGCATCACTGCTTATCCTACCGGGTGGAGGGTGGACAACTTTTAAAGACAACGGGCATTTAAATGACCTCAGTGCTAAACTTTAAAAAATACTGTCAAGTAAAGAGACATGCATGAGAGCTCCTTATGGCTATGATCTATGTTACCTGTAGAATAACACTCACATATATGGCCTAGCATATTATCTGTTTACACCTTGATGAAAGACTATGCTCTCTGACGTCTGCTTCTGTAATTCTCTTTGTAATCAGAAGGATACTTTGCTTTGATGGTTGGACTCCAACCTTAAGAATTGCTCTATCAAGATCTGTGTATCCCAGCACTAGAATTATGCTTGCCAGTGGCTGCAGGTGGTGAGCAGCACCCGCACTATTTATTGTGACCAGGACTGTTTTTCCACATCAACAAATGTATCATACTTTGACCCACAACAAAAGAGAAAAGACAACAGAAAAAGAGAGAAGCAGGGCGAATAGGAAATAAATAACAGAGACTCTTGCCTAGCCGGTGTGCTATGAGACGCTAGTGCAAGCAGGGAATTTGCCACCTTGACCACTGTTTGAATTGTGAAATATAGCAATAATGGGTAACACTGACGTTCGAAAGCGCTGGTGGCGAAATGTAGGGCCCCTGTACTTATTTTTTTTAACACATTAAGCATTGAGTGATAGCTCTGTTGTCGGAGGCCTGAAACTGTAAAATATGCGTCTTTCAGAGGAAAGATGTGTTGTCCCTCATTTGAGTCGGTAAAATGGCGAGCCACTCAGGCTGCGTCGGCGCGCGGCTACGTCGCCCTGATTGTCCCTGCACGTTAATAAACATCGCAGACCCGCCCGGGCGCCGGCTACTGTCCTTACTTTAATGACATCTCACCCACAGGTCCCATCTCAGTTACCTCCGTGGTGGGCTGGCTCCGCCTCCCCTCCCCCTGAGCCCGAGCGCTGCCCGGGAGACTTTCCATCGCACTTCCCAAAGTCATATCAAAATGACAAAACATCACAACCAATTCCACTCGGCCTGAGCCGAGGAGAAGGAAGTCTAAGTTTCCACTGTAATTAACCCTATCCTCGTTAAGATAATTATGATCAAGCTCCCTGTCACAGCTAATTTCGTGGCCTCGTTGCCTATGGCTCACGCTTCACCCTCATTAGCTTACAGAAGATGGAAAAAAATGAAGCTGGCAACTCTCCCCCTCCCTCCCCCCGCCCTTTCAAAACGATTTAGGGCCGTCTCTAGCCAGTCCCTCAAAATCTCTGGTGAATGGTGCGACTCAGAGCTTTGTCGTCAACACTTAACGCCCTTTCACGCACCCCTTGGTGCCAGGCGGCTCCATGTTTTGTTTTTAGGGCGTCTCTCCCTCAGAGATGTGCACCACAAGTGAGGGTTATTAACTGCAGGCAGAAGTCTGAAAGCAACCTTGACATTAAGCGCCTGTTCACCTTGTTTACTTGTGTTCTTTTCCATCTAAGATTTATATGCTAAGAGGTACAGACTTCAGTCGCTGTCACGTCCATATGGGAGTGGGTTCTCATGGCAGGGCTGTCTGTGCTTGACTGCGTCAGAGGGGGCCGGTGTGGCCTGGAGTCTTCTGCCCTCCCCCGTAGGGGTACCCTACCATCTAGATTCAGGGAGTAGGTAGCCTCAGCCAATCAGCAGCGAGACATAATGACGAAGCACAACGGTGACCTACTGGATAGAGGTGGGAAAGCGACTCCTGGCCTGCATTTTTTCTTTTTTGGATGTGTCAAGTTTCAGGAATGATCTATTTTGCCCCAAAACGCTGTGCATGCCCTTGCTTTAGAGGAGGTAATCTTTGTTTCAGGTGGATATTTCCCATCATAGACGCTTCACAGTCCACGCTTTTCTTTGAGCTTTGCTACAAACGTGCTGGGGAGTTTGCTCACCCGCACTGGCTCGCATAGCCTGAAATCACTTTTCTAACGTTTATGTAAAGTCGACTCATTAATACAGAATTCTGCAAACCGTGGTAATTCTTGTTGCACAAAAATACTTCACAGGCAGAAAGATGTATTTCAGTGTCAATTAATGGCCTGTGAAGTTGTACAAAGGCCTTCTCTTTTCTGACCACTTGGTTGGTGACGGCAAAGAATGCAAATAAGAGACGTAATTTGCGGTGTTCTAATTTCATGGGCAATTTTGAGGTAAATTAATTGCAACAGAACAGACATATAGCTTATGAAGTGTGTCCCTCAAACTCTGTGAGGAGTCATTTGTCAGCTGAAGAGTTTAACAGGAATTATGAATTTGGGATCCACTGTGCATATTGTTTGCACGTTTAGGAAGGGGCATCTAGTTTGCTCACATCGTCTGGAAAATGTGCATATTGCCGCATATGTTAAAACATATACATCCCTAACTCCATGTGGCTGATCATGGGCAACAGAATTACTCTTTCAAGCTTTTTAACATGTCCTTTGCTAGACTGCGCCATTAGAGCCCGGACCCCCCAGCATGTCCCCCCGCCCCCACCTCATGCAACCCACAATCAACTAGCCAGTCTAAGAGTGTGGGTTAAACGGCCATGTTTAATACCATCAAAACATTCATAAACATGACAAAACATTTTTAAAATTCACATTTAAATCAAACTTCACATTTTTAATATTTACACGTATTATAACTGATCATAACCACCGGTTATGCATTAGCTACTTCCTCCAGCACTAAGGGGCCCTCTGGCTCGCATCCCCTATCTGAGAACCACGCAAGGCGCAACCCACCTGCGTCCTTGAGCGGTGAGCCCCCAGCCCTCGGTCCTTGTCCGCCATTTTCGGGGCCCACCCTCTACCACCAGGCTGCCAAGGAGGCTCGTGTGACCTGGCGCCCTTGCCTCCCCAGCCGGTGTCCCCATTCTCCCTGCGGAGAGCTTACCGTCTCTCCCTCAGTGCTGGCCTCGGGAGTATGTAAGCAGGCCTCCCGTTAACCCTGAAATTCAAAGTTCTGTGGCCTCTTTTCCGCCAAACCCCCTCTTAGCCTACCCTCAAACTACTAGTCTCAGGGACGGGTGGGTGGGAGATCGCTTCAGCTACACTGGTCCGGGGGTCCACAAGCGGGAAAAGAGGAAGTGCAGCGGTGCACCTCAGGGCTAAATAGCCCCCCTTGGCTCCGCCCCTAACCCATTCCGCTCCGCCGGATGCGCGTCACAAAGTGACCCGGAAGCACTTCTACCGGCCAGTAGCCAATCGGGCTACTGGACCGGACTCTGGGGGTGTGGCGTGGGACCGGGGGCCGTGCCCTAAGGGCGCGCTCGCCGAGATCTCGCGCTCTTCATAGAGCCCGGACCCCCAGCATGTCCCCCCGCCCCCACCTCATGCAACCCACAATCAACTAGCCAGTCTAAGAGTGTGGGTTAAACGGCCATGTTTAATACTATCAAAACATTCATAAACATGACAAAACATTTTTAAAATTCACATTTAAATCAAACTTCACATTTTTAATATTTACACGTATTATAACTGATCATAACCACCGGTTATGCATTAGCTACTTCCTCCAGCACTAAGGGGCCCTCTGGCTCGCATCCCCTATCTGAGAACCACGCAAGGCGCAACCCACCTGCGTCCTTGAGCGGTGAGCCCCCAGCCCTCGGTCCTTGTCCGCCATTTTCGGGGCCCACCCCTCTACCACCAGGCTGCCAAGGAGGCTCGTGTGACCTGGCGCCCTTGCCTCCCCAGCCGGTGTCCCCATTCTCCCTGCGGAGAGCTTACCGTCTCTCCCCTCAGTGCTGGCCTCGGGAGTATGTAAGCAGGCCTCCCGTTAACCCTGAAATTCAAAGTTCTGTGGCCTCTTTTCCGCCACTAGGGTGACCAGGGCCCACAGGTCCTTCACCCTCCCCAACCGCAAACAAGTTCTGGACAAACGACCAAATCCCTTTGATCCACACATCTGTGCCAATGTCCGACAGATGCACGCCGTCCTGGTGAAACATTAGGGCCCCTGTGATTAGTCTATGTGGGATATGACACAAGCGGCCCGGCCCTGAGCACAACTTGGCCAATTCCCTGTTGAGGCGCCTCACCGATACGTTTAAAGCTCGCGATCTCACACCAGCGGCCCATGTCCGGCGAGGTATCATACACGACCATGCGATCTGAGCATTAGGAAAGGCTCTCCCTATCCAGGCAAATTCAGTCAATAAGGCTTCCCTGACTGCCATGCGTCCCAACTCCACCATGTCGTTTCCGCCCACATGGAGGATCACCAAATCCGGGGACTGATGTCCCTCGTGTTTCGCGTCTCCTCGATCAGCTGTCGCACCTGCCGAGCTCGCAGGCCGCCCACGCCTCGCCATAGGAACGTCGTCCTCTTTAAACCCGGCGGTTTCGCCACTTGCTTCTGACGTAGCCGAACTGTGGCCCGCCGCACGAATGAGTGCCCCAACACCCATATCACCTTTGAGGACATACTAGTAGTAGGAAGAGAAATGGAAACGTCAGCATGGTCACACCAATAAATCGATCCGTTGTCTTAAAGTAATTCGGGCCACACATAGCGCTTAAAACAGGTCGAAGACCAGCGCCCCACCTTCTTGACTGCCTCAGTTGGTAAGCCAGCGCCCGCTGCCAGCGTCGCTGCCCCAATTCTGAATGAGTGTGATGAATACCCGCTAGCATCCAGCCCCAGACACACCAGCGCCCGCTTAAAGACTGCCCTGAATTGATACTGGGACAAGCATTCGCCCTGTTCATGTATGAACAGTGCCTGTCCACCCCTGGTGTACGAATCGTCAAGTATGCTCCCATCGTTGCTACCGGGCAAATCCCTTCCCCGGTGCGGGGGACAAGCGGATCGTGGCCCCCTTTCCCAACGGGTCTGTCTTTGATTTCCTCAAAACCACCACCAGGCCCCCTTGGACTAAGTTTACATCCTGCCACTGGAGCCCCCTGCGTGATCCGATTTGGAGGTCCCTACCAACTCCCCTAGTCGAAACGCACCATAGAAGGCTAAGGTAAACGCTGCCCCAACTAGGATGCTCTCATAATAAGAGAAGCATACCGCCTGTAGTACCCCCAGAATGTCGCCCAGGGTTTTAACATCCAAAGGCCTTCTACTGTCTTTTTGCCCCCTTCTAGCCTAGCCCATCCTGACAGTGCTTTCCTCACTACAAAGACTGCGCCGGGGTCGCGCTGTCCCGCTAATTTCGCAAAGAAGCCTATGGCCGTCACATGCGCCCTAGCGTACGAGGCCGGCCTTCCCTGATCTTTTAAAGCCAGCAAAAATTCGCAGAGCGCCCTGTGGAGAAAATAGCCCCCGGCCTGCGCGCTGCGCAAATGTCCTGTATGCTTTGAACTGTTGTTGATAAGTTCTTCTCGTGCGTTCGCTCAATGAAGCTCCCACCAGCCCTGCTAGGCCGGGCTCCAATCCTCCACAGAGATGTCGGGAACCCAGTCATCTGTTCCTCCGCCTGAGGGTGATACCTTCGGAAATCCTGCAACTTGGAGCGAGACAAAGCATCAGCAGCCTGATTCTTCACACCTGGAATATGCGCCGCTTTGAAAAGCAGATTGAGCTTTAAGCAAGCCAAAACTAAATGTTTTAACAGCTTCAAAACATGTTTACAAGTAGCTCCTTGCCTATTGATAGCTTCCACCACCGCCATGTTGTCTGACCAAAAATTACTGATTTGTTCTTAAAGAGTCCAGCCCAAATCTCAACTGCCACTATAATTGGGAACAATTCCAAAAAGGCTATGTTCCTGGTCAAGCCGCTCTCATGCCAGGATGCCGGCCAATCGCCCCTGCACCAGTGGGACCCCAACACTGCCCCAAACCCAATGCTACCTGCTGAGTCAGTGAGCAAGCCCAAGTCAGTGCTGGATATTGCAGGCTCTGGCCAGATTACCTTACCATTGAAGTCCCTCAGGAAACTACGCCACACCCTTAAGTCCTCCCTCACATCAGCCTGCAATCGCACGTGATGATGCTTATGAGTCAACCCCACCATTGCCCGTGCAATTGACCTTGAGAAGGGGCGCCCCATCGGGATGATCCTTAAGGCAAAATTCAACTGGCCCACCAAAACCTGAAGCTGATGCAGTGTGACTTTGGGACCCGCCAGGGCTGAATCTATTGCTTGCGAGAAAGCCTGTACCTTATCCAATGGCAATCTGCATTCCCCCACTACTGTGTCTATCTCAATGCCCAAGAAGGACATACTAGTAGCAGGACCCACCGTCTTACCAGGGGCCAATGGCACCCCCAGCTCTTCAAACATAGCTACCAGCTTGCTCAAGACCTGGCCACACTTCCCTGATGCAGGGGGCCCATGATCATAAAGTCATCTAAGTAGTGTACTATGTCCCTGTGCCCTGTTCTGAGGATGAACACCCACTGCAGCATAGAGCTGAACATCTCAAAGTATTTGCATGACACCGCACAACCCATTGGCATACACCTGTCGTAATAAAATTGGGAATTCAACTGGAAACCCAGCAAATGATAATCATCAAGGTGCACTGGCAAGAGCCGGAAAGCCGACTCAATGTCAGTCTTTGCCATGAAGGCGTTGGGCCCTAAGTCGCGCAGCCTCTGAAGTGCTGCATCAAAGGACGAATATGTCACCGAGCACAGGGACGGATCTATGGCATCGTTCACCGATGCCCCCTTTGGCGCTGACAAGTTATGAATCATCCGGAACTGGCCCGGCTCCTTTTAGGAACCACGCCCAGAGGTGAACATACAAATCCTGGCAAAGGAGGAGCTGGGAACGGGCCAGCCACCCGCCCTAGCACCCTTTCCTTCTCGACCTTCTGTGACACCACCACAGGGTGCCTGCGTGCTGACAATAGGTTATTGCAGTAGTCCAATGGGGGCACCCCTTGCGCTGGAATGCGGAAGCCTATGGAGAACCCTTCATACAATGTCTTGGCTGCCCTTCTGTCAGGGTACTGATTCAGCCAGAAAATCAGCCTCCCTATATCCACTGGCGTGGGTAGCTTACTGTTGAGGAGGTGGCTTAGACTCCCTCCCTTTTTCTTTGGACTTCTTAATACATTTGAACTCGGGATGGGAAGGGAGGCCGCAGTATGCACATGCGTGTTTGAACTTACATGCCCCGGTGGGCCAGGTACACATTTTTCGGTTAAACGCCCAACACGTTCCTTTTTTCTCCCCTGCGCTCCCTTGAGAAGTCCGAAAGGGCTGTTTCATGGGCGCTTTATTATTAACGCTCTCTAACCATACGTTTACCTCTGTTTGGTCCCAGCCCATGTCGGGGTCATCTACCTTGGCCCATCTAAAGTCCCTATCATAGTCCAACCAAGCCCCTCCCCCATACATTGTCTGCGCCTTTAAAATCTTATTTGAATAACATATCAGGGGTATCGCTAATTCCGGCTTTTTTTCCAACATAACTATGGAAAAACGTTGAAACCGAATAACCAGTTAGTGATTGATTCTTCTACCCATGGTTTCCTATCTCTGAAGGAACCTTCCTTCCCGGCCTTCTCCCCAGGCTCCACGTCCCTCCTCTTCGGTCTAATTAAGGAGAATATGTCCACAAAGTCACCCCTCCAAATCTTCTCTCTTGTGTCTAGCGTAACATGCGCTGCCAACTTACCACGCTTGGATAACACTGAATCATGACCACCCATTGCTGCACACCCTTTATCTACTTCCTTGCCTGAGCACTCCACCGCCTTACCTGCAGTGGACCCTGTCGCCACTGGTTGCGCGGGGGCCGCTTGACCCGCCGCCTGGAGGGGCGTGTTCACATCCTTCCCCTGCACTTTGCCCAAGAGGGACACCTGTTTGCTTAATTCGCCGAGCACCCCACCTGCGCCCGTTGGGGGAGCCCATGGCGCTACCGTCGCGTTCCCCACTGTGGGTGCACCCAATTGTGCCAAAAGAGTTGCTACCGTAGCCAATATACTAGCCGTAGCAGCCTGCCCCCCCTCCGCTGCTGCCCCCGGTTGTCCTGGGGCGGTGAGAACTACCCCACTCGGTGCTCCTCCCTGCGGGATTGGTGTTACCACTGGTACAACTTCTGGTATGATGGTGATTGGGGGGTTTGGGGCTGGCGTCAAGGCCTTCAAGACCCCTCTAATCTCGGCCAATATTGTGGCCACCTCATCCCGCCCCCCCCCTGGCAGCTCACTGATCGGCTGCGGGATTACATCGGGAGGCGGCTGCGGGGCCGGGTTGGGCACAGGTATTGAAGGTACCATGGGCACCATAGGCACCGGCTCTGGGGGCCCAGGGGGCAATGTAAGCCCTGGCTCTGGAACATTGGGAATGGGTGCTGAGGGCCCACTAGGCAGCGGAAGTACCGGCTGCAGAGGTGTTCCCGGGGTAGCAGGTGCAGGAGGTCGCTCGCCCGGTTCCTTGCCCCCCGTTTCCCTTTCTTACTCACCCTGGGCTTCTTCACTAGTGGAGGAAAAGCCTCCTTTGGTGGGACTATGGTTCTACGAGGGCGAACCCCAGGTACTGTCTCAGGGACCTCCTCACTGTCTGACACCGGCGCCTCCCCGCCCTGTTCCTCCTCACTATCGTCATCCCTGCCCAATTTTGCTAGCACCAGCTTCAGTAGCTGTGCTATTTCGGACTCGCCTTCTTTTCTCTTCTGGTTGCGTTTAGGAGGCATTCCGCCTTACTAACCAGCTCGCTGCCTCGCCTCTCTACACTGGTGCAGTGCGCGCGTTTCAGTGAGCTATTTCACTTTTTTTTTTTTTTTTTTTTGCGCCAACCCTCCTGCCTCAACTGAGACCCGCACCGTTTGGGGCACCACGTGGAAACCTAGGCCGCGCTGCCGTGCTCCGCCCCCGCAGTACACGCTACCTTGTTGTCCCCCTCCGCAGAGGTGTCTCTGACTAAACCCCGTGCGGCATGCAGGCACTACAGTCTGAGCCTCCTGCTAGAACTCACACCCTCGGCTTGGCTCCGTGCACGTATTACTGCCAATGTACTGCTCACAAATTCCCCTTCGCTGGACACGCTGTTCTCCTGCCACCTGCAATGCCAGACGACTCTCTGACTATAATCCCCGCCGTCGCGTGACAAGCCCCGCAATACCGCACGCTAGCACCCCCTCACCCCGGTACACAGTCTCAAATATCGTCCTCACTTCTCGCGTCCGAGTTAACGCACCGCACGGGCCCCGGGGCCTGGCTGGGGGAACTAATGGCACGCTTACCACCCACGCCCGCTACAAACAACGGGGAGACACCGCGCCGCCACCGGAGACCAACGGGGGCCCAGGACCCTTTGCACACTCCCAATGGCCGCCCACCGTGCCCCAACAGCCGCTCGGCGCTCCCCCCCAGCCCCCGACACCTCACCTCCGGCCTCCGCGATCCCGAGACGCTCCAGGAAAGCCCGCTCTCCCACCGCTACCACGCCGACACGATCCCGAGACGCCCGAGGATCAGCTCGCCCCGCCAACGCCAGACACTGCCGCCGAACTGCGATTCCAAGAGATGAGATAAGATCGCTTCTGCTACACTGGTCCGGGGGTCCACAAGCGGGAAAAGAGGAAGTGCAGCGGTGCACCTCAGGGCTAAATAGCCCCCCCTTGGCTCCGCCCCCTAACCCATTCCGCTCCGCCGGATGCGCGTCACAAAGTGACCCGGAAGCACTTCTACCGGCCAGTAGCCAATCGGGCTACTGGACCGGACTCTGGGGTGTGGCGTGGGACCGGGGGCCGTGCCCTAAGGGCGCGCTCGCCGAGATCTCGCGCTCTTCATACTATGATCAGTTTTGCAAAAGGGCGGAATAATTGTCTGTTGCCTTATGCTACTTATCCTCTTGAGTGCGAGAATGGCAGCTAGTCTTTCAGTATGCAGTTCCTTGGGGGAGGGAGGAAAAAAAGGGGGGGGGGACGGGGGAGGGTGAGTTCTGGGGTACCAGGTGTAGACAGGGGAAAGAGAAGGTGTAGGTGGGGTAGCTCCAATTAGGAGCAAAGGCCCTCACAAACCCCGTGGTTTGTCATGCTTCATCATAGGGCAGCTCCTCGTTGGGTTGGCGCTGCAAGGCTCAACGTGCCCTGCGAGGGGGCTCTTTGCCAGAGATCTTCTCTTGTGGCCGTAGTGAAGCTGAAAAGTGGTAGCGGGGATATGTGTAGTGAGTAGAGATGGGGAATAGTGTGTGTGAATTAAAAACAGCTATCAGAATCCCACAGAGTATTTTATTGGTTGGGTTCCAATGCTATGAGTTAAAAACAAACGAATAAAGGGTCGTAGCTGAAGGGGGAAAATTATACCCACTTGAGCTTAAGGCAGTGTGTTTGGTGTGGAAGTGGTCAACATGCTTCATGCCATATATAGTCCAAAGGATCTTTGGCAATTCATCAGGACCGGGAGATCCTCGTCTACTCTAGTGGGGAAGGTGTGAGAATGTATCATAAAGGTCCCGCCCCTATAATGTGGACTCTTGTGGTAGTCCTGTGAAAAAGTGAAAGAAATAATAAACGAATCAAAAGGAGTGGATGTATACCTTCTGGAAAACACCTAGAAGGGGGGGGGGATATATTGGCCACAGCGGTGACGTCCAACGCTCTCGCAATTTGGCGAGAGATGAACTCAGAGTAGAGTCCTGTTGGGCGCGAAACCTACTGCGTCTGATCATCACCGGGAAGTCTTACACTGCCAGTTTGCTACAGTTTCACACATTTGCCTAGCATTAGACCTGACACTACATCAAGGCCACTGTAGAAAGAGGCCTTACATGACTACCATTAGATACTATAATAGGGTGCCAGACAAATGGACTAAAAATGGCCTTGCTGCTAGGGGAGTCGGAGCACCCAGACAATAAAATGTGATTTTGCCTCTGGGCTCCAAAAATCCTTGCGCTAGAACTGCCTTCTTGTTTTCCTGCCCGATCACAACCACAAAAAGCAATGACAGAGTCAATAGGCCTTGCTTATGACAGCTATTCGCTTTGGCCATGATTTGTAGCTGTGCAGCATTGCTAAAAATAATAGTAATAAAAAAAGTACTATGACGTGGTCAGTGCTAATGGATTTAAAAAATAAAAAAAAAGACTGCAGCATCATAGCACTTTTTAAATTGTTTTTAGTCATGTGCTCCCCTATCTGCTCTTGCCTGTACCCCCTCCCTCCCTCAGTGTTGTCTCGACCTCCCTCTAACCTACTCTCTCTGTTTTACCTCGTCCCCAACCTAGTCCCTCATGGAAGTGGGTTGGAGGACGAGTCAACACAGAGGGGAAAAGAGCGGGACAGAAGGATTTTTGTGTGAGAAAAGGCTACAGGTGGGGGAGAGGACAGGTGACAGGAGATGGAGGAGCACACAGACAATCGAGGATGGGAAAGAAGGACTGGGGCAAGCACACAGGCAATGGAGGGTGGGTGGCAGGGGCTGGGGAAAACACACAGACAATACAGGTGGGCGGGTGGGGAATGGAGGAGGAATACGAAGGGTGGAGTAGTACACAAGTGAGACAGCTGGAACACACACTCTCTCACAGAGTGCTCTTACAAAAAGAAAAAAGTAGAGGCTGAAAAAGCAAGCAGTGTAAGGACACAGTAATGCATCCATACTGCAAGGAAGGGACAAACACAAGAAGAGGAAGGAAAGCATATGGAAGCTGCTGAATAAGAAGCAAGCAAATGAGTGACAATGGAGCCAACCAATGGTCAGCAATGGGTGGACTCTAAGCCCACTGTAAGGTAATAAAAGGTCTGGTAAGAGACAGAGCATGCATTGTCTTATGCAAGACCTAAAAATAGCAAGCTCTGACCCCACTGACAGACTTTAAGGAACAGACTGTACAAGCAGCACCATGCCAGTACAGAGCACAACACAAATAACAATGCTGCTGATGCTTCAACAATATATATTTTTTTTGTCCAATACAACTATACTCATTTTATTGGCCTTAAAAAATGGTGAGTTGACTATGAGAATTGAAACTTGTACCCCTCGGACAGGGACAACTATAGACTACCTGCCAGCAACTGGCGTCCTAGGCGAACCATGCAATCAGGACTCCACCACTTTATTTTACAAAAATAATCCTCAAATTTGATGCCTGTTTAATATGAAGCCTTAGGCTACCATTTAGTTCACCCATACAGATGGGCAACCTCTGCCTGTAAAGCCTCAATGAACCTCAGTAGCAGGCCAAGATCACTGAGGTATGTGAAAAGAAAGGGGAATGTCAATTGAAATGGACACACTCTATGAAGGCTGTAACCACTGCTTCTGCTAAGATTGTTAAAATGACTTGACACTCTCTGCCTGATGTAACCTTTGCTTTGGTTTCCACTTAATGTTTCTCTGATCTTCAGTGTCTGTGCAGTAACCCATCAGTCTTCTTCGTGATCCATAAATTAGACACTGTTATTGATCTTGTTCTCTGTAGAGAATGCCTGAAAACACCTGCCCCATGTCCCATAGTTTTCACAAGGCAGCTTCAGGCCGTTTGCCCAGGAGATGGGGTGTGTAAACCTTTAGCTTTTTCCATCAAGTCAGCCGTTATTGAGCAACTGGCTTGAGCAGTGGAAAGTTGGGCCTTCTGCATGTACAGAACTCTAGACCTGGTTCAGGACAGGCTCAAGTACTTTCTTCTCCAAGAATATACAGGTCCCAATAATAATAAGCTATATCATGGCTGGGGGCTTGAGGTATAAATAGCCTGAGTGTTAGCAAGCTCTGCTGTCTCTTTTTTCATTTCCTTCATTTCTATGCTACCAGAAGGGGGCGTCTGCAGGACTTGTCGTTTTCACTTAGTCCAGTGAATGGTATCAAAACCTGGAGCTCCTGGAAACTTGCACAGGATTTGCAAGATGCTTACCCGGTCTTAGTTTGTATTCCTAGTTAGGCTTCTGGTCCTTCCCAGTGTTGAGCACTTCTTACAGATCCAGCACTCTACTTCTTACTTATGTTCAAACCCTGGTTCTTTCTGTGTGTTAGCTCATTACGGCTCCTTTGGAGGGCACAGGTGCAGTAAATCTCTCCTTTCTCTAATTGCATCTCTCTTCCAAGCTAGTTTTCTTCCCGCCTGAACAATGAACAATAACTTACAGTGGATTTGGTTGACTGTAGATGCCAGCAGGTCTTTTCCCCGTCCTTTGTAATTGGATGGATCGCATGACGGAGAGACAGCTTGTGCTACCTACAGAAGCTTGGGAACTGGAAAAGTTGGGCCTCCAAAGCAGGCTAACTTTCTTGGGTAGCTTGGTGGAGAGGTCTAGGACTGGATCATGGAATGCAGAGTGAAGGTTGAGTGTGACACATTATAAACTACCGTAGTCCAATTACTATAACAATGAACAACAAGTCAGGGTTTCGTTAAGAAATAAATCTTTAATAAAATGCAAAATTTGCAGAATAGGGAAAATTAGTAAATAATTTTGGTATCCTGACATTCCTAGATCTAACAATTGAAAAGATATAGTCGTTACAAGATTTTTTTGGTAGACCTCAGGGTATATAGTTCTTGGACCAGTTTGGGTTCTGTACTTTGGTTTGGTGGAACACCTTTCACAGGTAACAATGAGCTAATGTTAACCACAAATCGCTCTCTCCAAAGCTCTGAAATATTGTAACGTTGATGTCTGCAGTATCTTTGAGCAAATATTCAAAACTGGTGCTGGAAGTCTTAACTCCTTTTGGGATTATTTTGTGAGATAATCACACACCTAACATCAAGGTTAATCATAAGTACATGAACAAGTATAAAAAGGAATTTTGATTTGTACCAGTCACAAATGAATTTATGTGAGATCCCCGGTTCACCTGGACTACTTGGAACATTTTCTTGAACTCTCACAGTCAATAAACTGAAGCGCCATTAGCCTACAATCCTGGGAAAGTCAGACGAGGAGATTTAGAAATTCACAGAATTTGAAAGTTTCTATCTCATCAACCACTTGGCATGGTTGAAAAATTCTAAGGCTGGCTGGAGTAGGGTGGCTTCGACTGTCTTTCTGTTAGGATAAGGTACTGCATGGGACTTTTCAAAGCAGTAACCCAGGCCCCTATTGTGGTAGTGAAACAGGGCCAATATTTCTGTGCACCAGGGGACTCACTGTAGTACACGAAGGTGGTTAGAGAAGGCTCCCACTCCAAGGTCAAGATGTTGATTTGACCCGATGGTTGGACAGCACACAAAAGAGCTCATGGGCCACACATGAGCGCAGCATTCAGAAGACACAAAGTGTCAGCCGAGGTCTAGACCACTTACTCTGGTATGCAGGCCACTGGCTGTTGACTGCCCCATACATATGCCAAGCCAGGCCGCCCTGGATAAATATTAGGAGATACCAGGGATGCAGCAGAGGCCTGAGGGGTGGGGTCACAGATACAAAGGAGCAAACATGGGTGTCCGGGAGATATCACTCCTGACGGCAGCTCATCTACAATTGTAGGTATGTCACTTTTGCTTTCTGAAGACCACGAAAAGGGCCCAGAAGGGCTTCCTATTTTTTGCTCCTCATTTCTCTAGGGGCAGCTGGTGAGGCGCTCCCTGAATTTTCCATTTTCAGCAGGCGGGGCAGGACAGCAGGATTTTGAGCAGACTTTCAGACATTGTCCTCACCTTAGAGAACCTTAGAGAAACGGGGAACACACAGCTCCACACATCAAGGAAGGCACCAGGCAGATACATGTAGGTCTTGTCGAGGTGAGGTGAGGTTCCCGAGTTTGCTGCAGTGTCGCTCCAGCTTTTATGCTCCATCCTTGGCAGTTGACCAGCAGACCACTGCCCATCGAATTTAAATCAATTTTCACAGTTTCATTGCCAGCAAATTAGGCTGTGGCTGCACTACTACTTCTGCACCTGCCACACTGCCTGAAGGGGAGAGGTGTAGTTTATGGACCGAGGATATTTGTCAAACTCTGAGCATCCTTTGGTAGCTGTGGTTACTGCCAGATAACCTTATAGATAAGTTGTTCTGTTGGGAAACTTTTTATACCCAAGCCAATTAGCCTCTTTGGGGAAGACAAAGAAATGGGAAATGGGCAGATAATGTAATTCATGTGACAGGTAGAAAACCTTCAGTATTTAGACACGCACAGATATCATGGGTGGCCTCAAACAATTTTTGATTGAAGGAAAAGGGTCCCCAACTACTTGGGGGAACATTAAATCTCTCCCCTTTGGTGCTGTCCTCAGAAACTCCTAGAACTAGCAATGCTGCCAACAGCCAGAGATTAACAGTAAAGAGGTCGCAGGATTACTCCTTTGTGAGCAAATGACTGCAGACGCATTCTGGGGACCTCACTGTTGTAGAAGACAGCAACAGGAGAAGTGGAGTTTGTGTTGTTGATTCCTGGGCATAGGGGATCACAAGCGCAGGAAAATACAGCAAACCCTGGTTATCTAAAATGTGGTGGAACTACCAGAGAAAGTGAAACATTGTGGAATGGGACAGTTTGAACACACAGACACAGACCTTTGTCCTTACAGTAGATATTTCCATGGACATTGGTTTTCCCCTGGAGCTGGCGGCACACATGGTTATTAAGGGAGATCAGTAGTTTTATGGTACCATGGGTATATTTATTATATGTAATTTAATCACTGTATGTAGTATGAACATGGACCCATTAGGTGTACTTAAAAGACCCCTCACACACCAACCTAGTTGGTGTCATGCTTCATCATAGGGGTCCCAACCGGGCGGCCGAGTGCTGCCCGGTTGTGCTACGACGCCTGATTACAGCGGAGCTGGTGTTGTGCATATATGTGATGTGAGGTGAATTACTACAGTTAAAAATATCTCTGAGAATCCTTGCCCCTAATTTTAATCTTGGCGGCTCAGGATATGGTTAAAAGCAATATGTGTAGTGCAACAATTTAGGACTTATTACCGTAAGTTGACTATGTGTGGCGGTCTACATGTTTCAGCCCGTTAAAAAAGTGAAAGGGCTTTCTTCAGGACCAGGTGAGTGAATAGTGAGTGGCAAAGGTGAAAGATGCCATGAGAAACCTGTGTGGTACCTACACACGCGCCAAGGTGTGTGGTGTAAGTGTCGGCATACTCACTGACACTTGAAAAAATACCTGTAGGGGGAAGGAAGAAGACATGACAAGACATATAATATATCGCAACATAAAATGCAATCTTAGTGGCAATATGAATGTGCTGTAGTCATTGTCTATATGACTACTACAGTGATTGGCGTGTTGCCCATGCTTGTGGCGACATGCAGGAGATTCTGTGCATGCCGCGCCTGTAGGAGAATGTGCATGGGCGGTTAAATTTGGAGCGCGCGTTAGTTAAAGCTGCAAAGCGCTGGTCAGTGGCTGCAACAGCAGGGGTGCCTAGCCCACGGGACCCATGGGGGATAACGCTGACACCCAGTGGAGTCCATAGGCTGTGCTTAATGTTGCACGGTGTCGGATGTGGGGGCCACTAGAGGCAGTGCCAAGTGGTCCTTGTCGCACTGTGCGCGGCGAACAGGAATCTATTCATGCGATCATGTGGCATTGTGCACCTAGATCGATTTCAGATGTGAGTTACGTTAAAAAAGTTAAAAACATGCACAAGTGTTGTTTCGGTCATAGTTACAATATTTAGGGAAATTAGGCAGATTATCGAGGCTCGGGAGGGTAGGGTACTCATCCAAAGTTCCAATCTGTAAATCAAAGAGCGCCATAGTGAGCACGATAGTCTATGCGGGCTCTCGAGGGTAGCGCCATTGGAGCACGCAAAGTCTTACTTGGTATTGGAGAGTCATCCACTGCAAACCTGAATCGGTCCCCCGTAGTCCCGGCTGGTGCTGGGTACCGCGAGGGAAGCAGCTTAAATAGAGCGAGGACAAGACCCGGTAGTGCAGGGGTGCATGTCCGGGTTCGGCAGTGACTCGGCAATCTGTTATTGACATTTGACTCAACTCATCCAAGTAAGAATCTCATGATTAACTCCACACCATGAAGAAAACAGAAAGTTTACCAACATCGCTTTTAAGTCCATGACTAATCCGCACCCCAAGAGATACTAACAAATGCGTTTTAGTCCGTGACTAATCAACACACGTTTTTCAAAAGACAACCATGTAAAGAGGATAATTACCTAAACCCTTGATTGACCACATCACGTTGAGAGAAACTATTAATATCCCTGAATACACCTCACTTCAAGATGGCTGCCAAACTAGACGCCCTAAGTCGGACATCCATTCTATCACCTTTGCAACAACCGCGCATGCGCACGCATGCGCACCAAACAGATTGCCGAGTCACTGCCGAACCCGGACATGCACCCCTGCACGTACCAGGTCTTGTCCTCGCTCTATTTAAGCTGCTTCCCTCGCTGTACCCAGCACCAGCCGGGACTACGGGGGACCGATTCAGGTTTGCAGCGGATGACTCTCCAAGACCAAGTAAGACTTTGCGTGCTCCAATGGCGCTACCCTCGAGAGCCCGCATAGACTATCGTGCTCACTATGGCGCTCTTTGATTTACAGATTGGAACTTTGGATGAGTACCCTACCCTCCCGAGCCTCGATAATCTGCCTAATTTCCCTAAATATTGTAACTATGACCGAAACAACACTTGTGCATGTTTTTAACTTTTTTAACGTAACTCACATCTGAAATCGATCTTAGGTGCACAATGCCACATGATCGCATGAATAGATTCCTGATCGCCGCGCACAGTGCGACAAGGACCACTTGGCACTGCCTCTAGTGGCCCCCACATACGACACCGTGCAACATTAAGCACAGCCTACGGACTCCACTGGGTGTCAGAGTTATCCCCCCGGGTCCCGTGGGCTAGGCACCCCTGCTGTTGGAGCCACTGACCAGTGCTTTGCAGCTTTAACTAACGCGCGCTCCCAATTCAACCGCCCATGCACATTCTCCTACAGGCGCGGCATGCACAGAATCTCCTGCATGTCGCCACAAGCATGGGCAACACGCCAATCACTGTAGTAGTCATATAGACAATGACTACAGCACATTCATATTGCCACTAAGATTGCATTTCATGTTGCGATATATTATATGTCTTGTCATGTCTTCTTCCTTCCCCCTACAGGTATTTTTTCAAGTGTCAGTGAGTACGCCGACACTTACACCACACACCTTAGCGCGTGTGTAGGTACCACACACGTTTCACGTGGCATCTTTCACCTTTGCCACTCACTATTCACTCACCTGGTCCTGAAGAAAGCCCTTTCACTTTTTTAACGGGCTGAAACATGTAGACCGCCACACATAGTCAACTTACGGTAATAAGTCCTAAATTGTTGCACTACACATATTGCTTTTAACCATATCCTGTGCCGCCAAGATTAAAATTAGGGGCAAGGATTCTCAGAGATATTTTTAACTGTAGTAATTCACCTCACATCACATATATGCACACCAGCTCCGCTGTAATCAGGTGTCGTAGCACAACCGGGCAGCACTCGGCCGCCCGGTTGGGACCCCAATGATGAAGCATGACACCAACTAGGTTGGTGTGTGAGGGGTCTTTTAAGTACACCTAATGGGTCCATGTTCATACTACATAGTGATTAAATTACATACACATAGTGGGTTCGTCCACATTGTTTAAGTTTAGTATCCTTTTGGGGAACGGGACGCACCCCTAGTCTTATCCCTTGCTCTCTCCGTGATTTTTTCTCCTATATTTATTATATCACATCACCATAAGAACACTTCATGACGCTTAAGTTAGGACGTTCAAAGGACCACTGACCAGACCAACAAATTGTAGGTCACCCTAAGGAAATACATTGTAATGTCTCTCATACATTTTTATAAGTACTAGAAACACTTTGTTCCAAATCAGCCAAGAGTGATCTGCAGCTATTTTCTGGTATTAAGGTATTTTAAAGTGAAGGGGATTAACCAAAGTCGTCTTGGAGTAGTCTCAACCAAAATCAAACCTATGGTCCACTTGTTTCTAATTTGGGCAGGAGACCATAATGTTAGCCAGGAGGGAACCCTGCCATCATTGCGATGGAGTTCCCTCTTCACCAACATTTTAATCAGACCCTAAGTGTGGTGAAACAGTACATACATACAGTAAGACACAAAGAAGACAGAACAATTTGTTGCAAAGGACCAAAGCATAGAAAAAGCACAGGAGAAAATCCTATATAATTTATTTTGAACTGATTTATGATGATGCATTGGGCACAATAATGTGAGCTACAGGGGTGATGATAAACAGAACAACTCTGAACTATTATCTGGGGTGCTTGTAGATAACTTGCTAAATAATAGAGCAAAATGTACTCTCACATGAAAGGAGGGTGTATGTTTTTATACAATATAAGGGTGTACACTTTGTTTCAATAAAATGTTATTACTCAGTATTAATAGTTTAACATCTGACAGATCACCAAATCAAAAATTAATTCCATCTATCTTGGTTTTTTTGCATTTTGCATATTCAGGCCAAGCTCCATTTGTGACCTGTATTCAAACAAAAAGGTGCTTTGAGAAGGCAGGAAGTGTTATCTACAGACCCACTACAGCAGCAAAGAGGAAAATTAAAAGGTTGTATTCTCCTGTTGAGTGGAAGAAAAAAGAAAATTAAATGTTTAACTTGCTCATCCACTGCCCCAATTCAACTGCTTACAAAAGGGTTAAAAGCAAGTAATTTTGACTGGCATACCTGGGAGAGAGTCAAACATTATTCGTTTACTAATATTATCATTATTATTAGTCTTTTTTTAACAGAAAGTGTGGTTAAACCTATTCCTTTTTTCCAATTTCCCTCATTACACCCAGTGACCCCATTAAGGCATCTATGGACACAAATGTCCAAAACTTTCTGTCATAATCGAACCACCCTGCACTTATTTTGCACCCCTACAAGTAATTTGCCTGTAAGCACAGTTTTTCACTTGGTCTTCCCGGAAGGATCGGTTATTTCCAAAGGAAGGGTGAAACACACCCAACTGCTCCTCCTTTCATCCTCACAGAGCCCTTTCCCCATGTACTGTGGGAGAGTGCCTGATTGCAGTCATACCGACTGCTATCTTAAAGCTTTTTTTAAGCCAGTGGGACTGCTCTGTAAAATTACGTATTGTCACTCCATGTCCAACGTTTTTCACTTTACCGTGTACGATAAACACAAGATTCATACATATCAAAGATCCTGGCGAGCAGGATTGAATGTCTATTACAGTGTTACCCACTGCACAATGGCATTACACAGGCCCACGCAACTCCAGGGTGGGCCCCAGGGGCCCCTCAGCACAATATTCTGGCCAGAGAGCTCCTGAATGAGTCCGGAGGTGACCCCTCCACCAACCTTGCAGGGGGGCCCCCTCAAGTTTTGTTACGCCAGTGCCACTGAAGGAACATATACATTGCACTCATTGTTATAACACAGCTGAATCATGTGACCTCCAACCTGACCTGTAGGACTAGTGCTGGGGTTGCCAGGATGTGGAAGTGTATGAGGTCTCTCACGACCCAGCTAGAAATAGTCTGGAAAGAAGTGGTGCCAGACAAGCCTGCCTGCTGAAGCACTGTCTGGATGGCCAGTAGCAGTGCCAGCACGAGTGAGGTAGAGATCATGAATCCTTTCCCAAAACCCTTGTAACGACTTCCTACGGGTAGCTATCTCCCAAACCAACTCTACATCCCCTATCTAGACCAAGATCCCCTGTTGGCTTGAAAAGGTGTCTTGAAATGCATCGACCCCCACGGTACTCCGCCCGCCTAGACATCAAACTTATGATTTCATTCAGGTTTCAAGATTTCAGCCCGGATGCCATTAGTCCTGGGTTTCTTAACATTCTGACTTCTGTGGACTCCCACTAAATCACTATTGGAAATCAGGGACCCCGGCCTAAGCAGGTTCCATGATTTGAACCTAAAAACAATACACAAAAATACAGAAAAAAGTATACATCAAACAAATAGGCAAATTATGAAATATTTTATTTAATTCACATACAAAAAACATACAAATCGAAATTTTAATTTTAATGGGAAGGTTGGAGCTTTTCAAAAATATGTTTGTATTTCTGAAAGACGAAGTGATAGCTTGCAGCCTTTTGTCAGTGCATGCCAATGCGTCAATTGAGGCCATACTAGATTCTGTTTGCTGTTCTTGCGCTGCTCCTGCAACTCAAGCTGAGGATATCACCCTGATTTTTAGCCTCTGATTTCAAATTTCATCATATTTACATAGTGTTTTAAAATTTTACATTTGGCTTTTGTATGTACTTCATTAATCTGCTAATATTATTTAATTTTCTAAACAGTTGCAGACCACAGGTTAAGAACCACATCACTAGGCAATTATTGAAGAGCTGTACCTTGCCTTTCCTTTATTTGCTCTGGGGCTGTGAAGGTGTACTTGGTTAAACCCAGTGCTTCATTTGAGCAGGTGGTTTCTGGTGCTCGGCAGCCGTACTTAATTGGTTTCCGGTGCTCGGCTCTTAATTGTCTCACCACACTTATGACACTCTGCCACATGGTGGGGCTGCTCATCTAATTTAGAGATGAGCAGAACAACAGTTGTTTATGAATACAATATACATTAAAAAATACTAATACTTGCCTCCCCAGTCATTCCTTTAGCTTTGGGGACCTGGAATAATCTGAACTGTTGCACTTGGAGGCGAGAGAGATGGATAGTAGTTGTTTTGGTACCGTCATTGGCAGAAATGACTGAACAATGGCTGGTACAAGCTGCAGTGGCCTTCTAGTCAGGGTCCTGGCACTTAATATTTTACAAATTAAGCACTGGTTAAACCTGAGCTTCAGTCTAAGTGATACAGAGGGAAACATGAGGGCTGATCAAAGATGTCTTTGTATTAGGGTTTTGTAAAGTTGTTAAATTCTAGACCTCCCAAGTAAACTTTTTTTTTTTCAAAACATGAAGTTGGCAAGATTGAATAAAATCCGACAGTGGGAGCATATCCACTGCTCAATAGGGCTGCGCGTGCACCACTTGACAACTGCATACCAGGTTTTCCGTGGTGTCATGCATTTCTACTTTCCGCACTGGCAGCAGGGAAAGGTAATACAGCAGATGCCAAGCAGCTATTGTGCATTCTTACTGATTGTACTTGCTGTGCTGAGGTAAACATTATAAGAATATCAAGCTGCCCTGTGTCAGATATGAGTAATGCAGACAGACCTATTTTTTTCTTCTTGCATTCACAAAATTACATGGTTTTTGACGGTAAAATGACATTTCTTAATGTCCCAAAAGTCTTTGGGGCTTTATGACTCATTCAGGATCACAATGAATAGGGGGTCTGAAATGGGTGGCTCCTTGTGACTTGCAACGAGATGCATCACTGGTTTATGACTCAACTGCAGTCGCATACCAGTGAACAGTTACCAACAACTCAAAGGTGATGGTAATCCATTCACAAATGGAAGTGCTGGCAGGGGATGCTTCTCCGCTAAGGCAGAGGAGCGTTACCTCACTGCATTAAAGCAGTGCAAAGTAAAAATAAAATGATAATAACGGAACGACCGATATTATCATTTTATTTTTAGTACTGCAGTTACACTGCAGTGCAGCCAGGTTCAGGGCGGGTCGGCCTCTCCTGACGTCGAGGCCGGAGGAGGAGTAGTGGCTGCACCTTAAGTGCACATGACACTTTGGCCGTCGTCTCGGGCCAGCCAAACTGCCATGCGCACAGTGCATGTTCTCCACAGGCTGTGTTATACAGCCTTAGTGGAGAACATGCCCAGCCTCCCAGTCCGCATCTGATCGCCGAGCTACTGGGCTCAGACCAATCACAACGATGCATAAGGCAGTGTTGTGATTGGTCAGAGGAGTCTGGGAGCTTCCTGGTTCCTGCTCGGAGGAGAAGCGGCGGCTGATGACGGCAATCACCAGGTAAGTATATTTTTCTTTCTTTCTTTTTTTTCCTAACCCCCCCTACCTTCTAACCGCCCTCCCCCCGCCACTGTTCCCTACCAGACGCCACTGAGTGCTGGACAGATCCCCCATTGGGAATTGCGTTGGGAAACCTGAGGGGGTGTGGGAAGTGGTTCAAGCGTCATTGCCTGCTCCCCCCCAAACGAGAAACATTTTCATTTTGAAAGCAGCACCGGTTCCCTCAAGGGATGCGTGCTGCTTAAAAAAAAGGTTTCTCATTTGGGAATGCAAACACAAGGATTGTGGCCTGCTGTTCCTTGCAAGTCCGCATCCCTGTATTTGTAGACAATCACAGTGTCGGAAACAGCAATGTGCCTAGTTCACATTCATTAGGCAGATCATTCTTCAACGTCCTGGGACTTTTTGCAACCTATTGTTACTTAGGTCACACCATCAAAATTATATGACTTTGCACAGACTAATTGTAGCCTGCGTTTTCGAATATCAGGCCTGTAGCTCAGTGTTTGTCATGTGATGAGCAAAACTGTATGTAACAGAATCGCAACAATAACACAAGGACAGAAAATAGCTACTCATGTGTTTACCAACTGCAATAAGTACTGTCTTTTGAGCCAATATTACTTACAGGCTGGCAGTTCTAAGGCCATGCTTCTGAAGAGGTCAGTTAACTACAAGTCACAGTAGACAAAGTGATGTTTGCTTAAAAGCTTAGATTGGCTGAAGGTGTCAAACTTGACAAGAGCAGGGTCTTTATGCAGACACTTAGCATTCTGTGACATTATGGCTGCACTGATATGCTGGCTGTTGAATACATAAAGCGTGAAACTGTTGTCTATTTTTTAAACCTTTGTGACTGAGAGAGAAGTCAACTTTGCTCATGTGTGTGTGTTTCATGTTCATGTATTTACTGCACCCCAAAAATAGTTGTTCAACATGCAGACTCAAGGTATCTGTAATCATGCAGGATGCTCCAGATCTGCCACGCAACCTAGCAAACACAAGGAGAGGATGGATGGAGCACTGAAACTTTTCAGACACTCACCCCCAGTCACAGATCTGGGTTAAATTCTTCATCGTTCTTTAGCTCACTTTGCCAACCCAGTTCAGACTCAGCCATATGCAAATCAGTCTTGACCCTGTTCCTCGTGGAAACAGTCCAGCCCGAACTGCCAAACTAGGTCTTCCCGGGACCAGAAACAAGAATCCTGGGACCGGTTTCGGGGTAACACACCTCATCAGCCAGGCTAGCTTGAATCCAGTGGCAAAGTGAGCAAGGGACCCACGTCTCACATACCCTGCCAACTTAGGGCGAACAAAGCAAACACTAGGATATGTTGGAAAGAGCGCTGAAAATTTTCAGACACTACCCCCAGTCACAGATCTGGGATGAATCCATCATCGCAACATAGGACATCACAGACAAACGGCAATATCAGGAAATAGCCTTGATGCCAAATACCAAGTGTTTCCATATAAATCAGGATAATTTTACTGTCAAATTTAACTTCTCAGTCAAGTCAAACAACACAGTGCTTCAAAAGGCCTTAGGCCTCTTATCTAAGACCCCGCCCCTCATCATTGCTAGGTCCAGCATTTTAGATCTTGATTGGTGGGATTTTCAAGCCCTTTAACACGAGCTTTAACAAATCTAACAAACCTGTGCTACCTTCCCACTTTATTTGCAAAATGGAAATCCATACTTCTCACAAGTTTTGTCTTAATGCCATTTATTATTTAATTTTATGTCATGCCAAGCCCAAATGCATTTCATTTGTTAATTTGTGTGTGTACTACTACACACTACTGACACCAGTTTAAGAGAACATTGTTGGCGAAGAGGGGTTTGGAGGATGAGGGTATTCTCTGCTCAATGTGGTCTGTTTACGGTTTTGACTTTAGTTGCCACATTTTGAGACCTTTGGCCATTCTTAATATAGGTAGTAACGTGAGATTGTTGCAAAGAGATATGTTTTCCCACCCTATGTCTCCAAATAACCTAAAATGATGCTGAGGGTGTGGGGTTGGCAGTATGGCCCTGGTCACTAGTGGTGGCTTAGAGCCATAACGTCTCTATGAGATGAAGTTGAATCACGCAGAGTTTCAGCCATTTTACCACAGCAAGGAGTAATTTTCCACTGAGATATCAAAAGCGTGACCTATGGCAGGGGCGGCTCCTCCATTGGAGCGGAAGAGCGACGCCCCACTCACGTGCCCCCCCAAAGCCCCAGATATAAAAAATAAAATGGTAATTGATTACCATTTTATTTTTTACTGTCCCGTCCTGAACCGAGTGTCAGGACGGGGCGTGGCATGCTGAGTGAGCAGGGAGGAGTGGTGGGCAGAAGGCTGCCTTTGCACTTGTTTAAAGTGCGCATGTGTCTTTGGCTAGCCGTCTTGAGACAGACAGCCACACATGTACACTTTAAACCTCTCAACCAAGCTGTCTTAAGACAGCTAGGTTGAGAGCAAGTGCAGGCATCCAGTGCCTTCGGGAGTGCTGAGAGAGCCTGCTCCCACCAATCAGGTCACTGCTCACATGCTGGTTAACAGCACATGAGCAGGCCTGGATTGGTCGAGGGAGTTTTCTGGGGCATGCACTGCAGTCCCAGCAGACAAATTCAGAGAGAGGAGGACGTCGTCAGGATCCGGTAAGTGCTTTACTTTTCTTTTTTTATTTTGTTTACCCGCCCCCACCCTTAGTAGATGCCAGGTGCCACTGCATATGGAGAACCTCAAAGTGGTACATGCCAATATTTACCAAGGCTGGCTACATTCACATAGACTTCATGGGGAAGACATAAGTTTCACAGAGAAGGTTAGGAAATTCGCAAGTCCGTTCAAAAGCGCATTGTCACAAAAACCACAATTTGCAACAGTAACTAAATGTTTTTTTCCAACTTCACAGTTTAAAACTGATCTTCCTCTATATCGTAGGAAATGTCCAAACAACTTGGATAGAAGCCCATGCCAATATTAGCCGGAACCACTATTACAGTGCAGGACTGCTGCACACTCTGGTGGGTGACTGTAGCGAGCTGACAATTTTGTGGTAGATTTAGCCAATGAACTACAATTGAGAGATCCCATCTCTGGGTTCTACCACTCCCTCAATTAACCTTTCTATGAATGCCAGGGTGCAGTTCATAGGACCCGGACCCCCCAGGTTGCTCCCAGCCCCGCTCCCATCAAAACCCCCAAATCAATGATTCGGTAACCAGTGTTGTGGGTGAAAGAGGCCATGTTTATTACAAAAAGCATCACAAATAAACACAACAATTCATAACTAGTAAGATTCCAAATCAATAATTCAACACTATAAAACTTATAAAACTTTTTCATAACCAAATTAATATTTACGTATGCGCTCATCCTAATATCATAATCCATCAACAGTAATGTCAAAATTTAATTTTCATACAAAAGATGTTATCTATTGCTCCAGCACTAAGGGGCCTTCTGGCTCGCACCCCCCAACTGAGAACCACGCAGGTGCAACCCACCTGCGTCCTTGAGAGGTGGGCCCCTGCCATCTGGTCCTTGTCCGCAACCCTAGGGACCCACCACTCCACCACCAGGCTGCCCAAGGGGGGGCTCGTAGGGTATAACCAGGGGCCGCAGCCCCATGCCCTAGTTTGTAACCTGGCGCCCTTGCCCCCCAGCCGGTGTACCCATTCCCTCTTGGGTGAGCTTACCATCTCTCCCCCTCAGTGCTGGCCTAGGGAGTATGCAGGAAGACTCTGCTTAACAATGCAAGGTAATCTATGTGGCCACCTTACTGCCACCACACCTAGCTCGTCCTACACCTACTGAAACCCTAGCTCTAAGGGATGGGTGGGTGGGTGATTCGCAGGGGTCACCTGCATCCGGGGCCGGCGCTGGAGAAAAAAGAGGGCGAGTGCCCGGGCGAGGCTCCCTAAATAGGCCCCCACCCTCTCTTCCCCCAACAAGCACCGGCTCCGCCCGGAAATGACGTCACATCATTCTTACCCCCAGAAGAAATACCCACTGGACGCGGGGGCCAATCTGGCCACCAGGAATCACGGGGGCGTGGCCGGGACCCCGGGGTTCCGTGCCCTAATGGTGCGCTCCTTACAGTACTCGCTCTTCCATAGAACCCGGACTCCCCAGGTTGCTCCCAGAACCGCTCCCATCAAAACCCCCAAATCAATGATTCGGTAACCAGTGCTGTGGGTGAAAGAGGCCATGTTAATTACAAAAAACATCACAAATAAACACGACAATTCATAACTAGTAAGATTCCAAATCAATAATTCAACACTATAAAACTTGTAAAACTTTTTCATAACCAAATTAATATTTACATATGCGCTCATCCTAATATCATAATCCATCAGTAGTAATGTCAAAATTTAATTTTCATACAAAAGATGTTATCTATTGCTCGAGCACTAAGGGGCCTTCTGGCTCGCACACCCCCAACTGAGAACCACGCAGGCGCAACCCACCTGCGTCCTTGAGAGGTGGGCCCCTGCCATCTGGTCCTTGTCCTCAACCCTAGGGTCCCACCCCTCCACCACCAGGCTGCCCAAGGCGGGGCTCGTAGGGTATAACCAGGGGCCGCAGCCCCATGCCCTAGTTTGTAACCTGGCGCCCTTGCTCCCCAGCCGGTGTACCCATTCCCTCTGGGGTGAGCTTACAGTCTCTCCAACCTCAGTGCTGGCCTAGGGAGTATGCAGGAGGACTCCCCTTAACAATGCAAGGCAATCTATGTGGCCACCTTACCGCCACAAGGGCGACCAGGGCCAACCGGACCTTCGCCCACCACAAAACAAATTCCGCACGAATGACCAAATGCCATCGATCCATAAGGCTGTCCCAATGTCCGACAGGTGCACGCCATCGCGGTGAAACATGTGGTCCCCTCTCAGCAACCTGTGAGGTATGTGACATAGGCGGCCCTGCCCTGAACACAGCTTGGCCAATTCCCCGTTCAAGCGTCTTACAGAAACGTTCAAGGCTCTTGACCTCACCCCGGTCCCCATCTCCGCCGCAAAATCATTTATTTATTTGAGGTTTATATAGCGCTGGCTAGACCCGGAGGTATCAGAGCGCTTTACATAAGGAACAACATAGCGAGTTACAAGGTACAATAATTTAAACATTTGTTGCACAGTAAATACAAAGTAAATGGCAAATCATAAGGGTCAGAGAAGGTAAAGGGGAATAGGAGTCTGAGAATAGGAGAGAGGAGAGAAGGGAACTTGAGGGGGGATGGAGTTAAGGCAGTCCAGTAACAAAGAGAAAAACGTTCGAGGGTCATCAGGAGGAGTCGGGAGGGAAGAAGGAACGGACAAAGGTCTGACAAAATGGCGGGTCCGGGTCGTGGGTATCGACGGAGACCATCTCCAAAAATGGCGGGATGCACAAAAGTCAAGAATCCAGAAGAAAAACCCAGAGAGCAGGATTCCATTGAGTAGAGTCAGAGGGGGAACGCAGGCACAAAACCAAAGATGGACGGAAGGCTGTAATATGCGTGCGCAGGCTTTGGACCACGGGGGCATCGGTGTCGACGATCCGCAAGACGAAGGTCCGGGGGAAGTCAGCTTGGGAGTTAGGGAGCAGTCTTGGTGAAAAGGGAGGCAGCAGCGAAATCCGGGGGGGTGCGCCTCCCAGGCTCAGAATGGTATGGAACAGCCCAGGAGCGTCGCACCGCAGCGCCGAGTAGATTCACCACCACTGCACCCCCATACCTGGAGAGGACTCACGGGTCCCAGATGTCTGATCGGAGGTGAAGCTGGAGGGCAGGCAGTAGGGGAAGAAACTGCGGTCGCGCCCGGAAAGGCCGGGGGATGATCAGGAGGGGTGAGCCTCGTCCCCGCTCTTCACCAGCCATCCAGGGAGCTCCGCGAGGGGTAAACACCATTGAGGCTGGCTCCTTCGATAGCTGAACCAACAACGATTCGCCAGAGTACAGGGGGAGGAGGGAGACAAGCAGCGGAGGAACGACAAGACATGTCTGCTGTCCGGCTGGGTAGGTGACGGCCATGGCGGTGTGCCGGAGCCAATCTCCCCTATAGCTGTTGATGCAGCTCCACCGGGCATCGGTAAGATGCCTGGAGTACAATCTATCGTTGTCCCTGCCTTCAGTGTATCAAATGGCCAAAGTCAAAAGATAACCATTAAAAGGCAGTCTACAGTTGAGTAATCTGTTCTTCCTTGAAGTGTCACCTTTTAATGAAGAAGACATTAAGGACAATGAGCCTTCAGGGCCCAAGCACCATAAATCTCAAACAAGCTCCCTCTATGACTTAAAAGAAGAGGGAAACCATCTAGCATGTTCATGCCATATTGAATCTGGGGTTGAATCTGGTTTGCTCCTCAACACTGTTCCACCATTATGATGTTCATTGCCTCCCTACCATTTGCTCTGTAACTCTGCACTGTGTAAATGCACTCCCTCACCTCACATGCCATGTTAAACCTACTTTCACCAGAGTTACCCTCATTCCTGTTCGTTTACCATCTTGCTGTCGTCCACTGACCCAATAAATCCATCAAATGGTGACAATGACACTTGAGTGCATCACAATGGTTACAATATGATAATTCCAGTGATACCAAAACAGCCATCCCCTGTCCAATGGGTCCAGTAAACACAGGAAGAACATTATAACCATTCTTATACTAATGCCCCTGAATAAATCAATCTTTATCCCAGCTGACTCAATCACACTCATACGGGATGGACCAATGAAACTCATACTTAGCCCAATGAGTTGCATCACACTCACACATAGGCAAAGGGTTACCATTTAATTCATCAATGCCCTTAAAGATTAGCTCTGTTTCCAGTGTTCTTCCAAATGCCTTGTTGCACTAATCCTTTTTGCAATAGCCACATTACGCCCATCCTCTTTGAATGGCTCGAACCATCGTCATAACAATTGCTGTATCACAACCTCCATTATTTCAATATCCTTTGTTACAGCCCATCTTAATCTGGTGACCTGTTACATTTATTTATTTTTGCACCTTATCTGCCAACTAGGAGTGCTTTGCAGGGAAATGAGTTCCATGGATAACCAGCTGGTCCAGCGGCAGCATCTGTAGGGATTATGTTCTGAATTTTACATTGTGGGTGAGGTGAAGTAGAACTGGAACAACCTAGTAGGCATCTGGTGTATAAGTGACTACATGGTCGGATTGGTATTGGTAGAATTGCATGTATTGTATCAAGTCCACTGTGAAGCCAGATGACACAAGACAGCAAGTTAGCGATGTTTTGATGGAAGAACCATTAAATGTTAAGAAAAATGGCAACAGGAGAGTAGAAAACAGTGGGCCATGGTGAAAAGGTCTTGGTATAACTGTGTTCCAGGTAGGGAGCTAGCCTATCAAAGGGACATGTCTCCTTGTCACAGACTGATCTGAAAAGAGGGGTCCTCTGGCTTGTGCGGAACTTGCGGAAAGGTGCTCCTAGCTCTAGAAATGCAGTTAGCATGTTCCATAGCAAGGAAACCCTTATGTGGAGGGACCTACCTCTAAATATTTTAGGTTAACTTAGTTGCTGGCTAATTTGTTCTGGGATGCAGACCTGAAACAACTGAATGGATAAGGGTGAAATGCCTTGGAGAGGTAATTTTGGGGGCCTTACCATGGATTACCTTATAGGCAACACAAATACTTTTGTAGGAAGTCATTGACTAATGTTCACAGCAGGCAGGATCTGGGTAACCCTGGGCAAAGCACTATGCTACGCTCGCGTAGTTTGCGAAGTTTGCGCTTCTTCGCACAACGCGAATTGCACGTAGCACAGTGCAAACACGCGTAGCGTAGCGTAGTGCAGCGGTCATTTTTGCTTGCTCGCGGTCCTCAATGTCAAGTTGGCGACCGCGAGCAAGCAAAATGACATCCCGGCGAGACTTTTTCTCGTTCGCGATCAGCAACATCAAGTTGCCGATCGCGAGCGTGGAAAATAAACCTCCCGGCGAGATTCTCAACGCGGGGAGGTCAGGTTTCTCATTGCGAGTGGTCGCGTATGCTCGCGACCGCTCGCGATGAGAAACTACCAGTCCGCGTTGAGAAAGCTGCCGCTCGAGTAAAAATCTACTCGAGCGGCAGTAAAAGACAGCTCGCACTGTGCAAGATGCCGTTTTCAATGATTGCACAGTGCGGACAAGCATCCGGCACTGTGCAATCATTGCGAACAGTGCACTACGCAGTTCGCGTAGTGCTACGCGTAGCTCGCGTAGTGCGAACTGCACTTTGCGTAGCTTCGCGTAGCGCTACTTCGCGAACTACGCCCAGGCTTAGATCTGGGCCCAATTTTGAAGGCCAAATATGAGCCAAGCTGAGCCTTGTGCTCTGTACCCTTACAACTTTGGAGAACTTCTGGTTTGGTAAGGCAGCATAAATGGCATTGTGTTAGTCAACCCTCAAAATCACAACTAACACTATGAAGGCAGTGGGGCGAGGAAGAAGAAGAGGAAAAATCCCTTATGGCTGGTTGTAGTATCCTGTATATGTATTTATCCTCCCCCTTTAAAAAACACAAAAATGTAAGAAAGCAAGGTGGAATAAAGCATTTACATGTGGAAACATATAAAGAGAAATTACATCAAAATATATTAATGCAAGATGGAATAAAGCATTACGTGAAAAAACATGCAAAAAGGGAAGATGCATACATAAATACACAAGAAATATTAGACATCCTCCCCCTTTTAGGATAATACACTGATGTAAATGAAAAAACTTGTTATTCACAGTTGAACCGATTCTGGGAGAAAACCATAGGGCATTGTTGAAAATTACACACAAGTTGTGCAACTTTTTGCTAGTGTCGGTGGAGGTCACGTCTGCACCATTGTCGCAATGCACACCCCACTGTCACCTCCTGACACAAAAAGCATAATCTCATGCGCCTCCTTACAACTGTCGTCCATGTTAAACACCATATTTATTCTATGACCTTCATCCCGCCCATGCTCAGTCCACCACTCTATGGTCAAACTGCTCCCTACATCCCTAATCTAAACTGCACATGCACTGGAGGTTGAACTGCACAACCTCCGCCTCGAACCAGGCAACCGTGATGCTCGACACCCCACACATCAAGTTCCATAATCGAATTTAAAACACAAAATGAAACAATTAAACAGAACGCTAACTCATTTGACCCTATGTAAGTGATACCAAGAAGAATGCATAAAACAGAGCTCTCAGCAGTAAGAAAGGCACAAAACGGAAAACATCTTATTATGTAAGTGGGACTGGGCCTAAGGCTCACGAAGCAGAGAAGGGATTACGGACCGAACCACCTGGGCTGTCGTTCTCCTGGGCCCCATTACAGCCCCCCTATTCCTTTTTCTGGCCAACAGATTAAAATGCGGAGCTCTGCAATCTTTGATCTCCCACTTGCTGACACAAATCCTTTCATACCCCCAATGCTGTTCAGCTGAGGTAATTAGTGCTAATTAAAAGGTTTCCAGCAGCCTTTGCCTCAGCCCCCCCGCCTCCCCTCCTCTCCAGTCTCTAAACAAGCCGTTCGTGCACTGCGAGGGACCCCCGCCTTTGGAAAGAGTTCACCGGGTGCCCTCGCCTTTATCGGCCTCTCCAAGATCAAGGACGCTCGATTAGCCGATCCATTATTTGCCAAAACAAAAGGGCCAATCGTAGCCTTTTCTTCCAGTTGCCCTAATGCGCGCAGGGTGCAGCACTGGGAATGAAAACACAACGCCCTCGAGGAGCATAAAAGCAGCCCAATCTCGCGCGAGAACCTAGACTCCTGGGGACGGGGTGGCGGGGCGGCACATAGCCGAGCATTTAAATATATCCTCTGCCCTTTCGAAGATTGCACTGGCTCCCGGTGACAGCCACGATTATTTTTAAGGAATGGTGTTTATGGACAGGGTGTTTATTTATTTTTTCCTAAATAGGGCCAAAACGTTGAAGAGAGGCACTATAATGGCATACCCATGCGTCCACTTAAAGCAGGCAGGTGCTCTTTTGTGGCCACGGGCATCGCCGTCAATAGTAAAGGATGGAAGCTTTGCAGGCCAAAAGGGGCGGCTCCTCCGCTATGGCGGGGGAGCGTCGCCCCACTGCTTTCAAGCAGCGCAGAAGCAAAAACATAACTTTCAGTTATTATCATTTTATGTTTGGCTGCTTTGCAGGCGGTGTTGCTCTGCGAGCAGGGCAGTGGAGGAGTGGTTTGCCCGCTGCTAAAAGTGCGCAGTGACTGTTTGGTTGGCCCTCTCGGGCCGCCCAAACTAGTCATGCGCACTTTCCCACTTCTCCATGCAGGCTGCATTACAGCCTGCATGGAGAACAGGGCCACCCCTACAGCCCCTGGCTGAGCGCCGTTTTACGGCGCTCGAACCAATCACAACGCTGCAATTGCAGCGTTGTGATTGGTTTAGGGGAGGTAGCCTGGGTGCCTGCTTCCTGAAATTGGACGCAGGAGAGCAGGAGCAGCGTCGCGGGACCGGGAGGCAGCAAGCTAAGTGATTTTTTTAAAATTTATTTTTTTCCCTCCATCCCGCAATCACGACCCCCCACGCCCACCCACCTACCTGCGAGTCATGCCGGCTGCTGCTGCAATGTTCCAGTATTACAGAAAGCATCCATGTTCCTTGGAACATGCTGGAAAATCCAAGGAGTGGAAGGAAAGTTTCAAGACCTGCCATTTCGCTAATTCCTAAGATCTATGAGATGTTGGTGCACAGAGAGACCAAGTGCTTTGATACCTCTGGGTTTAGGAGCTGTAGGAATGGAATGGACGGGAAAGCACCTAAGGAGAGAGGGACTTGAGAGGATGCTCCACTATCTGGGGAGTAGCATAATAGGAGCTGGCATGGGGACTGTGCTGGTGTCACTTTAAAGGTGCTGCCCCTGGTGCATGGCGAGGTGGGCCCGACTGGCAGATCTGCAAGCATGTGCCTGTAGTGCACTGTGGAGAAAGCAGGGGCCCTAGTGCTCTATAACCTGCAGCACGGGCACTTCTGCCTCTGCCACTCTCTGCCCTAGAGAACCACTTTTGCCCCCTAAACTGTCTCCTGCTGAAGTATATTTCTCCCATTTGTCCTTCCCTTCCTTGTGGTTCTCTTTGGGAGTGGTAGAGTGTCTTGCCTTTCTCTGGTGTATCGAATTTGACACGTATAGCGCTTTTAGTTGTGCTTTTGTATTTCTGGATTATATTTTTGGAGAAACGTGGAGTTTGCGGGCTAGGCCCACCTCATGGTTGGCATGGTCAAACCAGGTTTCACTGCATAATATGGCACATCTGCTATTCCTTGTATTGGTTTGCTACCCCAGGTATGAGTTAAGGAGGGCTCTGTGATCACACCTAAATCCAGCGGCCGCTCCTCCGCTAAGGCGGAGGAGCGTCGCCCCATATGAAAAATAAAATGATAACATAACATTATCATTTTATTTTTAAGGTACTGGCCCAGTTTTTTTAAGGGGCTGAGCTGTCAGCCAGCAGAGGGATGAGTGGTATGTGCACTTAAGTGCGCATGATGATTTTGCTGGCCGTCTCGGGTGGCCAAACAGTCATGCGCACTTTTCATGTTCTCCACCCAGGCTGCATTACAGCCTGGGTGGATAACATGCCCAGGCTTCCGCTCCCTCTCTGAGTGCCGAACCACGGCGCTCAGACCAATCACAACGCTGCTATCAACAGCGTCGTGATTGGCTGGGAGAGACTGGGAGCTTCCTGTTGCGGCATCCTCGACAGAAGAAGAACGGAGGAGAGGCCGCGGCCAGGTAAGTGCTGTTTTTCTTTCTTTTTTTTACCCCTCCCTCCTGCTTGCCCCCGCCTGTCCCACCTGCCCCTCCACCACAGCCCCATAGCAGCCACCACTGCCTAGATCCTACTTGGACTACTTGAAAAGCCAGATCTCCAGCTTCTTGCAGAATTAAAGAAGTGAGGAGGAGGCTCTTATGTGTAGAGGCAGGTCGTTCCACACTCTAGGTGCGATATAGGAGAAGGCTCGACCACCAAATCTGATTTTGCAGAACGGAGGTGTCTGGAAAGTTTGTGAAAGCAGATGAGATTGTTGAGGTATGCTGGGCCAGTGTTATGTAGTGCCTTGAAAGTGTAGATAAGGGGTGAATTGCGCGTGTCTCTAAATGGGGAGCCAGTGGAGCTCCTTCAGGTGTGGCATGATGTGAATGCAGCGTGGGAGGTTGAGCTTGATTCTGGCCGTCAATTTCTGAATGGTCTGCAGCCTTCTAGGGAGATTTTTGTTGATCCCAGCTTAGTGGGTGCTGCCATAGTCCAGCTTTCTTGGAACCAGGGTGTGCGTGATGGTTTTCCAGCTGTTGATTGGGAGATAATTTTCTGCAGCATCTTCAGGGTATGGAAGCATGAGGCGGTGACGGTATTGACATGGGTGGTCATGCCGAGTTTGCAGTCGATGATCCTGAGGTTCTTGGTGTGGGTGCTGGAGGTGGGCTTCGGTCCTAGATCTTTTGGCCACCAGGTGGAGTCCAACGGTGATGTGTTTTTACTGATGATCACAATTTCTGTCTTGTCGGTGATCAGCTTTAGACAGTTGGTCTTCATCCAGTGGGTGATTTCAGTCTCGCAGGCACTGAACTTGATCCAGGCACTGGACATCTTGTCCATGAGGGTGAGAATGAGTTGCATGCTGTCAGCATAGGAGAGGACGTTGATGTCATGAGACCGGATAATGCTGGCTAGAGGGTTCATGTATGCATTGAAGAGGGTCGGGCTCACAGAGGATCCTTGTCGAATTCCGCAGATGAGGTCGCTGGCATCACGGGAATCTGAGGTGTATGAGGCCAGGCTGACTGATTAGGTCCTTCCAGTCAGGAAGGAGCCGATCCATTGGAGTGCGTGTCCTTGGATTCCGATGTCATGTAGCCATTGGATGAGGAGGGAGCCTGATTTTGTTGCTGAAGAATTGAGAAAGATTGTTGCAGAGGTCCTACGAGGGGGTGATTGAGTTGGAGGCAGATGCTGGTGAGGTGAAATCTTTCACAAATGTGAACATTTCTTTGCTTATGTTGGTCCTGGCATCGATGCAGTCTGCCAGAGCATTGCGTTTGGTGGTAAGGATCATTTGGTGGTAGCTTCTTAGGCAGTGGTGGCTGGTGACATTTGAAAGTGGTGGGTGTAAAATTATTGTCGTACTGCACTACGGCGAGCGAGCGTAGTGAGCGAGCCCGAACAACCTACGGGGGGGGGTTCGTAGGGGGTTCTCCCCCTGAGAAAATTTTGAAAAAAGAGTGGACAAATGGTGCATTTTCAAGCAAACTTGAGGAAGCAGGAAGGTTAATAAAGCAATACTATTGAATTATTTATCATTTAAGAAATTGCCAATTTTTATGAGCTATAGAGCACAATATTTGCGTATGCTGATGTGGGGGGGGCATATTGTGCCTGTGCGTGACTGCCCCATGTGTGGTTTGTGTGACAGAGTCACTCAGAGGATTGCTTGCTAAGTGGCTAAACGGCTACCCTGTTAGCTACTTTTTGGAATGCTAGGCGGCTTATCTTGTTTTGAAAGCTAGCGAAGTTTTGTGGCAAAGAAAGGAGGACAAAGAGGCATTGCCACCACCAACCACAACGGGGCACAAAGCTATTGAGTAATTAATTGCCACTCCTTACAGACCCACACCAATACACCACCCTCCCTCCTGTCCACACAAAGGATTTGGTAAAGACCAACCGGCAGTGGGAGACATTTTTGATTTTTGGGCAACATGAAAAAACAATAGGTGCTCCCATACATCCTGCATTTTTACACATCTCCTGTAATTTCACATATCCAGGTAAGAGATATTTTATTATTAAGAGTGTCCAGGCACAGACTCAGCCGCATTCACAGAAAGATTCACAAGCTGAACAAGTCACAGAATCAGGGCCAGCGGGGTTCATCACTCACAAATTAGACATACAACAATGTCAAATCCACCAGTACGATGTCTGTTGCAGTAAACATGCGACTTAGGGTGCGATAAAGGGAGTATCAGGGGAGTTACACTGCAAAAGTTAGTGAACACTGCAAACACGTTTATTTCATTTCAGCTTTATTTCGGTTATTGAATCAACCATAAAAGCATAGTAGCGAAACAAAATACAACAAAAAGTCTTCAGAAAGATCCTCATTTGGCACAGTCCAAATACATTAAGACCCAAAATTCTAACAGCGCACATGGGTTAAAAACACGATATCCGTAAACGCACCAGTTTCAAGTATTCACAACATTCTGCAAGTCGTTCTCATCATCAGTTTCTCCTGCAAACAGCCAGAGGAAGGGCCTTTCCATGGAAAGGAAGGGGGTGTGCCACATATGTAAAGGGCGATGTGGTGAAAGGGCATTTTGTCATCGGGAAAATGTTGGATTATGGAGAAAGCAAATTTCCTCCATGCATTCACCAGCTGCAAAAAGGAGAACTTGGGGATATATATGAGTCTCGTAAGATTCTCCAAATCCCTAAAATGTAACAACTCTATAAACACTCCAGACACAAATCTACAAAGCTTAGATTCATGCCTTTCGAGGAATTTTTAAGCCACTTTACCAAGTCTCCATTCCCATGGCCAAGTACTGCAGAAGGACCGAAAGTCTACAATCTATGCCCAGAAATAGTCTGACTTGCAGGGGTAGATTTGAGAAACATTTTCCAGCAATTTTCTAAATGCCGTAAAGTGTTAAATCATGCTACGGAGCTTTTGTATTGCACTTTGGTCACTAGTTAGTTTTGGCATCAAGCCCCGATGATTGCTATATTCTGAAATCACATAATTATTTATTTATTGACTGACGCAGTAATCACCTTGATCAGAGGATCCGGGTGGATTAACATGAACGTAATCGTCATAGTCTTTCCCGTCACCCCAAGCTTGAATGGGCGCTGTCTTTACTCTGCTTTGCCTTTTCTTGTACCACATTTCATTCTGGCTTTCGATGAGATCCGTCACAGCCGGCATGACGGGCGGGGAGGGGGGGTCATGTGGGTTCAGTGGGGGGGAGCAAGACGGTAATTATTTACAATTTTAAAAAACTTACCTTCCCCCGGGTCGCGCGCCGCAGCCTCAGCTCCTGCTGCTCCTGGCCGGGTCCTGCGTCAGGAAGCAGGTTTCCTCCCTCCCCTCCCCAAGCCAATCACAACGCTGCAATGGCAGCGTTGTGATTGGTGGGTACGGCGCCCATGCAGCCTACATAGAGAAAAAGGGAGAGTGCGCATGACTGGTTTGGTCGGCCCCAGAGGGCCGACCAAACAGACAGGGCCCACAACAGTGGGCAAGCCACTCCCCCCTGCCCTCGAGCAGGACCGCCCACCCGCCCCCAAACAGGCACTTCTGCTTTCTCGCAGTGCGAGAAGCAGAAACATAAAATGATGCCCCTCCGCCCCAATGGAGGAGCCGCCCTTGTTCTTAGGGCACATTTGAATGTACTCCTGTCTGCCCTGTCCTGGCTCATTCTCCATTTGCGCTCAAGTTATTTGCAGTGGCGTTTCATCAGTCTGAGTTACTCGGTGTACGAGCTGACATGGGGTCTGGATTTTGTATTGCTGTGTTTGCAGGGGCCAGAGGGTCGGTGCAGGAGGTTATCCAATTGTTAAAATTCTTGATGGCTTTGGGGAGGCTGTTGTTGTGTTTGGGTCAGTCAGTGTTGGAAGTGGTGCTCAAGTCCGAATTAGTGATGCTGTTCCAGTTTCAGCTGGTTGATCTGGCGGTGGTGCATGTGTGTGTATTGGACCGGGACGGGGATGCTGAACTTGACACGGGCGTGGTCTGCCCAGGGAACTGGTGTAGGTTTGTCGACTTGAATGTTGTCAAAAGTGGTGAAAATACAGTCCAGGAGTTGTACGGTGATGTGGGTAGGTAACTTTTCTCGTTGGGTGAGGCCCAGGCTTCAAAGGTCTTTGATGAGTGCTTTTGAGTTGGGGTCGGCGGGGTCGTCGAGGTGGAAGTTCAAGTCTCAGATAAGGATGTAATTGCTAGCATCGAGGGTGAGTGGTACATCATCTCCCAAAAGGGTGTCATTGTGCTCTATGGGGATCCATAATGCAGCTTTAAGATCCTTGTAACTCCTGCAAGTGCCTACCACGAAACACTTTGAGCACAGACACATGTGTTTTACATCCACACCTCAGTACAGGGCTTGAACAGAAAATAACTTGTCCACATTTGGTAGCCTCTGGAATGTGCACTGAAGGCTCAGATAGATAGCCCATGCTTCAAACTGGATTAGACTGTGAAAATGTAGTACATGAAAAAGTGGGCCCCTTTAAAGGGCTATGAAACAAAAAGAGTAAAATATGCAAATAAAAATGTACAAAACCAGTGACTAAGTAGATTCTTCAGGAGCTATAATAAATAAATAGGCACGCTAGATGCCCCTGGTCATGTTTGTGAGGAGTTAGTTTGTAAACAAAAGATATCTATATACCAAATTTAAACACCAACGTTCACTCCTCTCTTGCATTTCCAAAGAATTGCCATTTGATCCAACTTGGGAAACTTTTTTTTAGTTCTCATTCCTTTGCTGTTTTTATTTGCACTAATGTAGAACATTTAAAAACGCAAGAAAGCATAGCCAGTTTATAGCTGAGTTATCAATAGATTGTTTATCTAAAATGTCAAAGGTTTTCCAATAGCACTTTAGGACAGATGTGCTGATCATAGCAAAGAGGAATATCAGTTCATTCTCCATATTTTTGGCTGGCTGGAAAGGGTGGGGCTTCTCTCTTTTTCAGCCACAAGCATTATTCATTTTGATGTTCTTCCTCCGAAAATGCTCCACTGCAGATCCATGCCAAGTTAAGACATTTCTTTGATCTTGCTCCAAATTGCCCTTATTGAAGATTTCCAGTGTTGGCAGACACGCAGGCAACTTCATGACGCTACCCGTTGAAGGACGGCATTACAACCAGCAAGTTGTCAACACGTGGCTTTTTAAAAGGAAATCAAGTCGGGGTGGTGAAGAGGTGCCTGTCAAATGAATAGTCATTCATACTCAACCCCTCCACTCTCTGGCCTTCTAAAAGTCGTGTCATTTGTTCACAGTAAGACACAACATCAATAAATCCTATTCTGTGAAAAAACAGCGAAAGGAAAGAATGAGACGCACTGCCTTATGGTAAAATAAAACAACTTGGGGAGAGGATGTGGCCTTACGGCTGGAGCACTCGACCTCGAAGCGGGGTAACCGGGTTCGACTCTCGGCAAGGACGCTCAACATCCCGTGTTTCTGGGCAAATCACTTAATCTCCCTGTGCCCAGCAGAAAATGAATGTGTCCGTCTGTAACTCAACTGATGCTCATTTAAAGCGCTCTGATACCTTCAGGTCAAGTTCGCGCTATATAAAACTCCCAAAAAAATAAATAAATTGTACCACTAAAGTAAGACGCCCAGTCAGACAGGAGCAGAGTCCTCAGATTCAAATTAACTCAAGGTGCTCAGGAGTGCCTGAATGGTGACAAAGTGTCAGGATATCCCTCAATATTTAAAAGTGTTTCATATAATTGTGTGTAAATTTATCATCTGTGGATAGCCTGGATATCAGACATATACCCACTGCTCGCAGACCCACAATTGACATCACTCAGTTTACGAACACCCTCTTTGCAGACATGTTTAGAACTTTAAAACATTTAGGGCTTTGATCTCAAAGGGAATTGTAAATCTGCAAAAGTACTCATGTGCATGGGGTCAGATAAACAATTTGCCCTAATCATCAAACTTAGCAGTAGTGCATTTGAAAAACCATATGACACTTGAGTAAATCATGTAAATTTAAAAAAAAAATGCTTTTCCTCGATTGAATGAATGACGGAATTTGTAAAGCGACGGAATCGCCCCCAAATGGGTATCTCTGCCCTAGAGGTGCAGGAATGCATGGCCAGTAGGATCAGTTACTGAAGAGTTCTGTTTTCAGGAGTTTCCTGAAATAAAGAAGATCCGAGCACTTACGTAGATGTACAGGTAGTGAGTTCCAGTGCCGTGGAGGAAGGTAAGAAAAAGCTTTGCCCCAGCACAGAGTTTCCTGTAACGGGGGGATAACAAGAAGAGCTTTCTCCCCTGAACGAAGAGATCTGCCAGGTTGATATCAAATACGTTTTTCCACAAGGTAGCTTGGACCTCTGCCATTAAGTGCTTTATGGACAAAACGGCAGATTTTGAACCTGATTCTTTGGCGGATGGGTAGCCAATGAAGACGTCTCAGCAAAGGAAGGGAGGCTGTTGGGACATGTGTGCAGACAAAATAATTTCACATTGGGGGAAAGGCAGCCCTGTTGTACAATTGCACATGTTTTGTTTTGTAACTTGTCTCCACAGGAAAAACACATTTAGCCATGGAGAAACCACTTCTACTGCACCTCATTCAAGTTTGGTGATGTTGAATTCTCCATTCCCCCGTGGAAGGGAGTTGAGAAAATCCAAGACCATTTATAATGTGGAACAGAGAAGAGGAGGCGAATGTGAACGCCATAAACTCACAAGTTTGTTGGCTGTCGCACGCTCCCAAGTCACACCAAGCTTTGTCCACCCACTCCCCATTCATTAAGTGGGATTTTTTACTGTGCAATTGTATACAGTTACGGACCCATTAGGGATTGGTAAATATATTTACCAATCCGTAATGGGGCCGTACATACATTTACCAATGCATAACGGTACAGTGTATTTACCCCTGCAAGGTTTCCTTTTGTATGCCTGATGGGCATACAGGGATCCGTTTTCTGCCATAATCTGATATCTCCAGCAAAAATTGGCATTGTAAATCAGGCCTTCAGCTTTTTTTTTTTTAACTAAACAAACCGTGCAGAAACCACAGATACAAAGCGTTTCCCAGCAAATTTGGAGGCTGCTTGCTTTCAATAGCTGTGTTAGGGATGTCCCTCTGGCCACCATGCTGTGTCTTGGCTGAAGGGGCACGGCGTGCACAAACCCGGCTTGGCAGGGGACACACTTAAAACAGGGGCGGCCTCTTCCCTTTGCCTTCCTAGGCCTACGGACATCTTCAAACAGTTTTAGCCATACAAAAGCCAGGCCTACAGCAGGCGAAAGGAACACAAAGGCGAAAGCAGATGAATAACTAACACCAGTCCTAGTTCGGGGATGACCTTTCTTGCCCCACACCCCGCTGCAAATTTCACACCAAAACGTAGCAGATTGAAGCTGACAAGTTCGGAGCGAAAAGCCGGTCTCGCGGGGGGCTGATCGTCTCCATTCTTGGGGTTGGGAGGCAGCCGAAGAGCAAGGCCGCTGGTAATAGGGGGAGGGCATGGGGGAGCGGAGGGGGCAGAACAGCAATATGAGGACGAGGGAGAGAGAGAAAATGAAAAATCACAGTCACATAATGGGACGGGATTCATTTTACACGGAATGAAAATAGCTCAATTTGGGCACTTAGGAGCGTTGGATCACCTGGAGGAAAAGGCACTGATGGTGACAGGGTCAGGGCACTTCCATCTGCTGAAGAATGGCGGGAGCGCCAGCAGTACACTTCCATCTGTTCGGGCAGGTGGTGACAGCGCCAGTATGCTTCAAACTGGTTGCGGCGGGTGGTACCACTAGGATCCTTCCATCTGGTTCTGGTTGCGAGTGACACTGCCGGTAGATGTCAATCTAGTTGTGGATAGTGGTCACAGCACCAGTACCATTTCATCTGGTTCTGGATGGTGGTGATACCACCAGCAGAGTCCCCTCTGGTTCTGGTTGTTGGCGACAGCGCCAATATGATTCCGTCTGGTTTTAGCAGGTGTTGGTACCGCCAGTACGCTGCTCCCATCTGCTGCAGGCTCATGGCGACACCACCAGCACACTACCACCTGGTTCTGGCTAGTTGTGATATCACGGGTACACTTTCATCCGCTTCCGGCTGGTGGTGAAACCACTAGTACAATTCAATCTTGTTCTTGCTGCTGGTGACGCCATCAGTACACTTCCATCCGGTTCTGGATGTCGGTGATACCACTAGTCCACTTCCATCACGTTCCGGTCAGATTATCCATGATGAATCCCAAAAGAAGAGCAGCACTCAACTGTTGGTGTTTATAACGTCAAGCTCAACTTATATTATTGTTTCGCGCCTTGCATGCTGATTAATTCACAGACGACTTCCCAGGACCGCTCAATGTCTGGTAACCCTAACTCAGGCTCAGCTATTTCAATCTGTTTATGAACATTTTGTTTTAGCTCTAATTGTATAATGCTGTTACAAGACTCACTTTGACCACTGTGTGCCTTTGTTGCACATATATTGTACAAGGGATCTAAATCTGCATGCTAAGACATGTTATTCCCTAATTACCTCTGCTCGCCTCTACAAACAGTGGCGGTCGGCACGGATCTGGCGTTGTGATTGGCTCCCCAAAGCCAATCACAATGCTGCAATGTAGCATTGTGATTGGTCTGAGCGCCATAGTTCGGCGCTCAGACGGGGACTGGGGGCCTGGGCATCTTCTCCACCCAGGCTGTGATGCAGCCTGGGGGGAGAACATGCTAAGTGCGCATGGCTATTTGGCTGGCCCAAGACGGCCTGCCAAGCGTCATGCACACTTCAGTGTGCTCACCACTCCTCCCCTGCTCTGTGAGCAAAGGAGCCCCGCCTCCCTGCCCCCATGCTGGCGCAGCAGGAACAAATAAAATGATAATAACGTCAAGTTATTATCATTTTATTCTTCTTTTTTTCACTGCTGCAAAGCAGTGGGGCAACACTCCTCTGCCATAGCGGAGGAGCCGCAGCAGTGACGGCCCGCACAGATCTGGGGTGGCGGGTGTGTGGGGCGAGAGAGTAGGGAGTAAGGGGTGCAAAAAAAGAAAAAGACACTTACCTCCTCGCTGCTCTCTCCCACATCATCTCTCCTCTGCTTTGGCCGAACAGGAAGCAGCCAGGCTCCCCTGAGCCAATCACAATGCTGCAATGCAGCGTAGTGATTGGTCTAAGCCCCCTAGTTCGGCGCTCAGACGGGGACAGGGGGCCTGGGCATGTTCTCCACCCAGGCTGTAATGCAGCCTGGGTGGAGAACATGCTAAGTGCGCATGACTGTTTGGCCAGCCCGAGACAGCCGGACAAAGAGTCATGCAGGTGCAGAGATAGAAGATCGAGTAAAAAATATTGAGTTGCACAAATATCGAGTCATTAATATCGTGGTTCAGAAATATCGACAGCAAGAATATCGTGGTCAAGAATATCGACTTAGGGTAAGTAATATCGATTTTAAAAATATCGAAGTTTTAATATCGTTTGCAAAAATATAGTTGTTATAAATATCATTTTTAATTAATGTTATCTATTTTAGTATATATTTTATATGTATGATGTATGTTTTTTGTATAAGAATTGTTTGCATTTTTAATATATGTGTTACATTTTTAGTAGTTATTATTTTTTTTTATTTGAATTTTGCGTTTTTAGTTCCGTAGCGGGTTGTGGATTTATAGAGGAATAGGGTGGGAATTAATTTATGTTAAATGTATTGATTATTTTTTATTTATTAATATTTGTTTAATTAAGATGTTATAGTGTTAAATGTGCAAAGTAATTTATTATTAATTAACTAATAATTGGTTGTTAATTAATTTTAATTAATCAATTGGTAATTAATTATGGCACTAGTTTAATTAATTTTAGGTGTGCGTTGTGGTGTTTATAGGTGTAAAGGGTGGGAAGTAATTTATTTGTAATTTATAAATTAATAATTGGTTAATTAATTTTCATTAATTAATTGGTAATTAATTATGGTAATTGTGTAGTTAATTTTAGGTGTGTGTTGTGGTGTTTATAGAAGTAAAGGGTGGGAAGTATTTGTATTTAATTAATTAATATATAGTTGTTAATTAATGTTAATTATTTGATATTTATTTTGGGTAATTGTTTATTTTTGTGTGTGTTGTTTTTACTTTTAAATGGGTAAAGGGTGGGTATTAAATACATTTTAATTACTTTATTATTAGTTGTTAATAGTAATAGTTTTTAATTTAAAAATATGTTTTAATTGTGTTTTATTATTTTATAGTTTAAATTAGTTGTGTGTTGTGGATATTATAGTGTTAAAGTGTGTGTAGTCAATTAATGTTTATTCGTTTTTTTATTAATAATATTTTTTAATTGATTATTAATTATGTTAACTATGGAAGAACATTTAATTAAAAATGTTGAAGTGTTTTGTTATTGGTATGGTGTTATAGGGTAGGAAATAAATACATTTATGTATTCATTCATTTTTTGTTTGTAAATATTTTCTAGTTTAACCCCTTGCGTGCGCGGTGAATTTTCGCGCTGTGCGGGGGTTTCTATTAGTGGGCGGGATTCGGACGGCCCCCGGCCGTCGTGCGCACACGCCCACCGTGACGCGTGACAGCCGGGGGCCGTCGTGAGCACCGAAGGGGTTAAAAGAATTATTTTTTATACATTTATTATTTTATTTTACATATTATTTGTAGGTTTTTGTTATATGTAATTAATATTATAATATGTTTTCTTTTTATATATTTAATATATTTGATTTTTCATTTTTTAAATATTATTTGTTTATTTTTATGATTTAAATTTTTTAAAATATTTTTATTTTTGTTTTAACTGTTTGAGTGTGAATAGTAATTGTCTCTTCGCTATCCAACACTTTCCCTAATATTGCACTCACTGGAGTGGGAATAGTAATTTTTACCACTCCGCTATCCAGCACTTTCCCTACTGTTGCACTCACTGGAGTTGGAATAGTAATTTTTACCCATCCGCTATCTAACACTTTCCCTACTGTTGCACTCACTGGAGTTGGAATAGTAATTTTTGCCCCACCGCTATCCAACACTTTCCCTACTGTTGCTCTCACTGGAGTGGGAATAGTAAATGTTACCCCCTTGCTATCCAACACTTTCCCTATTGTTGCACTCACTGGAGTGGGTATGGTAATTTTTACCCCTCCGCTATCCAACACTTTCCCTACTGTTGCACTCTTTGAAGTGGGAATAGTAATTTTTACCCCTCCGCTATCCAACACTTTCCCTACTGTTGCACTCTTTGGAGTGGGAATAATAATTTTTACCCCTCCGCTATCCAACACTTTCCCTACTGTTGCACTCACTGGAGTTGGAATAGTAAATGTAATTCCTCCGCTATCCAACATTTACCCTACTTTTGCACTCAGTGGAGTGGGAATAGGGTTTTTTACCCCTTTGCTATCCAACTCTTTCCCTACTGTTGCACTGATTGTATTGCGAAATTTAAGTTTAAATATTTTTTAATAGTTTAATGTTTTAATTTATTATAGATTGTTGTTTTTTATATTTTAAATCATTTATATATATTGTTATCTTGTATATTATTTTAAACTTTTAACATAAATTAAAAATAATAGTTTAATTGTTTTAAAGTAAATATATATGTATAAATTATTATGTTTGTGTGTTTATTTTTTTAATTAAGTTTATTTGTTATATTTTATTAAAATGTATATTAAATTTATTTTATTTAGTTAAAATTATATTTAATATTGAATATATGTAATATATATTATTTTATTTTATATTTATATAAAAGTTGATATTTTATACATCTATATTTTTTATATCAATATTTTCTAGTCAATATTTTTCTACTTACCTGTTTAAGTATAGGAGTCGATATTTTTGTTGTCTGTATTTTTTACTCGATATTTTTTACATCGATGTTGTGTCAGTGAACCGTGATGTGCACTTCAGTGTGCCCACCACTCCTCCCCTACCCTGCTCTGTGAGTAGAGCAGCCCCGCCCTGCCCTGCCCTGCCTCCATGCTGCCGCAGCAGGAGCAAATAAAATGATAACGTCAAGTTATTATCAATATATTTTTTCTTTTTTTCACTGCTGCAAAGTAGTGGGGCTATGCTCCTCCGCCTTAGCGGAAGAGCAGCCACTGTCTACAAATTTGTATACACTTGTTGAGCATCTAAATCTCAACTCAGACTGTTCAAAAATCTGAAACCCAATGGAGTGTGCCCAGTAAAAGACAATAAATAAATAAATGAGCACTGAAGCTCTTGTAACTAGTTGGGACCTTTTAGGTTGGTGGTGTAGAGTGCCTCGTTTTTTGAAGCACTCATTTGCAATACAGCACTAAATCGTGAATGCAATATGCTAATACCATTTTCAAGGTGTGCTTTTAGCCCAGCATTTACAGAAAAACACAGAAAAATGCAGGTAGATGCTTACTAACGACACCTGTGAGCATTACTTTTATGTGGTTGGTTACTAAGAGCTACTTGTAATGTGATGTGTTATTACTAACTTTTGCTTAATTTGTGGGACTTGCACAAACCCTGGTGGTCCAATACACAAAGGCCGGGTTTTAAAATTAAGAAGTCTACTCTTGTATGTTCACTACATTTGGAGAAGGTTTGCAACGTTTTGGGGATAAACAAAAAAATACCAGAAGTATTCTGGGATGGGTACGATAGGTAAGGACTTCAGATGCTCCAATTTCACAAAATGTACCCATGGAGATTTTCCACATAGTGGAAAATATGCATGAGAAAATCATGTGAAATTACTTTTTCCTTTAAAAATGTCTGTTCCTTTTCCATTCCACTCTAGAAAGGCATTATGTTTTTAATAGAGTAAATTTGCATGCAGTGCTGGGGTGGAACATTACTTCACGAGTTATCTGATATTAACCAAAAAAATCGTTTGTTTGAATTTTATTTGACGTGTGCAAAGTGGGAGACCCTAAATGTCACATGTTCCGCCTACGACTCTAAATTTACGACAGTGGAGCATCTACCATGCAAGTGGAATTTCTCAGGAGTGGTTCATATTGGGAAAAAGAGGTGGGGCGTGGGGATGGGGTTGGGGAGGGGGGATGGAGACAAACAGAATTTTTTTTTTTAAATATACCTGCTGCCCTCTAGCATTGCGTCGCGCTCTTCTGCTCCTCCTCACTGCAGGAAGGCACAGCCTCCCAGTCTGCCCTGCGGCCAATCCTGAAGCTGCTCTCATGCATGAGAGCAGCTTCAGGATTGGCCTGAGCGCCGATGTTTTGCGCTCCAGGACAGATGGGGAGTCTGTGCCTGCTCTCTCCAACCCCAGCAATGCAGCTGCGGTTGGAGAGAGCTTCACTGCGCATGTGGGTTTGGCCGGGCCGAGACGACCAGCCAAACCCATATGCGCAGTGAAGGGAGTACAAAACACTTCCCCTCCAGCCGGTCAACACCCTGACCCCGCCCCCAAGACTCGGCACAAACTAAATAAAACGATAATAAAATGGGTTTTAAACCCGTTTTATTATCGTTTTATTTTTCACATTTTTTTAAAGTGCTGGCAGGGAGGGCTGACGCTCCTCCACCATAGCGGAGGAGTCGCCGCTGGAATTTCCACCATAAAAAGAACATTTTATAATCATAAATTTCCTCTAATCCTGATTCTTTGAATCTGGATTTTTTTATCACAAATTTCCTCTTCTTGTATAGCTACAAACAATTTAAATGTGCAAACCAGTTTGTGACCTGGATGTCAAGTGAGCAGCTAAAACAGGTACCAACACTACCCTTTTCCATCTTCGCCAGTGCATATAATTTGTTGAATCCTCAATCTTCAAGTAAGTGGCTCACTTGTGAAAGTGAAAAATTTGAATTTTGTACTGCATTAGGATTGTGGTATAAATGATGATACTATTCTACAAATGTTCATTAACTTCTGCTGTGCAATGGTGGCTGACAAACGGGGTAGGCTCATTCAAAAATGTGAGACTTACACTCAGGACTGAGGTTTCATGCCTTTGTAAACAAGTCAGCAGAGCTCCTAAAATTCATAAGTGCAATCGCTCCACTGGCTACCTATAGCTAGAAGGGTAATGTTCAAGGGACTCTGCAATGTCCACACAGCCTCCCACGAAAAAGAACTGCTATACCTACAAGTTAAATTCTAGCAATACAAACCAAACAGAACACTGTCCTCCAGATTCGCATCACTTATCATCATACCACCTTACCATAAGAAATCTGTAGGAGAGACTGCTTTCACAGTGATCTGGAACTCACTACCAGTCAGCATTAGAAGCTTCCAGAACCATATACATTTCCGAAGACAGTTGAAAACGTGGCTACTTACAAGATAACTTCACCACCTGCATCCTGGCAACAAATTTCAGAAAACAGTAGCAACCTCAAGCGCAATTCTCTGCTTACAACACATGAATGGCAAACAACTCAACCAGTAAACTGCTATCATTATGCGGGAAAGCAAAAACAGGACTGACCTATGGGCCGCCCTGGCATTATATAGCTATGTACTTCCATCGCCAACACTCCCTCTCCACATGAAAAGGAAAACGCTGATGGCCACAACTAGAGTTTTAGAGATACAAAATTGATTTATTTGGCAAAGATGGACCCAACACGTTTTGGCTCCAATCTGGAGCCTTGCTCACGAACGGGTGTGGTCTCTTTACAGATGATTTTTAAAGGAGAAAGTGCACACGTGCTCACATATTTACAAGAAATGATAGAATTACTACATGTATAACATTATATCCATAAATTTGTCTCTTTACATTTCATTACTTGCATACAAAAAATTATTTTTTCTAATGAAGTTATTAAATCTAAGATCAGGGAAAACTTACACATACAAAAATATATTCAAGAGGAATCATTAAGTGTAGACTTTGAACTTCAGCCTCTCTTGCATATAGAGTTTGAGGCAGTCAGCTGGTTCTCACCTCATGCAATCAAAGCTATTAATGCTCATAATCACAAAAGAAATGGCAAGCCCCTCAATCACATTGTTGCATATTGTTCAATTTTTTTCATGCAAAGAAGAACCGCCAAGGAGTATCAAACTACTGATTAGATATCCGATATCATGTAGAAGGAAAATGACATCAATCAAATTAAAACTACACCCTTCCCATTCAGCCTGTACTGGTGCCATCCAAAACAAGGTGATTGGTTTTACCTTACATTGCTGCAAGCCTATTAAATCACTAAGGAGATACCCCTCCATTTCCATTTTTACATATCCTGCTCTACCATAGGGAATTATTACACACTGCTATGTGTTGCATCTCATAACACGATAACTGCACCTCGGTGGTCATCAAGTACGACATGGAAACAAGGCACTCATAGGATCAAAACAAAAACAACATCTTGCCGACCACACACCCTACATGGTATAGTAGGCTACTCATGTAGGCAAGTGCTTCATTGCCCACATAGGGGGAAGAAAGTGCTATATTAATGCTGCTATACAATACAATACAAAGGAGAAATATTTAGATTCAACAATAAGCACAAACTTAACCTCCCGACTAAAACAGGCTCTTGTATAATGTGCACATTGCACAATGCTCAGTCCCTTTCAGTAAAATTGACTTATGCTGCAATGTGTGCTTTTACGTTAAAAAATATTTTGGCTTTTAGACAGTGCTCATTTAACTTAGGCAACAGACTAGCGGCTCCTCCATCACTGTTACCGGTTTACACTTGTGTCACTTGTCTTCATGCAGAACAATTCGCAAACAAACACATTGACAATCCAAAAGACAGTTCCAGACCTATTTGTTTTGGAAAATGCTTGTGTTTAATTTTCAAGTACCCAAACATGTTGCTTTACGACCAAAAAAGCATGATTAATGGCACGCTTCAGTTAAATATTGCTCTCTCTTATAAGTATGAGTACATGAAACCAACAAAGAAACAATGCCTTTACAATGAGAAGTGAACACCCTGGTCATCATGCATGTTGGTGTTAATCACCTTTTAAAGACTGGGCAGTGTCATCTGTCTTGCAGCCTCGCAGCTAAGGCCTGGAATAACCTCCCCCTGCACCTCAGAGCCTCACCATCGCTCCAGCAGTTCACGAAGGACCTCAAGACCTGGATGCTCAACCAATAAGAGCACAGGCAGCATGATTCCCTCAGCGCCTTGAGACCCTCACGGGTGAAGCAGCCGCGTTCTACAAATCTTGATTTGATTGTCTTAATGTTTGGTATTTAACTCTGTACCTTAGCGCATTTGTTCCCATTGGTAATAACTATATGATCGCCAGGACGAGGTCTCAGTGTCATGGGTACCTTTTAAAGGCAATGAACATTTCAATGAACTGCATTAAGGCAGCAATTGAGAAAGTCATGTTTGTTGATGACTTTAACCTCATTTTGCACCACTTACTGTGATCTTCCTGAGGAGGGAGACTTATTTGTAGGATGGACGTTGTCGGGGTCTCTTTGGTAGCCTTTTTCAAGGAGCCCCTATGAGGAGTGGATGGGTCAATGATTGGTAGGTCATGTTTGCGCTCGACTTGGGATATTAATCTGGGTTGTATGATAGAGGCAAGCAAGGCTCAACCACTCGTGCCTCTACCACACAGCCCAAACCACGAATGCGACTTAACCACGCATTCCTTAACCATGTATTCCTTTACCACGTAAATTCGTGTTAAAGGCATGAATGGTAAGGGTGTATGCATGGCTAAGTTTACCACTACTTCGACCTCCCCCCGCCCTAAACCTTAAATTACAAACCCACTACCCATCCACGGATCTAAGCCCTAAATTACGAACCCCCTACCTGCCCCCCCACCCTGAGCCCTAAATTACAAATCCCCTACCTGCCCCTGCCCTAAGCCCTAAATTACAAACCCCCTACCTGCCCCCACCCTAAATTACAAACCCCATACCTGCCCCCGCCCTGAGCCCTAAAAAAGCCCCATTCCTTAAATACTCCCCCAAATCCCGCTCTTAAAGCTACCCCAAACCCCTCCTCCTGCCCTTAGACCTAAAAACTAGCCCACTCCTTAAAAGTACCCTGACCCCCTCCCTGAGCCCAAAAAACTTGCCACCGACCCCCCCCAAAAGAGACCCCCAGACTCGAGCCCTAAAAACGTGCCACTGATCCCCCCAAAAGAGACCCCCAGACCCTGCCCCAGCCCTACTTACCTGTCTGTGTCCGCTTCCCGTTCCGACGCTCCTATTCCTGTTTCGAGTCCCTCCCATCTTGAACACTAGAGTTTTGCCTTAACCAGTCATATGCGTGGTTTAGGCAAATGCTTTGTTCGGGCCAGTGTGGTTACGTTTGCGGGCTTCCAGAATGCATGGCTCTGGCCACATAGTTCCGGATATTTCCCATTAATCTGGGGTTGCTTATAGAGTTGAACATCTTTCCATTGCATGTTGAAAAGAGATGGATCATTTGCCTTTAAAGTTACCCGGCTTGATCTGACTGTTAGCTGCACATTGACTCCCCATTGAATGTGTTGGCCCCTGAGGGTAGGGAAGGATGGTTCTGGACTTGAGGGTCTGGGTCCCTGATGGCCCAGAAACAAAACCTTTTGAGGGCAGGTGCCCGCTTTAATACTTGTATGGTTTTAAAGGCATATGAGACCTTTGCCAATGGGCCAGGGGGTGTGAGGTGGTGAGTTGTTTCCCAAAAAATGTAATGTTGAATTACGTTCACTGTCTACATTTTTATCCCTTTACTTTTGGATTTTCTGTAAACATTTTTTTAGTATTTAATTTTGCTTTCAGTTTTTGAGGAAACGATTAACGATTCCCACGACCGTGTTATTTGTGTTAGTAAAAAGGACCTGCTGCTCCTCACCTCCTCTAGGCACTGTTAGAGAGTTCCTCGGTCTTATGTAGCCATATAACACGCCAGAACACCTGCTGAATGTGTTTGGTGCTGGTCTTCTTAAGCTGCATATTGCTGAATGATTTTGGAACGCGGACCTTTACCGAAACTTGCATTGTTACTGTCTCCCCATAATATCAAAAGCAGGATAATTTTCAGCTGACGTTTTTCAGTTGTCAGAAGAAAAAAAAAATCGGTCGCAGCAAGAAAAGAATTATTCTGACTGACTAATGTGTTTTTAAAGTAGTTCAATTAAAATTCAGGTTTTGACCTTTCCCGCAGCCTATTTAAAGATTTCTTCTTGATTGGCTGTAGACGGGTGATTATTAAGTATTAATGTGCCTCTGAAAGGCTTGCCTTCACTTCCGGATATTTCATCACCTGCTTCTTGAGAAGTTGGCATCGGCCATTTTCACCGCTGAAGAATTCTTCCCTCAGTAGGTGTTCGGCTGTGGAAAGGAGCTCACGGACACGGCTGGGAATGGAACGACGACCCCGTCCTTCCGCCAGAGGGGTATGGAAGGGCTCCACCAGCTTTTATTTAGAGACAAGAACCCCAATCGACGACCAATGTGTATTTCCATTGCATTATGGATGATGTATGAGTGTTTACTGTTTCCATACCAATGCATGGAACTCCCCAATTGCGTGGAATAGGGAGCTATGTCAAACTATTGGGAGTCGGCCCTCCAGATGCAAGGGCAGGCCTGTTACATAAAGTCTCTGTTATTGGGAATGGTCTCAAAGTTCTGATATGGTATTAAAACCATGTGACCTGTGATGTCCCTAAGATATTACATGAGGTTCTTGGAGGCGAGGCGAGTTATTGGGAAAGGTCTCAAAGTTCTGATATGGTATTAAAACCATGTGACCTGTGATGTCCCTAAGATATTACATGAGGTTCTCGGAGGCGAGAAATTCTAGCCCCCCCCAAGTGATTTGACAGCCCATTTTACCAAACATCAGCTTGTCATTTTCAGAAAATACACTTTTTGTTTTAAAATACCATCTTTTATTCATTAGTAGATAAATCAATTTATCCCAAAAATAAGCGTGACATGAGTCTGTTCTTCCTACACTTTAAGAGAACATATTTGACTATGTTAAGAAGTGCTTTTAGGTTATGCTCTGACTTTAGAGACAGAGTAAAGGGTAGGTCCTAGAGTCTCTGTCATTGTGTACCTCCTATAACTAGAACTGAGCCTTTGAGCATTTTACAAGTCTCTATTGGGTGGGTACTCTTCATATGTCACCTTATAAAAATGGGGCGGAGTCCGGTGTAGTGGCGTGCTGACGTATATGTAGGTGCACAGACTTCACAATGTGATGTGGTCATAAAATTGACCCTGCCCGCTTTAGGGATTCTTTCTGTTTGAGGACACTTTTCTGGTCTTTTGTAACAATGCTGTGATGATGAACGGATTTGCATAGCGGGATGAGGAGCAGGGATGTTTCCACAGAGAGGCGGCTGAGCAGCAGAAGGCATCGTAGGAGGAGAAGCAGATGGGTCAGCAGAGTTGGTTGGGGAGGCTGGCTTTAACCATCAACTAGCCAGTTTGTTTGAAAATTCAGCTTGTGGTGGTTCCTGGAGAATCACCTGGTAGCACCAACTATTCTGCGGCCAAGAAGTGACAAGTTTGAAATAAGTCTTCTTGTTGAGTACTCTAATATTCCTGTGGGATGAAGCTAGCGGGGTCCTTTTGTATTTTTTAAGCAGCACCAAATTATGCAGCAGAGTTGACTTAATTATGTAGCATAAAAACACAATCTGTGCAACACATGTTGACACTGCATATACAATGGTTTCACAACCATTAATATCAGTTTAACAACTAATTGCAGCAATAAATAACTGAACGTGACCTGCCTTTGTGCAGCAAAAGCAAAAAGAACAGATAATGGACGGAATGCTAAACAATGCAAACACTGGGGGGTGAATATTTGACATTGTTTCAGCATTCCGTCCATCAATTGTTCTTTTTGCATTTGTCGCCCTAAGTGGGAAGGGTATGCCCAGACGTGGGTCCTTCTTCACTGTTTTTTGAAGCTGTATGTAAATAAGATCGAATGAATGGCCACTCACATTTGCTGCATATGATTAAGACTCGTTAGAGTCGAAACTCGTTATGCTGGGAAACTTTCTGTAACTAAAGGATTTTCACCTCAACACGTTGGTGGGCCTGTTTGCCTGGCACCGGAGGGAGAGTACTTGCTGCATTTGTGCACCATTTTTTGTGAGTGGAAAGACTTCTTACTTTCTTCGTATTTTACTTCATTGGTAGTCTTTTTTTTAGGAATAATTAAATCGTACTCTGTTGTTGATCTTTCATAGTCCTTATTCATCAACAAATGCATTTCAAATCTTTAAAAAAGCCCTTCATCAGGGGGAAAATTTATAAAATTTGTATTCCAAATCGTTTTATTACTCATCGAACCTGGTGTGTAGATGTCCCCTGGAAGAAGCTTCATCCGAAAACTTGACCCTGCTTACGCCGCCGCCTGTCAAACTCCCTCTGGTAACCTTTCTGTCTGAACCCCCTTCCCTCGCTCACCACACATCTGCAACGCATTTGTTTCATGAGGATAACAATATAGCGTTTTTAATTTGGCTGCTAAGCATATCTGCCATTTCCCTTTGTACATGTTTTATCAATGAGACAACGCAGGGATACACAGTAGGGTCCAGCTTGTGCTTCCAGTTTATTTCTACTTCTTCCGGGTCACAGCGGTCACAGTCCGCTTCTGCACCTGACACTAAATACCCAGCATCAGTCATGTTTAACATGCTGGATTCCTTTTAACTTCTGCTTTAAAGACGCAGGTACTATTTTTCCTTTTACCGGCAGCTATTTCACAGCAGGTATAATGTCTGAGCTCTTATGCTTTCTACACCAAAATAAGTAATTTACAAAAAAAAAACATTTTAATCCTGAACTGCTCTTTCAACGATTCTAAAAAAAAAAAACATGCACCTTTAAGATGCAAGATTTCCTTCCATTTTAGTCCCACAAGAAGAGAGATGTCAGCGGAGCTTTGCCTCTCTCTCCTTTTCTCTTTCTTTTTGACAGACAAATTACTAAATCAGAGAATGCCATTAAGCCCACAGGTTAGGAAGTGTCAGGAATGGTTTAAAGAGATATCCCATTTATCTTCAAAACATGCACGAAATGTCACTAATGTGTGTTTATCATGTATAATCAGACAAAGAAAATATCGAAATGAAGTACTTTTGTATACAATGGAAGCCTCTTTCCATCTCTCAAGATATCAGCGTTATTCAAATAGAATAATAATGTGAAGTCTCTTTCTGCAAAAAATGGAAATCAACTGAAATGTAGATCGCAGAGATTTCGCGCTTTTTTACGTCGCTGATGTACATCGCTAAAAGTGCATTAACAGGGAATCAAAAAACTTTTAGGTCAATTATGTTGTCAGTGGCAATGAAATGCATACCTAGGCGTGGGCAAAGAAGGCGCGCGGCAGGCCCGGGCTCAAGGAACCTTCCAGACTCTGATCCTGGACGGGGCACGTGCAGGCCACATCGCACAGCTGACATCCACTAGCCAGATATGGCGCTTTTGGGAATGCAAATGAAAGCTGAGAAGGGACATTGTTTAGCGTCAGCCCCATATTGACCCAAGCGAGCCCCACACCCTCTCCAAAGATGTCTATGTCTCCCCCTCAACCCCCAAAAATCGTTTAAAAACATAATTCATTTTGCACAACAGCTTTTGTATTATACTGGATAACAAATGACAAGGTTTACAGGTACTTCTGAAGAGAAACCTACTAAATATACCAATATGTAAGGGTTGGTACACCACACAGGAGCATGATTTCTCTGCAGCAGCTAATCCAGTATGGGCCCAAAAACAAAACTCGGTGCTACTCCTTCTCACAGGCTTCAGGAATGGATGAGTAGACCACACAGTGCATCCAGTCCTGAAAGGACCCCACTGTCCCCCAGTGGAACATGGGTTTTGAGGTCTCCTTTAGGGCCAGTTGTTGTCAAGTCCTGGGCATTCTGATGAAGTAGGGGACTAGGAGCAATTTAAGGAGATGCAACTATGGATTAAGGTGGAATAGGCCAGCTTCATGATTTAAACTAGGATTTGATATAGTCTTTCAATTCTCGTTCACTGATTTCATATCTGGACGCAGGCTATCAGTGTTTAATGCTTGGGATCCAAACTAGGCCAACAAAGGAGCCAAAATGGCCTCCCAGGTAGGGTGACCAGACGTCCCGGTTTTCCCCGGACGGTCCCGGTTTTTGGAGAAGTGTCCCAACACTTTTCTCCAAATTATATATATATATATATATATATATATATATATATATATATATATATATATATATATATATATATATATATATATATATATATTCACTGAAAAAACCATAGGTTTCAGGGGCGTTATAGTTAGTTGGACATTTCACTCGTACAAAACCATAGAAATTCCCCGTTATAGTTAGTTCAGCTAACTATAACTCGCGCATCCGCAATGCACTGCTGATGACGTCACATATTACATCACTCATGACATGGTCAGTGACATCACTGATGACATCTCAAATGACATCACTGATGACATCACTGATGACATTAACCTTGTGATAGAGTGGCAGACCTCCTCTCACCCTAATATAACCTTTGATACACACACTCAAAAATACAAACTAACATTTTCAAAACAATGGACATACCAATACCAGTTACAACACATATTCAGTAATTCCAAGATCTACACACACATCCACTCATTCACCAACAGTCCCTATACAGTCACTCATACATGTACTCACTCATCATATGTACTCATACACCTATACATCCTGTTACACACCGCCACTCATCCATAGAGTTACTCACACACATAGTCACACATGCAAACAAAGTATCAAACATCCATTTACTTGCATATACAGTTATACACACACTACCACACTTACTTCTACAGAAACTTACACATACTTACTCTCTTAAACAATCACTTATAGAAACACCTACTTATTTGTACAGGAACTCTTCCAATCTCTCACTCTCACATATACTCACTTATATACACCAATACTCACATATACTAGTTTAAAACACATGTAGTTACTCATAAAGACACTATTGAGACAGTCATTCACTCACTAACACACCCATACACATACTCATCCACCTATACAGTCCTGCACACATGCTGTCTTCAACACATACACACAGTGAGTCATTCATTCATGCATCTATGCACTAAGTAATACCCCCACCGAACCATACAGACACTCAGACACTCATACTGATACTCAAAAAACCAACTAATAACCCATATAGACACTCATGTAGCTACTCACCAACCCATGCAGCCACTTATACACAAAGTGAGAGACTGATACAGATATTTTCATATTTAAACATTACTCACTAACCCATGTATTCACTAAGATACACTTAGTCAGTTATACAATCTATTTAAAAAAAAAAATCATCCATTTAGACACTTATATACCCATTTATTCTTCCATCGACCTTGAGATATACATATATAAAACATATTTAATTTTCAGAAAAACACACATTCACTGGATGATGTCATCAGTGATGTCATCAGTGATGTCATTTGAGATGTCATCAGTGATGTCATGAGTGATGTCACTGACCATGTCATGAGTGATGTAATATGTGACGTCATCAGCAGTGCATTGCGGGCGCGCGAGTTATAGTTAGCTGAACTAACTATAATGGGAGAATTTCTATGGTTTTGTACGAGTGAAATGTCCAACTAACTATAACGCCCCTGAAACCTATGGTTTTTCAGTGAATTTCTAAGGTTTTTAAATGCTAATTTCTAACTATAACGTGCCTGAAACCTATGGTTTTTTCAGTGAATTTCTAAGGTTTTTAAATGCTAATTTCTAACTATAACGTGCCTGAAACCTATGGTTTTTCAGTGAATATATATATATTTATTATACTATGTATACATGTGAAAATGTCTCGGTCCCCTGTTTGCCTCGGTGGCACGGAAAAAATGGGTGGAACGGACGTCAGCACGCCGACGAGGGCCTCTTATGGCTCCGATGACGTCATACGGTGTCGCGAGCGGAGCCATGCTCGTTGACGTGGGAGAGCTAGGAAAGAATTTCCGTGGAATGCTGGTGCAGGGGATATTCACCTAAGTGTTCAGGCTAGTCCTTTGGGAGCAACTGTTTATGTTGCCACTCCAGAAACCGAAACCAGTGATCCGAGGGCAGAGGCCCTGCAGATGGCACACAAGGTGGGGTGCCCAGTCGTGTGCACCGGCGGGGCAGCGAAGTGACAAGCACCAAAACCCACAAAAAGGTAACAAGGGCACTGAATAACACAGGATCTTCTCTTTGTATCTGGCAGGAACAACAAAGTTAAAATGCCCTAGTACCAAAATGTAGAATTAGTGCTACAACGGTCTTCAAGAGGACCTGCGATGCCGCTTCTGCCTCCCGTACCCTGGAGGCGGCACATGGGTCACGCGTGGGACGCACACTCGTTGACCTCTCATGGCACTGCTCCACACTTCAGGGAGGACGCTTTCCATTAGCTATGTTTTCTGATGACATGTCGCGCCGGCCCCGTCCAACAACAGAACTCCTTTAGATCCAAACAGACTCTTCCACTCTCTCACCGGAAGTGAAACCAGGCCACGCGGACACTTTCACAATACAACAGCCGGGAATGCACTTTTCGGTAAAAAAACCACATTCCTTCCTCCTAATTAATCAAATAAACGTCTCACTGAAGAACAGGGGCCAGCGTCGATCGGTAAACAGCCGTTACAACGACTTTTTACTTTGCGATACCATTACAACGCATGCATTACCACGCATGCGTTGTACATCACGAAAGTCATTACTACGCATTTTTTAGAACGCATGGTCATTTACCACGCATGCCTTTACAACAAATTTTGTTGTAAAGGTATGTATGGTAAATGACCATGCGTTCTAAAACTATGTAGACGATCCATGTCATTGTAAGGAAACAGAGGCTGTTCCGTTTCCTCACAACGACGTGCACCGCCCCTCAGAGATGACGTGAAGCAGGAACCACGAGAGAGAGGAACCATGAGGAGTGAGAGGTAAGGGGATTGGGCATGGGGTGGGGGTTTCTTTTCTAGGGTTTAGGGTAGTGCAGTGGTGTTTGGGTGGTGTAGGGGTCGTGCTGGGGGTAGTGTTTTAGGGTTTAGGGTAGTGCAGTGGTGTTTGGGTAGTGTAGGGGGTCATGCTGGGGGTAGTGTTTTAGGGTTTAGGGTAGTGTAGTAGTGTAGGGGGTCGTGCTGGGGGTAGTGTTTTAGGGTTTAGGGTAGTGCAGTGGTGTTTGGGTAGTGTAGGGGGTAGTGCTGGGGTAGTGTTTTAGGGTTTAGGGCAGTGCAGTGGTGTTTGTGTAGTGAAGGGGGTCATGCTGTGGGTAGGGGTTTAGGGTAGTGCAGTCGTGTTTGTGTAGTGGGTCGTGTTTTAGGGTATAGGGTAGTGCAGTGGTGTTTGGGTAGTGTAGGGGGTCATGCTGGGGTTAGTGTTTTAGGGTTTAGGGTAGTGCAGTGGTGTTTGGGTAGTGTAGGGGGTAGTGCTGGGGGTAGTGTTTTAGGGTTTAGGGTAGTGCAGTGGTGTTTGTGTAGTGTGGGAGGTCATGCTGGGGGTATATTTAGGGTTTAGTGTAGTGCAGTGGTGTTTGGGTAGTGTAGGGAGTCGTGCTGGGGTAGTGTTTTAGGGTTTAGGGTAGTGCAGTGGTGTTTGGGTAGTGTGGGAGGTCATGCTGGGGGTATATTTAGGGTTTAGTGTAGTGCAGTGGTGTTTGGGTAGTGTAGGGAGTCGTGCTGGGGGTAGTGTTTTAGGGTTTAGGGTAGTGCAGTGGTGTTTGGGTAGTGTAGGGAGTCGTGCTGGTGGTAGTGTTTTAGGGTTTAGGGTAGTGCCGTTATGTTTGGGTAGTGTAGGGTGTTGTGCTGGGGGTAGTGTTTTAGGGTTTAGGGTAGTGCAGTGGTGTTTGGGTAGTGGAGGGGTAGTGTTTTAGGGTTTAGGGTAGTGCGCCCAACCAGCCACAATATCCGTGGTCAAAGGGGATCCTGACTCTTTGGAACGCTCCGTCAATTGAATAATTTGGGTCAAGGGCCCTACCACGTCCAAGACCTATCAATTCCTTTCTTGGGATCCCTCATATACTTGGAGAAAAAGGTACATAGTTTCTCATCAATTTCAGGCGTGTGTGCCACCTTCCTCTTCAGTGAGGGCCTGGGGCATTCTCCCTCATCCTATTCCTGACCTCCCTTTCAAGGGGTTGATGGATTTTCCCCACCACATACTCTGCCACTTTGGCGTCAGGTGTCCACTCTGCCGACCTAGGATGGTAAATTTGGGTAGGCTCGAACATGTCCGAGTAGACCCCGTCCCCAACCGGGGACTGAGAGGAGTGGGACTCTGGACGCCAGGGACGCCCGAGTCCTTATCCTCATCGGAGGAGAAATCGTCCTCCGATACACCCTCTCCCTCTAAGGGAAACCCGCCGTTGGGGTCTACAATAGTGGTGACAGTGTCGCAATTTTCTCCGGGCCCTTCCTCCGCCCGGCAGGGTGCATGTTTTAGCGTTCGCGCACTCTTGAGGAAGGTCTCCGTAAGTTTATCAAATCCTTCCAAGTGCCCCGCGTTATGCTTAACAGCCCTTTTATTCCCCATCTGGGAGCTACTTGGACCCGCCACCACCAGATCTGGGTCACTGAACACCCCAGGGATGCTTTTCGCCAGCTTATCAACCTGATCCCTAAGAGGAGCCAGCGCCTAGAAATAGCCAGAGAGAGGGCTTGGTCCACTGCTGGAGGGAGAAGTTGGGAGGCCATTCCTCCTCCACTTCCTGGTAGGAGGAGTAAAAATGGTCTTCTGGAGAAGACATGATAGCAGAGGGTGTGAGCACAGAACAAATGCCCTTAAAATCCTTAAGACAGCCCCCTCGCCGGTGCTCCAACAGCTGGGCTTTCCCCGAAGCTGTTATAAGAATAGACTGAGGCGCAATACCAATTACCACCACCAGGTGGCGCTGGTCACTAACGTGGCCGTGTGGGGAAATCACCGCGTAGCGGTGTCAAAATTAGGCGAGGGTTGGTCGGGAATCAAGTGGACACTAAAGGAGTGACCGGATTCCCAAACGCGCGTAAAGACCAGCGGGAGCGCTCGACGGAGCTGCCTCGCGCGGACCAGACGTGCCTGACAGGATCTCACCACGCGCAGAGCACACAGCGGGAGAAACTGCGAGGGGGAGAACGCGCTCCCGCTCGGGCAAGAGCCTGCTGCGCAGGGAATATGAAACAATACGAAGGCAATAATGCTAATAACGTGCACAAGAAACCGCTATACAAACAGCAACAACGTCAGATTAAGCCAAGAATGTAAGGAATGCACTTAACTGACGAGCAGTGAAGAAAGAGGAAGCGGAAGGGACGTCACGATATTATATACGATGGACTGTGATATGATTGGACTATAGTTGCCTTGGAGACTACCCCCTAATGGTTCATAGGTTGTGTAGTCTTTTGTTTAATGATTGTTGTGTTACGTTTTCTTTGAACTGCTATGCAAATAAAGTGAGGAATGATATGCATAATCCTCGCCTCCGTCCTGCCATAGAATTCATTAAACTTTATTTGATCTGATTTAGAAACATAGATCATAAAAGTGTACATAAAAACAGTAAATCATCTTTCCTAATACAATACAGTGAGAATTAATTAAAACCAGTAGGTAAAAACGGGTGTTACAAAGACCGGTTCAGAGCAACTTCAGGTTAACAGAATCGTAAAGTTCAATGTTTCGCAAGATCAATCTCATGTACTTCGTGCAAAATACGCAATAAGGGGTCCAAGTAAGATGTAACGCTCCAATACCTGACCAGTTTGCACTATATAAAACTGCAGAAAAACTAAAAATAAAAAGTGTTTTGCACACTTCTGTCATTGGGCTATATGTGGGCTACATCTGGGTGATATTTGTGCTACATTTGGGCTCTTTTTTCTGTGGTGGCCATCTTGGGAGACTTATTTGTTATGAAGTTTCCTAATTTCGTCATTTACTGCAGTCTCCTCAGAAGGAAATGCTTTCAGTTTTTTACTTTGATTCCATCAAGAAGGCATTCAGATGTGTCGCACATCTGCCATAAATTCAGAATGTTAGCACTCTAGTTGTTCATTAGATCACTGTAGTAAAGCTACTGCTCACCAGGGAGTTAACTGGAAGTCTACTGCTGGTATTGAAAGTGATTGTTTCATTCTGCATGTCAGAATTTTCTAATGAAATAGAAGAGGATTTGAGATCTAACTTAAAACATGCCCTAAATTTTCTTTCTGCAGCACTAACCATAATTTCTATGGCAAAATGAACCCCCTCATTTTGTTCCTTTTTAAATTAAATGTTTTAAGTGTTACCAGTTTATTCCAATCAAGATGGCTTCAGGTGTGCCATACTTTTGTCATAAGTAAGACTGTTAGCGCTCTAGTTGTTCTTTAGAACACTCTGGGAAGCTGCAGTAGAACACAAAGGCATCAACTGACAGGCTGCTCCTGTTGAAATATAACAGGAAGATATTTGAGATCACACTTGAAACATGTCCTAATTTTTCTTTCTACAGCACTAACCATAATTTCTATGACAAAATGAACCCCATCATTTTGTTCCTTTTTAAATTAAATGTTTTAAGTGTTACCAGTTTATTCCAATCAAGATGGCTTCAGGTGTGCCATACTTTTGTCATAAGTAAGGCTGTTAGCACTCTAGTTGTTCTTTAGAACACTCTGGGAAGCTGCAGTAGAACACAAAGGCATCAACTGACAGTCTCTGCCCTTGTTGGATGTACATGTTTTATTGAGAATGTCAGACTTCATTCTCACATGACTGAGAAAGATAATGTGAATTTACAGAAAATATGCTCTCATTTTAGCTTCTGGAGCACCTTCCAAAACTGTATGGGACAAGCATGTGAAAATAGTTTTCTCTCAAACATGATTCATGATATCCCAGCAGAAGGTTTTTCACAGGGTAAAATCACCTTAGAACACGCCACAATTCCTGAAATTAGTATGGTACCATCAACAAATGAATTCTAATGTAACTAAAGTCTGTTATCACCCTTTATAGTTCTCCTTTTGGTAACCCTCAAAATCTTCGATTCACTACAATGCATTTCGATGGGGTACTATCATTTATATTGGTCCCAAGATGGCTGCCAGCAATTCCAGGATGAAGTGCTGACAGCCAATCAGATCTCACGATGACATGTGTGGTTAGGCTCCGCCCAGATATATATGTGTGTTCTTTTTCAAATTTCTCAGGAACTACTGAACGGATTTACACCATTTAAGCAAAAGGCACGACTCTGAACCAAGGGCTACCTTTTTGCCAAATTTGGTGTAATTCCGTTCAGCAGTTCGGGCTGTAGCTGCGATGAAAGGTTCCTATGGAAAATTGCATGGGGAAAACACGTTTTGGGACCCCCCTTTTTTCTCGGCCCCCGCTTGCCGAATCACCCCAAAACTTTCAGGATAGGAGCGGAGCGGGCCTTAAGTTTTGAAAATTTCGCGAAGATTCGTCAACCGGCGCCAAAGTTATTTCAAATAGAATGTTGTGGATTTCCTATGGAAAATAGGTCCTAACTATAACTATCTACTGGCGACCATAGGTTTCAGTGACGTTATAGTTAGAAATTAGCATTTAAAAAACCTTTGAAATTCACTGAAAAAACCACAGGTTTCAGGGACGTTATAGTTAGTTGGACATTTCACTCGTACAAAACCAGAGAAATTCGGCCGTTATAGTTAGTTCAGCTAACTATAACTCGCGCCCCCGCAATGCACTGCTGATGAAGTCACATATTACATCATTCATGACATGGTCAGTGACATCACTGATGACATCTCAAATGACATCACTGATGACATCCTCCAGTGAATGTGTGTTTCTGTAAAGTTTAAATATGTTTTATATATATATATGCCAAGGTGTATTGAAGAATGAGTGGGTGTATAAGTGCCTGAATAGATGATTTAGTAGGTGCGTGACTGACTGTATAAGTGAGTGATTAAACGTGTCTTACTAAATGCATGGGTTAGTGACTAAACTGTGTAAATGTCAGTATCAGTCTGTCAGTTGGTGTGTAAGTGGCTGCATCGGTTGGTGAGTAGCTACATGAGTATCTGTATGGGTGCCTGAGTGTCTGTGTGGATGGGTGGGAGGTGTGTGACTCTGTGCATAGATATGTGACTGGTTGATTCACTGGGTGTATGGGTTCAAGAGTGCATGTGGAAACAGCTGTATGGGTGGGTGAGTGTGTGTATGGGTGTGTTGGTGAGTGAATGGATGTCTCAGTGGTACATGTCCGAGTAACTACATATGTAAAAGGCAGTGTATGTGAGAGTTGGAGTATATAATTGACTATACGTGAGAGTGAGTGATTGTGAGAGTGGCTGTATGGATGAGTGTGTACTTGTATCAGTGATTGTATAAGAGAGTAAGTATGTGTTAGTATCTGTATGAATAAGAGAGGTGGTGTGTGTATAACTGTATAGGTGAGTAAATGGAAGTGTGATTGATTCTTTGCATGACTGACTAGGTGTGTGAGTAACTCTAGATGAGTGGCGGTGTGTGTCTGTATAGGTGTATGAGTACATATGATAGTGTTGTATTGATGAGTGACTGCATGTATGAGTGACTGTATGGGTGAATGAGTGGATGTGTGTGTAGACCTAGGAATCAGTGAGTGGGTATGCAGTAACTGGTATTGGTGTGTCTATGGTTTCGAAAATGATAGTCTGTATTTTAGAGTGGGTGTATCAAAGGTTATATTAGGGTGTGAGGAGGTGCATCAGATTTTCACGCGGATGATGTCATCAGTGATGTCATCAGTGATGTCATTTGAGATGTCATCAGTGATGTCATCAGTGATGTCACTGACCATGTCATGAATGATGTAATATGTGACGTCATCAGCAGTGCATTGCGGGGGCGCGAGTGATAATTAGCTGAACTAACTATAACGGCCGAATTTCTCTGGTTTTGTACGAGTGAAATGTCCAACTAACTATAACGTCCCTGAAACCTGTGGTTTTTCAGTGAATTTCAAAGGTTTTTAAATGCTAATTTCTAACTATAACGTCCCTGAAACCTATGGTTTTTTCAGTGAATTTCAAAGGTTTTTAAATGCTAATTTCTAACTATAATGTCCCTGAAACCTATGGTTTTTTCAGTGAATTTCAAAGGTATTTTAAATGCTAATTTCTAACTATGCCTACAGAGGTAGGACATGTGCAGAAAGAAAGGCGCAGAAATAAGCAAGAGAAATGCAGAAAGAGGCAACAGAAGTCCAGAAAGACAAAGAAAGGTGCAGAAAGAAGCAAGAGATATGCAGAAAGAACCAAAAGAGGTGCAGAAAGAGGCCATGTTGCAAAGTCATCCTGTGCCCCCAACTTTTTGCTGACCATATAAAGATGTATTCCCTTCTAAAGCTCTACCTCCAAGTAATCGCGACCTAACTTCCTGTCTTTTAGTCCGGGATAGTCAGGTCGCGTGGGTCTTGATATTCCCCAATGAATCAGAGGTCGCGTTGCTAGCTGAATTGATTCTGCCATTCACCCTGACCTCACCCCAAGATCCTCTCCGTCTGATTTTACACTGTACTCCCTCGACAAATACCCTACCTCTGTCCTAACTCCTGGCATACCTTTCGTCCCCTGGGCTGGAGCCAGCTCCTGACTTGTAGTCGGGCTTACTTACGCTTTCATACGCCTTCTTTGCTTGAAAATCATGACGTGTAGTTTATTAAACCTAAAGCTCCACGTTCTCCTTAATTGCCCTACCACATCACGACGTCATATTGTATTGAATTTTTACTTTGGATGCATACTCCTGTTATTGTTAGCTGAGCTGTTTAACAACTTTTTATCCTTATTGCACTACAAACACTGTTAACTGTCCTGCCTCTTTGTGATCATCTAAAATTTACTATTTGACATTATCCATAACAAGACAATATGCGTTATAGCACATTGCACGTCCGTCTCATTGTGCACTAGGGAACTGTTCGGGCTTGTAGTTTATTTATCTACAATTCTCTCTGCATCTTTATGTTACCTCCCCCCATCGTTTTGTCTTTTTAACAGGTTTAACGCTCCCTCACACCATTTATGACTTCTTCCTAGCACAGACATCTCCGGGGTTTACTCTAGTCACTTTCTTTCCCGGCCTTTAACGGAATAACAATGCCCCCCCTCACTCACCCCCTCACTACAGTGGATGCACCTATCACTAGACACGGCCCAAACTCTTGGACCATCCTTTATCCCCCTAACCTCTCCAAAAATGCTAAGAAAAACTTTAAACACAAACTACTAATTTGTCACCAAGAAACGCTATTTGCAGATAACTACCGAAGTCTCACCTCGATTGTAAAAACCAACTACATCTTCTACTCGAAGCGCCCCTCTAAATGGAAAAGCACCTTCCTCCACCACCTCCCTATCACGAAGTCATGCAAAATCCCATATGGTTTGAAACTATCTACCACCCCTTCCCCTACTTTTCTTAGTGAAATAGACATCTCCATTTTCAAATCTGGAAACATGCTCATTCAAGCCTCTGAAAAACATCTCACCATCTTTGAACACCATTTCAGCACCTTATCCTACCTACTCTCGATACCTTACGCTGACCCATCAGCCTCCCAATCACAGTCTGACCCTACACCTCCTCTTTCACCTACTCTAACCCCTCCTCATACAGACATTGAAAACACCTTGGAAGTCTCACAAGCACAGATTCTCAATCTCTCCCCCGCCTTAACAACTCTCCCTCCTACTGATTCACCAACGGCCTACTCAACCACCCAAACTCTCTCTCCTCCTCTTGAGGCTCCAACAACTCACATCAGTTCCTCCCTTCTATCTTCTTCTTCCTCCCAGCCCTCCCAATTTGACCTCACTACGACTCAATCACTTACTCTAACTTCTTCCCCCCAATTGTCCTTCCCCTCCCTAACCAGGATACCAACCCTCCTCACTCTCCCCGAGCACCCTTTCCTTCTCCTGTCTCTCTTCAGTCTCCAGTTACTGCCCAGTCCCATCTCACCTCCCTCCCTTCGGCCATCAATCGGATCTCCCCTCTCCACCCCTCACCTGGGCTCCCTCCCCTCCCTCACCCCAGACCTCTCGTCTTGACTAATGCAGAACATCCTCCATGTCCCCATGAACTCCCAACCTCCATCCCCTTCTCCCTTATTCCCCAGACGCTTTTTAATATAGAACTCCATCTCGCTAACCTATCGTTTGAACTCACCTCTCTCAGAAATGATGTCAACCCCCTCTCCTCACTTAACCGCCCCAATCATTCTATTGCCCGATGTACTGAACAAAACAACACCACATTCCCCCAGCAATGGGATACTACCCCCCTCGGTAACGATACACCTAGAACATTCCGTGCCTCAAACCTCCTCCCCGCCTCTGAACTCCCTGACCTCTGTAATCCTTACCCCCCCTGCTCTTTGACTACTGACCCTCTGATCCCACAGGCACCTATCCCCGTGATCCTTGGGACTAGCAGAATTCCAACCTCCCCAGCTTCTCCAAGACTTCCTCCGCAATTTACCACTATCTACTCCTGCCCCCCTACAACCAACCCTATACCCCTGACTTGCATGCTGGTTAACTGTCGCTCGGCTGTTCAACATGCGACTGAAATTTCGGAAACCATCCTTAGTGAATCCATTGACATTGCCTTTCTTACTGAAACTTGGCTTAAAGATCACTCTTCTTCCATTCTTGATATGCTCTCTCCCCCTGGCTATTCCATCCTCAGAAAAGATAGACCTATCAAAATTGGAGGCGGTCTAGCAATAATCTTTAAAAACGAACTCAAACTCTCCCCTGTGCCAAACTCTGATCATTCTACTTTTGAATACCTCGGAGCGGAACTTAAAGTGCAGGGCTCCCCTCCAATTCGACTACACAATATCTATCATCCTCCCGGCGACCCTCTTCCTTTTATAGAAGAATTGTCTGACCTTCTTACCCAATCCTCACTTTCCAACTCTAAAAACCTCTTCCTCGGAGATGTTAACCTTCATTGGAACAAAAAAGACGATCCTATGGTTAACCTCCTCACCGATCTACTTGACATCAATGACCTAAAACAACTATGCCACTCTCCTACTCACTCCAAAGGAGCCACTCTCGACGCTATCATTACCAGCAATGAGCTGGCCTCCCTTTCCTCCATCGTTCCCATCGACTGGTCCAACCACCACCTTATCCTTTTCACGATCACTAACACCGTACTACCCCCTCCACCCAAAACCATCAATCAGATGAAACTGACCAGGAATCTTCATCTTATCCCCCAGGCGAACTTGAGACCAAAGTCAAAGCTCAACTTCGACTCTCTCCTCCCTCCCAAAATGCCAATGACCACACCGAACACTTTAATAAATCCATCGTTGAGGTCCTTGACCAAATTGCCCCAGCCAGACTAAAACGACAGAAAAACTCCTCCTCCAAATCCTGGTTCAATCCTGATCTCAACAATGAGAGACGCACACTTAGATCGACTGAACGCATATGGAGGCAAAACCCTTCCCCTTTAATCTCTCTCTCCTCAGATCCGCTAGATCCAACTATAAAAAACACATCCTCAATGCTAAGACTTCCTTCTTCCGCTCCCAACTCGACCGGGCCAAAAACAGACCTAGGGAACTCTTCAACATTGTTAAAAACCAAACATCCTCTGCACCCCCCAGGGTGATTGCCACCACTGAGGATGCGAAGAAATTGCCAACTACTTCTCAGAAAAAATCTCCAAAATTGATCAATCCTTCGCCCTTACTCCCCTCCCTCTTAACCTACTTCCCTCACCGGACATTTCCTCCAATTCTCCTTCACTCTCTACGCTTCCTCATGACTCCTCATCGTTCCCCCCTATCGTCCCGATTCCTGAACCCGGCCCCATCTTACTTGAGCAAAAAAATAATGCTTCTTGGCTTGACTTCCAACCAGTCACTGAACTTGATGTCCTTAACGTCATCTCCAGACTTAAACCGTCAAAGCACACTAAAGACCCTCTCCCTTCCAACCTTGTCCAAGATCTAAAACATATCATTGCCCCCTATTGGACCTCTATCATCAACTCCTCCTTTACCTCGGGTATTGTCCCTGCTTCCCTCCAATTGGGACAAATCACTCCCATCCTCAAAAATCCTGCTGGTGACCCTAATGACCTAAATAACCTTCGTCCTATCTCTAACCTTCCTCTTCTCTCAAAAGCCCTTGAAAAATGCGCCCTGCTCCAACTAGATAGACACATTGATTCATTCAATCTTCTAGACACTTTCCAATCAGGCTTCAGAAAGGGCTGCAGTACAGAAACGGCAATGCTAAACATAATTGACGACATCCATCACGCCCTCGACAAAGGCGAATCCTCCCTTCTCATTCTCCTTGATCTCTCCGCTGCTTTCGACACTGTTAACCACTCTACTCTACTTGACACACTTAAAGATCGTTTTGGCCTCAACGGTTCAGTCCTCAAATGGTTCACCTCCTTTTTCCAACACAGAACCCAGCAAATCAAAATCCGTGACTGCCTTTCCAAACCTCTGCCCGTCTCCCTAGGGGTCCCACAGGGCTCTATCCTCTCCCCCTCTCTATTTAATCTCTTCATGGAACCCCTCACCCTTATCCTTAAACAAGCGGGAATCAATTACCACCTGAGATGACACCCAACTTTACTATAAGATTCAATCCCGCTCGGATATTCTTCACCTCAATGATGCCTTGAGTAAGATCCAATCCTGGTTCCACTACAACCACCTCAAACTCAACCCAAAAAAGACCGAAATCATTCTTTTCTCCCCTAAGAACAACTCGCTCCCCATTCTATCCTGGATCTCTGACCTTACCGCACTCAACTGCTCTCTCACTATATCAAACTCAGTTAAATCCCTCGGTTTTAACATTGACGAAAACCTTACTCTTATCCCCTACATAAAAAATTCGGCCAAAAGCGCTTTCTTCACACTCCATCACCTCTAGAAAATAAAACCCTTCATTCCTGCAAACGACTTTAAGTTAGTCGTCCAATCGCTGGTCCTGTCGAAAATCGACTATGGTAACGCCATCCTCGCTGGAACCCCTAAAGCCCACCTAGCCCCAATCAAATCTGTTCTGAACCTGGCCGCTAGGCTCATTACTGACCTCAAACGGTTCGTCACATCTCCCCTGCCCTTAAAGCCCTCAAGTGGCTTCCCGTTGAAGGAAGAACTTCCTACAAGACAGCTTGCATTACGCACAAAGCCCGGCATCAACGCTCCCCGCAATACCTCTCAGACAAACTTCATAAAGCTGGCTGCTCTAGATCATTGAGGAGCTCCAACACCCTCGCTCTTGTCCCTCCTCTGTTAAACAAGAAAACCACACAATCTCGCTCCTTTTCCGGGAACGCGCCTAACATCTGGAACTCCCTCCCTAAAGATCTTCGTTGCAACCCCTCTTACGTCAGCTTCTAAAAAGACCTCAAACTTCTCCTGCTCAACAAATACTGGGGTCCTTAATCCCTCCCCTGGGCACTCATCCCACCCCGACCTCCTACTGTTCTCCTCCCCCTCTCTCATCTTCCTTCGCCCACTAACTCCTCCCACTAGCCTTTCCCATAGGAACTGCTTCGTCCCACTTGGTATTGCCTTAACCTCCCCCCCTCCTCAGGGTTTCCCCATTCTCATACCCTTCCCCCCTCTTCTCCAACCTTTCCCTCCAACGCTAGGCTAATATCTCAGGACTTGCTGTAGCCCATTGCAATACATGTAATTTGATTGTGTAAAACTGGAGTTGTTTTTACTGTCTGGATGGGTTTTGATTACTACCTCATTGTAAGTCGGTTACAATACAATTAATTATCCATGTATAGCGGTATGATATTGCCTTAACCTACCCCCTCCCTAGCCTCTCCCCATTCCTATACCCTACCTCCCTCTTTTCCATCCTTTCCCTCTCTCATTAGCCTAATCTCTCAGGATTTGCTGTAGCCCATTTCAACTTGTGTATTTAGATTGTGTAATATTTTAGCTGCTTTATACCGTTTGTATTGGTTTCTGAATTCTACCTCATTGTAAATTTTGCTATATTGCAATGAATACCCATGTAAAGCGCTTTGATACCCTCGGGTCCAGCCAGCGCTATATAAAACATTTTAAATAAATAAATAAACTGGTACTGGTGGTAACTGACTCTCACTAACCAGGCCCGGAACCAGTGCTATGCTAAAACACACTTAGAATTCAGTGAAAACACCTACAAACACTAGGATACACTATGGGTTGGGGTACCCTGTGATTGGCATGACCTCCTCTGTAAGGCCCTAGTATATAATAGGGCAGGGGATTAAAACTACCTCTAAGTCAGAGGTGCAGAAAGATGCTTCTTTAAGTAGTAGTCACGTTTGCAGAGTGGTGGAGAAAGGGTGCTGGGCCTCCGACAAGTGCTCAGGAATTCCGCTGCGTTGGACTTACAGGAGGTACCAGGAGGGCTTCTTGGCCCCCAAACTCCCTCAGGAGTAAATTGGACTTCATCCCCCATCCCATAGTCTGCCAGGAGGCGCGTTTGCAGAGTGGTGGAGAAAGGGGGGCTTGGCCTCCGAAGACGTCTTAGCAATCCCACTGTGTGGGACTTACTGGAGGTAACAAGAGGGGTAGTTGGCCCCCAAGAACATCCTTGGGGGCCAACTACCCCTCCTATTACCTCCAGTAAGTCCCACAGAGCAGCATTGGTAAGTACTCGTAGCAGGCCATGCCCCCTTTGCCCACCACTCTACAAACGCGCTCCCTGGCACGCTCTTGGATGGGGATTGAAGTCCCCTTCGCTGCTGGGGGTCCTTTAGGGGCCAACTAGCCTACCTCTTACCTCCAGTAAGCCCCACACAGTGGTATTGCTGAGAGGTGGACAAAGGCCAAGCCCCCTTTCTCCACCACTCTGCAAACACGCCCCCCTGGCGCGTTCTAAGTTGGGGGATTAAGTCCCCTTGAATACTGAGGGTCCCTGGGGCCAACTAGCCCAACAGGTACCTCCAGTAAGCACCACACAGCTGGATTGCAGAGAGGTGGTCCGAAGCCACGCCCCCTTTTTACACCACTCTGCAAACACGCCTCTTGGTGCACTGCTGCTCGGGGATGAAGTCCACTTGTGTCCTGAGGTCCTCAGGACACAAGAGGACCTCATCGCCCCACCAGCAGTGCCCCGGGAAGGTGGTGGTCCCCGGGTCATGTGGGTGGGCTCGAGCCCCCCCACACACGCTGCAAAAAAAAAAACAGAGCCCCGGGGAGGTGGCGGTCCCCGGGGCTGCGGGGGGCTCGAGCCCCCCCACACACATTGTAATTTAAAACAATGAGAGCCCCGGGAAGGTGGTGGACCCCGGGGCGTGTGGGGGCTCGAGCCCCCCACACACATTGTAAAAAAAAAAACAGAGCCCCGGGGAGGTGGCGGTTCCCGGGGCTGCAGGGGGGCTCGAGCCCCCCCACACACATTGTAATTTAAAACAATGAGAGCCCCGGGGAGGTGGCGGTCCCCGGGGCTGCGGGGGCCCCCGCTATATAATTTGGGATTGCCCCCGGGACCTGGCCCACCCGGGGGCTTAACAATAACGAAGCGCGGGAGCCCGCGCTTCGTTGTTTAAAAAAATTTTCAGCAGGATTCGCGCACCCTGCGCGAATTCTGCCGTTTAAAAAAAAAATGCTTTTTTTGGCCCTGGGGGTCCCTGTGGGACCCCCTCAGCAGGCCTAGGGGGTCAGGGTGTTTCTACCCGGCCCCCTTTTCTTGTTTTTCACTTTTTTTTAACTCTTTTCTTGTGACTCGGTTACCGAGTCACAAGATGGCAGCCAACACTTCCTGGTTTGGAGTGTTGGCAGCCAATCAGAGTGAAGCTCGTGCTCAGGAGGAGTCGCGACTCCTCGGTGCTCAGATATCAAAAGTTTTCTTTTTTTAATTTCTCAGGAACTACTGAACGAATTTACACCATTTAAAAAAAAGGTCGCTTTCTGGACCAAGACCTACCTTTTTGCCAAATTTGGTGTAATTCCGTTCAGCAGTTCGGGCTGTAGCCGTGTCTAAAGTTCCTATGGAAATTAACATGGAGAAAACGTGTTTTGGGACCCCCCTTTTTTCTCAGCCCCCGCTTGACGAATCACCCGGAAACTTTCAAGACAGGAGCTGACCGGAGCAGGCCATTAGTTTAGAAAATTTCACTGAAATTCGTCAAACGACGCCAAAGTTATTGGCAAAACAAAAAACGTTTTTTGAATAGAAACGAGGTCCTAACTATAACTACCTACTGGCGACCGTAAGTAATATGTATGTATGTATGTATATATATATATATACAAACTTTACAGACCACAAGAGATGATAAAAAGGAAGAGAATCCAGACATAAGAATGATCCTGTCATACAGTAAGGAAAATTATGCCATTGCAGAAATAATGAACAAACATTGGCACATACTGTTAAAAGATCCTGACATGAGAAAAATACTAAAAGATAAACCTAGTATAACATACAAGTGAGCTCCTTCAATCAAAGACAAAATTGTACATAGTCACTTTACTAAACCTAAAACAAAAATGTGGCTAACAGATCTACAAGTCGGTTTTAAAAAATGTGAAAAGTGTAAAGCTTGTAAGATCGGAGAGAACAAAAAGAAATCACTGACCCGAAAGGAAGAAGATATACAATAAAGGAAAAAATAAACTGTGAAAGTACATATGCTGTGTACATGTAGGAATGTAATTGCGGATGCAGATACATTGGAAGTACAATCTGCCAATTAAAAAGAGGATCTTGGAACACATCCGTGCAATTCAAAATGATGATCCAACATATGCCATGACCAAACATATGAAATTACATCAAAACTACGGATGGCAACAAATGAAATACTGGGGTCTGGCAACAGTCCCTACAAACGAAAGAGGAGGAGACAGAACCAAAAAACTGAGACGCTTGGAATCAAGAATGATCATCAGATTCCAAACCAAACAGCCAATCGCATTGAATGGGGACGAAGAACTTCATGTGCACTTGTAAATACTCACAATAAGCAATAATTGTCACAACTGACAGAGGACTAGAAGAGAAACCAAATGGCACTATGCCAATAAATGAAAAACCTCAGTCTAAAATATAACAATTATATGAAAAAATGATAATTGGGGCACTAAGCCATAACATAGCTGATATAATTATTATGGATTCACACTAGCAATGTTGTAAATACAAATAATGTGCACTGTAAATATTATTACTTATGTTAAATGGAACCACATTTCCCATAATGCACCATAATGGCTAAATGGGCAGTTGTGTATATCTAGACCTAAAATGTGGATCACCGCTAACCGTGAGCAAGACCAGAGTGGTCGAAACGCGTTGGTTTGTGAGAGGACTTGATGGTGTTGGCTGTATTACACTGAAGTAAAGAAGTCTTGAAACTAATCTCCTGGAGTGCGTGTAATTCTTTCTACTTGGTGGCAATACGTAATGCAGATCTTGATCCCTTTTCTGCACTACTCGCACCGATCGTGAGCGCGCTGACACAGAGGGATCTGTTGGTGGAAATATATATATATATATATATATATATATACTTATTTAATAAGAACTCATACTTGGAATTTCAAGGCAAGGGTGGTCACCAACTATAGCAAATGTTGAGGCAAAGTCTGTTGAAATGGAATTAATGGTTACAGCCAATAAAAGACCTCTTATTTGTAGTCTGTAATTCTTCATCTCCTTTGTGGAGGAAGCTGTCATTGTAGTCCTTTTTCTATATTTATGACAGCTGTCAAATAGTCCTACTTTTATGTCCATGGTTACTGCAATCTGTAGTCCTACTTCTATGTCCATGACCTGTCCCGATTTTTTGTTTTGAGAATCTGGGCACCCTACTCCTAGGTCCACTTTCAAATATTCCATACACACTGACGATCAGCGATAGGAGGCCCTTTCTTGTGTAGTCTCAACAGGCAAGCAATACAAAAACACAACTCTACTCTTAGAAGTTATGTCTTCAAGGGAAAAGAAAAGTCTGTGTCCTTACTGATGGAAAATCAGAGTGGGTCTCTGTAAAAGTGATCCTGCCTTAGGTGCCCTGAAGACCAAATTTGCTTTTTACTCTTTAAAACAGCTATTTTCACCTGGTGACCAGGTACTGAAGGGGTAATGAGGCTGACCTCACACCAGCATTAGGAGGAGATCAAACAAGGAAGAAAAAAAGTTAAACTAACATGAAGATGTAGCACCAACTCCAATGGTTGAAGAGATCTCTCCAGAAACAGGAATTGAAAATTGGCGGCTCCTCCGCTAAGGCGGAGGAGCGTCGCCCCACTGCCTGAAGCAGTAAAAGAAAGGAAAAAATAAAATGATAATAACTCAATGTTATTATCATTTTATTTTGTCCTCCTGCTGCAGCAGCTTTGCGTGAGGGGGCGGGGCGGGGATGCAGAGCAGGGGAGGAGTGGTAAAATCCTCCTAAGTGCACAATGACTGTTTGGCCGGTCCTCTCGGGCTGCCCATAACAGTCATACGTACTTTTTCTGCATTACAGACTGCATGGAGAACATGCCCAGGCCCCCCGTCTCTGGCTGAGCACCGAATCACGGAACTCAGACTAATCACAACGCTGCATTGCAGTGTTGTGATTGGTCAGGGGAGCCTGGCAGTGCTTTCTGTTCCTGGAGTCCGACGCAGGAGAGCAGGAGCAGAGACGCGGGACCCGGCGGCAAGGAAAGTGTTTATTTTTTTAAAAAGTTTAAATTGTGATCCGTGCCCCGTCGTGCCACCCCGCGTCAGCTCCGCCACCTGTGAGCCGTGCCGTCCGCATTGAAAATTAACTCCACTCAAAACTACTTAAATGCTTCCCTCAAGCAAAAAGAGATAGATTCAAAGAAAATTGCTGTCAGAGTGACTAAAAAACGAGTGTGCGCAGAAAATGAAGCTCTTCAGTCCTATTGTCCAACACATGCTATTGCATAGCCAACCCACCAACAAAAAAGCAATGAAGACTAAAAAGGATCACAAGAAATAATAGCATTAACTATAAACTCGTGCACAACACTAGTCTGTGAGCTTCAGCAATAAAGTTCGTTTTCAGGCTAGTCTCAGCATTCAATGGATGAGTGGTAGCGCACAGGAATTCCTATATTTCGAGAAACTGTGGCCTGGTTTGTTCAGTGTAATGTGGGAACTGAGGCCCAGTAAACAAATAATGTTGTAGGTTGTTCCTATCAAAAAATTCCTGTTCACTGGAGCAGGCGCCAACATCACTCGATGACTGGTCAGTGTAAGCGCCTTCATGGCCCAATAAAAGCCAGTGGAGGCTTGGCTATGGCTTCATTTGTCAACCAATTTAAACATGCTACAAAATCCAATTTTGCTTACTACTTACTGAATAGGTTGTCCATGTTCAACCAACATTGTATTACTCAAGGTAAATGAACACCAAAGTTTAATAACATTACACAAGGCACCTTTTTGTAACAGCTGCGTACACTTTTGAACAAAGGAAGATAGCAGACAAGTCAGGAGAATTTTTAAGGACTCTGCCAACTGGATAACAAACACGAGTCCCCCTAACCCCCCCACCCCCGATCTTTGACTGTCCACCTTTCGAGGCAGCCTTGACTTATAATACACCCAGGTTACAGGTCTGTATCAGGATTGGGTGCACACGTATGCATACACACTGGCAGAGATGAACACATTTTGAAGTCTCGATGTCTTCTACCCCAAAATACAAAAGGTACAAAAAGCTCAGTTACATGACGAATACTACTTTCCCAAGACTCCCTTATACACTAAGAACCCCAAAAATATAAAAATAAAAATAAATCTAAACTCTTCTTTTCCCAAGTAAGTCACTACATTAGCTTTCGGGCCAGAACGGCCAGTTCTCTCCAGCACACTGCAATTCAGAAAGAGTGAATAAAGGTTCCACTACCATGCACCTCCTAGCCATGTTACCAGTCCTGTATGGAAAATCCTGTGTGCAACCTGCCTTTGTCTCACTCTAATACAGACACGCCAACATGCAGACACAGGTAATCTGTGAGACCAATCACATTGTTACCCTCAGGCATGGTAGGATATAAATTTAAAGTTTAAACCATTTATTTGTATAGACTTACACACAAATACAACAACTTATTCATCGAATACTGAACTTATTGCCATTTATATGTGAATATATATCACAATCATTCTACAGCAAACATAGGTCAAAAAGTAATTTCTTAAAAAGTCACAGGCAACAGACTCTACACTAACACAGGCACACCAGCCAATGAATCAGCTCAATGCATTTCTTTCCATGCATTAAACAGTGGAGAGAATCTATCTGACAAACAATGGAAGAGAATCACATTTAGTTTTTTGACAGAAGAAGGTTGTCACAGCCCTTTAGTTAACCGATACCCAATCTGCTTGCACTGCCAAGGCATACTACTGTATAGATCCATAGAATCAAATACACCATGGGATAGAAAACACAAACAAATATGTACTTCACAGTCTGTCCATCTTAGGATTGGTACATGCTACCACATCCAATGGCTGTTATGCTATTGAGCAAGCAGGCCTTGTTCAACAACAGTTAACCACAGTTGAACGAACCAGCCAGCATTCATACCCCACGAAAGATGGCCTAAGCCTATAAAAAATAAACACCCAAGAAGGCGATGGAAGGACTGCAGGCAATAATTCCAACCATTGACAATTGCTTGGGAAAGCATTCCCACACTTTGTTCTTTTGCCCACCACACCATCTCAGATTAGACCCAGCCATATTCAGATCAGTCCTAGTCCTGCTAACAGTCCAGCCTGAACTGCAATACCAGGTCCTCTCTGAACTGAAACACAACCAACCCAAGACCGGTTTCGTCCTGACTGGGTCTCTTAATTCAGGTGTGGCTTGGTTCCGATGGCATAGTGAGTCAGAGTCCAATGTATGGGCATACCCTTAGTTACTTATAACGTTACATCAAACACACAAAAGGTGAAGGGAGGAATGCTTGCAATAAGCCTAACCACTGGCACCCACTAGGGGTATCATTCCAACCCATCGTTCTTTTGCTCACCATGCCACCCAAGATTAGGCCCAGCCGTATGCAAATCAGTCTAGGTCCTGCTCCAATAGGAACAATCCAGCCCAAACTGCCAAACCAGGTCATCTCGGAAACGGAACACCAGCAACCCAAGACTGGTTTTGGTCTGATTGGTCCTCTTTAGTCGGGTGTAGGATGGTTACAATTGCACAGTGAGCAAGTGACCCACTCACAATATTTGCCAGCAGTCCATCCATCACTTTTTGTGCTTTTGATGCAACGCCCTCAGTGGCCAAGTGTATGCCCACACGTGGGTCCTGTGTTCACTGTGCCACTGAAACCGCCTACAAAGGGAGCCGTGGTGCGGATGCGCTCAGCCAAGGTCTGCGCCAGTCAAGGTCCCGGAAGCGTCCAGCGCCAGCCACTATACTGGTTCCCTAACAGCAGACAATCACAGAATTACCTTTGACAGGGCCTCTTTACTCCGCATGGCCCCCGCTAGGAAATGCTCTATCCTTTGGTCTCCGGGGGCTCCATGCGAAGATTTCATTTGTTCTAGTTGCACTTGGACCCCTACTAGGCCTACTCCCCTCAAACCCCACACAGCCCAGACAAAGCAGGAAAACCTCAGAAACTGTTTAGGGCTGCCTTGCTCAACACTAGATCACTCTAGAAACATGAGCTCCAAGTTTTTGATCTATGAAACAATGAAGAATTCGATGTGCTTTTCCTTACGGAAATCTGGCTCTCGGCCTCGGACAACCCCACATTGGCTGCGTCCATTTTCCCTGATTATAGAATTTTGAGGAAAGACCAAGAAATAGGTAGAGGGGGCGGGGTGGCATTAGTGTATAAAAAGGAGTATGAGTGCTCATTCTTCGTCCTTGAGGGCCTTGAGGTGGCGGAGGAACTTGGTTTCTGCCTGTCCCTTACTCCCAACCAGTTTCTGGCGGGGGTTCTTCTCTATCACCCCCGGGCCCGGCCAGCAGTTGCCTGCGCTCACTGGAGAGTGCGTCAGTTCCGTGGGCAATGAGGTATGCCCACTTCCTAGTGCTAGGTGACTTTAATGTCCATTTGGACAATGCATCTGGACACGAAGCTAATGCTCTTTTAGAAATCATGAGCCCTCTATCAATGAAACAGCAGGTCTTTGTCCCCACGCACCAAGCTGGCCATACTCTGGACCAGGTCTTTTCCAACTTGGACCTGGCAATGTCTCAACCCACTCCCCTTCCATGGTGTGATCATTACCTCATTCCTTTTGCTTGGCCACAGACTAGCAACAAGCCACTTTTGAAGGACAACTCTATATCCTCCTATCGTGCCTGTCATAAGTTACAGCCTGACGATATTAATCGTGCTCTCACAATGAACACTCCAGCCCTGACCGGCTGTGTTGAAGAGGACATCACACACCTGGACAGTTGTATTTGGGGATCTGTTAATGCTTTAGCCCCCATTAAAAAGAAATTCCAAGATAGGCTATACCCGTCTGCTCCCTAGTTCAACAATGAGCTTAGAGCATGCAAGAAACGCTGCAAACGAAAGGGTATGGAGACGCAAGTACAATCCAGAAGATAAAGCGAAATAGAAAATCGCACTGAAGAATTATCACAGGAAACTGTCCCTAGCTAAAAAGACCTTCTATAATATTAGGATCGAGGAAGCTGATAATAAAGCAAAGGAAATCTTTAAAGTTGTTAACTCTTTCCTACGACCCGTTGTCACATCTAGAGCATGCACACCAACGGTTGAGTGGTGTGATGAACTTGATACTTTTTTAATGAAAAATCAAGACCATACAGAACAGGTCCCAGATTAGCGCTCTAATTCTTCAAATACAGGCCCAATGCGTAAGGAAATAGTTTCCCTTCTCACGTCCCCCCTCCCTAGATAATTTCCCTCCCCTCTCTCTCGCTCAGTCACTCACAGCATTAAAGAGCCTGAAATACGGATCCCCCCTCGACCCCTGTCCAAATACCGTGCTATCGGTGGCGGCCCAATCTATCAATTCTACAGTGAGCAACATATTTAACACCTCGCTGGCAATGGGTGTGGTTCCACTGGCCTGGAAAAAGGCGAATGTGCTCCCGCTGCTAGAAAAAACGACAGCTGACCCCAAACAAGTGGTAAATTATAGGCACATCTCCCTTCTGCCTGTCCTTTCGAAAATCATGGAAAAGGAAGTTAATTACCAACTCTCACACTACTTGGAAGACAATAAAATACTACACCCCAGCCAAAACGGCTTTCGTCCTCATTTCAGCACTGAGACCGCGCTTCTTGAAGTGGTCGAACATGTAAGGAACACTCTAGACACAGGGGGCAAAGCCATTCTTATACTCCTGGACTTTACGGTGGCTTTCGATACCGTGCCCCACTTTAAGCTGCTTGAGCACCTTCTTGAGACAGGGATCAGACACTCGGCCTTAAGTTGGCTATCATCATTTTTGGATAAACGTACTCAAGAAGTATGGTTGCCTCCTCATACCTCACAAGCTAGACCCCTGACAGTAGGCGTACCGCAGGGCTCGGCACTCAGTCCCATCCTGTTTAATATATATCTGACCCCTTTGGCTACTCTTACTGAGTCCCTGGGCGCAAAAGTCATCTCCTATGCAGATGACACACAGCTTCTTTTTACTTGTGAGAAGGGAATCGACTTGGATGAGAAGCTTATCTCTCGGTGTCTCGCCAAGATGTTTCATTGGCTGGACTTGCACAATCTGAAGTGCAATCCAGATAAAACCGAGATCATGACTTTTGGAGATATCCCTCACAACTTAGTGGAAACCTGTTGGCCTAGTGATATGCTGTACCCCGGCTCCCCCCGAAACTGTGTGAAGAACTTAGGGATGAAAATTGACAGTTCCCTCTCCCGTCAACCGCAGATTCAAGCCCTTGCCTTCTCTTGCTTCGGCATGCTCTGAATGCTGAATTTTGTTTTACCTCTCCTATCTGAGTCTGCTGGTAGAAAGGTGGTGCAGGCCCTGATCATGATGAGAATAGACTACAGGAATGCTCTTCACCTCGGTCTCCCTGGCTATCTTCTCAACAGACTGCAGGTGGTGCAGAATTCGGCAGCAAGACTGCTTCTCAGACTCTCACCTAGGTCTCATCTGGACCCCCATTTGAGGGTCCTCAACTGGCTCCCTATAAAAAAGAGGGTTGTCTTTAAGGCTATGGTCCTAATGCATAAGGCCATGCATGATACGGGCGCGGTCTATCTCAGAGAGAGGATCAGAGAATACATTCCAGCACGCACCCTGCACTCTTCCTCTGCATGCCTTGCAAGAGTGCCCTGCATCAACCACCTTAGAATAGGCAGGAGATCCTTTTCCTATTTGGACCCACTTAACTGGAACAAACCTCCATCTGACCTTCATTTAGTACACAATCTTGACATCTTCAAGAGGAAACTAAAGACCTGGGTCTTTAATCAGACTATCTAGGTGCCCCGGTTGGTCGCCCACTGCTTAGCGCCGGGACATTCTGTCGAGTATCTGCACGCTTTATAAACCAGATTAACATAACATAACATATTCATACTACCAGCAAAACAATATTCGGTTGCTCTTCCAGTGTTCTAATACCCGCTTCCTTAAAAAGTAGTTTAATGTACTTAGTTCTTAAATCCTGTAGGTAGGGACATAGGCACACAATGTGCTCAATTACTTCAATGTATGAATGGCAAAAATGGCATTGAGTCCTATGCTCTGCAGTTTTATTCCGGCAGCCTTAAAACTGCAGCAAAGTGATATAAAGAAGCCTAAAGTGTAAAAAAGACTTTTTACCCATATACTTAGGTTAGGATCACGGTACAATTGCCTTTTTATGGATAACGATCCATACGTTTACTGGGAGTTCTTATACTTTGCTGCCACTGCTAGGTCTGTTTTATATGCTACAGCTCACATATTCCCTTTTATTAGAGTCTTCCTGGACAGCTTTGGCATTACAGCTAGGTTTTTTATTGTATATAATTAGTAATAACTCCTCCAACTTTGCTCCTGTGACTAACACACTTGTACTATGATTGTTTTCCAGCTCAATTCGAATTGAGCCTTTCAAGCTAGACAAAGATGCATTCTCCCAGTCATACAAATAATTAACCAAATTAATGTGGTTTAAAGTGAATAGTTGCAGTAGTCCAAATTCTAATCTTATCATCGCCGACGGCATACCAACAAGTAAATTAAAAATGTGCAGTATAATTTTCATAAACATGGAATTTAATATCTCTACCTTTTGTTGTTTTAAAACTATAGCTCCGTTTACAAGAACAGGACAATTTTTCATATTTGCAACCGTTAACTAGGAGCCCATTGCACCCCCCACCCCCATATAAATGTGCAAAACAGGCAATAGCTCCTGCTATTGTTGCTACTCAATACCTAATCCATTCTAAATCTGATGTCCAGGTCAACTTTAGATCAATAGTGACCCCTAAATATGTTTATTCTGTCACTTGCTCTATTACTTCCTCAACCTGCCACTTAAATTCACCTTTTGGATTTCTGAATGGCATGATTTTAATTTTATTATAATTAATAAAGAGGCCAGTCTCCAGACAATATTCTCCTAGACGTGTTAGCTGCCTCTGTAAACCAATCTGAGTCTTTGATATTAACCAAGTCATCAATCAGTCAATTAGATAGTATTTGTATAGCGCAACCCATCCCCCCAGGTGGTATGCAGGCATTATGCTGCAGGTCTCAGTCGAAGAGCCAGGTCTTGAGTCCATTCCTGAAGTGGTTCAGCGAGGGTGAAGTGCTGAGTTGGAGAGGGAGGGTGTTCCAGGCTTTGGCAGCGAGGTGAAAGTATGAGCGTCCTCCAGTGTGGTTGCAGCGAATACGTAGCGTCTGGCCGAGGTGTGCATAGTGAAAGTTTCTGAATGGTTGGTGGAAGGTCAGGTTCATGTAGTGTGGTCCTTGGTTATGGAGGGTTTTGTAGGTGTGGGTCAGGAGCTTGAACTGGCATCTCTTCTGGACGGGGATCCAGTGAAAGTCCTTCAGGTGCTGGGCGATGTGTGTCCTCTTAGGCAAGTTGAGGATCAGCCTAGCTGCTGTGTTCTGGATTGTCTGGAGTCTTTGCATGAGTTCGGAGATTGTGCTGGCATAGAGTGCATTGCCGTACTCGAGCCGGCTGGTAATGAGGACCTGTGTAACAGTTTTCCTGGGGCTGATGGGGAGCCATCTGAAGATTTTTCGGAGCATGCGGATCGTATGGAAGCAGGATGAGGCATTGACCTGACGTTTCATGGAAAGTTCACTGTCAAGAATGATGCCGAGGTTGCGGGCATGGACTTTTGGTGTGGGAGTAGGTCTGAGCTCCAAAGGCCACCAGGAGTCGTTCCAAAGAGCGGTGTGTCTGCCAAAGATCAGGACTTCCGTTTTGTTCATGTTGAGTTTGAGGCAGTTGTCTCTCACCCATGGAGTGATGTTCTTCATTCAGTTGTGGGAGTTGGTCTTCGTCAGGGTGGGTATCGCTGAGTGAGAGCACGAGTTGGGTGTCGTTGGCGTAGGAGATGATGTTGATGTCATGTGATGTGACGATGTCTGTAAGTGGTGTCATGTAGATGTTGAAGAGGGTGGGACTGAGGGATGAGCCTTGGGGTACTCCACAGATGGTGTGCTTGGGGTGCGAAGTGAAGGGGGAGAGGCTGACTCTCTGGGTGCGTCCTGTGAGGAAGGGTGCCATCCATCTGAGTGTGTCAACTGTGATTCCGATCTGGCGAAGTCAGTTGATGAGTGTGTGGTGGGAGACGGTCCAGGAGGATAAGAGCATCCGATTCTCCTCTGTCGAGTAGGGCTCAGAAGTCATCTGTTGCTGCGATCAGAGCTGTCTCGTTGCTGTGGTTTTTTCTGAAGCCCGATTGGGAAGGGTCCAGTAGTTTGTTTGTTTCCAAGTGACTGGTGAAATGGAGGTTGATGGCCTTCTCCAGGACTTAGGCGGGGAAGGGGAGGAGGGAGATGGGACAGTAGTTCTGGAGATCTCTGGGGTCAGCTGTTGGTTTCTTGAGGAGGGGCCTGACCTCCGCGTGCTTCCATGAGTCAGGAACAGTGGTTGTGGTTATGGAGGCGTTGAAGATGGTGGTGAGCTGGTTGCTGATTTAGTTGCTTCCGAGGTTGAAGAGGCGATGGGGGAAAGTGTCAGTTGGGGCTCCTGAGTGGATGGATTTCATCAGGGTGGTAGTACTTGGTGTGCTGAGTTGTTCCCATGTGGTGAGTGAGTGGTAGGTGTTTGTGGTCGATGGGTTGCCGAGAATGTCCGAGGGTTGGGGATCGAAGTTCATGTAGGTGGTTGCTATTTTGTTGTGGAAGTGGTCAGCGAAAGTCATTTGCATATATTAAATGTGACATTCACTTTTTCTCAAATTTTGGTGGGTCGCCATCCTCTTTGTTGAGAATTGGGGTCAAATCAACAATATTCCGTGCAAATAATATTGTGTCAAAATGCACCCTTGTTTAAGACCATTATAGGTTTTGAATTTTAGCGATAATCCTAGCCCCTGTGTCAATTTAACTTGTACCCATGTAGCCGAATACATTTCTTTTAATAAGTTTAAATGGGGAACGTCTATACCCTGCTCTTTAAAAAAAGAAATATAAATAATTTTTGTGATTTTTATTATGCAAACAAAACATGGACATTTACATGTAAGTTTCCAGTCATGCACAATCGGTAATAATATACTGCAGAGGTATTCCATTGCATTAACATTGTACAGTTAAATTATCACTGAGGGCATTTTTCCCAAACAGGTTTTGTACAGATCCCGGCACCCCCGCCCAGCATATCCCAGAAGTGTTTTCCCTATGAGCAGCAATTGACACTTTATCATGCACATTAAAATCTGCTGGGGTAGGGTTATGTGATCTATGCCTCTTTTACTCCAAGGCGTGTTGTGCCATCAGTTGTCACGGCAGATCTGGCATCGCGTCTTTTGAGATAAGTGATGAACGGTTCCCATATGTCGTGAGGGCGGCTAGCTTGTGGCTGCAGTTCCCAATACATGGTTAATTGCTCTTGGCAGTATGCAATGTCTGTGAGCCAATATTGGGGTCTGGGAGCGCGCAATCTCCCCCAATGCATAGCCACCTGGCGCTTTGCTAGGAGGAGCATTGTCGCTACCAATCTCCGAACCTCCAGGGCGATCTTGCCCACATATCCCAGCAACCCCACTAAAGTTGTGAATTGGACAGGCTGCCCCGTAACCTCCTCTAGTATATGAAAGACCTCCCCCCCAGTAGGCTATGATGGCAGGACAATGCCATGCAAGGTGAATAAAGTCTGACTGTGGCGTGTGACAGCATTGACACAGAGAGTCAGGAATCAACCCCATTCTAAATAGCTGCGCTGTTGTGCGATATAGTCTTTGTAAAAATTTAAAATGAATCAAGCGCTGACGGTAATTGGGAGACAGCATCTCTAGTTGCTCGCAGCAAAACGACCATTGTGTGTCTGACAGGGTGAGTGCTAAGTCTGCATTCCAGGCCTCTCTTGCCTTCGGAATGGTCCCAGGTGCAGACTGTTGCATATGCTGATAGAGAGATGTTATAATTTTGTGTTGTGAGGGGGTAGAATATATGTGTTCCAGAGCTTATAGTGTCCCGGGGGCGATGGGAATGTGTCATGTAGCGCACAACATGTGGCTCGCAGCTGGTATTAGAGGAAGACGTTCAGCGGTGTACGCGCCCTCTCTGTAAGGTCAACGAAGCGAAGGGTATAGATCTGCAAATGTGTTTATATCTAAGCGCTTTGCACGGTCAATTGCGCCTTTGTCCTGTAGAGGGGGTAGTAAGGGGTGGTTAGCCACAGGAACCGATGGGGCAATAAGCTGTGTGACGCCTGCGCGCCTCCCAAGACCCTCCCATGCCCATAGCATGCATTGTGTGGTGATGATGTCTGGAGCTGGCGATTTGTATGGGAGAAACAGTGCTGTATTTAGGGGCCAGGGGGCAACCATGTCCGTCTCAATCGCAACATGTGGTTGGAAGGGTGTGGGGTTGGTCCAGTAGTGCAAGAAGTGTGCTTGAGCACACAATGCGTATAAGTGAAAATCTGGGGCGCCCAGGCCACACTGTGGCAGTGTTAAAGGTTTGTGCTTCACCCGTGGTTGCTTGCCAGGCCAGATTAGCATAGCTAAGTTGGAGCGGAGCCGTTTAAAGAAACTAATGGTGAGCTGGAGTGGAATATTTACGAACAGATAGAGAAATTTGGGTAATATCACCATTTTTGCAATGGCGATACGTCCTGCCATGGAAAGGGGGAGTCTAGACCAGACTGGGATGCGTCCTCCAGCCAGTTCATGGCCTTTCCAAAATTGCACTGCCATAACTCTTCAATGTTCCTGCTTAGCATTACTCCTAAATATTTAAGGGGGCCAGTGGCCCTGCAGCGGGTGATCCGTGTCGAATGGGGCTGTATCATCTGTCAAAGGGAAAAGTATACATTTTGCCCACTTTACCTGAATACCGGAGATGCCGCCAAACCGGACCACTTCACATATCAAAGGGTCTAAATTAGTCTCCGGGCCGTTAATGTACAATGCACTGTCATCGGCATAGAGAGATATTAGGAGACCCCAAGTTGTAAAGCCCAACCCCCTGTTAGCGTGGTGCTGACGTAGCCGTGCCACCAGAGGCTCCATGGCAATGGCAAAAAGTATGGACGAAAGTGGACATCCCTGCCATGTCCCCCTTGCCACTGGGAATGGATCTGATAGCAGTCCATTGAGGCGTATCCGAGTGGTGGGTGTGGTATATAATAAACGTATTAGCGCTAGACCGAGCCTCTGTAACAGGGGCAATAGGTAGGTCCATTCCAGCGAGTCAAAGGCTTTGGTTGCGTCTAGGAGCGCAACCGCTGCCGATATGTCCGGGTGTAAATAGTGCATAGCTGCAAATAAAGTACGGAGGTTGTGCGCCATTGATCTACCAGGATCGGTATTTATTAGGGACAATGGCCTAAATGAGTCACATTGATAAGCCGTTTTTTTGGGCTTAAGTAGCGTGATTATGACTGCTTCTCTCAAAGAGGGTGGCAAAGCGCCCATTTCTATGGAGTCCTGATACATGTCCAGAAGCTTGGGTGCGTGAAGCTGAGAGAATTCTTTATAGAAACTAATGGGAAGGCCGTCAAGGCCTGGGGCCTTATCAGGAGCTAGAACTGCAATTGCTTGGTGTACTTCTTCTATCATGATCGGGCAGTTTAGAAAGTCCCTATGCACATCGGATAGTCAGACAAGTTGTAGCGACTCTAAATATTCCTGAAGATCCGCCATACCGGCCACAGGAGTGGCAGAGTACAGTTTCTCATAAAAGGTTACCATAGTCCGCAGGATGTCTGCCGGGGAGGAGTGCCTGCAGCCCTCCGAGTCTGAAAGAGTAGGGATATAGGTGGAAGCGTGTGGCTTCTGCAGGAGGCGAGCTAGGGTACTGCCAGGCCTGTCTCTCTCCCCATAGTTTCGGGCCTGAGTGTCTTTAGCTAGGAAATGTATTTCGTGAAGGGCTTCTTCCTGATATGTAGACATTTTTCCACGGATACTGGCCAACGTGCCCGGATCGTCAGTGCGGAAGAAGTCAAGTTTCAATGCTGAGATGTCATTTTCTAGTTTCGACAACATGCCCTGAATAGATTTTAGTATACCATGCTGCTTAGCTATGCAGACGCCGCTTATGACGGATTTGAATGCGTCCCATAATACAGAGGGAGAGCTCCCTGACCCCGTGTTCAACTCGAAATATTCGCATATAGCTGCATGTATTTCTGCACGGAAAGCGGTATCCCAGAGAGCGCCCGGAGGTAGGCACCACGCGAAGGTGCGCGGTAGGGCCTGCGGAGGCTGAATGGTTAGTAATACCGGGGCATGGTCTGAGAGTGTATGTGGGAGGTGGGTGACCAACCGCAGCCATTGTTGTATGTCCTTGGTGGTTAACCAATAATCAATCCTGGACCAGGCTTTGTGTTGTAGAGATATGCAGGTGCCCTCCCGATTTCCCGGATATGTTGCCCACCAAACGTCAACTAGGTGGTTATCAGTTATGATTGTGTGCAAGGTGGTGGCTGCTGTAGGGTGCGGGTGCCTTGCGCACCCTCGTCTGTCCAGTATGTCGTCTAATGGAACATTAAAGTCCCCGCCCCAGATCACTGTCCTAGAGCCCGTATCCGCGATCAAATCCATACCTTGGTGAAGAACTCGGGGTCGTCCACATTAGGTCCGTAGACCGTGGCCAGTGCTATGGGATATTTATGCAGCGTACCTGCTAATATGACGTATCTACCATTGGTGTCACTTTTGCATTGGGATGTTTTCCAGGCGATGCCCTTGCGTATGAGAATGCAAATCCCTCGTGCGTAGTTGGAATAAGTAGAGGTGTACGACATCCCCCACCCCTGTGTTAACAGATTTTGGAGGCCTGTCCCGGATAGGTGTGTTTCTTGCAGTACGCATTTGTCAGTATGGTGTCTGACCAAATATGCATGCATGAGCCGTACCTTCCTGCCGTCATTTAGCCTGCGTATATTCCATGTAAGGAAATTAACTGTAGCCATTTATTTCAACATTGGGGAATTACAAAAAGGGGTTCTGCACCGGTGAGATCGCACCTTAGTGTATACATATGCTGCGTGCAAGACTGATCTATTATAGTAGCCGATGCTACGGCATCCGTTTGTACATGTAAGCCAACAATGAAGAACAAATCTATCTACCCCCCTCTCGCCCCAACTTCTTGACAACAGTAGATATGCATCCCCCCCTCCCCCTCCCACACCAACCACCCAAACAGGTTGTGATTCCCACCACCCCAACAGTTCTATCCGGGAATAATCCCTTGGGGACATGATATCGCCGAACTAACTACCCGCCATAAAGGCTGGGTGGCAGAGCATATGTATATTAGGGCAGCCCATTATAACAACAAACTAGAAAGGTGGGCACTGAACTGGAAAATTGTAGGAGCCCAAGGGGGCTTATCCTCCCGGGTCAATGACCCCAAGAGGCTAGGATTACTTCAGTCTTGACTAATTGGAGCAAAACGATTATTAGAGAGACTATCTCACAACGGTGTGCCAACTGTTGTGCATCGTGCGCCAGAAGGTTCGGAGCTTGTTTACTAGTCATTGTCACTCAGTTGTGCCTCTGTCGAGGTGTGCGGTGAGCCCGCCAGCGATCTCGCAGGTTTTATTTTCTGTTTGGCATATTTGAGGGCCTGTTTTGCGTCTGTAAAATATTGAGACTTGCCATATTGCATGATCTTGAGCTTGGCTGGGTAGAGAAGAGCGTACTGCACTCCTGCTTGATGCAGCAGATGCTTAGCTGGCAGAAAGTCTCTCCGGGCAGCCTGCACCGCGACTGGGAAGTCTGGGTAGAAGGACAGTTTATCCCCTGTGTACTGGATCAGCCCACTTTCCTGAGCCAGCCTGAGTATTGTATCACGATCCTTGTAGTGCAGCATGCGCGCCACAATTGGCCTTTAGGGCGCGCCTAGGGGGGGCCTGGGGCCAAGCGTTCTGTGGGGCCCTTTCAACGATGAAAACCGTGACAGGTCATCCGCAAAGAGATCTCTAAGCAGGGAGTCCACGAAATCCTCCATTTTGGCGATAGCTGTGCTCTCCGGCACCCCCACTATGCGAACATTGTTTCGCCTTGAGCAGGCTTCGAGGTCTTCATTCTTGAGCTTGATAAGTCCCAGGATCTTATCCATGTGCAGTAGTTGTTCTTTCGCAACCGCCTGGTTGTCGTCGTTGTCAGAGATGCAGGTTTCTAGCTGTCCTATACGGGTATCATGTTTATGCACTCTCCCTTTAACCTTGTCTAGGCGCGATGTGAGGAGATCCAGTTTAGCATCTATATTTTTTAGACTTGACTTGACATCGAGAAGTATTTCTTTCAAGTCTAGGTCATGTTCATCAGAGTCCTCCCCTTGGTCGGGCACTGTTCGACTGACCTCTGTGTGGTCCGCCTGTCTGGCACTTCTCTTTCGTTCAAATGTCAGTTTGGTTTGTCTCCCTTCATGCTTTCCCATGTTGGGTGTCGCAGAGAGCAGATAGCTGGCGTCTGGATGGCGCAGGCCAGGCCTGCCGCGCTGCTGAGGAGGAAGATCTACCAGTCCCAGTGCCTCCCTCCACACCCTCACTGCACCAAAACGCGGGTCAGGTGATGTACCTGCAGTTCCAGTTGGGATGGTGCTGCTTCACTGGGTCACACTCCGCATATGCGAGCGCCTCTGCCCTTTAGCTTCAGCTCTGTCTCTGCCACCAATTCAGCGGGTAGTCCCGACCCGTTCAGGGCCACCAGTGCTGCGCCGTCTATGCCTGAGCCTCACTATTAGGCACAGGAGCACTACACAAGCTGGTTGGACCCACACAGTCAGATCTCGAGCCAGCCGGGACCGGGCGGTCGGGCCCGCTCGTCTGCACTTATCGGCCAAAGTTATGTCCCCGGTATTGCCAGGCCAGGCCACAGCAGGCGCGGGCTTTCCCTTTTGTGTAGACGCGGGGGTTGGCGGCGCAATCCGATCGCGCCCGAGTCGGAGTCCACGCCGACTGGGTAGTAAATCATGGGGCAAAGCGCTCTGTACGTCTGCTTACTGCACCCGCCCTAGTTACCAGCGCTCGTACCCTACCCGAGGCCCAGCGCGGCAGTGTTGTTTCTGGACGTGCAGGTGACTCGGCTCAGCTCTGCCTCGCGGCGGCTCCCCCGTGGATGGGATTGGCGGCAGGCAGCCTGGGGATCGGGCACTCTGCTTCTTCAGGCCGCGCCTCCTCTAGGCCGCAGCCGCTCGCACAGCACAGCGCTAGCGGGCACCACGGTGCCGGGCCTCCCGCAGCCCGGAGATCTCTCGCTTGGGCCCCCCAGTAATCGCGGGCGTCCCGTGTGTGCCGGTGCACCGAGTGGACGCCCTGGATGCAAGTTGCTTCAACGGATAAGTGGCTCGGCCGGCAGAGCTCGCCTACTGCGCGGCCATCTTGCAGTACGGCAAGACCACGCCCCCTATACCCCACTTTAGTAGCTCTGTCCACAGCTTATATCTTTTGACTTTATCAAATGTCCAAATCCAGAAAGCACACAAATAGATTAGATTGTTTTAAGGTTAATATTCACTGTACTAATGTGGATAATACCACTAAGTTATCAATGGTGGAACAATTCGGTCTAAAACCAGTTTGATTTATCGGAATAAGACCCATATCCTCTACCCATGCTGATAGAAAAGTCTGAAGATGTTTTCCAAATAATTTACCATCTGTATCTAAAAATGCGATAGGACAATAGCTACTCGGGTAAGACTTCGGCCCTTTTTTATAAATTGGCTGTAAGTAGGAGCCTTTCCAAGATGGTAACACTTGGCCATGGAAAATGGCTTAATTGAATAATAATACAGGAGCATTACTCAAACTATTTAAATCTGTTTTGATTGCAGATATCAGTATCCCATTTGGTCCTGCGTTCTGGGATTCTCGGCTGTTTCTTATTAAACATTCTACCGATTTTGGCATAATAATGTAGGCCTCATAAACCATATTCCTCAAATAGACCATTGGGGAGTGAGGACGTTTTTCATATACTTCAATTATAAAATCTTTCCATTTACCAAACGGGATATGATAGTTAGCTCTATACTTATATTATCAATCAGTCAAGTAGTATTTGTATAGCGTGGTTAATCACCCCAAGGGGTATCCAGGCGCTGTGCTGCAGGTTTCAGCTGAAGAGCCAGGACTGGAGTCCCACCCTGAAGTGGTTTATGTGAGGGTGTGGTGTGGAGGCGGAGGGTGTTCCAGGCTTTGGCAGTGAGGTGGGAGAAGGAGCGTCCTCTGGAACGATTGCGGCAGATACGTAGTGTCTGAGCAAGGTGTGTGGAGCGGAGGTTTCTGGTCGGCTAGTGGAAGATCAGGCGGTGGTTCATGTAGTCTGGTCCTTGGTTGTGGAGGGCTTTGTAGGCGTGGATGAGGAGTTTGAATGGGGCGCCAGTGGCGGTCATTCAGGTGCTGGGTGATGTGTGTCCTCTTGGGGAGGTTGAGGAGCAGTCTGGCTGCTTTGTTCTGGATTGTCTGGAGTCTTTGCATGAGTTTGGTGGTGGTGCCGGCATAGAGGGCATAGCCATAGTAGAGCCAGCTGGTGATGATGGCCGGCGTCACAGTTTTCCTTATGCTGATGGGGAGCCATCAGAATATTTTACGGAGCAGGAAGCAGGCCAATTCGACGGCGCTGACCTGACATTTCATGGAGAGTTCGCTGTCCAGTATGATCCTGAGGTTGCGGGCATGGTCTTTTGGCGTGGGGGTAGGTCTGAGCTCCGCTGACCACCTGGAGTTGTTCATCAGGGCGGTGTGTCTGCCGAAGATCAGAACTTCAGTTTTGTCCATATTGATTTTAAGGCAGTTGTCTTTCATTCATGCTGCAACGTTCTTTATGCAGTTGTGGAAGTTAGTCTTCATCAGGGTGGGGTTCGCTGAGAGTGAAAGGACGAGCTGAGTGTCGTCTGCGTAGGAGATGATGTTGATGTTGTGAGATCTGACGATGTCTTCGAGTGGTGTCATATAGATGTTGAAGAGGGAAGAGCTGAGGGATGAGCCTTGGCGTACTCCGCAGATGGTATACTTGGGTTGCGAGGTGAAGGGAGGGATGTGGACTCTCTGGGTGTATTCAGTAAGGAAAGATGGCAACCATCTTAGTGCATCATCTGCAAGTCCAATCTGGCGTAGTCGATCAATGAGTGTGTGGTGGGAGACGGTGTCAAAAGCTGCAGAGAGATCAAAGAGGATGAGGGCGGCTGATTCTCCTCTGTCAATTAGGGCTAGGATGACATTGATTGCTGTGATCTGTGCTGTCTCAGTGCTGTGGTTGGTATTATTGTAGGCCAGTTGCTATTAAGGACCACAATTTATGACTATTGCCCATTTTTATTGCTGACTGTAGGGCTGGATAATTATCTGACCATCTCTTCCTTTTTATTTGAGCTATTCTTTTCCTATACTCAAGTTTTAGTATTCTAATGTCCTCAGCATGATGATTCTTTTTTTATTAGTGGTCTTAATTTTTTCTATATTGTTTTTTTCCACTGCATATTAATTTATCCATGTGCCTCTCTTTATAGACTATTTTATTTGCAGATGTGACTGCAGATGATACAAGGATACACATATTTTCCCATAAGGTTTCCCAATCAGCCACCACCTTTCATTAGTATTGCTGTCCCTACTATTGTTCTCATTCCCTCAATTATTTTGCTATCCACCCAGATCATGTTTAAACATAATATTAGGACATTATTCCATGCCATTCTCCATTTTGTCTTTTCACTGTACTCAGCACTCTGTCTTCCTAATGAGAGCATACTAACTTCCATGTTTAAACAAATACTCTGTGGATCATGATGACTCTCTGGTCTTTTAATAATATGAAATTCAGAGCATATATGAAAATGAGTAACATGAATCAAAGTGTAGTCAATTATTGTTTTGTTTCCTGCTGCCCTAAATATGTATTCTGCTTGATGGTCAGCCCTTAGTCTACCATTTAGTTGTCCATAACCTAAACTAAACAAGGTGTTATAAATTAGCCTTACTCTGTAGGTTAAACTAATTATCCTGACAATATATTTTGGAATATTAAAGAAATCAGCCTGCTTGTCAAATTCCTGATTTTTCCTAGTCATAAATAAATGTACATCAAAAAAATCTCCTGTAAGATAAAACTTGAGGCCGATCCCTCTATCACAGACTCAATATCTAAAATAAATTGCTGAGTCACAGAATTTATATGTTCACCACTATGAGCTCTTTTTTGTTTTTAACATTTTATCGCAGTAACCAGAAAAAACTTGGACCACTGTTCTTATTGGGTCTAATCTGAGGCAGTTTAGCAGGCAAAAAAGCAATGGGTTGGCATGCTACCCGGGGCGATTGCCAGTACTTGTGCTATATGGAAGCATTCCTCTGATCAATTTATGTGTATTTGATAAGCATACAAAAGCCACAAAGCCCAACCAGTTTCCGTCTCCCAGATATAATGCTATTTGAATCCCAAAAAATACCCCCGAACAAGGCTGTACATCTGATATCTCTGACACAGAAACAACAAACCTATTGGCGTAATCACCCTTTCTTTCGCCCTGGTAATGTGTCATACATAAATGCAAAATCCAACACCTAACATGCCTGCCCCTTCCAATGCTGCCCCCAGATAAATAAAAAAGAAATCTAGATAACCAACTGGCTTGTTCCTATTCATGTACAGATTCTTAAATCCAGTTCAACAGTTTGACTGCATCTCAAATATGTCATAGAATAGATACAAGGAACCTGCAATCATAAACAGCGTTTGCCTGCTAGAACTGCTAGTGCACAGATTCAGGGACTCAAGGGAACAGCCAGCCCTTTATAGTTCTGGCGTCAGCCACAATCTTTTGATTTTACTGAAATTATTTATGCATAATACTTATCCCTCTTTATCCATTGATCTGTTGTGTTATTTATATTTTTCTTCCGACCATGGTTAGCAAAGAGCATGGGCAATGGTTCACCACACTTCAGCTATTGGCTACCCTCACTATGCGTGACGGCATTCTGCATTTTCACAAGCAGCACATCCACACACTATGTAGCTCCCTTCAGGGTCAGGGACTACTAAGCTGAAGTGTACTTTTCGAGACCAACAATAATATCTTTGCTTTTACCGTTGTTTTTTTACTTCACTTCAGTGAGGTCCACTAGATCCTCTAGCTATACAGTTTATCAATAACCATGAAAAAAGCACAAGCACTGACAACCCCACAAGGCTGGCAGTCAACACTAAAGCTGTTGGCTTTGCAAGTGCTTGTTTCTCCATGGCATGTTTCAATTTTACTGAGAATGCAAGGTCGAACGATGCACACACAGGCTTGTCATACTGCAGGGAACTTCATATGAGCAATTAACGTACTCCAGACATTGACCTCATAAAAATGAGTAGCACCCCCCACCCCACTCACCAATAAGGTTTGCCTTGTATTGTATGAAACAGACCAGGAAAACCACATGCTGAAACAAATCTGTCAGATCAAAAAGAGTAATTAACTTCAAGTAATGTAATGACCCTAAAACCTGTCTTGCTTACAAAGCTACCAAAAAGTAGGATTGTCCTGGAATGAATGAACTTTAATATTCTGTTCCACCTGTAGGGCTAATATTACGTATGTTACTAGTAAGGTTTGAAGCCTCAATGTTCCCACTCTTGAGATCATGCCAGGGTACAGTTTGGAGAGGGAGTAAGAAAAATCCTCATGCATGGTCCTTTGTTGGACATTATTGGCTGAAATCCTGGTCTAACGCACCAGTTTATGCTATGCTATATAGGTCTCAGTGACTACAGGTGGCTTTTTGGCCCAGACAGAGCCGAGAAAAACAATTAAAATGTGTAGTCAACCACAGATGGATCACTGACAGAATATTGAAAACCCAAAAATCGTGTAGACAGAATATCATGCCAAAAAAATCGAGGACCAAAATATTGAGAAGATAAGTGTAATTAGGTAAGTATAGATTTACTATTCTTAACTCCACATCTACATATCTAGAAGATATATATATTGTTGCGGGGATTCTGCACCTACACAGAACTATGCGCAGGAAACCGGGACCTCGGTGTATAGGGATGTACCAACCTACCACCTTAGTGCCCAAAATCCCAAAACCGACTAGCTATAGTGTCTCATTCGTTCTCCTCCAAATATCACAGAGCTACAAAGGATTCGACAACCCAGAACACAACACTCCCGACTCTCTCAGGAATCGCGGTAGCAAGACATACTCTTTCGCTCGCTCACTCGTACTTGTCCACAACAAGATTAGGCAGAGTCACTGTAATAGTTCAAAATGTTTATTTTAACTATCGTGCTCTACAATACAGTATACGAGCCACTACTAGCAGCAAAATGCATAAACTCAAAACAATTAGCATTGTTACAATTCCATATAGCACAAAGGGGGAAGTCATTTTATAAAGACAGTGGATAAGGGGCTATAAGACCTAACCACCCTCCCCTTGGTTGGAAGATGTTCATTAGAAAAAGGAAGTTCTCTGGGCTTTGACAGCAGACCCCATACCTTCAAGCTTAGATGCAAGGTTTACAACATAGGAACAGCGTTGCTCTTCTCCATGGAAAAGGCTCTCTCCAAGTGAGTGTTAAAACAACATGCATCCCCGTAATATCAAAGCACGAGTCTCCAGCATTGCAGCTGTGTTTAGCATGTTATGTCTAGGTGCTAAGGACTGACCAGAACAGAATAACAAGGGGCATTGTTTATCGACCTTGCACATCGTGCTCAGACTAAACTCCAGGAACTTCAGCAAAGAACGTGAAAAGCAGACAGTTCTCATGTGAAAGGCACAAACAATATCTTGCAAAAATAAAGTCATGTAGTAAGGTGCGCAAAAGTGGCATCATGGAAGCAAAGCTCATGCTAACTTAGCAACGTCGACAATGACTAATGGCCAGATAACACCCTCCCCCTGGTAAGGCCATAGGACATAGAGAAAATACGGAAACAGAGTTCAAAAAGCCAAGCAGACCATAAACTTATGAGAGAAAAAACAAACAAAAAAACAAATTGGAAAACAATTTGCCCCAAAAATTTTTGTCATCAATTTTCACGGCTTCCGGGAAAATGTTATGATGAAGACGGTGGTCAGTCCATCAACATACGTGAACTTAAGAATGCAATTCCCTCCAGAAGAGCATCTCTATCGTTAGTACAAAAGAGGGATGCCATCCAATCAAGTAGATCAAAGGAACAAACGTGCTCCTCATAATCTGATGCTTCCAAAAGCATCATCGGGCAACTTGTGTGATATTCGATGAAACTCTGATGTAGGAGGTTCTGCGCAGCCGCACAGATATCCCATTCAGCCAATACTCCAAGTGCTGCTGCACGCGCCAAACTGCCATCCCCAGAACAAGCCTGGTCATGAGCCTCTAAGGGGCCCATCAACTGGACAAAATCCGGGACTGGACATGACATATTGGAGAGACATAAATCCATAGCCCAATAGAAGGGGCATCATCGGCAGTAGAAGACTGGGTGCACGCAAGTAAAGTAGGCAAAGCGAAAAGTTAATCCATAACTCACGCTAAGCGTCGCTAACAGCAGGCATCCAAAAACTTGTCGCATCTGATCACGGTACAGTTGCAATTGACCTGGTCTGTGCAGGACCACAAGCTGAGCAGCCATTGCGCAGCAGGAGCAGTAGAAGCAGGATCCCACCAGCTAACGCTAGTATTAAGGGAAATCCACCGAAGACGCTGGAAAAAATAGAATGAATAAAAGCCAGTATTACACCAAATATCGCCTGAAAAGAAGTCACAAGGCCGGCTCCCACTTGTTTAAAAAAATGTGCAAGGCCTGTAGTGTCAGACGCATTAAATATTTGATGTATAAGCTCCCCAAAGTGTAGTGGGAGGTTAGTAGTCAGAAGTGACTGAATCTCACTAGATGTTCTAGCCACCTGTAACTCGAAGGTCTCTTGGGCTGAAGTAAGAGACACTTCTTGTTGGAACAAAAGGGCCTTTAGCCTGCTTAATTTCTTGAAATCTGTTTTCAAAGTAGGAATGGAAGGCCAAATAGAACTATCTACACTCCCTAGCGGGGGCGGAAAAAGCACATTGCTACAACAACTAACTCGTTGTGAAACAGTTACCAAATACGGGACACCTGCCCGTAAACCACAGCAATCTTGGTTGTTCAAACTAAGATAGCTACCGTTAGTAGGCAGGGTAAACGCGGGAATTATTGATGGTACTGGTGTCCCTTTCAAAAAACATGCAAGATTAGGTGCTGACACATTACATGCGCCGTGCAATTTAACGTGTTTACAAACTAGGGAATGTCCTACTGTGGAATCGCAGTCCTCCCCTGTTAGGAAGACCTCCTTATCTTCCCGTTGACATCTATAAGTGAAAGGTAGGGACCATAATTCATGCAAAAAGGCACTACCCAGAGGTTCGAAGCGGTCAATTGGAAAATGTTGCATGCATGATTTAAATTGAAACAGTGAGAATGGGAGGGACATAACTCCATGAATTAACCAAACAGCAGAATCCGTTTCCGCCACAGAGAATGGCAAGGGTTCCAATTGTTCAATGTGTAATAGCGTGTATGTAGCATCTTTCATTGACATAAAACGTTGTTTATCAGTCAGATTAAATGGTAAAAACAGAGAAGAGCATTCAAATAATCCCAAGGGACTTTTCCCATTTTAAGGGTCTGTAACGTCCATGCAAACTGCATAACAGATCGTAATTGATTTTGACCATGATACAATACAGCCACATCATTCTGAACAATATCAATAACGGAAGAAACAATGTTATCCAATGTATAAATGCGTGATGAAAGCGTATTGATGCTATTGTCGACCACGGCTAGAACCTTTTCTAAATTAGCCTGATCAATCTGACGTAGACAAAAGGCTGCTTCCATCTGCAAAAGTTTCCAAATTTCATTGTAAGCTGCATACATAACTCTTTTAGCTCTCGAAGCCCTGAGTCCCAAGAGAAAATCAGCCAAATTAATGGAATGTTCCAACCATTGTTGGCATAATTTACCTACCGAGTATGTGGTAACCGAATGTGAATGCGGATAGCGTGGGTCCGGTCTAGTCTGGGTGAAACCAGATGTTACATTATAAAAACGCAATTGACATGCATTTGAATTGGTTTGCCACACCAACCAACCGGATGAATCAATTCTTGACACATTAAGGGTGTCATTTTGGAACAAAGCCCGCAATGCATCGATGGTATAATTCGTGCGAGCACGCCAATTGTCATATTCCGCTAAAGACGGAATGGAAGGGATATTAATTTTTTTTACTGTAGCCATACCAAAGCACGTTGTTTGATAAACAGTATCATTTAAAAATAATATTTGAACCGGGATTAGACAAGCACGATGTAGTGCCTCAGTTCCTTGAACTTGCCAGTGTCTTGTACCCCAGATTGATTTTAAATCAATGGTCTCTTTCCAGTGATCATAACCCTGTGTGGCTAGTTTAGCTCTGAATGAGTCGGAATAAATCAATTTAGTGTGGGTTGGGATAAATTTGGATTGAGAAGGCAATTGTAATTTAAAGAAATATGATCCTGGATTGGATGTATTATAATCTGTAAAATAGGTGAATTTATTTCTAAGAATTTTTTTAACTCCCTCTTATGGGAGTAGGACAATTTTCCCATTGAGTGTAATTAAAAATCGGCCTTAAAGTATTACTTTGTGTAAAAAATGATGCCCATAGTGTTGATAACAAAAGAGATCAGCATAATTCGCAGAATTTAAGTATAAATCTTCAGCATCAAAAGCAGCATAATACTTCAAATGCAGAAAATAGTGAATGTACTGTTTTCACATCCCAATCATCAGAATGTATGTCCCGTATGACCACATCTCCTAATGAGAGGCGAAACATGTATGGCACTCTGAGCACCTCCGTCAGGCCGTGGACTTCGAAGGCTACTTTATCACAAACGATGCCATCTGCAACCGGGAATGCTGAAATGTTCACATGAGTCTGATTACGTTTCATGATGTGGGACGATGTGTGTGGGGCCAGAGTAAACACAAGGAGATGATGGACGGAGTGCTGAAACTTTTCAAACATTCACCCCCAGTCACAGATCTGGGTTGAATCCATCATCATTCTTTAGCTCACCTTGCCACCCTAGTTCAGACAAAGCTATATGCAAATCAGTCTTGACCCTGTGCCTCATGGGAACAGTCCAGCCCGAACTGCCAAGCCATGTCTTCCCTGGACCGGAAAAAAGCATCCTGGGACCGGTTTCGGGCTAACAGCCCTCATCAGCCAGGCTAGCTTGAATCCAGTGACAAAGTGAGCAAGGGACCCACGTCTGGGCATACCCTGCCAACTTAGGGCGAACAAAGCAAACACAAGGAGATGATGGACGGAGTGCTGAAACTTTTCAAACACTCACCCCCAGTCACAGATCTGGGTTGAATCCTTCATCATTCTTTAGCTCACCTTCCCACCCCAGTTCAGACAAAGCTATATGCAAATCAGTCCCCTGTGCCTCATGGGAACAGTCCAGCCCGAACTGCCAAGCAATGTCTTCCCTGGACCGGAAACAAGCATCCTGGGACCGGTTTCGGGCTAACAGCCCTCATCAGGCAGGCTAGCTTGAATCCAGTGGCAAAGTGAGCAAGGGACCCACGTCTGGGCATACCCTGCCAACTTAGGGCGAACAAAGCAAACACAAGGAGATGATGGACGGAGTGCTGAAACTTTTCAAACACTCACCCCCAGTCAAAGATCTGGGTTGAATCCATCATCATTCTTTAGCTCCCTTGCCACCCCAGTTCAGACAAAGCTATATGCAAATCAGTCTTGACCCTGTGCCTCATGGGAACAGTCCAGCCCGAACTGCCAAGCCATGTCTTCCCTGGACCGGAAACAAGCATCCTGGGACCGGTTTCGGGCTAACAGCCCTCATCAGCCAGGCTAGCTTGAATCCAGTGGCAAAGTGAGCAAGGGACCCACGTCTGGGCATACCCTGCCAACTTAGGGTGAACAAAGCAAACACAAGGAGATGATGGACGGAGTGCTGAAACTTTTCAAACACTCTCCCCCAGTCACAGATCTGGGTTGAATCCATCATCATTCTTTAGCTCACCTTGCCACCCTAGTTCAGACAAAGCTATATGCAAATCAGTCTTGACCCTGTGCCTCATGGGAACAATCCAGCCCGAACTGCCAAGCCATGTCTTCCCTGGATCGGAAACAAGCATCCTGGGACCGGTTTCGGGCTAACAGCCCTCATCAGCCAGGCTAGCTTGAATCCAGTGACAAAGTGAGCAAGGGACCCACGTCTGGGCATACCCTGCCAACTTAGGGCGAACAAAGCAAACACAAGGAGATGATGGACGGAGTGCTGAAACTTTTCAAACACTCACCCCCAGTCACAGATCTGGGTTGAATCCATCATCATTCTTTAGCTCACCTTGCCACCCCAGTTCAGACAAAGCTATATGCAAATCAGTCTTGACCCTGTGCCTCATGGGAACAGTCCAGCCCGAACTGCCAAGCAATGTCTTCCCTGGACCGGAAACGAGCATCCTGGGACCGGTTTCGGGCTAACAGCCCTCATCAGCCAGGCTAGCTTGAATCCAGTGGCAAAGTGAGCAAGGGACCCACGTCTGGGCATACCCTGCCAACTTAGGGCGAACAAAGCAAACACAAAGGAGATGATGGACGGAGTGCTGAAACTTTTCAAACAATCACCCCCAGTCACAGATCTGGGTTGAATCCATCATCATTCTTTAGCTCACCTTGCCACCCCAGTTCAGACAAAGCTATATGCAAATCAGTCTTGACCCTGTGCCTCATGGGAACAGTCCAGCCCGAACTGCCAAGCCATGTCTTCCCTGGACCGGAAACAAGCATCCTGGGACCGGTTTCGGGCTAACAGCCCTCATCAGCCAGGCTAGCTTGAATCCAGTGGCAAAGTGAGCAAGGGACCCACGTCTGGGCATACCCTGCCAACTTAGGGCGAACAAAGCAAACACAAGGAGATGATGGACGGAGTGCTGAAACTTTTCAAACACTCACCCCCAGTCACAGATCTGGGTTGAATCCATCATCATTCTTTAGCTCACCATTCCACCCTAGTTCAGACAAAGCTATATGCAAATAAGTCTTGACCCTGTGCCTCATGGGAACAGTCCAGCCCGAACTGCCAAGCCATGTCTTCCCTGGACCGGAAACAAGCATCCTGGGACCGGTTTCGGGCTAACAGCCCTCATCAGCCAGGCTAGCTTGAATCCAGTGGCAAAGTGAGCAAGGGACCCACGTCTGGGCATACCCTGCCAACTTAGGGCGAACAAAGCAAACACAAGGAGATGATGGACGGAGTGCTGAAACTTTTCAAACACTCACCCCCAGTCACAGATCTGGGTTGAATCCATCATCATTCTTTAGCTCACCTTGCCACCCCAGTTCAGACAAAGCTATATGCAAATCAGTCTTGAGCCTGTGCCTCATGGGAACAGTCCAGCCCGAACTGCCAAGCCATGTCTTCCCTGGACCGGAAACAAGCATCCTGGGACCGGTTTCGGGCTAACAGCCCTCATCAGCCAGGCTAGCTTGAATCCAGTGGCAAAGTGAGCAAGGGACCCACGTCTGGGCATACCCTGCCAACTTAGGGCGAACAAAGCAAACACAAGGAGATGATGGACGGAGTGCTGAAACTTTTCAAACACTCACCCCCAGTCACAGATCTGGGTTGAATCCATCATCATTCTTTAGCTCACCATTCCACCCTAGTTCAGACAAGGCTATATGCAAATCAGTCTTGACCCTGTGCCTCATGGGAACAGTCCAGCCCGAACTGCCAAGCCATGTCTTCCCTGGACCGGAAACAAGCATCCTGGGACCGGTTTCGGGCTAACAGCCCTCATCAGCCAGGCTAGCTTGAATCCAGTGGCAAAGTGAGCAAGGGACCCACGTCTGGGCATACCCTGCCAACTTAGGGCGAACAAAGCAAACACAAGGAGATGATGGACGGAGTGCTGAAACTTTTCACACACTCACCCCCAGTCACAGATCTGGGTTGAATCCATCATCATTCTTTAGCTCACCTTGCCACCCCAGTTCAGACAAAGCTATATGCAAATCAGTCTTGACCCTGTGCCTCATGGGAACAGTCCAGCCCGAACTGCCAAGCCATGTCTTCCCTGGACCGGAAACAAGCATCCTGGGACCGGTTTCGGGCTAACAGCCCTCATCAGCCAGGCTAGCTTGAATCCAGTGGCAAAGTGAGCAAGGGACCCACGTCTGGGCATACCCTGCCAACTTAGGGCGAACAAAGCAAACACAAGGAGATGATGGACGGAGTGCTGAAACTTTTCAAACACTCACCCCCAGTCACAGATCTGGGTTGAATCCATCATCATTCTTTTGCTCACCATTCCACCCTAGTTCAGACAAAGCTATATGCAAATCAGTCTTGACCCTGTGCCTCATGGGAACAGTCCAGCCCGAACTGCCAAGCCATGTCTTCCCTGGACCGGAAACAAGCATCCTGGGACCGGTTTCGGGCTAACAGCCCTCATCAGCCAGGCTAGCTTGAATCCAGTGGCAAAGTGAGCAAGGGACCCACGTCTGGGCAGAGTACCATCGACCAATTTCACAGCAGAGCTTTCTGGCAAACAATGACCATTGATAAGTAAAAAGAATACTGTTACAAATCCAATCGACATGAAGAGGAAAATTAGGATAAGCACCAACCAGATGCAGGTCCATGGAGGGACCAAGTACTTCTTTTTGAACCAAGAGAAGAAAACACTTAATTTGGTCGGTGGGACTGCCAAACTCTAAGTCGAGGAGGATGAGTCAGAAAAGAAGCTGGCATGATCTCCAAAGTAACCGCTTGCAGTTCTGTTAATTAGCGTTGGTAGTGCTGGGTCAGCTTGATGTTGTCGAGGACCGATCGGCACTTCACGAATTGACTCATCTATAGGATAAGTGTACTCGACTTCTGCATTGGAAGATAGAGGCGGGACGGATGAAAGGTCTACAGCAGTTTCCATCTCAGCCTCACTGACACTGTTTTTATTCGTGGAGGTTGAGGGGACCAGATTCAAAGAAATAGCGTTGCACGAAACTGCAGGTGTGACACTATTCAGAATCGGCCAGACGGTGTAACTTGACATTGTTTACTGAGATGTATCTGTTGTCCTTGCGACCAGGTAAAGGCGGTAGAATGACTGTTCGAGTACCCTTCAATCCAAGTACCGGAACCGGTGCACGATAAGAGGGACCAAATTCTTTCTTGTTCTTGTCAGGGCGCACCATTCCGGTGTCCACTGACTGCCGATGAGAACGACAGCGGAGCGAGAACTACAGCTCCCGGCATCCTTCAGGATGAGGACGTTCTGCGTATGCAAGACGTCACGTCAGGGACCCGGATATAGCCGAAGTGCATGAGCGGGACGCTGCCGATTATTTTGGAGACTCCTGGTTTACGAGCAGTCCCGGTCCTTTGTTGCTAGAGGCGGTAAGGGTGGTCTAAGCACCATTGTTACCTTTCCCGGAGCATTTCCTTGGTTGCTCCCTTCTGTGGCTTGTGCGGTTTCTCTGCCGTCTCCTCCGTTGGCGAGATTGCGTTTTCGGCGATCTCTTGCGGAGGAGAGCACAGAGCGGCTTTCCTGTGTTCCTGCCTTCCTTCCCTGTTAGAGAGACCTGCATTTGCCTGCGGTCTCATGCAGGGAGGAAACATCACACCACATACTTGGTTTTGTGGTATATTCAAGCGCACACTCTCGTAATTGGAAAGAGTGGGTAGCGCCTTATTTTTTGTTGGCCTTCTGGCTTGATCTTCGTTGAAAATCCAGCGGAGCCGTCTGGATTTAACTGTTACTGTTGTGAGAGAGGTCACAAGGTCTTGGATAGTAAAGACAATAACCTCATAAGGTTTCTGAGTACTCGTGAGAAGTGATTCTGTCCTGTATGCTGATTATCTTCTTTCACGCGCATTGAAAGTGGAGTGCTAATTACGACTAGGTTATTCTTTGACAATATATCTATATATTTCGCTTTTCGTATGTTAACTCCATTACACTTGTTTCATGGATCATGTCTACGAACAAAGACTCGTTATAGTGGTGCGAGTGCAAGAAAGAGATTGCGCTATGGTCTTTCTTTTACAAGTTCTTTTCGTTTGTTGATTGTAGGAGAGAGTATTAAGGGGGTGTCCAGGAAGACAACTGCCTTAGATTACCAAGCTTTCCAACACTTAGATGGGGTAGTTGTGACTGTGTCTCATACCTCTTTTGTTGTTTGATAAATGCGTAGTTGATATATATATAGAACTCACATTGATTGTTGTTTCTTTATAACAGTATTCGTGTTGGGAATTCTGCAAACACCCTCTCATCTCTCCTGATAAGGCTCCTTCTTTCCTTTACAGGTAGTGTGATACAGACAATCTAAAAGCATCTCTGAATAGTATTGTAGAAACTGCATGGGGTTACCTATTGAGGAACTGTCTACTTACGAAGCTCTTCTTTTTTCATCTTCAGATCTCTCTCCCTACGGTTCCTCCCCTTTCCTTCCCTCGATTAACTATCTCACTAGTCCGGGTTACTATGATTCCGGACTTCGGGCAGTTGAAAGGTGGACCCCATTGAGCATCAGCACAATCCTGCGGATAACAGCGGGGAAACCTGACAGTTCTCCAACTTTTCCCGTACCAGATCTCCAACTTTTGGAAGCCAGCCGCCAACCGGAATCAGCAGTGCTGCATCTTCGGAAGAGGGTAAATGTTCAGTTGCATAGCTGTCACAGGTCTTTTGTAGATCCTGTAACACAGTAGAATGATTATCTACGTCAAAGGTTGCGGCAGCCGCCACAACGTCTAGACCATCAACGTCTGGCACAAACATTTTGATGCCAAAGAGCATTTCGTATGGGGTCCACCCACCCAGAGATCTTATAGGGAGATTATTGAGTGCACGTTGAACACCATACAAATGAGCCAGCCAGTTCCTGCCAGTACCTAAGACTCTAGCTGTCAAGGAGTGCTTTAAGTCACGGTTCATTCGCTCCACAATTGAATTGCCCTCAGGCCTGTATGGAGACGAAAACTGCACCAGCACCCCCATGGACTTCATTGCGTCCTTGTAAGCCTTAGAGGCGAACGCTGGACCTTGGTCCAAATGGAAGGTGCCACAGGCAAACATCCCGACAAAGACACGCAAATCCCTGGTGACATTTTGAGCGTCAGCACTGCGTTGTGGCCAAACCCAAAGGAATTGTGTGCACGAATCAACTGCAACTAAAATATATTTATATGCAGTATCAGAAGAGAACGGACCGCAGTGATCAAGATAAACACAGCCAAATGGTTTATTAGAAATACATAGCTGTGTTTGTGGTGGGCATGACACCGTAGATGGTTTGATTTGCTGACAATGTTTATATAAACCACGGCACCAATAACGTTGCTGCAAAATCGAGACTGTCGCAGACACCCCGGCATGTGCAGAAGCCATGCCCTCGTGTGCTGCTCTGATCAAAGCAGGTCTGCGGTCCATGTTGGGAATCAGCCGATCCCCAACAGATGGAATAGAAGCGTAAGGAACTTGTTCGGGAGATACATGATAAGAGTATTTCGAAGGGAAACCCTGAGGATAACCTGTTCCCTCCCTCGTAGCAGCCACTGCTGCCAAAATATCATTATCTATTTTAGTCATGGACCTTGTAACTGCTGCTACGGAACACGTGGCTACTGCAGATTTGGCCGCTTCGTCAGCCAAAGAATTACCAAGAGCATGTGCTCCCACAAGCTGATGGCCAAGAGTATGGATAACCTGTGTGAGGGGCAGAAGCTGTTTAAAGCTCTGCCACTCGAACCCAAAGCATTTAATGCTTAATTGCGCTGCTTTTAGAGTCTCGATAGTCATTTCGAGTCCAAAAGAATAAGTTGTCATTGAAAGATTGAACACAGTAGTATGAATCGCATACAATAAGAGTATTCACATTCGGATCGGCAAACTCGAGAGCAAGATTAAGAGCTCGCAGCTCCGCCAATTGTGCCGTACAGTCCCCAAGTGCTTGAGTGTGCACGATGGAGGACTTAAATTCTCCATTGACAATGGAGCCAGCCACAATTGCGCAATCCGCCGAATAAGCATGTCTGGAACCTGTGGCCGGTTGAGCAGAGCCATAGGTGTAAATGACACATTTGTATTTATGCAAAGGAAGCAAAGACAACGGAGGAGGATGAACATGTTCATACTGTAAAAACTCCTGTGTCTGAAGTGCAGGGTCAAAGATAAACGTGACATCAGATGATGTCAAAGACGTAGCCCATTGTATCCAACGGGATGTAATGCTTTAGAGTTAGGTACACTTGCCTTAGTCACGGCCTCCAAAGCAGGGTAGGGCGTGACCACAAGAATGCGTTTACCTTGCGCCAATGAGCGTTCCTTCAGAATCGCCATCTGGACCGCGGTCAAAACTTTTTCAACATTGGAAAAACGCATTTCAGCTGCAGTGTACAAATGTGATTTGTATGCAATAGGTACTGTGTCCCCCTCATTGAAAGTCAAGTAAGTGAAACCCACCTTCCCAGGTATGATACGTATCACTAGGTTCGTGGTGTTACCACGCGTCAACAAGAAGTTGGTTGCAAGCATGTCAGATTGCAGAGATTGGAGAATAGAGGTATGTTCCGGAAGCCAGCTGGCAGAAGAATATGTCGGTTGTATCAACGCATAAAGCGACTTGATACGCTGGGCATAATCGGGAATGTAAGTCCTCCCGAAATTCAAAAATCCAGGCAAGGACTGAAGTTTTTTCAGATTAGAAGAGGGTTGCAAATGTGCACATTTCTCCAGGAAGTGGGGGGCTAACCCCTTTCCTTAATTATTGAGCTCATAGCCCAAAAAGAGCACCGCCAAATGAGCGATGTGTGACTTTGCAAAGTTGAATTTATATCCATAGTCGGCGAACGCAGAAATGATGCGGTGGACTCGGACAATATCATCCACGTACGAGGACGCATCTGGATCTATGTCGTGTAACAAAGACACAACACGTGCAGCAAATGCCCCGGGGCTATTCTTATACCCCATGGGCAATCGTATAAATTTTTTCTGATTTCCGACGGCAGTGAATGCTGTCAAGTCACGGCTCTCAGGAGCCAGATTGTGACTGTAGAAACCATTGGATATGTCCAAGGTAGTTTTCTATTTTTTACGAACAAGGTTGTTCACCAGCGCAGAGCTGTGTGTGTTCTGCATGGCAAAAGTGCGGCAATGACTATTCAAATTTCGGTAATCCAATACAATCCGATATGAACCGTCAGGTTTTGATACCGTAAAGAGAGGATTATTCATCTGTGATGTTCAGGATTCAATCACACCCTGATACTCTAACTGCGTCAGAATGTCACAAACGTGAGCCTTAGCTTCGTGCTTGATTGGATATTGCGGTTGTGGCTGTGGCATAGACCGTAAAGGTATCTCATGTGCTGGTGAATCGATATCCCAGCCCACCTGGTTACGATACACAGCGGGGCAAGGGCCAAAGCCCACTCAGCTGCTAAAGCTTTTGCATGTTCAACAGGGACGTAACGTGAAAAACTCAGAAGTATCACGTCCTCCCCTCGAGAAGCAACTAACACAAACGCTGGAGGCCAATCCGCCTCCGCCAACAAAATGTCGTATGAGGAGGTTAGATTTTCCCGGAAAACCGCCTTGATTGGACGTTGTACATCACCCTCAATTTGAAAAATAATGTCATACAGTCTATCCGGGGGGGCAACCCAGGTATCTGCTGTTTCCACAGTTATGAAGGTATCAGTTGCTGTTGCCTCCAGACAGGGATGCAGTGCCTCCCGCACTATGGTAACTTCCGCTGCGCTGTCGAGCAGAGTCACCGCCTATGTTGAGTCCAGGAGTCGTGTTCTCACCGTCTGAGGCATATCTCGCTGTTAAAGCTGCAACTTTCTTCTTCTGAAACGGGGGTCGGAAACGAGGCAGGTCCTCTTGTTTGGCTTTAACGTCAAACTGTCGAGGTTGATCTCGTCCCTGTTGTGTGGTCTGACCTTAGCTACGATCCTGGCGCTCCCCACCACCGACGTGAGAATCCGACGTGTCCTGTAAAGAACGAGGAGAGCGCTGATCAGGGACCTGAAATCTATCAGGAGTCTTAAGTTTCGCGTGATCGCGCAAGTCATAAGTACGCTCAGAAGATTCAGGTGTCGGTGAACCTGCACGCGAACCTGGCTTCTGTTGTTGCTGCCCCTGTTTCTTAGTTTTCCAGTTCTTTTTAGGAAAGAACGGACGCCCGTCCTTTTCAGTCTGGGCTTTTTGTTGAGTTTGAGATTGTGTTTGCATTTGAGTAAAAGGCTCATCTCCCAGACTATTGCGGCCAATGGTTTTATAAGCCTTTGCAATAATCTGCGGTAATTTGCGTGGCTTGTCTGCATCTGGCACAGCCTCCAAGCGGTTTGCCACTTGGAAGCTCACCGCATCACCCTTGACATTTGCAAGAATCATATCAGCAACCACATCGAACACCCCCACCAGTCTCATGCCCAGCTCTACAGCCGCTTCGGCCCCGTGTTCGTCTTGAACACGTTTTATCACGGAGGGGAGCACGGTCATGGAGGGAGTGCCGAAACACTTCGAATATACTGCCGCGAACACCTTGCCCCAGGTGTTACAATCAGCCAATTCGGGAAGTAAGTCTTTAGGCAATCTTATAGTTAAGATCCTGTGCTTCTCCACAGGAGTGGTACTTGGAAAAACAGCCTCTAGTTGTCCAAATTTTTCTGCTAGCCAATAAGGGAACTCGTCCTTATTCTGTGGACGCTTGCCCATTACTGAATTAACCATAAGAGGACTGATGGTTACACCACCAGGTCCAGCGGGTTGTGCAGCAACACCAGGTTGTCCCACCTGAAAGTTGCGTGACATGAACTGTATGACAGCTCGATGCACCCGTATCAAGGATGTATGTAATACGCGATGGTCTGCAACTGCAGCAGTCAAATAACGTGGGTGTGGGGTATACCCGTCCAAAACGGGCCATGTGGCCCCGTCTATTGACAAAGGGCCAAGACGGACCGGCGTTATTGGGTGAGGAAGGGCGCCATTAAACCAAATTTGGTGTTGCCAAGCTGAAATCGAAACTTCGAGAGCCCAAAAAAGGCTGATAAACTTGAGGAAGGGCCGTGGCAGTATATTCATGAAACAGATTATCTGTTCCATCCACCGCCGGAAAGGTGACCCAAGAATAAAACACCTCGAAGCGGTAACCTGCATCCGCTTCTACGACAAAAATGAGCGCAACACCAGCATCAGGGACTCCATTTTGAGTCAAATAAGCGTTGACTGCAGCCCGATTAGGCGGTGCAATGTTAACCGCCATAATAAAAAACAAAGAACAACAACCTAAAGCGTGGCAGCGCAATATCGGGTTAAGAAGAAAGTAAAGGAACCTTTTAAAACTTCAAGCTTGAAAAAACCTATAAAACATCAATATAGGAGGTTATACGGTCACAGCTGCCTCCGGAAACAGAAGTGAGGGGATTGTGGACAAGCACAAGCACTACTCAAGAGTCTCGCAGATAAGAACCAGACCAAACGTTGGCGGCGCCATGTTGTGGGGATTCTGCACCTACACAGAACTATGCGCAGGAAACCGGGACCTCGTGTATAGGGGTGTACCAAGCTACCACCTTAGTGCCCAAAATCCCAAAACCGACTAGCTATAGTGTCTCATTCGTTCTCCTCCAAATATCACAGAGCTACAAATGATTAGACAACCCAGAACACAACACTCCCGACTCTCTCAGGAATCGCGGTAGCAAGACATACTCTTTCGCTCGCTCACTCGTACTTGTCCACAACAAGATTAGGCAGAGTCACTGTAATAGTTCAAAATGTTTATTTTAACTATCGTGCTCTACAATACAGTATACGAGACACTACCAGCAGCAAAATGCATAAACTCAAAACAATTAGCATTGTTACAATTCCATATAGCACAAAGGGGGAAGTCATTTTATAAAGACAGTGGATAAGGGGCTATAAGACCTAACCACCCTCCCCTTGGTTGGAAGATGTTTATTAGAAAAAGGAAGGTCTCTGGGCTTTGACAGCAGACCCCATACCTTCAAGCCTAGATGCAAGGTTTACATCATAGGAACAGCGTAGCTCTTCTCCATGGAAAAGGCTCTCTCCAAGTGAGTGTTAAAACAACATGCATCCCCGTAATATCAAAGCACGAGTCTCCAGCATTGCAGCTGTGTTTAGCATGTTATGTCTAGGTGCTAGGGACTGACCAGAACAGAATAACAAGGGGAATTGTTTATCGACCTTGCACATCGTGTTCATACTAAACTCCAGGAACTTCAGCAAAGAACACGAAAAGCAGACAGTTCTCATGTGAAAGGCACAAACAATATCTTGCAAAAATAAAGTCATGTAGTAACGTGCGCAAAAGCGACATCATGGCAGTAAAGCTCATGCTAACTTAGCAACGTCGACAATGACTCTCAGGGCCATATAACAATATATATATATCTATATAGATCTATATAGATATATATCTATATATATATCTATGTAGGTATATATATAGATATATATATATAGTCAAGGTACATATATGCAGAGCTATTTATAGTAAAACTTTACTTACCTATAGTAACTTACCTTCATGATATTCCTGTCCTCGATATTTTCGACACAATATTTTACCCCACCATATTTGTATTTTCGATATTCTGTCTAAATACCACACAGATTTTATTATGGAAATTGAAAGGCGGCAACGACAAGAATACTGCTTTTGATCAGTCCATCAACAATATGAATGCGCTGCTGAAGTAGTAACCGGTGTCTCTCCTCATGTCTCACGTCAAGCGCTCTAAGCAGGCGGCATGGAAAAGCTAGTGGGAAGATCAAAGCACTTTAAAGTCGAGATATACATGAGGCTAAGTGAAGGCTAGTAATACAAGACCCAGTGGCGGCCGGCACGGATCGGGGGTGGCGGGGTGGGGTGAGACAGGGGAAGGGGTGAGCGAAATAGAAAAAAATAATAATTAAAAAAAGTACCTTATCGCTGAGTCTCTCCGTCTCTCCTCTGCGTTGGACTTGGGCTACAGGAAGCAGGAAGCACCCAGGAAACACCCAGGCTCCCCTGACCTATCACAACATTGCCTTACAGCATTGTGATTGGTTTGAGCGCCGTGGTTCGGTGCTCAGAAGGGGACTGGGGGCCTGGGCGTGTTCTCCTCCCAGGCTGTAATGCAGCCTGCGTGGACAACATGCAAAGTGCGCAAGACTGTTTGGCCGGCCCAAGAGGGCTGGCCAAACATACATGCGCAGTTGGAGCGAGCAAACCACTCCTCCCCTGTCTTGCTTGGAGAGCAGAGTAGCCTCACCTGCCCCGGCCGCAAAGCAGCTGGAACAAATAAAGTTATAATAACATTGAGTTATTATCATTTTATTTTTCCTTTAGTTACACTGCTTAAAAGCATTGGCACGACGCTCCTCCACCTTAGTGGAGGAGCCGCCACTGACAAGACCACAGTCGCAGTGTTATGGACAGCAAGGCGGTCCTGTGTGATATCCTCACACCAGCCCCCGCTAAAGCCAGGGCCATCACGTGTAACTCACTAAAACATTGTTTGTTATTCATAACCAAATTAAGAGTTATTGTAAAAAACTGTGAGGTGCAATGAGATTAACACTAACGCCAGAGGAGAAAATGCGGGGATAATAGGAAAAGAGCAGAGGGTGGCAGCATTCAGCTTCCTGCACCTCTGAAATTTAAATCTGTCCTCTCTGAGTAGGAATGGCACGAACCTAACCTTGAAGTGCTGAGTGTCAGAAGAAATTATAGGTTATTGGGCTGTCAAGGTGCCAGACAAATCTATGATGAGTGACTGTGTTATTTAGACAATCAAAAACTTCAAGCTAATGTGCCCTTTTTCCCTCAGCATGAAAGCCTCTGGCAGAAATCAGGACAGGTCTATAGGTGATATGCCCATTGCCAAGCCCCCCCAGCGTTTGCTGTGCTATATAAAAATGTAAATAGATGGGTATCAAGGTAAGGTATAGACTAGGTGCGGTGATGCTCTGCAAGCTCAGCCCGGTTCGCGCCCTGTAATGGTGCAGTTGAGCTCTTTACATCCAGAAGGGCTCTGTAGTCAAAGCCTAATCTGTCTGTGCAGCGAGCCACTCACTACAATACAGTAGCAGCGCTAGGTCACCCAAGCGCTTCAAGCACAGCCATGCTCTACGTCAGTGTTTAATTTGTGAGAAAATAAGTGCCAGGGCCATCGTCAGGAGGCCTCTGCAGCTTGTACCACACATTGCCCCTGCCAGTGCTGCCAATGATAGTACCAACACAATTTCTAACCATCACAGTCCTACAAGTGTGACAATTCAGACTATTCCGGGCCCACAAACCTTTAAGAATGACTTGGGCAGCAGTTAATAGTCATTTAAATGTATATAGAATTAATAAACAACTGTTGTGCTCATTTCTAAATTAGACAGACAGCGCCACCATGTGGCAGACTGTCACAAGTGCTGGTGTTGACAATTAAGTGCTGGTGCCGAACACTGGAAATCACCTGCTTAAATTAACCACTGCTCTCCTTTAGTACAACTAGGCGCTCTATTGATGAAGATGATTCTTGTCACTGTAACAGGTCACTGCTAGTGTGGCCAGGCTTTGCGACACAGGAATACTATCTGCTGCCACAGCCATTCTCTGTTAGTCCATCTAGGTGCTAGTACCAAAACCCCAATTTGCACTAATGCCACCACTCTTTATGCTAGTTTCAGCTCTGCCTGTTTGCAGTTAAAAGGTTAGGCATGAAGGCCAAAAGATGAAAGATGTTGCACTAGGTCACAAGCGGCTTGCTAATGACTTTGCACATGTAAGCTGCTAAAAGCGCCAAGGAACCTGCAGCCCAGAGGGACAGAACTAAACTAAAGGTAGCTGCTTACAAGAGGGTTGTGATCTACCAGAAAACATTCGTGAACCGAGAGTGTAGTGAGACTGCATCACCTTGGCAATTCTGCAACTACTGCGGACATTGTGGGTGTTAATATCATACTTTTTCTAGTGCAAGGGAGACACATCCATTATTTTCTTGCATCCAGGTTTTAGGACAGTGCGCAGTGCTTAATTTGAGCCGATGGGGCCCACGGCACTTATTTTTGGAGACCAGCACTTATTTTTCAGCATTAAAATTTACCAAGAGCAAGAGAGGAAAAAGAAACACAGGAAACTTAGAGATGGATGAACAGAAATACGTAAAAGCCATGCCAAAGGGAGAAAGCAGGAGCCCTCAAGAGTATGATTATGACACAGGGAGTTTCTGATGGTGGATTTAAGACTGGCGGATAGAGGCATTACCTGGTTTAAGACTACTTTGGTATTCAGTGCGCTGACATTTAATTGCACTGGCCACAGGCTTCTGAGCAGAACTTTGGGCACCGCACTCATTGATTTACAAATTAAGCACTGGTAGTTCCCCAGTCACCCTGATTCTGTGACCATTAAACAAGAGATGTGAAGGTTAATAGTGTAATTGGACCCTAACTCAAAATACAATTTCTCAACTTACTACTGAGAAGCAGTGGGCATACTGCGTCCCACAGGTTTTTGGAGAACTCACACCACCAAACACTTCAACCTCAGGCACCCTTTAATAAGGCAGAGGCCCTACATACTCTGGGTGCTAGCCCATTCCCGGCCCCTGCTTTCACTTTGGAGCAATAACTAACCTCGGTTTGAACTGTACCCTGTGCCTGCTCTCACCAGTCACAGATTCTGCTAAACCATTTTTGTGAAAACTGGCATCCTGACCTTTGAACTAGTTCTTTGGCACCCTAAAGCCATCATTTTGTTTAGGAGGGAATCTTGATGGTTCTACAGAGGGTGGTAGGTTTTTCAATAGTCCTTCCAAGTCATACCTTTTCATACACAGAATGATGCGTCTTCCCTCAATTCATGATCTTTAAAGTACCCCTGTGGGAACGCCCCACTTTCTTTTAAAACCCAATGAATCACATCTTATGCATAGCTATCCATGAGAGTCACTATCATAAAATGCCAGATTTTAAATCTGGATATTCACTGCCATGACACAGCAATAATGGGAAACCAAACTTGCTTCCCACTGTTGCAACGTCATTCCAGACGGTGCTGTCCAAGCTCTCATAGAGCTTATCAGAGCAGCATTGGCTTTAGAACAGCTTTGTGAGGGCAGATGCTGGGAAGGCACCATTTGCCAGGTGACCGGGTATTTTTGAATGTGAGATAGGGAAGAGAGCCAATGCTATGCATGGTTCCCCCATTCGTGTCATGTCTCAAAGTAGCAGATGAAAGCAGGGATAAGTGATTTGGGTGACCCATGCATAATATAAAACTCATAGATGGGTAAAAGTGAATAACATGTTTTTAACCGTGGTGTTCTGAATGGCACTGGATTAAATAAAAATAACAGAGGGTGGGACTGGAATGTGATGCCTACAACTGCGAGAGGAGGGTGGGAGAGATACAGGAAAAGCAGTGGCAGGAGGGCACAACGGAACCACAAACACATGTACTCATTTGAAGTGCAACATCTCAAATAAATTATATACAGATTCATGATGCCTTTAAGCTACCACGGAGGAACCCACCAAAAGAGAAGCTTCAACAAAGATGAGCAGGAAAGAAAAAAAAAATAGTTCCAGACACGAACAGATAAACACCAAAGTGGAAAGATACCAGTAGTTAGGCCTTGCTCTGTGGGAAGAAACAAATGACAACAAGGAGGGACAAAGAGGAAAGATTAACCACTGGCAAGCAAGCCTTTTTAAAGGACAATCAAACTCACAAATAAAAAGCGATGGGCGGGCTAGGCTCGACCTAAAAAATTTATATATATATTTGTAGAGATAAATGCCCAGGTTCAGAGTGATATAGCACATATTACTAGAGAAACTGCATGACCATCTAATAAGGCCTCTGACGTGAACAGATCAAAGGGTATTGTGAAATTCTTCAGCTTAATTAAGACATGAATATCTTCAATGTGGTCAGCTTTAGGAAATCACTGGGCATTCAATCACTGATGCAGCCAAGGCCATATATTTCATGTGTACCCTTCTCTACTGTGGATACCATCTTATACAACTGGGTCTCGTCTGCACAATGATTAATTACTATAAATGCTAAGAGATTATATAAATACCTTAGAAGCACTGAAGGAATGACTGAAACTCACTGTACATTAGCAGTAACAGGGTCAAATACACAACAGAAAAAGGCCCTGACACACTTTAGACATAACTCATGGACTTTCTGTAGATGAAAGACCAAGCCCCACTGAACCAAGACATACCTATATACAGTGTCTGACTATCTCTGATTTACTGCAGGATCATATTGTCGGAGAATTATAGACCTACAGACAAGACATTGTCAAGCTAATTTGACTGCAACCATAGGCCAAACTATATCCAATAAAATGGAAGTGTACTGCAGTGACTATTTTTATCAACTTGTTACTGAGTTGCCTGTAGGAGGACTTGCCAGAGAATTACGCCAGAGGAGGGGTTAACTTACTGTAATGTCATGGTCTTAAAAAGCGCTTTAGTTTTACAATCTGAGCGTGCCATTCATAGTCAGGGGTTCTTGAATTCATCAACAGGTGGTGAGCAAAAGTTGCTTCCAAACCCTTCATCCCCCCAAAATAGTAGAACTCCACATACATCTGCCTACGGATCGCATTAGTAGATACGTGCGTTACGACCTTTCTTTTGCAAATACACATTTGCCAAGGAGACCCCAATGCCAGGCATTGTCCAAGAGAGCTGTATTAACACCTATCATAATGATCATGGCTGTGGTGTAAACACACCTCGGAGATGTCATTGCTTTCTTGAGGTGAAGGGCACAGGTAAACCAATTCTTAGTGGGTCAGAGACAACGTGTTCAACTAGGGTAGACAGAATAGTGTAGAGTGAAGTGATTTCACTGTAGCTACCAACAGTGCTTTAAATGGTCCGGTACTGTCCGGTAGTGAGTACCAGCACTTTTTTATTTTGAGAGGGAGAGTACCTGAACTTCTCAGGAGGTACGTAATACTTTTAATTGGAGAGTACCGGCACTTCTCAGAAACAAGCAGGTACTCTGGTACAGGGTACCTGCGCTTCTATTTTTCCATTTCAAGCACTGGCTACCACAGTAGTACATGATATCTGGCCATGTCTACAGTCCCTGTGAATCCCACCTCCATCTGCCACCATAGATGCCTTTATTTTGATACACCAAACTGTCACTCGCTCAGGGCAGAAAGTTATTTCATCTGTGCCTGGACAAACTATTTCCTCCAATTTGGAGCTTTGATAGCATATCAAACTCTACTACATGAGCCTGGCTGAGCACTCAGAAACATTCACAGGGGAATTCCAGGTCTGACAGTGACTGGGGTACATTTGCTTGTAATGGAAAAGACTTGTAATGTCAAAATTGGGTTCTGTAACTCTCACACTAAAATCTGTACACTGGAACACAGAACCATCATGGCATATTCAAATAACATGCTGGTTCTGAATGAGGCAATTTGTAGTCAAACAAGTTTGAAATAATATTGTGGACAGTGGACTTAGTACTCACCTACCAAAAGCATCACAGGTTCTGGGGACAGCGCCATGTAACAGCCTCGTGCATCTATATAACATATGCCTGCAGATATGACTGCGCTGAGATTAAAATGTTTGTTAAGGGACGCTAGAGCTGATTTGGATTACAAAGATATATATATATATATATTCACTGAAAAAACCATAGGTTTTAGGGACAGTTATAGTTAGTTGGACATTTCACTCGTACAAAACCATAGAAATTCCCCTGTTATAGTTAGTTCAGCTAACTATAACTCGCGCCCCCGCAATGCACTGCTGATGACGTCACATATTACATCACTCATGACATGGTCAGTGACATCACTGATGACATCACTGATGACATCTCAAATGAAATCACTGATGACATCATCCAGTGACTGTGTGTTTCTGTAAAGTTTAAATATGTTTAATATATATAGGGAAAGGCGTATTGAAGAATGAGTGGGTGTTTAAGTGTCTGAATGGATGATTTAGTACGTGCGTGACTGACTCTACAAGTGAGTGATTAAACGTATCTTACTGAATGCATGGGTTAGTGACTAAACTGTGTGAATGTCTGTATCCGTCTGTTTGTTGGTGTGTAAGTGGATGCATGGATTTGCGAATAGCTACATGAGTGTCTATATGGGTTATTGATTGGTTCTCTGAGTATCTGTATGGCTGCCTGAGTGTTTGTGTGGGTGGGGTGTGTGTGACTCTGTACATAGATGTGTGAGTGGGTGATTCACTGGGTGCATGATTTCAAGAGTGCATCTGTGATGGACTGCTTGGGTGGGTGAGTGTGTGTATGGGTGTGTTAGTGAGTGAATGTATATCTCAGTGGTACATGTGCGAGTAACTACATATGTAAAAGGCAGTATATATGTGTGTTAGAGTATTTAAATGGCTATAAGTGAGAGTGTGTGATTGTGAGAGTGGCTGTATGGATGCGTGTGTGCTTGTATCAGTTATTGTATAAGAGCGTAAGAATGTGCTAGTATTTGTATGAGTAAGTGAGCTGGTGTGTGTATAACTGTATAGGTGAGTAAATGGGTGTGTGATTAATTTTTTGCATGACTGACTAGGTGTGTGAGTACCTCTATGGATGAGTGGTGGTGTGTGAGTGTTTATATAGGTGTATGAGTGCATATGATAGTCCTGTACTGAGTGACTGTAAGTATGAGTGACTGTACGGGTGAGTGAGTAGATGTGTGTGTGTAGACCTAAGAATCAGTGAGTGGGTATGTAGTTATTGGTATTGGAGTGTGTATGGTTTTGAGAATGGCAGTCTGTAATTTAGAGTGGGTGTATCAAAAGCTATATTAGGGTGTGAGAAGATGCATGAAATTATCACATGGATGATGTCATCAGTGATGTCATTTGAGATGTCATCAGTGATGTCATCAGTGATGTCACTGACCATGTCATGAGTGATGTAATATGTGACGTCATCAGCAGTGCATTGCGGGGCGCGAGTTATAGTTAGCTGAACTAACTATAACGGGGGAATTTCTATGGTTTTGTACGAGTGAAATGTCCAACTAACTATAACTGTCCCTAAAACCTATGGTTTTTTCAGTGAATTTCAAAGGTTTTTTAAATGCTAATTTCTAACTATAACGTGTCTGAAACCTATGGTTTTTTCAGTGAATTTCAAAGGTTTTTTAAATGCTAATTTCTAACTATAACGTGCCTGAAACCTATGATTTTTTAAGTGAATTTCAAAGGTTTTTTAAATGCTAGTTTCTAACTATGCCTACAGAGGTAGGACATGTGAAGAAAGAAGAAAAAACGCGCAGAAAGAAGCAAAAGAAATGCAGAAAGAAGCAACAGAAGTCCACAAAGACGAAGAAAAGTGCAGGAAGAAGCAAAAGATGTGCAGAAAGAACCAACAGAGGAGAAGAAAGAGGCCATGTTGCAAAATCATCCTGTGCCCACAACTTTTTCAGACGGGTACTGGTGGTAACTGACTCTGACTAACCAGAGTCAGTGCTATGCTAAAAGACACTTAGAATACAGTGAAAACACCTACATACACTAGGGAACACTATGCGTTGGGGTACCCCTGTGATTAGCATGACCTCCTCTGTAAGTCCCTAGTACATAATAGGGCAGGGGGATTAAAACTACCTCTTAAAACGCGTGTGCAAACGCGCCCCGTGGCGCGTTTTAAGTTGCGGGATTAAGTCCCCTTGAATCCTGAGGGTCCCTGGGGCCCAACTAGCCCCCAGGTACCTACAGTTAGGACCACAGAGCTGAGTTGCAGAGAGGCGTTCCGAGGCCACGCACCTTTTTTCACCTCTCTGCAACGCAACTCTGTTGTGCTTACTGAAGGTACCTGGTGGGCTAGTTGGCCCCCAGGGTCCCTCAGGATTCAAGGGGGCGTGTTTGCGCACATGTCACCTGAGGCCCCGCCCCCCTCCCTTCACCACTGTGCAAACGCGCCCCGTGGCACGTTTTAAGTTGGGGGATTAGGTCACCTTGAATCCTGAGGGTCCCTGGGGCCCAACTAGCCCACCAAGTACTTCCAGTAAGCACCACAGGCCTGCGTTGCAACGCCTGTAACAAATTGTGTAGTTGTGTTTAGGTAGTGAAGGGGGTCGTGCTGGGGGTAGTGTTTTAGGGTTTAGGGTAGTGCAGTGGTGTTTGTGTAGTGTAGGGGGTCATGCTGGGGGTAGATTTAGGGTTTAGGGTAGTGCAGTGGTGTTTGGATAGTGTAGGGAGTCGTGCTGGGGGAGTGTTTTAGGGTTTAGGGTATTACAGTGGTGTTTGGGTAGTGTAGGGGGTTGTGCTGGGGGTAGTGTTTTAGGGTTTAGGGTAGTGCAGTGGTGTTTGGGTAGTGTAGGGGGTCGTGCTGGGGGTAGTGGTTTAGGGTTTAGGGTAGTGCAGTGGTGTTTGGGTAGTGTAGGGGGTACTGCTGGGGGTAGTGTTTTAGGGTTTAGGGTAGTGCAATGGTATTTGGGTAGTGTAGGGGGTACTGCTGGGGGTAGTGTTTTAGGGTTTAGGGTAGTGCAGTGGTGTTTGGGTAGTGTAGGGGTTCGTGCTGGGGGTATTGTTTTAGGGTTTAGGGTAGTGCAGTGGTGTTTGTGTAGTGTAGGGGGTAGTGTTTTAGGGTTTAGGGTAGTGCAGTGGTGTTTGTGTAGTGTAGGGGGTCGTGCTGGGGGTAGTGTTTTAGGGTTTAGGGTAGTGCAGTGGTCTTTGTGTAGTGTAGGAGGTCGTGTTTTAGGGTTTAGGGTAGTGCAGTGGTGTTCGGGCAGTGTAGGGGGTCGTGCTGGGGGTGGTGTTTGAGGGTTTAGGGCAGTGCAGTGGTGTTCGGGCAGTGTAGGGGGTCTTGCTGGGGGTGGTGTTTCAGGGTTTAGGGCAGTGCAGTGGTGTTTGGGTCGTGCAGGGGGTCATGCTGGGGGAAGTGTTTTAGGGTTTAGGGCAGTGCAGTGGTGTTTGGGTAGTGTAGGGGGTCATGCTGGGGGAGTGTTTTAGGGTTTAGGGCAGTGCAGTGGTGTTCGGGCAGTGTAGGGGGTCGTGCTGGGGGGAGTGTTTTAGGGTTTAGGGTAGTGCAGTGGTGTTTGGGCAGTGTAGGGGGTCTTGCTGGGGGTGATGTTTCAGGGTTTAGGGCAGTGCAGTGGTGTTCGGGCAGTGTAGGGGGTCTTGCTGGGGGTAGTTTTTCAGGGTTTAGGGCAGTGCAGTGGTGTTCCTGCAGTGTAGGGGGTCATGCTGGGGATGGTGTTTCATGGTTTAGGGCAGTGCAGTAGTGTTCAGGCAGTGTAGGGGGTCGTGCTGGGGCTGGTGTTTCAGGGTTTAGGGCAGTGCAGGCAGTGGTGCTCGGGCAGTGTAGGGGGTCGTGCTGGGGGTGGTGTTTCTGGGTTTAGGGTAGTGCAGTTGTGTTCGGGCAGTGTAGGGGTTCGTGCTGGGGCTGGTGTTTCAGGGTTTAGGGCAGTGCAGTGGTGTTCGGGCAGTGTAGGGGGTCATGCTGGGGCTGGTGTTTCAGTGTTTTGGGCAGAGCAGTGGTGTTCGGGCAGTGTAGGGGGTCGTGCTGGGGGTGGTGTTTCAGGGTTTAGGGCAGTGCAGTGGTGTTCGAGTAGTGTAGGGGGTCGTGCTGGGGGTGGTGTTTCAGGGTTTAGGGCAGTGGTGTTCGGGCAGTGTTGGGGGTCTTGCTGGGGGTGATGTTTCAGGGTTTAGGGCAGTGCAGTGGTGTTCGGGCAGTGTAGGGGGTCTTGCTGGGGGCAGTGTTTCAGGGTTTAGGGCAGAGCAATGGTGTTCAGGCAGTGTAGGGGGTTGTGTTGGAGGTGGTGTTTCAGGCTTTAGGGCAGTGCAGTGGTATTTGGGCAGTGTAGGGGGTCTTGCTGGGGGTGGTGTTTCAGGGTTTAGGGCAGTGCAGTGGTGTTTGGGCAGTGTAGGGGGTCGTGCTGGGGGTGGTGTTTCTGGGTTTAGGGCAGTGTAGTGGTGTTCGGGCAGTGTAGGGGGTCGTGCAGGGGGTGGTGAGTCAGGGTTTAGGGCAGTGCAGTGGTGTTCGGGCAGTGTAGGGGGTCATGCTGGGGGTAGAGTTTTAGGGTTTAGGGCAGTGCAGTGGTGTTCGGGCAGTATAGGGGGTCGTGCAGGGGGTGGTGTTTCAGGGTTTAGGGCAGTGCAGTGGTGCTCGGGCAGTGTAGGGGTCGTGCTGGGGGTGGTGTTTCAGGGTTTAGGGCAGTGCAGTGGTGTTCGGGCAGTGTAGGGTGTCGTGCTGGGGGTGGTGTTTCAGGGTTTTGGGCAGTGCAGTGGTGTTCGGGCAGTGTAGGTGGTCTTGCTGGGGCTGGTGTTTCCGGGTTTAGTGCAGTGGTGTTCGGGCAGTGTAGGGGGTCTTGCTGGGGGTGGTGTTTCAGTGTTTAGGGCAGTGCAATGGTGTTCGCACAGTGTAGGGGGTTTTGCTGGGGCTGATGTTTCAGCGTTTAGGGCAGCGCAGTGGTGTTCGGGCAGTGTAGGGGGTCTTGCTGGGGGTGGTGTTTCAGGGTTTAGGGCAGTGCAGTGGTGTTCGGGCAGTGTAGGGGGTCTTGCTGGGGCTGGTGTTTCAGGGTTTAGGGTAGTGCAGTGGTGTTCGGGCAGTGTAGGGGGTCGTGCTGGGGCTGGTGTTTGAGGGTTTAGGGCAGTGCAGTGGTGTTCGGGCAGTGTAGGGGGTCGTGCTGGGGCTGGTGTTTCAGGGTTTAGGGCAGTGCAGTGGTTTTCAGGCAGTGTAGGCGGTCGTGCTGGGGGTGGTGTTTCAGGGTTTAGGGCAGTGCAGTGGTGTTCGGGCAGTGTAGGGGGTCGTGCTGGGGGTGGTGTTTCAGGGTTTAGGGCAGTGCAGTGGTGTTCGGGCAGTGTAGGGGGTCGTGCTGGGGCTGGTGTTTCAGGGTTTTGGGCAGAGCAGTGGTGTTCGGGCAGTGTAGGGGGTCGTGCTGGGGGTGGTGTTTTAGGGTTTAGGGCACTGCAGTGTTGTTCGGGCAGTGTAGGGGGTCTTGCTGGGGGTGGTGTTTCAGGGTTTAGGGCAGTGGTGTTCGGGCAGTGTAGGGGGTCTTGCTGGGGGTGATGTTTCAGGGTTTAGGGCAGTGCAGTGGTGTTCGGGCAGTGTAGGGGGTCCTGCTGGGGGTAGTGTTTCAGGGTTTAGGGCAGTGCAGTAGTGTTCGTGCAGTGTAGGGGGTCATGCTGGGGGCGGTGTTTCAGGGTTTAGGGCAGTGCAGTAGTGTTCGGGCAGTGTAGGGGGTCGTGCAGGGGGTGGTGTTTCAGGGTTTAGGGCAGTGCAATGGTCTTCGGGCAGTGTAGGGGGTCGTGCTGGGGGTGGTGTTTCAGGGTTTAGGGCAGTGCAGTGGTGTTCGGGCAGTGTAGTGGGTCATGCAGGGGGTGGTGTTTCAGGGTTTAGGGCAGTGCAGTGGTGTTCGGGCAATGTAGGGGGTCGTGCTGGGGCTGGTGTTTCAGGGTTTAGGGCAGTGCAGTGGTGTTCGGGCAGTGTAGGGGGTCTTGCTGGGGGTGATGTTTCAGGGTTTAGGGCAGTGCAGTGGTGTTCGGGCAGTGTAGGGGGTCTTGCTGGGGGTAGTGTTTCAGGGTTTAGGGCAGTGCAGGGGTGTTCGTGCAGTGTAGGGGGTCGTGCTGGGGATGGTGTTTCAGGGTTTAGGCCAGTGCAGTAGTGTTCGGGCAGAGTAGGGGGTCGTGCAGGGGGAATGGTGTTTCAGGGTTTAGGGCAGTGCAGTAGTGTTCGGGCAGTGTAGTGGGTCATGCAGGGGGTGGTGTTTCAGGGTTTAGGGCAGTGCAGTGGTGTTCGGGCACTGTAGGGGGTCGTGCTGGGGCTGGTGTTTCAGGGTTTAGGGCAGTGCAGTGGTGTTCGGGCAGTGTAGGGGGTCTTGCTGGGGGTGGTGTTTCAGGGTTTAGGGCAGTGGTGTTCGGGCAGTGTAGGGGGTCTTGCTGGGGGTGATGTTTCAGGGTTTAAGGCAGTGCAGTGGTGTTCGGGCAGTGTAGGGTGTCGTGCTGGGGGTGGTGTTTCAGGGTTTATGGCAGTGCAGTGGTGTTCGGGCAGTGTAGGGGGTTGTGCTGGGGCTGGTGTTTCAGGGTTTAGGGCAGTGCAATGGTGTTCTGGCAGTGTAGGGGGTCGTGCTGGGGCTAGTGTTTCACGGTTTAGGGCAGTGCAGAGGTGTTCGGGCAGGGTAGGGGGTCATGCTGGGGCTGGTGTTTCAGGGTTTAGGGCAGTGCAGTGGTGCTCGGGCAGTGTAGGGGTCGTGCTGGGGGCGGTGTTTCAGGGTTTAGGGCAGTGCAGTGGTGTTCGGGCAGTGTAGGGTGTCGTGCTGGGGGTGGTGTTTCAGGGTTTTGGGCAGTGCAGTGGTGTTCGGGCAGTGTAGGTGGTCTTGCTGGGGCTGGTGTTTCTGGGTTTAGGAGTGCAGTGGTGTTCGGGCAGTGTAGGGGGTCTTGCTGGGGGTGGTGTTTCAGTGTTTAGGGCAGTGCAATGGTGTTCGCACAGTGTAGGGGGTCTTGCTGGGGGTGGTGTTTCAGGGTTTAGGGCAGTGCAGTGGTGTTCGGGCAGTGTAGGGGGTCTTGCTGGGGCTGGTGTTTCAGGGTTTAGGGTAGTGCAGTGGTGTTCGGGCAGTGTAGGGGGTCTTGCTGGGGCTGGTGTTTGAGGGTTTAGGGCAGTGCAGTGGTGTTCGGGCAGTGTAGGGGTAGGTGCTGGGGCTGGTGTTTCAGGGTTTAGGGCAGTGCAGTGGTTTTCAGGCAGTGTAGTCGGTCGTGCTGAGAGTGGTGTTTCAGGGTTTAGGGCAGTGCAGTGGTGTTGGGGCAGTGTAGGGGGTCGTGCTGGGGGTGGTGTTTCAGGGTTTAGGGCAGTGCAGTGGTGTTCGGGCAGTGTAGGGGGTCGTGCTGGGGCTGGTGTTTCAGGGTTTTGGGCAGAGCAGTGGTGTTTGGGCAGTGTAGGGGGTCGTGCTGGGGGTGGTGTTTTAGGGTTTAGGGCTCTGCAGTGTTGTTCGGACAGTGTAGGGGGTCTTGCTTGGGCTGGTGTTTCAGGGTTTAGGGCAGTGGTGTTCGGGCAGAGTAGGGGGTCTTGCTGGGGGTGATGTTTCAGGGTTTAGGGCAGTGCAGTGGTGTTCGGGCAGTGTAGGGGGTCCTGCTGGGGGTAGTGTTTCAGGGATTAGGGCAGTGCAGTAGTGTTCGCGCAGTGTAGGGGGTCATGCTGGGGGCGGTGTTTCAGGGTTTAGGGCAGTGCAGTAGTGTTCGGGCAGTGTAGGGGGTCGTGCAGGGGGTGGTGTTTCAGGGTTTAGGGCAGTGCAATGGTCTTCGGGCAGTGTAGGGGGTCGTGCTGGGGGTGGTGTTTCAGGGTTTAGGGCAGTGCAGTGGTGTTCGGGCAGTGTAGTGGGTCATGCAGGGGGTGGTGTTTCAGGGTTTAGGGCAGTGCAGTGGTGTTCGGGCAATGTAGGGGGTCGTGCTGGGGCTGGTGTTTCAGGGTTTAGGGCAGTGCAGTGGTGTTCGGGCAGTGTAGGGGGTCTTGCTGGGGGTGGTGTTTCAGGGTTTAGGGCAGTGGTGTTCGGGCAGTGTAGGGGTCTTGCTGGGGGTGATGTTTCAGGGTTTAGGGCAGTGCAGTGGTGTTCGGGCAGTGTAGGGGGTCTTGCTGGGGGTAGTGTTTCAGGGTTTAGGGCAGTGCAGGGGTGTTCGTGCAGTGTAGGGGGTCGTGCTGGGGATGGTGTTTCAGGGTTTAGGCCAGTGCAGTAGTGTTCGGGCAGAGTAGGGGGTCGTGCAGGGGGAATGGTGTTTCAGGGTTTAGGGCAGTGCAGTGGTGTTCGGGCAGTGTAGTGGGTCATGCAGGGGGTGGTGTTTCAGGGTTTAGGGCAGTGCAGTGGTGTTCGGGCAATGTAGGGGGTCGTGCTGGGGCTGGTGTTTCAGGGTTTAGGGCAGTGCAGTGGTGTTCGGGCAGTGTAGGGGGTCTTGCTGGGGGTGGTGTTTCAGGGTTTAGGGCAGTGGTGTTCGGGCAGTGTAGGGGGTCTTGCTGGGGGTGATGTTTCAGGGTTTAAGGCAGTGCAGTGGTGTTCGGGCAGTGTAGGGTGTCGTGCTGGGGGTGGTGTTTCAGGGTTTAGGGCAGTGCAGTGGTGTTCGGGCAGTGTAGGGGGTTGTGCTGGGGCTGGTGTTTCAGGGTTTAGGGCAGTGCAATGGTGTTCTGGCAGTGTAGGGGGTCGTGCTGGGGCTGGTGTTTCACGGTTTAGGGCAGTGCAGTGGTGTTCGGGCAGTGTAGGGGGTCATGCTGGGGCTGGTGTTTCAGGGTTTAGGGCAGTGCAGTGGTGTTCGTGCAGTGTAGGTGGTCGTGCTGGGGCTGGTGTTTCAGGGTTTAGGGCAGTGCAGTGGTGTTCGGGCAGTGTAGGGGGTCATGCTGGGGCTGGTGTTTATAGGTTTAGGGTAGTGCAGTGGTGTTCGGGCAGTGTAGGGGGTCGTGCTGGGGCTGGTGTTTCAGGGTTTAGGGCAGTGCAGTGGTGTTCGGGCAGTGTAGGGGGTCGTGCTGGGGCTGGTGTTTTAGGGTTTAGGGCAGTGCAGTGGTGTTCGGGCAGTGTAGGGGGTCTTGCTGGGGGTAGTTTTTCAGGGTTTAGGGCAGTGCAGTGGTGTTCGTGCAGTGTAGGGGGTCGTGCTGGGGATGGTGTTTCATGGTTTAGGGCAGTGCAGTAGTGTTCAGGCAGTGTAGGGGGTCGTGCTGGGGCTGGTGTTTCAGGGCTTAGGGCAGTGCAGGCAGTGGTGCTCGGGCAGTGTAGGGGGTCATGCTAGGGGTGGTGTTTCTGGGTTTAGGGTAGTGCAGTGGTGTTCGGGCAGTGTAGGGGTTCGTGCTGGGGCTGGTGTTTCAGGGTTTAGGGCAGTGCAGTGGTGTTCGGGCAGTGTAGGGGGTCATGCTGGGGCTGGTGTTTCAGTGTTTTGGGCAGAGCAGTGGTGTTCGGGTAGTGTAGGGGGTCGTGCTGGGGGTGGTGTTTCAGGGTTTAGGGCAGTGCAGTGGTGTTCGGAGCAGTGTAGGGGGTCGTGCTGGGGGTGGTGTTTCAGGGTTTAGGGCAGTGGTGTTCGGGCAGTGTAGGGGGTCTTGCTGGGGGTGATGTTTCAGGGTTTAGGGCAGTGCAGTGGTGTTCGGGCAGTGTAGGGGGTCTTGCTGGGGGCAGTGTTTCAGGGTTTAGGGCAGAGCAATGGTGTTCAGGCAGTGTCGGGGGTTGTGTTGGAGGTGGTGTTTCAGGCTTTAGGGCAGTGCAGTGGTATTCGGGCAGTGTAGGGGGTCTTGCTGGGGGTGGTGTTTCAGGGTTTAGGGCAGTGGTGTTCAGGCAGTGTAGGGGGTCGTGCTGGGGGTGGTGTTTCAGGGTTTAGGGCAGTGCAGTGGTGTTCGGGCAGTGTAGGGGGTCGTGCAGGGGCTGGTGTTTCAGGGTTTAGGGCAGTGCAGTGGTGTTCGGGCAGTGTAGGGTGTCGTGCTGGGGGTGGTGTTTCAGGGTTTTGGGCAGTGCAGTGGTGTTTGGGCAGTGTAGGTGGTCTTGCTGGGGCTGGTGTTTCCGGGTTTAGGTGCAGTGGTGTTCGGGCAGTGTAGGGGGTCTTGCTGGGGGTGGTGTTTCAGGGTTTAGGGCAGTGCAATGGTGTTCGCGCAGTGTAGGGGGTCTTGCTGGGGCTGATGTTTCAGCGTTTAGGGCAGCGCAGTGGTGTTCGGGCAGTGTAGGGGGTCTTGCTGGGGGTGGTGTTTCAGGGTTTAGGGCAGTGCAGTGGTGTTCGGGCAGTGTAGGGGGTCTTGCTGGGGCTGGTGTTTCAGGGTTTAGGGCAGTGCAGTGGTGTTCGGGCAGTGTAGGGGGTCTTGCTGGGGCTGGTGTTTCAGGGTTTAGGGTAGTGCAGTGGTGTTCGGGCAGTGTAGGGGGTCGTGCTGGGGCTGGTGTTTCAGGGTTTAGGGCAGTGCAGTGGTGTTCGGGCAGTGTAGGGGGTCGTGCTGGGGCTGGTGTTTCAGGGTTTAGGGCAGTGCAGTGGTGTTCGGGCAGTGTAGGGGGTCGTGCTGGGGGTGGTGTTTCAGGGTTTAGGGCAGTGCAGTGGTGTTCGGGCAGTGTAGGGGGTCGTGCAGGGGGTGGTGTTTCAGGGTTTAGGGCAGTGCAGTGGTGCTCGGGCAGTGTAGGGGTCGTGCTGGGGGTGGTGTTTCAGGGTTTAGGGCAGTGCAGTGGTGCTTCGGGCAGTGTAGGGTGTCGTGCTGGGGGTGGTGTTTCAGGGTTTTGGGCAGTGCAGTGGTGTTCGGGCAGTGTAGGTGGTCTTGCTGGGGCTGGTGTTTCCGGGTTTAGTGCAGTGGTGTTCGGGCAGTGTAGGGGGTCTTGCTGGGGGTGGTGTTTCAGTGTTTAGGGCAGTGCAATGGTGTTCGGACAGTGTAGGGGGTCTTGCTGGGGCTGATGTTTCAGCGTTTAGGGCAGCGCAGTGGTGTTCGGGCAGTGTAGGGGGTCTTGCTGGGGGTGGTGTTTCAGGGTTTAGGGCAGTGCAGTGGTGTTCGGGCAGTGTAGGGGTCTTGCTGGGGCTGGTGTTTCAGGGTTTAGGGTAGTGCAGTGGTGTTCGGGCAGTGTAGGGGGTCGTGCTGGGGCTGGTGTTTGAGGGTTTAGGGCAGTGCAGTGGTGTTCGGGCAGTGTAGGGGGTCGTGCTGGGGCTGGTGTTTCAGGGTTTAGGGCAGTGCAGTGGTGTTCAGGCAGTGTAGGCGGTCGTGCTGGGGGTGGTGTTTCAGGGTTTAGGGCAGTGCAGTGGTGTTCGGGCAGTGTAGGGGGTCGTGCTGGGGGTGGTGTTTCAGGGTTTAGGGCAGTGCAGTGGTGTTCGGGCAGTGTAGGGGTCGTGCTGGGGCTGGTGTTTCAGGGTTTAGGGCAGAGCAGTGGTGTTCGGGCAGTGTAGGGGTCGTGCTGGGGGTGGTGTTTCAGGGTTTAGGGCACTGCAGTGGTGTTCGGGCAGTGTAGGGGGTCTTGCTGGGGGTGGTGTTTCAGGGTTTAGGGCAGTGCGTGGTGTTCGGGCAGTGTAGGGGGTCTTGCTGGGGGTGATGTTTCAGGGTTTAGGGCAGTGCAGTGGTGTTCGGGCAGTGTAGGGGGTCCTGCTGGGGGTAGTGTTTCAGGGTTTAGGGCAGTGCAGTAGTGTTCGTGCAGTGTAGGGGGTCATGCTGGGGGCGGTGTTTCAGGGTTTAGGGCAGTGCAGTAGTGTTCGGGCAGTGTAGGGGGTCGTGCAGGGGGTGGTGTTTCAGGGTTTAGGGCAGTGCAGTGGTGTTCGGGCAATGTAGGGGGTCGTGCTGGGGCTGGTGTTTCAGGGTTTAGGGCAGTGCAGTGGTGTTCGGGCAGTGTAGGGGGTCTTGCTGGGGGTGGTGTTTCAGGGTTTAGGGCAGTGGTGTTCGGGCAGTGTAGGGGGTCTTGCTGGGGGTGATGTTTCAGGGTTTAGGGCAGTGCAGTGGTGTTCAGGCAGTGTAGGGGGTCTTGCTTGGGGTAGTGTTTCAGGGTTTAGGGCAGTGCAGGGGTGTTCGTGCAGTGTAGGGGGTCGTGCTGGGGATGGTGTTTCAGGGTTTAGGCCAGTGCAGTAGTGTTCGGGCAGAGTAGGGGGTCGTGCAGGGGGAATGGTGTTTCAGGGTTTAGGGCAGTGCAGTAGTGTTCGGGCAATGTAGGGGGTCGTGCTGGGGCTGGTGTTTCAGGGTTTAGGGCAGTGCAGTGGTGTTCGGGCAGTTTAGTGGGTCATGCAGGGGGTGGTGTTTCAGGGTTTAGGGCAGTGCAGTGGTGTTCGGGCAATGTAGGGGGTCGTGCTGGGGCTGGTGTTTCAGGGTTTAGGGCAGTGCAGTGGTGTTCGGGCAGTGTAGGGGGTCTTGCTGGGGGTGGTGTTTCAGGGTTTAGGGCAGTGGTGTTCGGGCAGTGTAGGGGGTCTTGCTGGGGGTGATGTTTCAGGGTTTTAAGCAGTGCAGTGGTGTTCGGGCAGTGTAGGGTGTCGTGCTGGGGGTGGTGTTTCAGGGTTTAGGGCAGTGCAGTGGTGTTCGGGCAGTGTAGGGGGTCGTGCACGGGGTGGTGTTTCAGGGTTTAGGGCAGTGCAGTGGTGTTCGGGCAGTGTAGGGGGTTGTGCTGGGGCTGGTGTTTCAGGGTTTAGGGCAGTGCAATGGTGTTCTGGCAGTGTAGGGGGTCGTGCTGGGGCTAGTGTTTCACGGTTTAGGGCAGTGCAGTGGTGTTCGGGCAGGGTAGGGGGTCATGCTGGGGCTGGTGTTTCAGGGTTTAGGGCAGTGCAGTGGTGCTCGGGCAGTGTAGGGGTCGTGCTGGGGGCGGTGTTTCAGGGTTTAGGGCAGTGCAGTGGTGTTCGGGCAGTGTAGGGTGTCGTGCTGGGGGTGGTGTTTCAGTGTTTAGGGCAGTGCAATGGTGTTCGCACAGTGTAGGGGTTTTGCTGGGGCTGATGTTTCAGCGTTTAGGGCAGCGCAGTGGTGTTCGGGCAGTGTAGGGGGTCTTGCTGGGGGTGGTGTTTCAGGGTTTAGGGCAGTGCAGTGGTGTTCGGGCAGTGTAGGGGTCTTGCTGGGGCTGGTGTTTCAGGGTTTAGGGCAGTGCAGTGGTGTTCGGGCAGTGTAGGGGGTCTGTGCAGGGGTGGTGTTTCAGGGTTTAGGGCAGTGCAGTGGTGTTCGGGCAATGTAGGGGGTCGTGCTGGGGCTGGTGTTTCAGGGTTTAGGGCAGTGCAGTGGTGTTCGGGCAGTGTAGGGGGTCTTGCTGGGGGTGGTGTTTCAGGGTTTAGGGCAGTGGTGTTCGGGCAGAGTAGGGGGTCGTGCAGGGGGAATGGTGTTTCAGGGTTTAGGGCAGTGCAGTAGTGTTCGGGCAATGTAGGGGGTCGTGCTGGGGCTGGTGTTTCAGGGTTTAGGGCAGTGCAGTGGTGTTCGGGCAGTTTAGTGGGTCATGCAGGGGGTGGTGTTTCAGGGTTTAGGGCAGTGCAGTGGTGTTCGGGCAATGTAGGGGGTCGTGCTGGGGCTGGTGTTTCAGGGTTTAGGGCAGTGCAGTGGTGTTCGGGCAGTGTAGGGGGTCTTGCTGGGGGTGGTGTTTCAGGGTTTAGGGGCAGTGGTGTTCGGGCAGTGTAGGGGGTCTTGCTGGGGGTGATGTTTCAGGGTTTTAGAGCAGTGCAGTGGTGTTCGGGCAGTGTAGGGTGTCGTGCTGGGGGTGGTGTTTCAGGGTTTAGGGCAGTGCAGTGGTGTTCGGGCAGTGTAGGGGGTCGTGCACGGGGTGGTGTTTCAGGGTTTAGGGCAGTGCAGTGGTGTTCGGGCAGTGTAGGGGGTTGTGCTGGGGCTGGTGTTTCAGGGTTTAGGGCAGTGCAATGGTGTTCTGGCAGTGTAGGGGGTCGTGCTGGGGCTAGTGTTTCACGGTTTAGGGCAGTGCAGTGGTGTTCGGGCAGGGTAGGGGGTCATGCTGGGGCTGGTGTTTCAGGGTTTAGGGCAGTGCAGTGGTGTTCGTGCAGTGTAGGGGGTCGTGCTGGGGCGGTGTTTCAGGGTTTAGGGCAGTGCAGTGGTGTTCGGGCAGTGTAGGGGGTCGTGCTGGGGGTGGTGTTTCAGTGTTTAGGGCAGTGCAATGGTGTTCGCACAGTGTAGGGGGTTTTGCTGGGGCTGATGTTTCAGCGTTTAGGGCAGCGCAGTGGTGTTCGGGCAGTGTAGGGGGTCTTGCTGGGGGTGGTGTTTCAGGGTTTAGGGCAGTGCAGTGGTGTTCGGGCAGTGTAGGGGTCTTGCTGGGGCTGGTGTTTCAGGGTTTAGGGTAGTGCAGTGGTGTTCGGGCAGTGTAGGGGGTCGTGCTGGGGCTGGTGTTTGAGGGTTTAGGGCAGTGCAGTGGTGTTCGGGCAGTGTAGGGGGTCTTGCTGGGGGTGGTGTTTCAGGGTTTAGGCAGCAGTGGTGTTCGGGCAGTGTAGGGGGTCTTGCTGGGGGTGATGTTTCAGGGTTTTAAGCAGTGCAGTGGTGTTCGGGCAGTGTAGGGTGTCGTGCTGGGGGTGGTGTTTCAGGGTTTAGGGCAGTGCAGTGGTGTTCGGGCAGTGTAGGGGGTCGTGCACGGGGTGGTGTTTCAGGGTTTAGGGCAGTGCAGTGGTGTTCGGGCAGTGTAGGGGGTTGTGCTGGGGCTGGTGTTTCAGGGTTTAGGGCAGTGCAATGGTGTTCTGGCAGTGTAGGGGGTCGTGCTGGGGCTAGTGTTTCACGGTTTAGGGCAGTGCAGTGGTGTTCGGGCAGGGTAGGGGGTCATGCTGGGGCTGGTGTTTCAGGGTTTAGGGCAGTGCAGTGGTGCTCGGGCAGTGTAGGGGTCGTGCTGGGGGCGGTGTTTCAGGGTTTAGGGCAGTGCAGTGGTGTTCGGGCAGTGTAGGGTGTCGTGCTGGGGGTGGTGTTTCAGGTGTTTAGGGCAGTGCAATGGTGTTCGGGCAGTGTAGGGGGTCTTGCTGGGGCTGATGTTTCAGGCGTTTAGGGCAGCGCAGTGGTGTTCGGGCAGTGTAGGGGGTCTTGCTGGGGGTGGTGTTTCAGGGTTTAGGGCAGTGCAGTGGTGTTCGGGCAGTGTAGGGGGTCTTGCTGGGGCTGGTGTTTCAGGGTTTAGGGCAGTGCAGTGGTGTTCGGGCAGTGTAGGGGGTTGTGCTGGGGCTGGTGTTTGAGGGTTTAGGGCAGTGCAGTGGTGTTCGGGCAGTGTAGGGGGTCGTGCTGGGGCTGGTGTTTCAGGGTTTAGGGCAGTGCAGTGGTGTTCAGGCAGTGTAGTGCGGTCGTGCTGGGAGTGGTGTTTCAGGGTTTAGGGCAGTGCAGTGGTGTTCGGGCAGTGTAGGGGTGTCGTGCTGGGGGTGGTGTTTCAGGGTTTTGGGCAGTGCAGTGGTGTTCGGGCAGTGTAGGTGGTCTTGCTGGGGCTGGTGTTTCAGGGTTTAGAGTGCAGTGGTGTTCGGGCAGTGTAGGGGGTCTTGCTGGGGGTGGTGTTTCAGGGTTTAGGGCAGTGCAATGGTGTTCGGGCAGTGTAGGGGGTCTTGCTGGGGCTGATGTTTCAGCGTTTAGGGCAGCGCAGTGGTGTTCGGGCAGTGTAGGGGGTCTTGCTGGGGGTGGTGTTTCAGGGTTTAGGGCAGTGCAGTGGTGTTCGGGCAGTGTAGGGGTCTTGCTGGGGCTGGTGTTTCAGGGTTTAGGGCAGTGCAGTGGTGTTCGGGCAGTGTAGGGGGTCTTGCTGGGGTGGTGTTTCAGGGTTTAGGGTAGTGCAGTGGTGTTCGGGCAGTGTAGGGGTCGTGCGGGGGCTGGTGTTTGAGGGTTTAGGGCAGTGCAGTGGTGTTCGGGCAGTGTAGGGGTCGTGCTGGGGCTGGTGTTTCAGGGTTTAGGGCAGTGCAGTGGTTTTCAGGCAGTGTAGGGGGTCGTGCTGGGGGTGGTGTTTCAGGGTTTAGGGCAGTGCAGTGGTATTCGGGCAGTATAGGGGGTCGTGCAGGGGGTGGTGTTTCAGGGTTTAGGGCAGTGCAGTGGTGCTCGGGCAGTGTAGGGGTCGTGCTGGGGGCGGTGTTTCAGGGTTTAGGGCAGTGCAGTGGTGTTCGGGCAGTGTAGGGTGTCGTGCTGGGGGTGGTGTTTCAGGGTTTTGGGCAGTGCAGTGGTGTTCGGGCAGTGTAGGTGGTCTTGCTGGGGCTGGTGTTTCCGGGTTTAGTGCAGTGGTGTTCGGGCAGTGTAGGGGGTCTTGCTGGGGGTGGTGTTTCAGTGTTTAGGGCAGTGCAATGGTGTTCGCGCAGTGTAGGGGGTTTTGCTGGGGCTGATGTTTCAGCGTTTAGGGCAGCGCAGTGGTGTTCGGGCAGTGTAGGGGGTCTTGCTGGGGGTGGTGTTTCAGGGTTTAGGGCAGTGCAGTGGTGTTCGGGCAGTGTAGGGGGTCTTGCTGGGGCTGGTGTTTCAGGGTTTAGGGTAGTGCAGTGGTGTTCGGGCAGTGTAGGGGGTCGTGCTGGGGCTGGTGTTTGAGGGTTTAGGGCAGTGCAGTGGTGTTCGGGCAGTGTAGGGGGTCGTGCTGGGGCTGGTGTTTCAGGGTTTAGGGCAGTGCAGTGGTTTTCAGGCAGTGTAGGCGGTCGTGCTGGGGGTGGTGTTTCAGGGTTTAGGGCAGTGCAGTGGTGTTCGGGCAGTGTAGGGGGTCGTGCTGGGGGTGGTGTTTCAGGGTTTAGGGCAGTGCAGTGGTGTTCGGGCAGTGTAGGGGGTCGTGCTGGGGCTGGTGTTTCAGGGTTTTGGGCAGAGCAGTGGTGTTCGGGCAGTGTAGGGGGTCGTGCTGGGGGTGGTGTTTTAGGGTTTAGGGCACTGCAGTGTTGTTCGTGGCAGTGTAGGGGGTCTTGCTGGGGGTGGTGTTTCAGGGTTTAGGGCAGTGGTGTTCGGGCAGTGTAGGGGGTCTTGCTGGGGGTGATGTTTCAGGGTTTAGGGCAGTGCAGTGGTGTTCGGGCAGTGTAGGGGGTCTTGCTGGGGGTAGTGTTTCAGGGTTTAGGGCAGTGCAGTAGTGTTCGTGCAGTGTAGGGGGTCATGCTGGGGGCGGTGTTTCAGGGTTTAGGGCAGTGCAGTAGTGTTCGGGCAGTGTAGGGGTCGTGCAGGGGCTGGTGTTTCAGGGTTTAGGGCAGTGCAGTGGTGTTCGGGCAGTGTAGGGGGTCGTGCTGGGGCTGGTATTTCAGGGTTTAGGGCAGTGCAGTGGTGTTCGGGCAGTGTAGGGGGTCTTGCTGGGGGTGGTGTTTCAGGGTTTAGGGCAGTGGTGTTCGGGCAGTGTAGGGGGTCTTGCTGGGGGTGATGTTTCAGGGTTTAGGGCAGTGCAGTGGTGTTCGGGCAGTGTAGGGGGTCTTGCTGGGGGTAGTGTTTCAGGGTTTAGGGCAGTGCAGGGGTGTTCGTGCAGTGTAGGGGGTCGTGCTGGGGATGGTGTTTCAGGGTTTAGGCCAGTGCAGTAGTGTTCGGGCAGAGTAGGGGGTCGTGCAGGGGGAATGGTGTTTCAGGGTTTAGGGCAGTGCAGTGGTGTTCGGGCAGTGTAGTGGGTCATGCAGGGGGTGGTGTTTCAGGGTTTAGGGCAGTGCAGTGGTGTTCGGGCAATGTAGGGGGTCGTGCTGGGGCTGGTGTTTCAGGGTTTAGGGCAGTGCAGTGGTGTTCGGGCAGTGTAGGGGGTCTTGCTGGGGGTGGTGTTTCAGGGTTTAGGGCAGTGGTGTTCGGGCAGTGTAGGGGGTCTTGCTGGGGGTGATGTTTCAGGGTTTAAGGCAGTGCAGTGGTGTTCGGGCAGTGTAGGGTGTCGTGCTGGGGGTGGTGTTTCAGGGTTTAGGGCAGTGCAGTGGTGTTCGGGCAGTGTAGGGGGTCGTGCACGGGGTGGTGTTTCAGGGTTTCAGTGCAGTGGTGTTCGGGCAGTGTAGGGGGTTGTGCTGGGGCTGGTGTTTCAGGGTTTAGGGCAGTGCAATGGTGTTCTGGCAGTGTAGGGGGTCGTGCTGGGGCTAGTGTTTCACGGTTTAGGGCAGTGCAGTGGTGTTCGGGCAGTGTAGGGGGTCATGCTGGGGCTGGTGTTTCAGGGTTTAGGGCAGTGCAGTGGTGCTCGGGCAGTGTAGGGGGTCGTGCTGGGGGCGGTGTTTCAGGGTTTAGGGCAGTGCAATGGTGTTCGGGCAGTGTAGGGGGTCTTGCTGGGGCTGATGTTTCAGGGTTTAGGGCAGCGCAGTGGTGTTCGGGCAGTGTAGGGGGTCTTGCTGGGGGTAGTGTTTCAGGGTTTAGGGCAGTGCAGTGGTGTTCGGGCAGTGTAGGGGGTCTTGCTGGGGCTGGTGTTTCAGGGTTTAGGGTAGTGCAGTGGTGTTCGGGCAGTGTAGGGGTCGGTCCTGGGGCTGGTGTTTCAGGCTTTAGGGCAGTGCAGTGGTGTTCGGGCAGTGTAGGGGGTCGTGCTGGGGCTGGTGTTTCAGGGTTTAGGGCAGTGCAGTGGTGTTCGGGCAGTGTAGGCGGTCGTGCTGGGAGTGGTGTTTCAGGGTTTAGGGCAGTGCAGTGGTGTTCGGGCAGTGTAGGGGGTCGTGCTGGGGGTGGTGTTTCAGGGTTTAGGGCTCTGCAGTGTTGTTCGGGCAGTGTAGGGGGTCTTGCTGGGGCTGGTGTTTCAGGGTTTAGGGCAGTGCAGTGGTGTTCGGGCAGTGTAGGGGTCTTGCTGGGGGTGATGTTTCAGGGTTTAGGGCAGTGCAGTGGTGTTCGGGCAGTGTAGGGGGTCCTGCTGGGGGTAGTGTTTCAGGGTTTAGGGCAGTGCAGTGGTGTTCGGGCAGTGTAGGGGGTCATGCTGGGGCTGGTGTTTCAGGGTTTAGGGCAGTGCAGTAGTGTTCGGGCAGTGTAGGGGGTCGTGCAGGGGTGGTGTTTCAGGGTTTAGGGCAGTGCAATGGTGTTCGGGCAGTGTAGGGGGTCGTGCTGGGGGTGGTGTTTCAGGGTTTAGGGCAGTGCAGTGGTGTTCGGGCAGTGTAGTGGGTCATGCTGGGGGTGGTGTTTCAGGGTTTAGGGCAGTGCAGTGGTGTTCGGGCAGTGTAGGGGGTCGTGCTAGGGCTGGTGTTTCAGGGTTTAGGGCAGTGCAGTGGTGTTCGGGCAGTGTAGGGGGTCTTGCTGGGGGTGGTGTTTCAGGGTTTAGAGGCAGTGGTGTTCGGGCAGTGTAGGGGGTCTTGCTGGGGGTGATGTTTCAGGGTTTAGGGCAGTGCAGTGGTGTTCGGGCAGTGTAGGGGGTCTTGCTGGGGGTAGTGTTTCAGGGTTTAGGGCAGTGCAGTGGTGTTCGGGCAGTGTAGGGGGTCGTGCTGGGGATGGTGTTTCAGGGTTTAGGCCAGTGCAGTAGTGTTCGGGCAGTGTAGGGGGTCGTGCAGGGGGAATGGTGTTTCAGGGTTTAGGGCAGTGCAGTGGTGTTCGGGCAGTGTAGTGGGTCATGCAGGGGGTGGTGTTTCAGGGTTTAGGGCAGTGCAGTGGTGTTCGGGCAGTGTAGGGGGTCGTGCTGGGGCTGGTGTTTCAGGGTTTAGGGCAGTGCAGTGGTGTTCGGGCAGTGTAGGGGTCTTGCTGGGGGTGGTGTTTCAGGGTTTAGGGCAGTGGTGTTCGGGCAGTGTAGGGGGTCTTGCTGGGGGTGATGTTTCAGGGTTTAGGGCAGTGCAGTGGTGTTCGGGCAGTGTAGGGTGTCGTGCTGGGGGTGGTGTTTCAGGGTTTAGGGCAGTGCAGTGGTGTTCGGGCAGTGTAGGGGGTTGTGCTGGGGCTGGTGTTTCAGGGTTTAGGGCAGTGCACTGGTGTTCTGGCAGTGTAGGGGGTCGTGCTGGGGCTAGTGTTTCACGGTTTAGGGCAGTGCAGTGGTGTTCGGGCAGTGTAGGGGGTCATGCTGGGGCTAGTGTTTCAGGGTTTAGGGCAGTGCAGTGGTGTTCGTGCAGTGTAGGTGGTCGTGCTGGGGCTGGTGTTTCAGGGTTTAGGGCAGTGCAGTGGTGTTCGGGCAGTGTAGGGGGTCATGCTGGGGCTGGTGTTTCAGGGTTTAGGGCAGTGCAGTGGTGCTCGGGCAGTGTAGGGGGTCGTGCTGGGGGTGGTGTTTCATGGGTTTAGGGTAGTGCAGTGGTGTTCGGGCAGTGTAGGGGGTCGTGCTGGGGCTGGTGTTTCAGGGTTTAGGGCAGTGCAGTGGTGTTCGGGCAGTGTAGGGGGTCGTGCTGGGGCTGGTGTTTCAGGGTTTAGGGCAGTGCAGTGGTGTTCGGGCAGTGTAGGGGTCTTGCTGGGGATAGTGTTTCAGGGTTTAGGGCAGTGCAGTGGTGTTCGTGCAGTGTAGGGGGTCGTGCTGGGGATGGTGTTTCATGGTTTAGGGCAGTGCAGTAGTGTTCAGGCAGTGTAGGGGGTCGTGCTGGGGCTGGTGTTTCAGGGTTTAGGGCAGTGCAGGCAGTGGTGCTCAGGCAAGTGTAGGGGGTCGTGCTGGGGGTGGTGTTTCTGGGTTTAGGGTAGTGCAGTGGTGTTCGGGCAGTGTAGGGGTTCGTGCTGGGGCTGGTGTTTCAGGGTTTAGGGCAGTGCAGTGGTGTTCGGGCAGTGTAGGGGGTCATGCTGGGGCTGGTGTTTCAGTGTTTTGGGCAGAGCAGTGGTGTTCGGGCAGTGTAGGGGGTCGTGCTGGGGGTGGTGTTTCAGGGTTTAGGGCAGTGCAGTGGTGTTCGAGGCAGTGTAGGGGGTCGTGCTGGGGGTGGTGTTTCAGGGTTTAGGGCAGTGGTGTTCGGGCAGTGTAGGGGGTCTTGCTGGGGGTGATGTTTCAGGGTTTAGGGCAGTGCAGTGGTGTTCGGGCAGTGTAGGGGTCTTGCTGGGGGCAGTGTTTCAGGGTTTAGGGCAGAGCAATGGTGTTCAGGCAGTGTAGGGGGTTGTGTTGGAGGTGGTGTTTCAGGCTTTAGGGCAGTGCAGTGGTATTCGGGCAGTGTAGGGGGTCTTGCTGGGGGTGGTGTTTCAGGGTTTAGGGCAGTGCAGTGGTGTTCGGGCAGTGTAGGGGGTCTTGCTGGGGGTGGTGTTTCAGGGTTTAGGGCAGTGCAGTGGTGTTCGGGCAGTGTAGGGGGTCGTGCTGGGGGTGGTGTTTCAGGGTTTAGGGCAGTGCAGTGGTGTTCGGGCAGTGTAGGGGGTCGTGCTGGGGGTGGTGTTTCAGGGTTTAGGGCAGTGCAGTGGTGTTCGGGCAGTGTAGGGGGTCGTGCTGGGGGTGGTGTTTCAGGGTTTAGGGCAGTGCAGTGGTGTTCGGGCAGTGTAGGGGGTCGTGCTGGGGCTGGTGTTTCAGGGTTTAGGGCAGTGCAGTGGTGTTCGGGCAGTGTAGGGGGTCTTGCTGGGGGTGGTGTTTCAGGGTTTAGGGCAGTGCAGTGGTGTTCGGGCAGTGTAGGGGGTCTTGCTGGGGGTGGTGTTTCAGGGTTTAGGGCAGTGCAGTGGTGTTCGGGCAGTGTAGGGGGTCTTGCTGGGGGTAGTGTTTCAGGGTTTAGGGCAGTGCAGTGGTGTTCGGGCAGTGTAGGGGGTCGTGCTGGGGATGGTGTTTCAGGGTTTAGGCCAGTGCAGTGGTGTTCGGGCAGTGTAGGGGGTCGTGCAGGGGGAATGGTGTTTCAGGGTTTAGGGCAGTGCAGTGGTGTTCGGGCAGTGTAGGGGGTCTTGCTGGGGCTGGTGTTTCAGGGTTTAGGGCAGTGCAGTGGTGTTCGGGCAGTGTAGGGGGTCGTGCTGGGGGTGGTGTTTCAGGGTTTAGGGCAGTGCAGTGGTGTTCGGGCAGTGTAGGGGGTCGTGCTGGGGCTGGTGTTTCAGGGTTTAGGGCAGTGCAGTGGTGTTCGGGCAGTGTAGGGGGTCTTGCTGGGGGTGGTGTTTCAGGGTTTAGGCGCAGTGGTGTTCGGGCAGTGTAGGGGGTCTTGCTGGGGGTGGTGTTTCAGGGTTTAGGGCAGTGCAGTGGTGTTCGGGCAGTGTAGGGGGTCGTGCTGGGGGTGGTGTTTCAGGGTTTAGGGCAGTGCAGTGGTGTTCGGGCAGTGTAGGGGGTCGTGCTGGGGGTGGTGTTTCAGGGTTTAGGGCAGTGCAGTGGTGTTCGGGCAGTGTAGGGGGTCGTGCTGGGGCTGGTGTTTCAGGGTTTAGGGCAGTGCAGTGGTGTTCGGGCAGTGTAGGGGGTCGTGCTGGGGCTGGTGTTTCAGGGTTTAGGGCAGTGCAGTGGTGTTCGGGCAGTGTAGGGGGTCATGCTGGGGCTGGTGTTTCAGGGTTTAGGGCAGTGCAGTGGTGTTCGGGCAGTGTAGGGGGTCGTGCTGGGGGTGGTGTTTCAGGGTTTAGGGCAGTGCAGTGGTGTTCGGGCAGTGTAGGGGGTCGTGCTGGGGGTGGTGTTTAAGGGTTTAGGGCAGTGCAGTGGTGTTCGGGCAGTGTAGGGGGTCTTGCTGGGGCTGGTGTTTCAGGGTTTAGGGCAGTGCAGTGGTGTTCGGGCAGTATAGGGGGTCTTGCTGGGGCTGGTGTTTCAGGGTTTAGGGCAGTGCAGTGGTGTTCGGGCAGTGTAGGGGGTCTTGCTGGGGCTGGTGTTTCAGGGTTTAGGGCAGTGCAGTGGTGTTCGGGCAGTGTAGGGGGGTTGTGCTGGGGTGGTGTTTCAGGGTTTAGGGCAGTGCAGTGGTGTTCGGGCAGTGTAGGAGGTCTTGCTGGGGCTGGTGTTTCAGGGTTTAGGGCAGTGCAGTGGTGTTCGGGCAGTGTAGGGGGTCGTGCTGGGGGTGGTGTTTCAGGGTTTAGGGCAGTGCAGTGGTGTTCGGGCAGTGTAGGGGGTCGTGCTGGGGGATGGTGTTTCAGGGTTTAGGGCAGTGCAGTGGTGTTCGGGCAGTGTAGGGGGTCGTGCTGGGGCTGGTGTTTCAGGGTTTAGGGCAGTGCAGTGGTGTTCGGGCAGTGTAGGGGGTCATGCAGGGGGTGGTGTTTCAGGGTTTAGGGCAGTGCAGTGGTGTTCGGGCAGTGTTGGGGGTCGTGCTGGGGCTGGTGTTTCAGGGTTTAGGGCAGTGCAGTGGTGTTCGGGCAGTGTAGGGGGTCTTGCTGGGGGTGGTGTTTCAGGGTTTAGGGCAGTGCAGTGGTGTTCGGGCAGTGTAGGGGTCTTGCTGGGGGTGGTGTTTCAGGGTTTAGGGCAGTGCAGTGGTGTTCGGGCAGTGTAGGGTGTCGTGCTGGGGGTGGTGTTTCAGGGTTTAGGGCAGTGCAGTGGTGTTCGGGCAGTGTAGGGGGTCGTGCACGGGGTGGTGTTTCAGGGTTTAGGGCAGTGCAGTGGTGTTCGGGCAGTGTAGGGGGTTGTGCTGGGGCTGGTGTTTCAGGGTTTAGGGCAGTGCAGTGGTGTTCGGGCAGTGTAGGGGGTCGTGCTGGGGCTGGTGTTTCAGGGTTTAGGGCAGTGCAGTGGTGTTCGGGCAGTGTAGGGGGTCGTGCTGGGGCTGGTGTTTCAGGGTTTAGGGCAGTGCAGTGGTGTTCGGGCAGTGTAGGGGTCGTGCTGGGGGTGGTGTTTCAGGGTTTAGGGCAGTGCAGTGGTGTTCGGGCAGTGTAGGGTGTCGTGCTGGGGGTGGTGTTTCAGTGTTTAGGGCAGTGCAGTGGTGTTCGGGCAGTGTAGGGGGTCTTGCTGGGGCTGGTGTTTCAGGGTTTAGGGCAGTGCAGTGGTGTTCGGGCAGTGTAGGGGGTCTTGCTGGGGGTGGTGTTTCAGGGTTTAGGGCAGTGCAGTGGTGTTCGGGCAGTGTAGGGGGTCGTGCTGGGGCTGGTGTTTCAGGGTTTAGGGCAGTGCAGTGGTGTTCGGGCAGTGTAGGGGGTCGTGCTGGGGCTGGTGTTTCAGGGTTTAGGGCAGTGCAGTGGTGTTCGGGCAGTGTAGGGGGTCTTGCTGGGGGTGGTGTTTCAGGGTTTAGGGCAGTGCAGTGGTGTTCGGGCAGTGTAGGGGGTCGTGCTGGGGGGGGTGTTTCAGGTTTTAGGGCAGTGCAGTGGTGTTCGGGCAGTGTAGGGTGTCGTGCTGGGGGTGGTGTTTCAGGGTTTAGGGCAGTGCAGTGGTGTTCGGGCAGTGTAGGGGGTCGTGCAGGGGGTGGTGTTTCAGGGTTTAGGGCAGTGCAGTGGTGTTCGGGCAGTGTAGGGGGTTGTGCTGGGGCTGGTGTTTCAGGGTTTAGGGCAGTGCAGTGGTGTTCGGGCAGTGTAGGGGGTCGTGCTGGGGCTAGTGTTTCAGGGTTTAGGGCAGTGCAGTGGTGTTCGGGCAGTGTAGGGGGTCATGCTGGGGCTGGTGTTTCAGGGTTTAGGGCAGTGCAGTGGTGTTCGGGCAGTGTAGGGGTCGTGCTGGGGGTGGTGTTTCAGGGTTTAGGGCAGTGCAGTGGTGTTCGGGCAGTGTAGGGTGTCGTGCTGGGGGTGGTGTTTCAGTGTTTAGGGCAGTGCAATGGTGTTCGGGCAGTGTAGGGGGTTTTGCTGGGGCTGATGTTTCAGGGTTTAGGGCAGTGCAGTGGTGTTCGGGCAGTGTAGGGGGTCTTGCTGGGGGTGGTGTTTCAGGGTTTAGGGCAGTGCAGTGGTGTTCGGGCAGTGTAGGGGGTCTTGCTGGGGCTGGTGTTTCAGGGTTTAGGGCAGTGCAGTGGTGTTCGGGCAGTGTAGGGGGTCGTGCTGGGGCTGGTGTTTGAGGGTTTAGGGCAGTGCAGTGGTGTTCGGGCAGTGTAGGGGGTCGTGCTGGGGCTGGTGTTTCAGGGTTTAGGGCAGTGCAGTGGTGTTCGGGCAGTGTAGTGGGTCGTGCTGGGAGTGGTGTTTCAGGGTTTAGGGCAGTGCAGTGGTGTTCGGGCAGTGTAGGGTGTCGTGCTGGGGGTGGTGTTTCAGGGTTTAGGGCAGTGCAGTGGTGTTCGGGCAGTGTAGGTGGTCTTGCTGGGGCTGGTGTTTCAGGGTTTGGCAGTGCAGTGGTGTTCGGGCAGTGTAGGGGTCTTGCTGGGGGTGGTGTTTCAGGGTTTAGGGCAGTGCAGTGGTGTTCGCGCAGTGTAGGGGGTCTTGCTGGGGCTGATGTTTCAGCGTTTAGGGCAGCGCAGTGGTGTTCGGGCAGTGTAGGGGGTCTTGCTGGGGGTGGTGTTTCAGGGTTTAGGGCAGTGCAGTGGTGTTCGGGCAGTGTAGGGGTCTTGCTGGGGCTGGTGTTTCAGGGTTTAGGGCAGTGCAGTGGTGTTCGGGCAGTGTAGGGGGTCTTGCTGGGGTGGTGTTTCAGGGTTTAGGGTAGTGCAGTGGTGTTCGGGCAGTGTAGGGGTCGTGCTGGGGCTGGTGTTTGAGGGTTTAGGGCAGTGCAGTGGTGTTCGGGCAGTGTAGGGGGTCGTGCTGGGGCTGGTGTTTCAGGGTTTAGGGCAGTGCAGTGGTGTTCAGGCAGTGTAGGGGGTCGTGCTGGGGGTGGTGTTTCAGGGTTTAGGGCAGTGCAGTGGTGTTCGGGCAGTGTAGGGGGTCGTGCATGGGGGTGGTGTTTCAGGGTTTAGGGCAGTGCAGTGGTGCTCGGGCAGTGTAGGGGTCGTGCTGGGGGTGGTGTTTCAGGGTTTAGGGCAGTGCAGTGGTGTTCGGGCAGTGTAGGGTGTCGTGCTGGGGGTGGTGTTTCAGGGTTTTGGGCAGTGCAGTGGTGTTCGGGCAGTGTAGGTGGTCTTGCTGGGGCTGGTGTTTCCGGGTTTGGGCAGTGCAGTGGTGTTCGGGCAGTGTAGGGGGTCTTGCTGGGGGTGGTGTTTCAGTGTTTAGGGCAGTGCAATGGTGTTCGCGCAGTGTAGGGGGTTTTGCTGGGGCTGATGTTTCAGCGTTTAGGGCAGCGCAGTGGTGTTCGGGCAGTGTAGGGGTCTTGCTGGGGTGGTGTTTCAGGGTTTAGGGCAGTGCAGTGGTGTTCGGGCAGTGTAGGGGGTCTTGCTGGGGCTGGTGTTTCAGGGTTTAGGGTAGAGCAGTGGTGTTCGGGCAGTGTAGGGGGTCGTGCTGGGGCTGGTGTTTGAGGGTTTAGGGCAGTGCAGTGGTGTTCGGGCAGTGTAGGGGGTCGTGCTGGGGCTGGTGTTTCAGGGTTTAGGGCAGTGCAGTGGTTTTCAGGCAGTGTAGGCGGTCGTGCTGGGGGTGGTGTTTCAGGGTTTAGGGCAGTGCAGTGGTGTTCGGGCAGTGTAGGGGGTCGTGCTGGGGGTGGTGTTTCAGGGTTTAGGGCAGTGCAGTGGTGTTCGGGCAGTGTAGGGGGTCGTGCTGGGGCTGGTGTTTCAGGGTTTAGGGCAGAGCAGTGGTGTTCGGGCAGTGTAGGGGGTCGTGCTGGGGTGGTGTTTCAGGGTTTAGGGCACTGCAGTGTTGTTCGGGCAGTGTAGGGGTCTTGCTGGGGGTGGTGTTTCAGGGTTTAGGGCAGTGGTGTTCGGGCAGTGTAGGGGGTCTTGCTGGGGGTGATGTTTCAGGGTTTAGGGCAGTGCAGTGGTGTTCGGGCAGTGTAGGGGGTCCTGCTGGGGGTAGTGTTTCAGGGTTTAGGGCAGTGCAGTGGTGTTCGGTGCAGTGTAGGGGGTCATGCTGGGGGCGGTGTTTCAGGGTTTAGGGCAGTGCAGTAGTGTTCGGGCAGTGTAGGGGGTCGTGCAGGGGGTGGTGTTTCAGGGTTTAGGGCAGTGCAGTGGTGTTCGGGCAGTGTAGGGGGTCGTGCTGGGGCTGGTGTTTCAGGGTTTAGGGCAGTGCAGTGGTGTTCGGGCAGTGTAGGGGGTCTTGCTGGGGGTGGTGTTTCAGGGTTTAGGGCAGTGCAGTGGTGTCGGGCAGTGTAGGGGGTCTTGCTGGGGGTGATGTTTCAGGGTTTAGGGCAGTGCAGTGGTGTTCGGGCAGTGTAGGGGGTCTTGCTGGGGGTGGTGTTTCAGGGTTTAGGGCAGTGCAGGGGTGTTCGGTGCAGTGTAGGGGGTCGTGCTGGGGATGGTGTTTCAGGGTTTAGGCCAGTGCAGTAGTGTTCGGGCAGAGTAGGGGGTCGTGCAGGGGGAATGGTGTTTCAGGGTTTAGGGCAGTGCAGTAGTGTTCGGGCAGTGTAGTGGGTCATGCAGGGGTGGTGTTTCAGGGTTTAGGGCAGTGCAGTGGTGTTCGGGCAGTGTAGGGGGTCGTGCTGGGGCTGGTGTTTCAGGGTTTAGGGCAGTGCAGTGGTGTTCGGGCAGTGTAGGGGGTCTTGCTGGGGGTGGTGTTTCAGGGTTTAGGGCAGTGCAGTGGTGTTCGGGCAGTGTAGGGGGTCTTGCTGGGGGTGATGTTTCAGGGTTTTAAGCAGTGCAGTGGTGTTTGGGCAGTGTAGGGTGTCGTGCTGGGGGTGGTGTTTCAGGGTTTAGGGCAGTGCAGTGGTGTTCGGGCAGTGTAGGGGGTCGTGCACAGGGTGGTGTTTCAGGGTTTAGGGCAGTGCAGTGGTGTTCGGGCAGTGTAGGGGGTTGTGCTGGGGCTGGTGTTTCAGGGTTTAGGGCAGTGCAATGGTGTTCTGGCAGTGTAGGGGGTCGTGCTGGGGCTGGTGTTTCAGGGTTTAGGGCAGTGCAGTGGTGTTCGGGCAGGGTAGGGGGTCATGCTGGGGCTGGTGTTTCAGGGTTTAGGGCAGTGCAGTGGTGCTCGGGCAGTGTAGGGGTCGTGCTGGGGGCGGTGTTTCAGTGTTTAGGGCAGTGCAATGGTGTTCGCACAGTGTAGGGGGTTTTGCTGGGGCTGATGTTTCAGCGTTTAGGGCAGCGCAGTGGTGTTCGGGCAGTGTAGGGGGTCTTGCTGGGGGTGGTGTTTCAGGGTTTAGGGCAGTGCAGTGGTGTTCGGGCAGTGTGGGGGTCTTGCTGGGGCTGGTGTTTCAGGGTTTAGGGTAGTGCAGTGGTGTTCGGGCAGTGTAGGGGTCTGTGCTGGGGCTGGTGTTTGAGGGTTTAGGGCAGTGCAGTGGTGTTCGGGCAGTGTAGGGGGTCGTGCTGGGGCTGGTGTTTCAGGGTTTAGGGCAGTGCAGTGGTTTTCAGGCAGTGTAGTCGGTCGTGCTGGGAGTGGTGTTTCAGGGTTTCGGGCAGTGCAGTGGTGTTCGGGCAGTGTAGGGGGTCGTGCTGGGGGTGGTGTTTTAGGGTTTAGGGCTCTGCAGTGTTGTTCGGACAGTGTAGGGGGTCTTGCTTGGGCTGGTGTTTCAGGGTTTAGGGCAGTGCAGTGGTGTTCGGGCAGAGTAGGGGGTCTTGCTGGGGGTGATGTTTCAGGGTTTAGGGCAGTGCAGTGGTGTTCGGGCAGTGTAGGGGGTCCTGCTGGGGGTGGTGTTTCAGGGTTTAGGGCAGTGCAGTAGTGTTCGGTGCAGTGTAGGGGGTCATGCTGGGGCGGTGTTTCAGGGTTTAGGGCAGTGCAGTAGTGTTCGGGCAGTGTAGGGGGTCGTGCAGGGGGTGGTGTTTCAGGGTTTAGGGCAGTGCAGTGGTCTTCGGGCAGTGTAGGGGGTCGTGCTGGGGGTGGTGTTTCAGGGTTTAGGGCAGTGCAGTGGTGTTCGGGCAGTGTAGTTGGTCGTGCAGGGGGTGGTGTTTCAGGGTTTAGGGCAGTGCAGTGGTGTTCGGGCAGTGTAGGGGTCGTGCTAGGGCTGGTGTTTCAGGGTTTAGGGCAGTGCAGTGGTGTTCGGGCAGTGTAGGGGGTCTTGCTGGGGGTGGTGTTTCAGGGTTTAGGGCAGTGGTGTTCGGGCAGTGTAGGGGGTCTTGCTGGGGGTGATGTTTCAGGGTTTAGGGCAGTGCAGTGGTGTTCGGGCAGTGTAGGGGTCTTGCTGGGGGTAGTGTTTCAGGGTGTAGGGCAGTGCAGGGGTGTTCGTGCAGTGTAGGGGGTCGTGCTGGGGATGGTGTTTCAGGGTTTAGGCCAGTGCAGTAGTGTTCGGGCAGAGTAGGGGTCGTGCAGGGGGAATGGTGTTTTAGGGTTTAGGGCAGTGCAGTGGTGTTCGGGCAGTGTAGTGGGTCATGCAGGGGTGGTGTTTCAGGGTTTAGGGCAGTGCAGTGGTGTTCGGGCAATGTAGGGGGTCGTGCTGGGGCTGGTGTTTCAGGGTTTAGGGCAGTGCAGTGGTGTTCGGGCAGTGTAGGGGGTCTTGCTGGGGGTGGTGTTTCAGGGTTTAGGGGCAGTGGTGTTCGGGCAGTGTAGGGGGTCTTGCTGGGGGTGATGTTTCAGGGTTTAAGGCAGTGCAGTGGTGTTCGGGCAGTGTAGGGTGTCGTGCTGGGGGTGGTGTTTCAGGGTTTAGGGCAGTGCAGTGGTGTTCGGGCAGTGTAGGGGGTTGTGCTGGGGCTGGTGTTTCAGGGTTTAGGGCAGTGCAATGGTGTTCTGGCAGTGTAGGGGGTCGTGCTGGGGCTGGTGTTTCACGGTTTAGGGCAGTGCAGTGGTGTTCGGGCAGTGTAGGGGGTCATGCTGGGGCTGGTGTTTCAGGGTTTAGGGCAGTGCAGTGGTGTTCGTGCAGTGTAGGTGGTCGTGCTGGGGCTGGTGTTTCAGGGTTTAGGGCAGTGCAGTGGTGTTCGGGCAGTGTGAGGGGTCATGCTGGGGCTGGTGTTTCAGGGTTTAGGGCAGTGCAGTGGTGCTCAGGCAGTGTAGGGAGTCGTGCTGGGGGTGGTGTTTCATGGGTTTAGGGTAGTGCAGTGGTGTTCGGGCAGTGTAGGGGGTCGTGCTGGGGCTGGTGTTTCAGGGTTTAGGGCAGTGCAGTGGTGTTCGGGCAGTGTAGGGGTCGTGCTGGGGCTGGTGTTTCAGGGTTTAGGGCAGTGCAGTGGTGTTCGGGCAGTGTAGGGGGTCTTGCTGGGGATAGTGTTTCAGGGTTTAGGGCAGTGCAGTGGTGTTCGTGCAGTGTAGGGGGTCGTGCTGGGGATGGTGTTTCATGGTTTAGGGCAGTGCAGTAGTGTTCAGGCAGTGTAGGGGGTCGTGCTGGGGCTGGTGTTTCAGGGTTTAGGGCAGTGCAGGCAGTGGTGCTAGGCAAGTGTAGGGGGTCGTACTGGGGGTGGTGTTTCTGGGTTTAGGGTAGTGCAGTGGTGTTCGGGCAGTGTAGGGGTTCGTGCTGGGGCTGGTGTTTCAGGGTTTAGGGCAGTGCAGTGGTGTTCGGGCAGTGTAGGGGGTCATGCTGGGGCTGGTGTTTCAGTGTTTTGGGCAGAGCAGTGGTGTTCGGGCAGTGTAGGGGGTCGTGCTGGGGGTGGTGTTTCAGGGTTTAGGGCAGTGCAGTGGTGTTCGGGCAGTGTAGGGGGTCGTGCTGGGGGTGGTGTTTCAGGGTTTAGGGCAGTGGTGTTCGGGCAGTGTAGGGGGTCTTGCTGGGGGTGATGTTTCAGGGTTTAGGGCAGTGCAGTGGTGTTCGGGCAGTGTAGGGGTCTTGCTGGGGGCAGTGTTTCAGGGTTTAGGGCAGAGCAATGGTGTTCAGGCAGTGTCGGGGGTTGTGTTGGAGGTGGTGTTTCAGGCTTTAGGGCAGTGCAGTGGTCTTCGGGCAGTGTAGGGGGTCTTGCTGGGGGTGGTGTTTCAGGGTTTAGGGCAGTGCAGTGGTGTTCAGGCAGTGTAGGGGGTCATGCTGGGGGTGGTGTTTCAGGGTTTAGGGCAGTGCAGTGGTGTTCGGGCAGTGTAGGGTGTCGTGCTGGGGGTGGTGTTTCAGGGTTTAGGGCAGTGCAGTGGTGTTCGGGCAGTGTAGGTGGTCGTGCTGGGGCTGGTGTTTCAGGGTTTAGGGCAGTGCAGTGGTGTTCGGGCAGTGTAGGGGGTCGTGCTGGGGGTGGTGTTTCAGGGTTTAGGGCAGTGCAGTGGTGTTCGGCGCAGTGTAGGGGGTCTTGCTGGGGCTGATGTTTCAGCGTTTAGGGCAGTGCAGTGGTGTTCGGGCAGTGTAGGGGGTCTTGCTGGGGGTGGTGTTTCAGGGTTTAGGGCAGTGCAGTGGTGTTCGGGCAGTGTAGGGGGTCTTGCTGGGGCTGGTGTTTCAGGGTTTAGGGCAGTGCAGTGGTGTTCGGGCAGTGTAGGGGGTCTTGCTGGGCTGGTGTTTCAGGGTTTAGGGCAGTGCAGTGGTGTTCGGGCAGTGTAGGGGGTCGTGCTGGGTGTGAGAAGTTGGCCTGGCATATGCTGTCCACTAATTATAGTGGGCACCTTGCACCAGTCCAAATCGACTCTTATGGTAGGTAGGTTAAAGACAACCTTATTGAAAGCTATCCTAGTGGTAGCTATGGAGAGCAGCCTTCAGGCTAAGTCTTGAAGGAATGTAAAGCAGCTTGTTTTACCAGTCTATAATCTCTTGAGTGACCAAATGAAAGAGCACCACACCAGGTATATATTCAAAATATATGTATTTATTACTAAACACACCCCTCTAGTCTCTTTATGAGGCTAGAGTTCGAAGTACATAGGTTATAAGATCTTAAATCACAGTAATAGCACAAATACACGTTTGGGCCCTAGGGGCGTACCAAACCATATACCAATAAAGTGGTATGCGAACCACGACTGAACTAGACACTAGGCCTAGAGCCTCTAGAAGTGCTTGGACCACAAGGAACCACCCAAGGTAGTGACACAGGGGACCCACGGGAGACGCGTGCAGTGTAAATACACAACCGCGATACGCCGTTAACTTCTATGGAGAAAGTCGGGATCGGGAAAATAGAGGAAAGGGACACTTTAAAGAGGACTAGGACAAAACCCTTTGAGATCTAGGACTTTGAAGAGTCTCTACCCACGGGAGCACCGGAGTACTCGTGTTACCTCACCCAGGGAAGCCGGGTGCATAGGTGCCTTTCGGGGTCGGGTTTCGTCGTCGTTTCGAATGGCGATCTGCTGCAAAGTGCTGCTGGCGGCCAAGAGAAAAGTGTCCGGGTGGATCCAAGAGTGGATCGGAGTTCTGGTGAACCTGAAAGCAGAGGGGACAGAGTCTGGGTCACTAGCCAGTGACCAGGAAGGCGATGGACAGATGCCCACCGATGTCGAGTGCTTCAGGTGCGTTGACAGTCAACTCGTTTCTGCAGCCACGAGGTCCAGGAGGCGTTGTAGGCAACCAGGAGCAGGATTCGGGCTGGTACACGATGTCTGTCGAGTGCTGCGGTGTCGGCGACCGGATTGGACCCAACAAGCCTTGGCAGCGGCAAGTCTCGATGTAGCTGAAGATCGTCGATGGTGCAGACCAGCAAGGTCTGGAGAACTCACCCAGCGAGGGTAAGTCAGGGCAGGCCTGGAGCAACCAGGGGAGCCCTTTGGTTTCTTTAGAAAGTCTTCTGGGGACCCACGAGCCGGCTGGCAAGGGATCGCGAAGACACCTCGGGCGGAATCACTCAACAGGGGCCCACGGTCACTCAGGACGGTGTAGGCCTCTGATCTTCGGAGGGATTCCTGCTGGAGGTTGGGACCACACGTGGTCCAAAGCACAGGTTCGTAGAACGTTGTGAAGGGGTTGCACTCGACAATAGTGCACGGTACCCAGGGGTCGCGGTTCCTCGTCACTCGTGGGGTCCACTTGCCTCAGCTTCGCTGGGGACTCACGATGGCCTTGGAGAAGTCAGGAAATCCACTTCTTGGGCTGCAGGGACTTCGGACTCCGGCGGGAGCGGCGTAGTTTGCGACCGTCGTTATCGTTTTTGGTGCCTGCCAAGCAGGGAGTCACTCCTTGACCCCAAGGGAGATTCTTCAGTCCTCTAATCGTGATGTAGAGCGTCGAAGGTCCAGGATTCAGTTTCAAAGTTTAGTCCAGGGATATCTAAAGTCCTAAGGACTAGGGTTCCTACCTTTATTCCAGTAAAATAGGGGATGGACTAACTCTGTGGCCCCACCTATGGGTGGGTCAGGGCAGAGGGTGGCTACACCCCTTCCCTTTGTCCAGTTCGCGCCAAAGCAGGGGCTGCAAGCCCCTGATCCGGTTTGAACTGGGATATGCACAGAGGAGCACTAAATGTGCCCCCAGTGCAGGACTTCAAAGCACCCGAAAGTGCTCCCGCCCAGCCCCAATACACATTGTCCTGTCTGGGGAGGTGGTCACACCTCCCTGGGACAGGAAACCTATTGTCCAGGCCTCCCCTGCCGGAGTTTCGTCCAGCAGCAGGAGGCCAGACTCGTGTCTGTGGCAGCAGCATCCATTTTGTGATGCCAGGGCTCTGGAAAGAAGTTACCGGACTCAGTCAGAGTTAACATGCCTTTCCCTCTAGAAGGGTGGAATGCTACCCCCGCCGCCAGGATTGGTGGGGGGTAGTATTCCAAGATGTTTGACACCAAACACGACATGTTTAGGTGCAGCCATTCCATAGTTAGCATTTTACCGCGAGGATATAATGCGCTTAAGAGTATATGGTCAGGCTGCACTACAAACAGCATCAGAGATGGTCTCCGAACGCTGCAGAGGGGCCCTGCTCATGCAGGGGCACCCTCTCACATAGGAACCATGCACTCTGCCTTTAGGATTGATAAGGCCTGCCTTAGGAGTGACTTATAGGTTTATATGTGTGTATGTATTTAGTGATATAGGTAACCTATATCACAGTAAGGGGTGCATGCACCACCTTACCCAGGCTGCAGTAGCAGACCTGTGGTGTCAGTTTGGATGGCCTTCCAGGGGTGGCATAATACATGCTGCAGCCCCTGGCAGGCCTCTGAGGTACCTATGCCCTTGGTACATAGTATACCATATACTAGGGACTTATAAGGGCACTCCAGATTCCAATCAGAGATGTGCCTAAGGCACATGGAAACCTTTTTACAGAGAAAGCAGATAGACTGGGGCCCTGAATAGCAGGATCCCAGTCCAACTAAGTCATAAACCAGCAAAACACCATAAAAAAAGTGGGGGCAACCATATAGTCAGATTCCACCTTCCTACACTGGGGCTGGTGTTTGAGGGTTTAGGGCAGTGCAGTGGTGTTCGGGCAGTGTAGGGGGTCGTGCTGGGGCTGGTGTTTCAGGGTTTAGGGCAGTGCAGTGGTTTTTAGGCAGTGTAGGCGGTCGTGCTGGGGTGGTGTTTCAGGGTTTATGGCAGTGCAGTGGTGTTAGGGCAGTGTAGGGGGTCGTGCTGGGGGTGGTGTTTCAGGGTTTAGGGCAGTGCAGTGGTGTTCGGGCAGTGTAGGGGTCGGGCTGGGGCTGGTGTTTCAGTGTTTTGGGCAGAGCAGTGGTGTTCGGGCAGTGTAGGGGGTCGTGCTGGGGTGGTGTTTTAGGGTTTAGGGCACTGCAGTGTTGTTCGGGCAGTGTAGGGGGTCTTGCTGGGGTGGTGTTTCAGGGTTTAGGGCAGTGGTGTTCGGGCAGTGTAGGGGGTCTTGCTGGGGGTGATGTTTCAGGGTTTAGGGCAGTGCAGTGGTGTTCGGGCAGTGTAGGGGGTCTTGCTGGGGCTGGTGTTTCAAGGTTTAGGGCAGTGCAGTAGTGTTCGTGCAGTGTAGGGGGTCATGCTGGGGCGGTGTTTCAGGGTTTAGGGCAGTGCAGTAGTGTTCGGGCAGTGTAGGGGGTCGTGCAGGGGTGGTGTTTCAGGGTTTAGGGCAGTGCAATGGTGTTCGGGCAGTGTAGGGGGTCGTGCTGGGGTGGTGTTTCAGGGTTTAGGGCAGTGCAGTGGTGTTCGGGCAGTGTAGTGGGTCATGCAGGGGGTGGTGTTTCAGGGTTTAGGGCAGTGCAGTGGTGTTTGGGCAATGTAGGGGGTCGTGCTGGGGCTGGTGTTTCAGGGTTTAGGGCAGTGCAGTGGTGTTCGGGCAGTGTAGGGGGTCTTGCTGGGGTGGTGTTTCAGGGTTTAGGCGGCAGTGGTGTTCGGGCAGTGTAGGGGGTCTTGCTGGGGGTGATGTTTCAGGGTTTAGGGCAGTGCAGTGGTGTTCGGGCAGTGTAGGGGGTCTTGCTGGGGGTAGTGTTTCAGGGTTTAGGGCAGTGCAGTGGTGTTCGGGCAGTGTAGGGGGTCGTGCTGGGGATGGTGTTTCAGGGTTTAGGCCAGTGCAGTGGTGTTCGGGCAGTGTAGGGGTCGTGCAGGGGAATGGTGTTTCAGGGTTTAGGGCAGTGCAGTGGTGTTCGGGCAGTGTAGTGGGTCATGCAGGAGGTGGTGTTTCAGGGTTTAGGGCAGTGCAGTGGTGTTCGGGCAGTGTAGGGGTCGTGCTGGGGCTGGTGTTTCAGGGTTTAGGGCAGTGCAGTGGTGTTCGGGCAGTGTAGGGGTCTTGCTGGGGGTGGTGTTTCAGGGTTTAGGGCAGTGCAGTGGTGTTCGGGCAGTGTAGGGGTCTTGCTGGGGGTGATGTTTCAGGGTTTAGGGCAGTGCAGTGGTGTTCGGGCAGTGTAGGGTGTCGTGCTGGGGGTGGTGTTTCAGGGTTTAGGGCAGTGCAGTGGTGTTCGGGCAGTGTAGGGGTCGTGCTGGGGGTGGTGTTTCAGGGTTTAGGGCAGTGCAGTGGGGTTCGGGCAGTGTAGGGGATCGTGCTGGGGCTGGGGTTTCAGGGTTTAGGGCAGTGCAGTGGTGTTCTGGCAGTGTAGGGGGTCATGCTGGGGCTAGTGTTTCACGGTTTAGGGCAGTGCAGTGGTGTTCGGGCAGTGTAGGGGGTCATGCTGGGGCTGGTGTTTCAGGGTTTAGGGCAGTGCAGTGGTGTTCGGGCAGTGTAGGGGGTCGTGCTGGGGCTGGTGTTTCAGGGTTTAGGGCAGTGCAGTGGTGTTCGGGCAGTGTAGGGGGTCATGCTGGGGCTGGTGTTTCAGGGTTTAGGGCAGTGCAGTGGTGCTCGGGCAGTGTAGGGGGTCGTGCTGGGGGTGGTGTTTCATGGGTTTAGGGTAGTGCAGTGGTGTTCGGGCAGTGTAGGGGTCGTGCTGGGGCTGGTGTTTCAGGGTTTAGGGCAGTGCAGTGGTGTTCGGGCAGTGTAGGGGTCGTGCTGGGGCTTGTGTTTCAGGGTTTAGGGCAGTGCAGTGGTGTTCGGGCAGTGTAGGGGTCGTGCTGGGGGTGGTGTTTCAGGGTTTAGGGCAGTGCAGTGGTGTTCGGGCAGTGTAGGGGGTCGTGCTGGGGGTGGTGTTTCAGGGTTTAGGGCAGTGGTGTTCGGGCAGTGTAGGGGGTCTTGCTGGGGGTGATGTTTCAGGGTTTAGGGCAGTAGCAGTGGTGTTCGGGCAGTGTAGGGGTCTTGCTGGGGATAGTGTTTCAGGGTTTAGGGCAGTGCAGTGGTGTTCGGGCAGTGTAGGGGGACGTGCTGGGGGTGGTGTTTCAGGGTTTAGGGCAGTGCAGTGGTGTTCGGGCAGTGTAGGGGGTCGTGCAGGGGGTGGTGTTTCAGGGTTTAGGGCAGTGCAGTGGTGTTCGGCAGTGTAGGGGTCATGCTGGGGGTGGTGTTTCAGGGTTTAGGGCAGTGCAGTGGTGTTCGGAACAGTGTAGGGGGTCGTGCAGGGGCTGGTGTTTCAGGGTTTAGGGCAGTGCAGTGGTGTTCGGGCAGTGTAGGGGGTCGTTCTGGGGGTAGTGTTTCAGGGTTTAGGGTAGTGCAGTGGTGCTTGTGTAGTGTAGGGGGTCATGCTGGGGGTAGTGTTGTCAGGGTTTAGGGTAGTGCAGTTGTGTTCGGGCAGTGTAGGGGGTCTTGCTGGGGGTGGTGTTTCAGGGTTTAGGGCAGTGGTGTTCGGGCAGTGTAGGGGTCTTGCTGGGGGTGATGTTTCAGGGTTTACGGCAGTGCAGTGGTGTTCGGGCAGTGTAGGGGTCTTGCTGGAGGTAGTGTTTCAGGGTTTAGGGCAGTGCAGTGGTGTTCGGGCAGTGTAGGGGGTCGTGCTGGGGATGGTGTTTCAGGGTTTAGGGCAGTGCAGTGGTGTTCGGGCAGTGTAGGGGTCGTGCAGGGGAATGGTGTTTCAGGGTTTAGGGCAGTGCAGTGGTGTTCGGGCAGTGTAGGGTGTCGTGCTGGGGGTGGTGTTTCAGGGTTTAGGGCAGTGCAGTGGTGTTCGGGCAGTGTAGGGGGTCGTGCATGGGGTGGTGTTTCAGGGTTTAGGGCAGTGCTGTAGTGTTCGGGCAGAGTAGGGGGTTGTGCTGGGGCTGGTGTTTCAGGGTTTAGGGCAGTGCAATGGTGTTCTGGCAGTGTAGGGGGTCGTGCTGGGGCTGGTGTTTCAGGGTTTAGGGCAGTGCAGTGGTGTTCGGGCAGTGTAGGGGGTTGTGCTGGGGCTGGTGTTTCAGGGTTTTGGGCAGAGCAGTGGTGTTCGTGCAGTGTAGGGGGTCGTGCTGGGGGTGGTGTTTCAGGGTTTAGGGCAGTGCAGTGGTGTTCGGGCAGTGTAGGGGGTCGTGCTGGGGGTGGTGTTTCAGGGTTTAGGGCAGTGGTGTTCGGGCAGTGTAGGGGGTCTTGCTGGGGGTGATGTTTCAGGGTTTAGGGCAGTGGAGTGGTGTTTGGGCAGTGTAGGGGTCTTGCTGGGGATAGTGTTTCAGGGTTTAGGGCAGTGCAGTGGTGTTTGGGCAGTGTAGGGGGTCGTGCTGGGGGTGGTGTTTCAGGGTTTAGGGCAGTGCAGTGGTGTTCGGGCAGTGTAGGGGTCGTGAAGGGGTGGTGTTTCAGGGTGGTGTTTCAGGGTTTAGGGCAGTGCAGTGGTGTTCGGGCAGTGTAGGGGGTTGTGCTGGGGCTTGTGTTTCAGGGTTTAGGGCAGTGCAATGGTGTTCTGGAAGTGTAGGGGTCGTGCTGGGGCTAGTGTTTCACGGTTTAGGGCAGTGCAGTGGTGTTCGGGCAGTGTAGGGGGTCATGCTGGGGCTGGTGTTTCAGGGTTTAGGGCAGTGCAGTGGTGTTCGTGCAGTGTAGGTGGTCGTGCTGGGGCTGGTGTTTCAGGGTTTAGGGCAGTGCAGTGGTGTTCGGGCAGTGTAGGGGGTCATGCTGGGGCTGGTGTTTCAGGGTTTAGGGCAGTGCAGTGGTGCTCAGGCAGTGTAGGGGGTCGTGCTGGGGGTGGTGTTTATGGGTTTAGGGTAGTGCAGTGGTGTTCGGGCAGTGTAGGGGGTCATGCTGGGGCTGGTGTTTCAGGGTTTAGGGCAGTGCAGTGGTGTTCGGGCAGTGCAGGGGGTCGTGCTGTGGGTGGTGTTTCAGGGTTTAGGGCAGTGGTGTTCGGGCAGTGTAGGGGTCTTGCTGGGGGTGATGTTTCAGGGTTTAGGGCAGTGGAGTGGTGTTTGGGCAGTGTAGGGGGTCTTGCTGGGGATAGTGTTTCAGGGTTTAGGGCAGTGCAGTGGTGTTTGGGCAGTGTAGGGGCCGTGCTGGGGGTGGTGTTTCAGGGTTTAGGGCAGTGTAGTGGTGTTCGGGCAGTGTAGGGGGTCGTGAAGGGGTGGTGTTTCAGGGTTTAGGGCAGTGCAGTGGTGTTCGGCAGTGTAGGGGGTCGTGCTGGGGGTGGTGTTTTAGGGTTTAGGGCAGTGCAGTGGTGTTTGAACAGTGTAGGGGTCGTGCAGGGGCTGGTGTTTCAAGGTTTAGGGCAGTGCAGTGGTGTTCGGGCAGTGTAGGGGTCGTTCTGGGGGTAGTGTTTTAGGGTTTAGGGTAGTGCAGTGGTGCTTGTGTAGTGTAGGGGGTCGTGCTGGGGGTAGTGTTGTAGGGTTTAGGGTAGTGCAGTGGTGTTCGGGCAGTGTAGGGGGTCTTGCTGGGGGTGGTGTTTCAGGGTTTAGGGCAGTGGTGTTCGGGCAGTGTAGGGGTCTTGCTGGGGGTGATGTTTCAGGGTTTAGGGCAGTGCAGTGGTGTTCGGGCAGTGTAGGGGTCTTGCTGGGGGTAGTGTTTCAGGGTTTAGGGCAGTGCAGGGGTGTTCGTGCAGTGTAGGGGGTCGTGCTGGGGATGGTGTTTCAGGGTTTAGGGCAGTGCAGTAGTGTTCGGGCAGTGTAGGGGGTCATGCAGGGGGAATGGTGTTTCAGGGTTTAGGGCAGTGCAGTGGTGTTCGGGCAGTGTAGGGTGTCGTGCTGGGGGTGGTGTTTCAGGGTTTAGGGCAGTGCAGTGGTGTTCGGGCAGTGTAGGGGGTCGTGCACGGGGTGGTGTTTCAGGGTTTAGGGCAGTGCAGTAGTGTTCGGGCAGAGTAGGGGTTGTGCGGGGGCTGGTGTTTCAGGGTTTAGGGCAGTGCAGTGGTGTTCTGGCAGTGTAGGGGGTCGTGCTGGGGCTAGTGTTTCACGGTTTAGGGCAGTGCAGTGGTGTTCGGGCAGTGTAGGGGGTCATGCTGGGGCTGGTGTTTCAGGGTTTAGGGCAGTGCAGTGGTGTTCGTGCAGTGTAGGTGGTCGTGCTGGGGCTGGTCTTTCAGGGTTTAGGGCAGTGCAGTGGTGTTCGTGCAGTGTAGGGGGTCATGCTGGGGCTGGTGTTTCAGGGTTTAGGGCAGTGCAGTGGTGCTCAGGCAGTGTAGGGGGTCGTGCTGGGGGTGGTGTTTCTGGGTTTAGGGTAGTGCAGTGGTGTTCGGGCAGTGTAGGGGGTCGTGCTGGGGCTGGTGTTTCAGGGTTTAGGGCAGTGCAGTGGTGTTCGGGCAGTGTAGGGGGTCGTGCTGGGGCTGGTGTTTCAGGGTTTTGGGCAGAGCAGTGGTGTTCGTGCAGTGTAGGGGTCGTGCTGGGGGTGGTGTTTCAGGGTTTAGGGCAGTGCAGTGGTGTTCGGGCAGTGTAGGGGGTCGTGCTGGGGGTGGTGTTTCAGGGTTTAGGGCAGTGGTGTTCGGGCAGTGTAGGGGGTCTTGCTGGGGGTGATGTTTCAGGGTTTAGGGCAGTGGAGTGGTGTTTGGGCAGTGTAGGGGTCTTGCTGCGGATAGTGTTTCAGGGTTTAGGGCAGTGCAGTGGTGTTTGGGCAGTGTAGGGGGTCGTGCTGGGGGTGGTGTTTCAGGGATTAGGGCAGTGCAGTGGTGTTCGGGCAGTGTAGGGGCTCGTGAAGGGGGTGGTGTTTCAGGGTTTAGGGCAGTGCAGTGGTGTTCGGGCTGTGTAGGGGGTTGTGCTGGGGGTGGTGTTTCAGGGTTTAGGGCAGTGCAGTGGTGTTCGAACAGTGTAGGGGGTCGTGCAGGGGCTGGTGTTTCAAGGTTTAGGGCAGTGCAGTGGTGTTCGGGCAGTGTAGGGGTTCGTTCTGGGGGTAGTGTTTTAAGGTTTAGGGTAGTGCAGTGGTGCTTGTGTAGTGTAGGGGGTCGTGCTGGGGGTAGTGTTTTAGGGTTTAGGGTAGTGCAGTGGTGTTTGTGTAGTGTAGGGGGTCATGTTTTAGGGTAGTGCAGTGGTGTTTGGGTAGTGTAGGGGATCGTGCTGGGGGTAGTGTTTTAGGGTTTAGGGTAGTGCAGTGGTGTTTGTGTAGTGTAGGGGGTCCATGCTGGGGGTAGTGTTTTAGGGTTTAGGATAGTGCAGTGGTGCTTGTGTAGTGTAGGGAGTCGTGCTGGGGTAGTGTTTTAGGGTTTAGAGTAGTGCAGTAGTGTTTTTGTAGTGTAGGGGGTCATGTTTTAAGATGCAACGCTCCAATACCTGACCAGTCTGCACTACATAAAACTGCAAAAAAACTAAAAATAAAAAGTGTTTTGCACACTTTTGTCATTGGGCTATATGTGGGCTACATCTGGGTAATATTTGTGCTACATTTGGGCTCTTTTTTTCTCTGGTGGCCATCTTGGAAGACTTCTTTGTTATGAAGTTTCCTAATTTCCTCATTTACTGCAGTCTCCTCAGTAGGAAATGCTTTCAGTTTTGTACTTTGATTCCATCAAGAAGGCATTCAGATGTGTCTCACATTTGCCATAAATTCAGAATGTTAGCACTCTAGTTGCTCATTAGATCACTGTACTAAAGCTACTGCTCACCAGGGAGTTAACTGGAAGTCTGCTGCTGGTATTGAAAGTGATTGTTTCAGTCTGCATGTCAGAATTTTCTAATGAAATAGAAGAGGATTTGAGATCTCACTTAAAACATGCCCTCATTTTTCTTTCTGCAGCACTAACCATAATTTCTATTTAAAAAGAACCCCTCATTTTGTTCCTTTTTAAATTAAATGTTTTAAGTATTAACGGTTTATTCCAATCAAGATGGCTTCCGGTGTGCCATACTTTTGTCATAAGTAAGGCTGTTAGCGCTCTAGTTGTTCTTTAGAACACTCTGGGAAGCTGCAGTAGAACACAAAGGCATCAACTGGCAGGCTGCTCCTGTTGAAATATAACAGGAAGATATTTGAGATCACACTTGAAACATGTCCTAATTTTTCTTTCTACAGCACTACCCATAATTTTTATGACAAAATTAACCCCATCATTTTGTTCCTTTTTAAATTAAATGTTTTAAGTGTTACCAGTTTATTCCAATCAAGATGGCTTCAGGTGTGCCATACTTTTGTCATAAGTAAGGCTGTTAGCACTCTAGTTGTTCTTTAGAACACTCTGGGAAGCTGCAGTAGAACACAAAGGCATCAACTGACAGGCTGCTCCTGTTGAAATATAACAGGAAGATATTTGAGATCTCACTTGAAACATGTCCTAATTTTTCTTTCTATAGCACTAACCATAATTTCTATGACAAAATGAACCCCATCATTTTGTTCCTTTTTAAATTAAATGTTTTAAGTGTTACCAGTTTATTCCAATCAAGATGGCTTCAGGTGTGCCATACTTTTGTCATAAGTAAGGCTGTTAGCACTCTAGTTGTTCTTTAGAACACTCTGGGAAGCTGCAGTAGAACACAAAGGAATCAACTGACAGTCTCTGCCCTTGTTGGATGTACATGTTTTACTGAGAATGTCAGACTTCATTCTCACATGACTGAGAAAGATAATGTGAATTTACAGAAAATATGCTCTCATTTTAGCTTCTGGAGCACCTTCCAAAACTGTATGGGATAAGCATGTGAAAATAGTTTTCTCTCAAACATGATTCATGATATCCCAGCAGAAGGTTTTTCACAGGGTAAAATCACCTTAGAACACACCACAATTCCTGAAATTAGTATGGTACCATCAACAAATGAATTCTAATGTAACTAAAGTCTGTTATCACCCTTAATAGTTCTCCTTTTGGTAACCCTCAAAATCTTTGATTCACTACAAGGCATTTCAATTGGGTACTATCATGTATATTGGTCTCAAGATGGCTGCCAGCAATTCCAGGATGAAGTGCTGACAGCCAATCAGATCTCACGATGACATGTGTGGTTAGGCTCCGCCCAGATATATATGTGTTTTTACTTTTGATTTTCTCAGCAACTACTGAACGGATTTACACCATTTAACAAAAGGGTTCTTTCTGAACCAAGAACTACCTCTTTGCCAAATTTGGTGTAATTCCGTTCAGCAGTTCAGGCTGTAGCCTTGCATAAAGTTTCCTATGGGAAATTGATTTTTGACTCTTATTTTTTAATTTCTCCGCAACTACTGAACGGATTTACACCATTTAACAAAAGGGTTCTTTCTGAACCAAGAACTACCTCTTTGCCAAATTTGGTGTAATTCCGTTCAGCAGTTCGGGCTGTAGCCGTGTCTAAAGTTTCCTATGGGAAAATGAATGGGAAAACACGTTTTGGGACCCCCTTTTTCTCGGCCCCGCTTGATGAATCACCCCGAGACTTTCAGGGTAGGAGCGGACCGGAGCGGGCCATAAAGTTTGAAAATTTCGCGAAGATTCGTCAACCGGCAAGAGAGTTATTTCAAATAGAATGTCGCGGATTTCCTATGGAAAATAGGTCCTAACTATAACTATCTACTGGCGACCGCCAGTAGATAATATATATATATTTATTTATATATTTATTTATTTTTTGGGGGGGAAAAAATCCCAACCCACCATGTACTGGTGAGACAAACGAGGTACGGACCACAGGACGAAGCAATATCCAATTCAAAAAAGTGCTTTAATGAAGTTTATCAAAAACAGCAAAATGACCAGGTAGTTTTTCTTTTATAATTCAACAGCACTTAAAACCAATAATTGAAAAGTGCGTTTGGTTTTATTTTACCAAAATTCAATCATTTTTTATCGATATAATATATTCAAAAAACATGTGATGAACATAGACACACATTATGCATTAAACAACATTAACTACACATAAAACTGTACATATCTCATTGCAATACAAAAAAAGTGACATTGATTATTTACAACAAAAAACACCAAGTTTTTCTAACAAGCACTCTCCTAAAAATAGGAAAGGCTCCAGTCCATATGTATTTCAGAAAAACACCGGCGGACCTCTACCAGTTCTAACGGTCCTGCCTGGATTGGGCTGAAAAGGCAATGCTAAGCGAGGGGTCGTGTAGTTGTAGGGAAAGATACCATTTAAACAAATCCCAAAGACACCCCAAAGTTAATTTGCCTCAACCCAAATGCCAACGCGTTTCGAACCCTGTGTTGTTCAAGGGTTCTCCTCAGAGCGGGACTGGAAGGAAGAATTCAACTGAAAAAATATAGAAAAAGTGGTGTCACTACTAACGGAAAAGGAAAACCCCTAGTTTTCAATGACCTCACTATATCATTTCAAGAGTGAAGCAAAATACCTGTTTTGTAGACGTATGCCAGAATCCCCGATGTGGTGGATTATTTATTGCAGCTGAAGGGGAAAAGGACGTACAGATAAGCAACTAGCTCAAAAGTTAAAAAATAAATGTCTCTAAAGCTCATAATAGCGTATTATCAGAGCCAGATACAATCATACCTCTTCAAATTCATGTGGGCCGGTATGGCGTTCTGAACCGGTCTAAGTGTTCTCTCAAAAAGACGTTCTATTTTGGCACACTATTATCCTGTCAAGGAAAAGGATTCTCTATTAAAATTGAAAGGGCAGTTTGAATAGAGGTAAAAGGTTGGCAGCAGACTACGTGTTATAGAGTGCGCTTATCGTGCTAAACGCTGTATTGTTGACTTGCCTTCGATTATGCTTCCTAGGTACTGCATCATACTCCGTTGTTCGTCAATCCGTGTATTATCGGCGTGCAGCAGTTGGAGATTTGAAAGAGGTAAGTTTTTTCAAATGCTGGTGCCGGAAGGAAAATGCGGACTGGATTGCAAACCACAGTGTGTTATGGGTCATGTAGTCTCATCGCAGATTGCTCATTTCTGAAAGTTCATTCAAGCCTCGAATCGCCGAGTCAAATTTCATTATGAGAAATGCTTCTTTACGAGCCAGAAGCACAGATGGATCACCTCCTCTCGGTGATAGTCGTATTGCTGCTAACACTGTCCATTTGAAATCAAAGTGTGTGTGGTTCTTCTCAATAAAATGATTAACCAAAGGAGCAGTCACCGTCTTGTTCTTAATTCTCGATCGATGTTGCACAATGCGTTGCCGAACTTCTTGACTTGTTTTGCCTATATACACTTGTTGGCACGGGCAAATTATGCAGTAGATCACGTTTTTTGATTTACAATTAGTAAAGTCATTATGTTTCCAGAATTTTTTGCCATCCGTAAACAGTGTTCCTTCTAGTGTTGCGTCGCAAACTGAACAAGTGCCACATTTATGATGTCCTTGAACTGGCGGTAAATGAAACAATGTGGACTGAATTTCTTTTTGTCTTTTGTTGAGCTGCTGTGCTTGTAATTTGTTCACCAATACTGCGATTCTTTTTTAGGGCGAACAATGGTGGGCCAATGCCCGGGATGGATCCTTCAATAAGATGCCAATTACTCCGAATGATCTTTTTGATTGGCTCTGTGTGGGGTCCAAATGTAGAAACGCAAACAATGCGTTGAGTCGGTGTTTTATTCTTTTTACTGAGAAGATGTTCCCTTGGTGTCCAACGTGCTCTTTTCAGTGAGTGTTTTAGCAGCTTTCGTGGCTACCCTCTCTCCAGTAGTTTTTTGCACAAACTGTTGGCATGCAGATCATAATCGTTTATGTTGGAACAATTCCGCCGCACTCTAAGGAATTGCCCATAGGGTAGATTATTCTTAAGACTGCGTGGATGGTAGCTTTGGTAGTGTAGGGCATTATTCTTATCCGTCGGCTTTTTATACAGAGTAGACGCCAATCCTTCCGACGTTACTTTCATCTCAACATCCAAAAAGGGCAGACTTGTTGAACTATGAGCCAAACTGAATTTGATGTCAAGGCTGCGGTCATTGAGCCATGCATGAAATTCCATTAATGTTGATACTGGACCTTCCCAAATGCACCACACATCATCAATATACCTGAGCCACTGTTTTATGTGGGATTCAAAGGGATTATTGTGATGAATGTATTTTTGTTCATATTGTGCCATATACAGTACAGCCATCTCCGGCGCAAATGGACAGCCCATGGCTGTCCCTTTGATTTGAAGGAAGAACTCATCCTCAAATTTAAAGAAGTTACGGCGTAGTGCAATAGAGGCCAACTTAAGAATTAATTCAGTTGGTACACGATGTGGGCGAGGTCTCGTTTCAAGGTATACTTCCATGGCCTCTAATCCATCCTGTTGGGGAATCTGTGTATAAAGTGATGTCACGTCCATTGTGACCAGGACATGGATCTCTGGGTCAAACGGAAAGCCCTTAACCTTATTGATAAAGTCCATAGTGTCGCGGAGATGCGATGGTACATCATTTAAAAAGGGCTTCAAAAATACATCAACAAATTTGGACACTGGTTCCAATATTGAATCAAACCCGGACACAATCGGGCGACCAGGTGGTGTCACTGCATCTTTATGCACCTTTGGTAAGAAATATAGATACGGTGTACGTGGGTGTTTCTTCATCAGGTAATCCGACTCTTTTGGACCTAGAATTCCTTGGTCTCTTGCTTCTGAAATTGTTGCCACTATCTCCTGCATGATTTCATTTGAGGGGTCACAGTTAATCCTCCGATACCATTGTTGATTATATACATGGCTGCGTCCTTCTGTCAGATAAGCTTCTTTTGACCACAGGACCACCGCCCCACCCTTGTCCGCCGGCCTAATGATGGCAGTTTTTGGGTTCCTCAAAGATGTGATGGCATCTTTATGGACCTGTGATACATTTTGTTTGATAAAAGGTCGTTTCTTTTCTAAGACATTCATTGCTGATAACACAGTATATTCAAAAGAGATGATATTTTTAGAAACACTGTGAGCAGGAGGACAGAATGTGGACTTATTCCTTAATCCAGATGTTTCATAATCAACTTGACTTTCCTTATTCTCAAAAAATGCTCGCAACCGAATTTTTCGGAACAATTCAATGACTTCCAACTTGACCTTTGTAAAATCCATAGTTGTTCCAGGGACGAAAGAAAGTCCAAGTTCAAGCACTTCGGTTTCTTCCTTAGTTAATGTCCGGCTCGTCAAATTAATAATAGGTGATTTATGCAAGACTTGTAGTGTTGTCTCCGCGTTGTCATCTCTAGGACCCAAACCTTTTTTCGTGGTTGATTAATGAAGTTTATGGCACATGATGTAATTCAGGCTAGTGCCTGTCATGACGCGTTTCGACCGTCAGAGCGCGGTCTTGATCACATGACACGCTGCCAAAATACCATCAATTATATAGTGAGAAACAACCAACCATAGCGCAACACACGCATTGAAGCTCATAGACATAATAAAAAGACTATAGGGTTAAATCACATGACAAGAATTGATAAAATCCCAGAAACATAACAAGTTGAATCAAAATATGCAATATAAGATACCTAAATACATAAAAATAGTCCTAAAATATAAGCAACATCATAATAATGAATCGGAGAGCAGCTTAATTGAATGATGAATAAATAACAGCATGGCACCGCATCTATCTGATAAATACCACAGTACTTTGATAAGTTATTTGAAGTGCAAGTGCTGGATTCTCAAAGTGCAAGTGCAGAGAGAAATCACTCCTGTTTGGTCAAATAAAACCAAGTTATGAGCAAAACATGCTGTAATTAAAAATTCATGAATACTCTGATAAAGATATAATCACAACAATGGTGCTTGAAAGGACATTCCAACAAAGGGCATATAATTGCAACAAGAAAACCCTAGCTTTTTTTTTCTTTTCAGAAAAATCAAAGAGCATATAAATAAAGTGCAAGTGCAAAGCCCATAAAGTGCAAGAAGTTAAAGTGCAAAGGTGTTGATTAAAATCCTGAAAAATCTAATAGTAACTAGAAGCTGCCCAGAAGCTTACATAACAATCCTCCAATATGTTAAACAACGGCAAACAACAGTCAGTGATTAAGACAGAATAATCAACTGATGAGAGTTTACAAAAAAAACACAGTCCCTGTAAAGATGTTGAAAAACCACAATGAGGGGATACAGGAAAAAGAAGTGGAAATAACAGGGACGACATGGTCAGTGTTAGTAAAACAAGAAAAGAGACAATATCATGATAAGTAGTTCCTATAGAAAATTGTGCAAATCTTCGCTTGTGTTTAATCCATTGGGCATTTTCGTGTCAAGTGCAAGGATGAATTGAGACTCTAACTGTCTAAGGCGTTTCTCACGATTACCACCTCGACGTGATGTAGGAACAGCACCAATAACATAATAACGTAGCTCATTAAGATTGTTATCATGAACTAACTTAAAATGAGGGGCCACAGGATAGTTAGGGTCCGAATTGACCACTGCCCTTAGATGTTGTAGAATGCGATTAAAAACTTGAAGTTTGGTGCTGCCTACATATTTGAGCCCACAAGAACATTCTAAAACATAGACAGCAAATTCAGTACGACAGGTATAGTGCCCCTTGATTTTGATGGGTCTAGAGTTAAAAGCAGTCACATATTCCACAGTGTTTACACCAAACTTGCAAGCACGACAAGAATTATAACTTGAAGAATCCTGTCTTTTTAGAAAGCCAAGTTTGTGTAGGAATCAGCTCTGGACTGGTTTTAACTAGAGAATCTCGCATAGAAATGGCACGTCTAAAAGTAATCGAAGGTCGTTTAGGAAGAATTTGACCAAGTGTCATATCAGTTAAGACAATCGGCCAATGAGCATTGATAAACCTCCTTAACTGTCTTTCGTGTCTGCTGAAGGTGGTGATCAACCTTACTTCTAGAGTGTTATCAGGGATGGAATATCACCACTGGGTAGTTATAGTTAGGACCACGTTTCCATAGGAAAAGTATTTTTTGTTTTCCTAATAACTTTGACACCATTGATCAATATTCACGAAACCTGCCAGAAAAAATGTTCTTCTATCTCAGCTACAAACTGGTAAGTTTTGGGGGGAATCCGTCAAGTGGGGGCCGAGAAAAAGGGGGGGTTCCAAAATGCATTTTCCCCATTCATTATTCATTTTTCCATAGGAACTTTAGACACAGCTATAGCCTAAACCGCTGAATGGATTTAAAGCAAATTTGGCAGAAAGTTAGATCTTGAAATGTTATGTTATTTAAAACCTGATATGGTGCACGACTCATCCCCGTAGGGACATCTTTGCGCGCAACCGGCAGGTAGATGAAGCAGAAGCAGCATTAGAACAACCAGGTTTTAAGGTGTTTTTAAAGTTTGATAGACTTGAGCATGCACGGATGAACAGGGGAAGTTTGTTCCAGTGGTGCGTGCCAGGTAAGAAAAGGCTCATCCCCCATGTTTAGCAGTGCGGATACGCCGGGGACATAAAAGAAATTGTTTGCTCGATCTCAACTTCCTGTTTGAAAGGTACAGAGTAAGTCTGTTCTGAAGGTACTTTGGGCCGGAGCCTGACAAGGATTTATAGGTCAGGCAGAGCAGTTTAAACAGTGCTCTCTTATGGATGGGGAACCGATGTAGGGCTCTGAGCGTGGGGGCTGACTCGGTCCTTGGAGGCAGGTTGTTTACCATACAGGCAGAAGTGTTTTGGACAACTTGCAATTGCAATAAAAGGGATTCGTTAGAGGCAAGGATTAGGGCATTGCCATAATCTGGGCAGCTGATGAATAAAGCTTGGGTGAGTGTCCTCCGGGAGCTCAGCAGAAGCCACAGAAAGATTTTCTTAAGGAGGCGCATAGTACCAAAACAGGTTCCACATATGGAGGTGATCTGGTCCCTAATTGGTAGTTGGTCGTCTAAAAGTATGCAAGGTTCCTAGCAGTTCTGCTGGGCAATGGGGCGGGGCCAAGTTCTACCGGCCACCAATCCTCTGTCCAATAGAGCTGAGCTTTGCCAAACAAAAGGATCTCTGTCTTTCCCCATTAAGTTGAAGACAGTTGAGGGACATCCAGATGGCAATCTCTCTCATGCAGGCAATAAATCTCTGTTTAACATTCTCAGAGTCCTTCCCAAATGAGATGACCAACTGTGTGTCGCCTGCTTAAGAAAATGTCTCTAACCCGAAGGACTTAACTAGTTGGGCTAAGGGGGCTATGTATATGGGCTCAAGGAAGAGCGCTGAGGAACCCCCTTGTCCAAGAAGGTAGTGTTGGAATGGAACATACCCATAGAAACTGTTTAGACCCTGTTTTTTGTGATTTGGTGTAGATCTATTCAGTAGTTTTTGAGCAATTAATTTTAAAAATGTGTATATTTAATGCTGCAGAGAATCTGCGTACCTGACAGATCTCTTGGAGAAATCTGATCGGCGGCCATCGCATCAACAATCATGTAGCTGCAGCCATCTTAAGACTCTGGACTCAGTCCTAAGGGGACACAAATAGTTTTTAGAGGGAGGCGCGTCATCCCTCTCCAAGTATTACAAGGCCCCTGGGAACCCCACCGACAGGGCCTGGGGCTCAAGTACTCTGTCCCGGGAGCCCACCCTCATGTTAGAGTAGTTTCCCTGCCCACACTGATGTGGGCAGGAAAACATATGTTTGCTCCTCCCTGATGGGAGGATTTTTAAGTCTCTCGCCAGACAGGAGCAAACAAGCCTTCGCTGCCTGCAGGAGAGTGAGCAGGGAAGGTAGGCCTGCTCCCAGCCAGCAGGGAATTTAAAAATGCTCCCACAGGGTAGGAGCAGACTTTTGTTTCACTGCCCGCACTGCTGCGGGCAAGGAAACAGATAACGCTCCCAGCCGGAGGGAGAATGCAAAAAACTGCTGCTTCCTCTACCTGGGAGCAATGCCGGCTCCCACAATTTGCTAGGAGATGGCTGGGGCCCTGGGGCTCCCCACAACATAGTGCTTGGTGGGTGCCCTGGGTGGGCATCCGGGGACTCACCTATAATTTAGAGGGGCCCTGGGTGATGGGCTCCCCGAGTCCACAATAAGCTCGGGGAGGGGGGGGCTATGTGGCCCCCCTCCCCTTTATAATGATATGCAGCCTCGGGGTTGGGTCCCGGATGCATAAAAAGGCTTGTGGATGGGGCTGTGTGACCCCCTCCCCTTTATAATGGCATGCAGCCCTGTGGGATGGGGTTCCCAGAGCCCAATAAGGTTTGGGGTGGGGGGCCAGGTGGACCCCTCCCCTTTTTATCAGACTTTGTCCCCAGGGATGGGGTCCCCAGGACCCATTAAGGCTCGGGGAGGGGGCAATGTGGCCCGCTTCCCTTTGTTTGGAGTTCAGCCACGGAACACGGGGTCCCTTCGGCCTTTTATGGCTTGGGGATGGGGCTGGACACCCCCGTCCCCTGTAAACATATGTTTTGGCCCAGGGGCCACTATTGGCTTGGGAAGGGAGGGCCGTGCACCCCCCTCCCCCTTACATATAAGGTTCGGCCCCAGCCAGTGGGATCCTTGGGGATACTATTGGCTTGGAGAGGGGGCCATGCGCTTTCTTCTCCATAAAGGGCCCGGGGATGGGATCACTGTTGCCCCTGCTGGCCCCAGTCCCCTTTAAAAAGAAAAATGCCCTGAGGGGTGGGGTCCCCGCTGCCCAAAGGACAACCCTACGCCACACATGGCAAAGGCAGTGCAAGGCGTGGGGCTGGCTACCTGTGGGGAATTGGACGCAGTTCCTGGCTGCAGGCAAGGCCCTGAGCCAAACCTCACCGCTGCACATGGGCAAAGGATGTGCCCGGTGGGGGGTTGGCAACCTGGGGGGTGGACATGGGGCCTGGACACAGTACTGGCCCTGTGGCCAACCCCCCACTGCGCACTGCCAAAGGCTGTGAGCAGCATGGAGTTGGCTACCTGCAAGGGGGGATTTTGGACGCAGGACTGCAGCCAGTCGCTGTGGCCAACTCCCCACTACGCATAGCCAAAGGCGGAGCACAGTGTGGGGTTGGCTGCCTCCGAGTGAATTGGCCACAGGGCCTGGCCGCAGGCCCTAAGGGAACTATTGCTCGTGCCCTCCTCATGCACTGCTAATTGCCCTACATAATACATTGTTCATAGCATCTTCTATGACATCATTAATAACATCAGTGCAACATTTGCAATGAAATTTTTGATGAGAAAACTGTGCATGATGGGGGCGCAAGTCATAGTTTCTTTAGGGCACGAGTTATAGTTACCAGAGTACTAGAGCTAACTATAACTGGTGAATTTCAGTGGTTTTGTACGTTTAAAATGTTATGTTGTCATTGAAATTCCCATCTAACTAGAACATTACTTTAACCTCTGGCTTTTTCAGTATATATATAGCATTATTATTACGGGGATTGACTGGTGGTTGCCGCACGCCGTCACGTCACATGGTCTGCCACTGAGGAGGGCGTTGGCCCGAAACGCGTCTGGCAGGAAACCAGAAAAGCACTTTGTTCATGGCGTGTGACCTTGCTTTGGCGTAATTTCCACCTGGGAGTGCATCCCACCTAGAGGCAACTCTTTTTGTGTATGTATGTATGTATGTATGTGTATATATATATATATATATACATATATATATATATTATCTACTGGCGGTTTCCAGTAGCTAGTTATAGTTAGGACCTATTATCCATAGGAAATCCGTAACATTCTATTCCCAATAACTTTGGCGTCGTTTGACGAATCATCGCGAAATTTTCAAAACTAGTGGGGCGCTCTGGTCCGCTCCTGTCTTGAAAGTTTCGGGGTGATTCATCAAGCGAGGGCCGAGAAAAAAGGGGGTCCCAAAACATGTTTTCTCCATGTTAATTCCCATAGGACATTTTAGCCACGGCTACAGCCCGAACTGCTGAACGGAATTACACCAAATTTGGCAAAAGGTAGCGCTTGGTTCAGAAAGCGACCTTTTTTTAAATGGTGTAAATCCGTTCAGTAGTTGCGGAGAAATTCAAAAAATAAGAGTGAAAAATCAATTTCCATAGGAAACTTTATGCAAGGCTACAGCAAAAACTGCTGAATGGAATTACACCAAATTTGGCAAAAGGTAGTGCTTGGTTCAGAAAGCACCCTTTTTAAAAATGGTGTAAATCCGTTCAGTAGTTGCTGAGAAAATCCAAAATAAATGTTTCGATATCTATGGCCGCGGTGGATCCGCGCACCCTCCCGACCACGAGCTGCATGCTAATTGGCTGTCAACACTCCAAACCAGGAAGTGTTGGCAGCCATCTTGTTCCTCGGTAGAACCAAGGAACAAGAAAGCAGTAAAACAAGTGCGCAAAACGCAAAAGGGGGCAGGGTAGAAACACCCTGACCCCTAGGTCTGCTCAGGGGTCCCACAAGGACCCCTGGGCAGAAAAAAGCAACAAAAAAACAAAAAAAAGACCGGCATCGTGCCGGAGGCCCCGCCCCTCCCTGCAGCAGTCTGCAAACGCGCCCCCTGGCGCGTTTTAAGAAGGGAAGTAATTCCCCTTGAATACTGGGGTCCCTGGGGGCCAACTAGCCCACCAGGAACCTCCGGTATGCGCCAGGGGCTGCGTTGCAGAGAGGTGTACAGAGGCCACGCCCCTTTTACACCTCTCTGCAACGCAGCTCTCTCTATGGCGCTTTTTGGAGGTACATGGTGGGCTAGTTGGACTCCAGGGACCCTCAGTATTCAAGGGGACTTAATCCCCCAACTTAAAACGCACCACGGGGCGCGTTTGCACAGTGGTGAAGGGAGGGGGCGTGGCTTCAGGTGACATGTGTGCAAACAGGCCCCGTGGCGCGTTTTAAGATGGGGAATTAAATCCTCTTCAATCCTGAGGGTCCCTGGGGGCCAACTAGCCCACCAGGTACCTCCAGTAAGCGCCACGGAGCTGCATTGCAGAGTGTTGTAAAAGGGGCGTGGCCTCTGAACACCTCTCTGCAACGCAGCTCTCTGGCGCATACTGGAGGTATCTGGTGGGCCAGTTGGCCCCTAGGGACCCTCGGGATTGAGGAGGAATTAATTCTCCAACTTAAAACGCGCCACAGGGCGTGTTTGCAGACATGTCACTTCAGGCCCCACCCCTTCCTTCACCATTGTGCAAATATTCCACTAAAATCAGCCGAACTACGAATTCCGATTTACTCACCTGTTATCAGGAGAGACCTCAGTGCTGCATCTTTGAGCCCAGTACTGATCCTGAAAAGTAATTTTAACCGTACTTACCAGTAACTTGAATTTCCTTCCATAGGCTAACATTGACTGGTTTCACTTGGAAATTCTTCTAAGTGTGGAGTTTTGGAACTTTATAATATTCCTCTAAAATCAGCCGAACTACGAATTCCGATTTACTCACCTGTTATCAGGAGAGACCTCAGTGCTGCATCTTTGAGCCCAGTACTGATCCTGAAAAGTAATTTTAACCGTACTTACCAGTAACTTGAATTTCCTTCCATAGGATATCATTGCCTGCTTTTTGCTGAAAAAGTTTCTAAGTGTCGATTTTTGAAGCATACAAATATTCCTCTAAAATCAGCCGAACTACGAATTCCGATTTACTCACCGGTTATCAGGAGAGACCTCAGTGCTGCATCTTTGAGCCCAGTACTGATCCTGAAAAGTAATTTTAACCGTACTTACCAGTAACTTGAATTTCCTTCCATAGGCTAACATTGACTGGTTTCACTTGGAAATTCTTCTGTGTGTGGAGTTTTGGAACTTTATAATATTCCTCTAAAATCAGCCGAACTACGAATTCCGATTTACTCACCTGTTATCAGGAGAGACCTCAGTGCTGCATCTTTGAGCCCAGTACTGATCCTGAAAAGTAATTCTAACCGTACTTACCAGTAACTTGTATTTCCTTCCATTGGAATCCATTGTCTGGTTTTCAGCAGAAAAGTTTCAAAGTGTCGATTTTCACAAACTACAAATATTCCTTAAAAATCGCCTGTATGACTTAAACACATTCTTTCAACTGTTTACAGGAGATGCACCAGTGCTGGATCCAGGATCCACCACTGAGTAAGAAAAAGTAACGATAACACTACTTACCTGCTAAGTGAATTTCCTCCCATAGAATAACATTGGTGATTCTATGTGAAAAAGTTTCTAAGTGTCAACTTTTAAAATACAATAAAATTCCTTAAAAATCACTACTGTAACCAAAACGCTTTTACTCAACTGTTTACAGGAGATGTCCCAGGACTGAATCTTGGATCCAGTCCTGTGGTTAGAAAAGTAATCCATAAAGTAACTAATTGCATTTAACTAGAAATTCACATTGAGCTCAATGTTGCATTGTGTTTGAAATTGTGTTGCCCATTGCAACAACTGTAACTACTGTACTTAAAAGTCTATTGCCTATTTGCAAAGTATTTAAACTAAAGTAATTCATTCTGAGAAAGTATATTTTGTAATGTAATGTATAATGTAATTACAATGTAATTTAAAAAATAAAATATGTAAAAATAAATAGTTTAAAAAAATGTAGTAAATCAGTATCAAAAAAATAAATATAACAATTAATACATTTAAAAATTGTCATTTACAAAACCTTTGAAATTCACTGAAAAAACCATAGGATTCAGACATGTTATAGTTAGGCATTAGCATTTAAAAAACCTTACAAATTCACTGAAAAACCATAGGTTTTAGGGACAGTTATAGTTAGTTGGACATTGCACTCGTACAAAACCCGTGAAATTCCCCCGTTATAGTTAGTTCAGCTAACTATAACTCGCGCCCCCGCAATGCACTGCTGATGACGTCACATATTACATCACTCATGACATGGTCAGTGACATCATTGATGACATCACTGATGACATCTCAAATGACATCACTGATGACATCATAACCTTTGATACACTCACTCTAAATTACAGACTGCCATTCGCAAAACCATAGACACTCCAACACCAATAACTACATACCCAATCACTGATTCTTAGGTCTACACACACATCCACTCACTCACCCGTACAGTCACTCATAGTTACGGTCACTCAGTACAGGACTATCATATGCACTCATACTCCTATATAGACACTCAAACACCGCCACTCATCCATAGAGGTACTCACACACCTAGTCAGTAATGCAAATAATTAAACACACTGCCATTTACTCACCTATACAGTTATACACACACCAGCTCACTTACTCATACAAATACTAGCACATTCTTACGCTCTTATACAATCACTGATACAAGCACACACTCATCCATACAGTCACTCTCACAATCACACACTCTCGCTTATAGCTATTTATATACTCCAACACACATATGAACTGCCTTTCACATATTGTCTTGTGGATTGTTGCCTGCCTTGTTATGTTGGCCTAGGCCTGGCTGCCATGCTGCTTTTCTTTGCGCACGTTACACTGAGCCGGGCCTCCCTCGCCCTTTGCTCGTGCCAAGTTCTTTTGCACTGTCTGCATTTTCTGTTGTTCACCTTTTTGGGCTCAGTCTGCACAAACATGTACAAGGTCGCATAACAATGTATTTTGGTTCTTCCTGATATGGCCAGCCTCGCGCACCCAGACATAACATTAGGTGCAATTGCCATGAAGGATTTAGTGTGCTTTTAATACTGTGGTTTATTAGCGCTTGACACACTTGGAGAAATCCCTTTCAGTGAGAAGAGCTATGATGTCCTGCTGATGTAATTCTGCACCTAGAGACTGAGGTATGGGGGTTCGCTAGTCAAAGCCCAGAGGTCTTCTATTATTATAATAAACTATCTTACTGCAAGGGGAGGGTGGTAATGTTATTTATACGTTTATCCACTGAGCTCTGAGATGCTTTCCCCGTTTGTATTCTATGGAATTGTAACCATGCTGCTTATATTAGTCATATGCATTATGCTATTAGTACTGACACGTGTACTGTACATTAGAGCACGTAAGTTGGAATAAACATTTTAACCTATCCAGTGTCTCTTACTACGCACCTTGTGGACAAGTACGAGTGAGTGACGAAAGAGTGTTCTTGCTTCTGTGAGTCCTGAGATAAAGATACCGTGTTCTGGGTTGTCCAAACATTAGTACTTGGGTGCTAATGGGATGCTAAGCTAGTTGGGTTGGGGTTTTTGGGTGCTACGGTATATGGTGGCAAACCACTGTATTCCGGGGTCCCATTTTCCTGTGCATAGCTCTGTGTATGTGCAGAAACCTTATGACATGGCGCGACCACCGTGGGGCAGCTTATCTGCGAGGACGCTTGAGTAGTACTTGTGCTTGTCCACAAACCCCTCGCGTACGCTTCCGGAGGCGTATGTGACGGTGATACCTCCTATATTAAATGTTTTATAGGTTCTTTCAAGCTTGAAGTTATTAAAAAGGTTACATAAAAAGCCCATTTTGTGCTCCCTGTTAGGTTGTCGAATATAACTGTTTAGTCATGGCTGGTGTGGCGATTGCTGCACATAGTCGAGGAGCACTCCGAGATCACTTACGGGTGTATGGAGTGCCTGATACAGGGATCGATTTGGTCTTTGTGGTTCAAGCCGATCCGGCTTACCACTTTGAGGTGTTTTACACTTGGATCACTTTTGAAGCGGTGGAGGCAGATGATAATCTGTTTCATGAATATAAACCCACCGCTATTCCTGCTGCCTATCGACCCTATACCACTCTTGAAGTACCTCTCACGGCTTGGCAGCACCGTGTTTGGTTCAATGGCGCCCTACCACAACCAACTACCGCAGTTCGTTTAGGCCCCTTGTCAATTCAGGGGGCCACTTGGCCTGTATTGGCCGGGTATACCCCGCATCCAAATTATCTGGCATTACCGCTTGCGGAACTGCGCACTATGCATACCGAACTGGTGCGAGTGCATCGAGCCTTAGTGACATACGTTACAGGTAGCCTCCATGGAGCTGCTCCTGTAGTCGCAGGCCAACCAGCTATTGCTGCTGGAGTGACTATAAGTCCTGTCATGGTAAATTCTGTGATGGGCAAACGTCCACAAAATAAGGACGACTATCCTTACTGGCTTGCAGAAAAGTTCGATCAGATAGAAGCAGTGTTTCCACATACATCCCCAGTAGATAAACACCGCATCCTCACGATAAGTTTGCCAAAAGACATAATCCCCGATTTGACATCATGTGAAAACTGGGGTAAGGTATTCGCAGCAGTTTATTCAAAATGTTTTGGAACTCCTTCCATGACGGTTCTACCCTCTGTAATTAAAAAGTACAGGATGAACATGGCCCTGAAGCGGCTGTGGAATTAGGGATGAGACTAGTGGGAGTGTTTGATGTAGTAGCTGAGCTGATCCTTGGAAATGTCAAGGGCGATGCTATGAACTTTCAAGTAGCGAATGCTTTGGCTTTGATCCCAGAGTTGGACAGGCCTCGCGAATTACCGAAAATAATAGCCCGGGCTTATAAAACAATTGGAAGAAATAGCCTAGGCAACAAGCCTTTTGTAAAAATGCAAACTCAATCGCAAACACAAGTTATACAAACAAAAAGTGCATCTGAGAAAGATGATAAACCGGTCTTCACTAAAAAGAGTTGGAGACAGAAAAAACAGGGTAAGCAACAAAAGAAGCCGGGGTCGAGAGGCGCTTCCCCAGTTTCGGTTTCTTCTGAACGTACTTATGATTTACGTGATAGGTCAAGGATTAAATCACCAGAAAGGTTTCAGAGCTCTGATACGCGTTCTCCTCGTTCTTCACAGGCCCAGACGTCGTCACAGGCTGGTGGAGGAGGACGGCAAGATAGAGGAAGGGGCCGAGAGGCTCCCCAGGAGCGAGACCAACCTCGACAACAAGTCAGAGGGAAAGCAGAAGATTTTCATCTTCCTCGACCGCAATTTCAGAAGAAAAAGGTTGCCGCTGTCACAGCGAAATATGCCTCAGACCGTGAGAACGAGACTCCAGAATTGGACGTGGGCAGTGACCCTCCTAGACAGCGCCGCGGAAGTTACCATAGTGCGGGAGGCGCTACGTCCTCATATGGAGGCGACAGCAACTAAAACATTCGTTACTGTAGAGACAGCTGACACGAGAGTGGCACCCCCTGACAGACTATATAATATAGTCATACAAATTGAAGGTGATATACCGCGTGAAATAAAAGGGATTTTTGGGAAAATCTAACCTCTTCATATGACATTTTGTTAGCAGAGGTGGATTGGCCACCCCCATTCGTTTTAGCTGCACATAAAGGAGAGGAGGTAATCCTTCCAAGCTTTTCACGGCATGTCCCAAAAGACAAAGCTGAAGCACTTGCAGCTGAGTGGGCAGTGTACCTGGCACCAGCGTTATACCGCAACCATGTGGGATGGGATGAAGAATCACCTCCTCATGCAATACCTTTGCGGTCACTACCGCAGCCACAACCCCAATATCCCATCAAACGGCAGGCAAAAGGCCCCGTCTCCGAAATTCTGACACAGTTGGAATATCAGGGAGTAATTGAACCATGCGTATCACCTATGAACAATCCCCTTTTCGTGGTTTCTAAACCCGATGGATCGTACCGCTTAGTTTTGGATTACCGGCATTTAAATACTCATTGTCGGAACTTTGCGGTGCAAAACACACACAGTTCTGCGCTTGTAGACAGTCTTGTTCGTAAAAAATACAAAACGACACTTGACCTTTCAAACGGTTTCTACACGCACAACCTAGCCCCGGAGAGTGGTCAATGGACCGCATTCACATCCGGTGGTAAATTATTCCAGTTCCGGCGATTACCCATGGGCTATAAAAATAGTCCGGGTATATTCGCCGCCCGTGTTGTTTCTTTGTTAAATGACATTGATCAAGACGCATGTTCGTACGTTGATGACATCTATCTGACAGACGACGAGTTATATCAGCATCTGTCCCGTGTGGACCGCATTATTCTTGAATTTGCGGAGCAGGGTTACAAATTTAACTTTGCTAAGTCACACATTGCTGAATTTACCGTTCTGTTCTTGGGCTATGAGCTCAATAACGAAGGTAAGGGCTTAGCCCCCATTTCTTGGAAAAATGTGCACATTTGTGCCCCCAAATACTCTGAAGAAGCTTCAGTCTTTGCTGGGTTTCCTGAACTTCGGGCGTACTTACATTCCCGAATATGCCCAGCGTATCAAGCCTTTGTATGCTTTGATACAACCTACTTATTCAAGGTCTTGCTGGCTGCCTGAGCATACCTCAATTTTGCAGTCTTTGCAGACAGACCTATTAGAGTCTAAATATCTTTTGACTCGTGATAACCACACAAACCTGGTGATTAGAATAATTCCGGGGGCGGTGGGATTCACCTATTTAACCTTTAATGAAGGTGATACAGTACCCATCGCATACAAGTCACATCTGTACACTTCCGCTGAATTGCGCTTTACATCTGTCGAAAAAGTTCTAACTGCAGTGCAAATGGCGATTCTAAAAGAACGCGCACTGGCACAGGGAAAGCGGATTCTAGTGGTAACACCCTGTCCTGCCCTAGAGGCAGTAACAAAGGCAAGTGTACCGAACTCAAAAGCAATGCATCCCCGATGGATACAATGGGCTACATCCTTGACGTCTTCGGACGTCACTTTTGTTTTGATTCTTCTCTTCAGACTCAGGAGTTTTTGCAGTATGAATTCGTTCATCCTCCTCCTTTGTTTTTACTACCGCTTGAGGATTACAAATGTGTGATCTACACCGATGGTTCGGCGCAACCGGCCACTGGGTCCAAGCACGCTTATTCAGCTGCATGTGCTATTGTTGCGGGTTCCTTTGTGAATGGAACGTTCAAATCCTCTGTAGTGCACACTCGCACACTTGGAGATAGTACCGCACAATTGGCCGAGCTGCATGCATTGCTACTTGCGCTTGAGTTCGCTTCTCAGGATGAGACCACTCTTATTGTATGTGATTCCTTCTACTGTGTACAATCTTACAATGACAATCTGTTTTTCTGGTCGAAAAACGACTACAAGAGACGCAAAGGGACCACAATTAAGCATAAAATGCTTTGGGTTCGAGTGGCAGAATTGCAACAACGTCTGCCCCTCACACAGGTGGTTCACACCTTAGGCCATCAGCGGGTGGGCGCACACGCTATTGGTAACGATCTGGCAGATGAAGCTGCCCGTTCAGCAGTAGTCACGTGTTCAGTAGCAGCGGTTACCAGGTCCATGTCTAAAATAGACCCTGTTATTCTAGCAGCTATTGCTGCAACCAAGGAAGGTGATAATTACCCTACAGGTTTCCCTTCCAAGTATTCTTACAAATTAAGTCCCGATCAGGTTCCTTATGTAACTATACCTGACGTTGGAGATCGGCTGATCCCCAACGCGGACCGCAGGAGTGCCTTGATATCAGCTGCACACGAAGGCATGGCTTCGGCTCATGCAGGTGTGTCAGCTACAGTTTCCATCTTGCAGCAGCGTTATTGGTGGCGTGGGTTATATAAAGACACCCGTGCTTTTGTTCTTTCTTGCGACGTTTGTCAACAGATTAAGCCTTCCACGGTAACACGTCCACCACAAACACCGCTCTGCATTGCTAACAGACCCTTTGGGTGTGTTTACTTGGATCACTGCGGTCCATTCTCATCAGACACTGCTTATAAATACATTTTAGTGGCAGTGGACTCGTGCACACGGTTTCTCTGGGTCTGGCCACAACGGAGTGCTGACGCCCGAAATGTAATCAGGGATTTGCGTGTCTTTGTGGGAATTTTCGCATGCGGCACCTTCCATTCGGACCAAGGTCCAGCGTTTGCCTCTAGGGCTTACAAGGATGCAATGGCTTCGCTTGGGGTGCGGGTGAAATTTTCGTCTCCGTATAGGCCTGAGGGCAACTCTATCGTTGAACGAATGAACCGTGACTTAAAGCAATCCTTAACAGCTAGGGTTTTAGGTACTGGCAGGAACTGGCTGGCCCATTTGTATACCGTTCAGCGTGCACTTAATAATCTCCCTAGAAGACCTCTGGGTGGGCGGACCCCATACGAAATGCTCTTTGGCATAAGAATGTTTGTGCCTGACCTTGAGGGTCCAGACATCGCGGCGCAATCCGCCAAGTTTGATGTAGATAACCACTCTGCTATGTTACAGGACTTACAAGAAGCCCGAGACAAACTTGCAACTACACATTTGCCTTCAGCCACAGATCCTGCGTTGCAGATTCCGGTAGCCGGCTGGCTTCCGAAAGTTGGAGAACTGGTTCGAGAGAAGGTCGAAAACAAAAAGAATTTGGCCCCTCTTTTCGTGCACCGGTTCCAGTTCTTGGCCTGAAGGGAACACGTACAGTCATTTTACCACCGCTTCCTGGTCGCAAAGAGAACAGATACATCTCAGTTGAAAATGTCAAGCTACAGCGCCTGGCCGATCCTGAATAGTGTCACACCAGCGGTCTCTTGTCCTGCCATTTATCGGACATATGTTCATAGTCCATCTGCACGAACGATCGCTGATGCTGTAATTGAGATGGTTGATTTGCCTGAAACTACGATTGATCCCCAACTCTCCACCAATATCGACGAGGACGAGTATACTTATCCTGCATCAGAATCGGTGGCCCATCAACCAACAACGCCACTAAGCCCGACTCGTTATTCCTTTGATTCGGATTCCACATCTTCAAAAGTTCCGTCCAAGTTCAGTATTTTTATATCCTGGTTTAGAGACAATTTTTTGATTCCCCCTGGACATACATCTGGTTGGTACTTTTCTTGATATTTTTGTTCATGTCCATTGGCTTTGTCACAGTGTTTTTCTACTAATCAATGGTCACTATTTACCTGAACGCTCTGCTGTAGACTATGTTTCTGGAACTTTGGCTCCTCATTCCTCGTCTCACATCATGAAGCGTGACCACACATTTGTGAACATTTCAGCTTTCCCAGTTGCTGATGGCATCGTATGGGATGCAGTGAACTATCAAATCCATGGTCCGACGGAAATTATTAATGTACCTAATGTCCTTCGTGTTTCAATGGGTGATGTAGTACAAAATAATATTCATTCTGATGATTGGGATGTGCATGCCGTTGAAGCATTGTTTGCCGATTTAAAATATTATGCATCTTTTAATGCTGAAGATCTATATATGAATTCTGCTAATTATGCCGATTTGTATTGTTACCAACATTGGGGTAATCATTTTCTCCATAAGCCCAGTGCCCTGCGTAGTTCTGTTAACTATACCCAATGGGAACATTGTCCAAACCCCTTGCCAGGTAGCTCTCAAACTCTTCGAAATAAGTTTAATTATTTTACTGATTTTAATCGGTCGAACCCTGCATCCTATTATTTTAGACTAAATAACACATCAACTCAGAAAATTATGTTAACACACACCAAATTGCTTTATTCAGGTTCCTTTCTAAGTGCCTTAGCTGTGGGTGGTTATGAGTACTGGGATAATACAGTGGATTTAAAATCTATTTGGGGCTCCAAGCCATGGCAGGTACAGGGAACCGAGGCGTTGCATCGTGCGTGCCTCATCCCTACCCAAATTATGTTCATAAATGCTTCCATCTATCAGACTACATGTTGGGGCTTAGCAACCACTAAACAATTGAATACGCCATCAATACCATCCCTGTCGAGTTTTCCAAATGAAAGCTCACGATTCAATATGTCCCTCGTGTCCCTGCAGGCAATGTTACAAAATAATTCGTTTAATGTTTCTGAGCTGGTTCAGTCACCCTGGTTAGTATGGCCTATATCATCTAATGCATGTCAAATGCGTTTTCATGATACTGGTGCTAGCTACACACAGAATAGGCCTGATCCGAGGTTTACTGATGCCCGTACAGTCACTACATACTCTGTTGGTAAATTATGCAAACAATGGCTGCAACATTCGTCCCTTGATTCTGTTAAACAACATTTGTCCCTCCTTACGGGCAATATTGATCTGTCCGACTTTGTTTTGGGACCTCGTGGTCCCCGACCTAAGAGATTCATTTATGAAACGTATAATGAACTCTGGAAGCTATCACAAATGGAAGCTGCTTCCCGTCTTCGGGAAATAGATCAAGCAAATATGGAAAAGGTGCTTGCTGTTGTTGACAATAGTATTAATACCCTGTCTTCTCGCATTTACACTTTAGAGAATATTGTGTCCTCTGTTGTTGATATTGTACAAGATGATGTTTCTGTGTTATATCATGGTCAGAATCAATTGCGCTCAGTTATGCAGTTTGCATGGACTTTACAAACACTTAAGTTAGGTAAAGTGCCTTGGCATTTTTGAACACCTCTGCCTTATTTCTACCTTTTAACTTAACTGACAAACAGCAATTTATGTCCATGAAGGATGCAACTTACACTCTATTACATATCGAAAAGGTGGATCCTTTGCCGTTCTCTGTTGCAGAACTCGATTCTGCTGTATGGCTAGTCCATGGGGTTATAGCTTTACCATTTTCCTTGTTTGAATTTGACTCGTGCATGAAACATTATCCTGTGGGCCGTTACCGGCCATTGGGCAGTGCTTTCCTGCATGAACTCTGGTCCTTGCCTTTCATGTATAAATGCCTTCGGGACGGCAAGGAAGTCTTTCTCACGGGGGAGTACTGCGACTCGACTATAGGTCATTCGCTTATTTGTAAACACATTAAATTGCATGGCTCATGCAGCGTTTCCTCTCCTAATCTTGCTTGTGTGCTGAAAGGTATTCCTGCTCCTGTTATTTCACCTACTTTCACTCTCCTTTCCAATGGTAGTTATTTACTTTTAAATAACGAAAACTGTTGTGGCCTGCAGGCTGGCATTCCTTACATTGTAACAGTTTCGCACAGGGTTGTCTGCTGCAAAAATGTGCTTTTTCCTCCCCCTCATGGCAAGGTTGATATCTCTATTTGGCCTTCCATCCCTACCCTGGAAGCAGATTTCAATAGACTGAGCAGAATAAAGGCACTATTATTAAACGAGGAAGTTATGCTCACGTCCGCCCGGGAGACATTCATTCTCCAGGTGGCGAGTACCCACAGTGAAATACAGGCCCTTTTAAACACTAATCTCCCCCAACATTTTGGGGAGTTAATACATCGTATTTTTAACGCATCTAACACTGAAGGCCTAGTGCACTTTTTTAAGGTCGTGGGGTCGGGTTTGGTGTCCTCCTTCCAAACTATTTTTGGTGTCATCCCGGCTTTCATACATTCTATTTTTTCCAGTGTCTTTGGCGGTTTCCCATTGATCCTCGCTTTAGCGGCTGGTGTCTTGCTCTTAATTTGCTTTCTGCGCAATGGCTGCTCCCCGATGGGACCTGCTCGATCCAGAACGCCTCCAGCTGCTCCGTGAGCGCCTTTTGGCTGGTTTTGGTGTCTTGCCATTGGCGACACTGAGTGTGTCATATACTCTTTCATTTCGCTTTGCGTATTTCACTTGCGTGCAACCTGTGATGACTTGTGTCCGCTGTCCTTTCACCTGGACTCTGGATTATTGCCTCTCCAATTCGTCATTGTCTGTTCCGGATTTTGTTCAGTTGATGGGTCCCTTAGAGGCCCATGAGCAGGACTGTTCCGTTGCTGGCTGTATGGCACGTGCGGCTGCACTGGGGATTTTGGCGCAATGGGATATCTGGGCGGCTGCCCAGGATCTCCTACAACGAAGCTGTTTCAATTATCACGCAAGCTGTCCCGCATTGCTTCTGGATGCTCCCTTTGCTGAGGAGCATTCCTGCTCTTTTGAACTCATGGATTGGATGGCATCTATGTTTTTTGACGATTCCAATGATGAACTCTTGGAGGGTATGGCTTTTTCTGCACTTTCACTTTCATGGATTGACCTGCCCTTCGCCGTTTGGGCGCTCCCTGTGCTCCGACGTCAATTTTCTCCTCTGATGGGCCTCTGTCCTGGCCGCCGGACTGTCCAGGGGAGGGTGTCTTGTGGATTGTTGCCTGCCTTGTTATGTTGGCCTAGGCCTGGCTGCCATGCTGCTTTTCTTTGCGCACGTTACACTGAGCCGGGCCTCCCTCGCCCTTTGCTCGTGCCAAGTTCTTTTGCACTGTCTGCATTTTCTGTTGTTCACCTTTTTGGGCTCAGTCTGCACAAACATGTACAAGGTCGCATAACAATGTATTTTGGTTCTTCCTGATATGGCCAGCCTCGCGCACCCAGACATAACATTAGGTGCAATTGCCATGAAGGATTTAGTGTGCTTTTAATACTGTGGTTTATTAGCGCTTGACACACTTGGAGAAATCCCTTTCAGTGAGAAGAGCTATGATGTCCTGCTGATGTAATTCTGCACCTAGAGACTGAGGTATGGGGGTTCGCTAGTCAAAGCCCAGAGGTCTTCTATTATTATAATAAACTATCTTACTGCAAGGGGAGGGTGGTAATGTTATTTATACGTTTATCCACTGAGCTCTGAGATGCTTTCCCCGTTTGTATTCTATGGAATTGTAACCATGCTGCTTATATTAGTCATATGCATTATGCTATTAGTACTGACACGTGTACTGTACATTAGAGCACGTAAGTTGGAATAAACATTTTAACCTATCCAGTGTCTCTTACTACGCACCTTGTGGACAAGTACGAGTGAGTGACGAAAGAGTGTTCTTGCTTCTGTGAGTCCTGAGATAAAGATACCGTGTTCTGGGTTGTCCAAACATTAGTACTTGGGTGCTAATGGGATGCTAAGCTAGTTGGGTTGGGGTTTTTGGGTGCTACGGTATATGGTGGCAAACCACTGTATTCCGGGGTCCCATTTTCCTGTGCATAGCTCTGTGTATGTGCAGAAACCTTATGACAATATGTAGTTACTCACACATGTACCACTGGGACATACATTCACTCACTAACACACTCTTACACACACTTACCCACCCATACAGTCTATCACAGATGCACTCTTGAAACCATCCACCCAGTGAATCACCCACTCACACATCTATGCACAGAGTCGCACACACCCCAACCACACAAACACTCAGGCACCCATACAGATACTCAGACAACCAATCAATAACTCATATAGACACTCATGTAGCTATTCACAAACCCATGCAGCCACTTACACAGCAATAGACAGACGGATACAGACATTCACACAGTTTAGTCACTAACCCATGCATTCAGTAAGATACGTTTAATCACTCACTTATAGAGTTAGTCACGCACCTACTAAATCATCCATACAGACACTTAGACACCCACTCATTCTTCAATACGCCTTTCCCTATATATATTAAAAATATTTAAACTTTACAGAAACACACAGTCACTGGATGATGTCATCAGTGATGTCATTTGAGATGTCATCAGTGATGTCATCAGTGATGTCACTGACCATGTCATGAGTGATGTAATATGTGACGTCATCAGCAGTGCATTGCGGGGGCGCGAGTTATAGTTAGCTGAACTAACTATAACGGGGGAATATCACGGGTTTTGTACGAGTGCAATGTCCAACTAACTATAACTGTCCCTAAAACCTATGGTTTTTTCAGTGAATTTGTAAGGTTTTTTTAAATGCTAATTTCTAACTATAACGTGCCTGAAACCTATGGTTTTTTTAGTGAATATATATATATATATATCTCTATATCCTCCAATGTGATCCTTTAGTTCGGCGCGCTCACCAGCTGGTGCTCTGCAAAGGGGCCGGATCCTGGCCCAAAGTAATTTTTGCAACAAAGGACGCGGCACTCCAGAACTGATTTTCTGCACAATTTATTCTTGGCAACTTCTCAGACCAACGCGTTTCAGCCCTCTCATGGCTTTTCTCATCGGGAATCGGTGTATGTTTAAATTAAGAGTGTTTTCTCAGTAAAACATAGCAGTGCACATTCACTTGTTGTCAATGTACACCGGATACATATGCTGTATGTATCCATTCTTCTGCAACGAATAAAAGTATTGCACCCTAGTGTGATGTTGTGACTCATATGCTGAGCCCGACAGGCCGCGATTACATATCAATGCAAGTAATTAATGTGGGCACACTTGTGTTGCATTAATAATCATGACGCAGACAACAGGTTTGCTTGCTCAGCCCCGGCCTGCAGCTTCATTGACCTCACTTCCAGCCGGGGCACTTTTATTCACGGCAGCCCACATGGTACAGCACGATCCATAGTACCACAGATCACAGGGGGGTTTACATCACCGCCCCTGCAGTCAGGTCTCACATTGACCCTTCCGTGGCGCTCCTGTTGAGTTACTTTAAGTGGACAACAATTCCACTGTTGCAAGAAAATTGTAGTATTCTTCAATTGGTTCTATTAAGGACTGAAACCCTCAAATACTACTTCATTTTACACTGCTAGGATGCCTAGGAACAAACAAAGAAAACCAGTAGTAACAATTAGTAACTTTTTTCTGATGCACCATAGGTGTTATTTGTGCTTCTATGTAATGAACGAACCCAAGAGGTCATCACTGGAAATGGATAGGTTTGCCCGCAGTACCTTGCCGATGTAATAATGCAGTCCTCATAGTTAGTCATACCTCAAACTCCGGACAAATGCACAAAATCCACATTTTGCAGCATTATTCCAAGTTCTGCACTGAGGGTCGATAGGTTTGACAATTCATAATACATTCTTAAATCAGTAAATTACAGATTTAGATATGGCCTTGTGGAGCCGAAGATACAACTCTTGTGCGTTTGTGTCTTTACAGGGGATACACTGATATCACAGGGAGCATGGTAGGAGAATAACGTGGGGTGTGAGTATGTGACCCCACTCAGGGGTCACTTTGTTCCTAAGGACACATTTAGCTTTTTGAAAATTGTACAAAGACATCTGGCAACATGGGTACAAAGAAAATGTTATGTTTACATTATGTCAGTTTTGGCCTACACCCATCGCCTTCAAATTGTGGCTAAGCACGAACCAGCTGAAAGAAACGATCTGAGAAGACTACATGACTAAAACATCTATAAAGACCTCAAAAAAACATTTCCAACTAAACTGGTGTGTGTTGAAAGTCCCCAGCGATGTGTCCATGTGACAATCTACTCTCCATTTTATCATTCTGGTAGACTCGGTCTGTTTTTGTCCAGGAAATCTGCGGTACAAGTCTCATGACAAGTGCTTTACAGTGAGCTTTGCATGTTGTTCACCACATGGTGGTGCAACGTTGGGCGATGAGGTACACGCTAAAACGTAACTCTTTTTGTGCAGAAACTGGTTATAAAAGTAGAAAACCACAGTTTCAGTTCAACCACATATGGCAGGTAAAAGAAAAGTCAGTAACAACAGCATAATAGGGTCAGAAGGAAGCCGCCACAGCTCCATATATTTTGATAAACTAGCGCAGCAGAGCAGTATTAGAGTGCAACTAAGAAAAATCCCAGAGGGTCCAACTAGGACTCAAGGGTAAGGTTGAGGAGTAGAGAAGATAAGATCAGCAGGCAAAACAGTGCCTCAAGAAGCAGAGAACCAGCTCCATTCATCTCCCCACTTCCTCCTTCAGTAGGCCATCAGGAGCATTCCCTTTCAAACCTCGAAACACCCTCTAACTTGAGAAAGGATCACCTGGTCAGTACAATCAGTGCAGAAATTTTTATTAAACAGGTGGGTACAAGTCTACCTATGCCACAACCAAGCCACACAGCAAAGCCATGGTGCCCTTGACCAGTGAAAAAATGCCTCTAATCCCCTGATGGACCACCTTCACCTTTGGAGGGAATCCAACAGAAACCACCAAACCTTTGGCCTGCACACTCATTTTAATGTCTAGGAGCACCTTCTCCTGGGCTAGCGTTTTAGGGTCCAGATCTTGAAACAGAAGACTTTAACTGTCCCACAGCTTTACCACTTTCTGGTAGAGAGCTGCTTGCAATATGTCATCCATGTAATCAGGAGAGCAAAGGACAACTTTCACTGTCCAACCCCAGTGAAGTTAATCACTCCCGGGCCAAAGGTAGAATAAGCATTGTCCTCACCAATAGTGGTGACTCTTAGTTTCAGAGCTCAGGTCACCACAGAGAACCTTTGTAATGTCACTATGAAGGGCTCGTCACACTCTGTAGTGGGAATACCCAAAATCCTCAATCAAGGCTCCTTCTGCAAGGTAATAAGTGTTTCAAGACTCAACTCCATCCTCAATATATGTTCAACAGCACTTTTCCGAAAACCTGCCATTATCTTCTGCATCACACCAGTCTCGCTGCTCCTCTCAAAGTCAGCTACGTCTTTCTCCAACCTCGCCACCTAAGCCGCCAAGCCCACAAGCCTCTGTTTTTTCAGTTTGAGGTCAGCGTGCACAACTTTTATTGAGTAGAACATCCTCTCCTCTTTTGGCAACTCTGTCTCATCAGGGGACCCCTCAAGCAGTCCTGTTTGTTCCTTCTTAGCAGACAAGGTGTGGATCTCAGGGACTTTCTCTCACTCTGACTTTGGATAGTTCAAGAGCCGTGGTGGGATGGTGGGGAAAAAGGAATAATGAGGACTTTGTTGTAGACAAAGTGTGGAGCTCAGAGAACTCCTCATTATACCGCCTTTCCCCCAATGGTTCTTGCAGTATCATAAGTCAGACAGAGCTAAGTACTCAAACATATTGGATGTATGTCCACCCATTGACAGGGAGGTGGGTAGTGAGGTAGTATCCGGTGTGCATAGGGTCGTGTGTGCCTGGTGCCACGATAATCTCAGGACCACGCAGTCAGACTATGAGGTCATTGCCTTCTCTGAGATGCTCATTCACCTGATCATGCACCTGGAGCATCAGGTAGACCCTCCCAGTGTTTTCAGTTCTAATCCCAGGATCTTGGTAATCAATGTCAACCACACATCAGCCTCTGCAAGGGATTCAATGTAAACCAAAAAGCCCTTATCTCTGCAAACTTCGGTGGGCTTTTGGGTTTGCCTGCATGGCTATGCGCCCTACACAGTCACTGCCGTTCATGTCAGTGGCGGGGGATGGAACGCTACGCAATCAACCCATGGAGATCACTTTTGACCATCCAGCTGGCTGCCAAATCAATTTCTTAGGTAAAAAGAAGAGACAGGAGTGCTAGGGGTCGGCAGAAAGGTGAGACATCAATTGCTGACCTGCAACTGGAATTCTTAAAAAAACAATAATAAAACCAGATGCGCGCACCTCTGAAGTTGAAAAGTCAATTTTTGACAGTCTTTTGATCAGTATTTCAAACCAAGCACTTCTTGGTGCACTATATGGATCTCAGATGGAGCCCCTTCAACAGTGACAGTGCAAGCTCACACGCTAGGGCGGGGCATGGGCATTGAACAGGCAATCCCAGAATGTCTGATGGCTGAAATCTAAATGTGTCTGTAAAACAAAGTGCCATCAAAAGTGAACATTTGAAAGAGGTGTCTAAAATGTGTCCAAGATTCAAAGGAGAAAAGTAAACAAGAGGAAAGAATCGAGCAGTTAATTTAGCTAATAAAAATATTTATTATAAACAACACTGGGTGATGCCTGAAAGAGGATTAAAACGTCTAAATGGAAAGCAAACTTTAAGACAGTTAATATAGGTTAATATAGCAAATATAATAGAAAAAGGCACGGCCACAAAAAAAGATGCTACTCCGAGATCTCCGGGCCCTTCGTTTCACACGTGTAATTACTGCACAATAGGGGCCATCCTGAGTTAAGCCTTAAACTCCTTGGATCGGGCCCGCCTCCACATCTGTTAGAACACAATCTGATACAATTCAATAACTTCCCCTCTCGTATTGACAAGCCGATCGGCAGGAAGGAGTAAGTGCAGAAGGATTCCTGACACCAGCTGGCGCGGATAGTGATTATGGACAGAACAGCTTTTAACACATTGATCACTCGATCAATTCATCATGTGCTGAAGGGCCTAGTCAATAGGCGGAACTGATTTCCAGGGCAACGTGAGCAGTGTATATGCATTTGTTCTATTTATCAGTAGCCTGATCTGGTGCCACGATAGCCCAGTAAGGCCCTCTCTGCGATGCGCTGCAGAGACTTTTTAAGGCACGGGCTAAGTGGGCATTTGCCAAGGCCCCCCCCACCTTCCAAGGTGCCGCCTGTGAAAGTGAACTTCCTCCCTCTCGCCTCTGTCTAGTTCTCTATGTCAGCCTCTCTTGTCTCTTTCTCTATTTCCCTATGCTCAATGTCATCTAAAGGATTTTGGGGCCCCTCACAAGACTTAGTATAACCTGTTTCTGATTTACTCCCATTTCTGAAAATGTGTTTGGCGTCATGCAAGCTTGAATGAATGGAAAATGGGTAATAAGATTTAAAGACGTTCCAGACAGGGGCCCCCAAAGTCTGTCTTGCCCATGGCCCCAAAAATCCTTAAGACGGCACTGACGCGTTGTGGTGGAGCTGCGAAAGATCAGTTGTTATAGTCATCCCCCTTCCATCGATGAACTGCTTACAGCCCAGGACACATTGTACACTAGCGCACAGCTCTTCTTTCAGAACCCTGAAAGGCTTACACTCTGTGCTTAATTTGTAAGATCATAAGTGCCAGGGCCCTCTTCAGGAGGCACTGCAACTTAAACCACCCATTGCCCCTGCCAGCAGTGACAATGACAGTACCAGCACAACTACTTGGCTTCACGCCTCTACAAGTCTGGCAATTCAGACCATTCCAGGCCCCCAAAGCTATAAGAATGGCTTAGGTGGCAGGTATTCATTGTTTTTAATGTATAAGGGATTAATATACAACTGGTGTGTGATCATCTCTACATTTGACAAACAACGCCATCATGTGGAAGACTGTTATAAGTGACGGTGTTGCCAACTAAGTGCCGAGTGCCGGAAACCACCGGTTCAAACTAAGCATTGCTTACACTTGTGTAGGGCAGTAAGCTATGGAACTAGGGTCCTCTTTGTTCCTTTTACACTTTCTTTTTATACTGTTGTAGGCATACACATAATGATGAAGGTTAAAGAAAACACATGCATTTGACACTGAAAAACTATTCACCTCTTAATGTCATTTTCTCCAATTACCTAAAATTGGCATAAGTACTCTCCATGCACGGAAAGGTTTAGTCGCAGAATCTCCATGTACATATCATAGAAGATGCATATTATATAAGACGAATAGGAGACATCATAAGTTGGACCTGCATAAATAAGAACAAAGCACTCATCAATCCTCCCTCCAAGGCCAGCAGAGAGAACTATTCCATCGACAAACGTACACCACTGAGGGCCTCATTCACATAGGTGTTTATGTTTACTCTTGCTTACCATGGAATTTCTACAAGCAAGTTGCACCTACTCATGGAAACAAGCCTTAGCAAAGCTAATAAGTCTCACTCTTGAAAGGCGTTAGCCAGCCTATTGGCTTTGTCAATGCTGAACAGCATTGGCAAAAAAAAGGAAAAACACTGAAACCGACCAGCCCCAATTTAATGATGTATATCTGTGCATGCTATACCATGGATGTGTACTTATGAATCATCATGCTGCTGTAGGCAATTTTTTTTTACTTTGTGACGGTCCCAGCGTGGTGATATATGTGTGCATTTATCACTATGTATGCACACCAATATGTTTCATTAAACTGCAGCTGCCAATTGTTTTTTAACTTTTAATTATTTCTGTTTAAAGCTGGTGGGCGCCCATTTTGGAGGGGTAAATAAGAAAAATAAAAAAGGTGTCTCATCCAGAAAAGAGTGGCCTGATAGCAGATTGGAGCGGCTGGGTCCTCTGAAATAGAGAAGAATAGAAACAACATAATGGAATAGGGAGGAGTGGGTAAACAACAGAGGAGTGCGGGCAGGGTTGGAAGTAAATGAATGCTGATAAGCAGTGGGGAGCGATAAGGGCTTGGAGCAATGGCGGAGTTGGTGGGGGGGAGTTTTGAGGGGGCAGAATTTTTGGGAAAAGTGGTAAAACAAAGTCAGACAGGACTGTCAGGATTGGCAGCCGCGGTCCGTGCAGGTAACAGCGGTGGGGCCGCGTTGGGGGGGATTTCGAGGGACGATGCAGAGGGAAAATTAAATAAATAATTAATTTTCCCTCGGCATCGTCCCTCGAAATCCCCCCCAACGCGGCCCTACCGACCCACCGCTGTTACCTGCACGGACCGCAGCTGAGTATTGGGGAAGCGAAAGACGAGCTAGGAAGCAACACATAGAGCGAGGAGTGAGTGGAGATGTGAGGGGAGAAGCAAGAGCAAGAAAACACATGCACTTCCCTGGAGTGCGCCCCAAAAAAAGTTGTTCCTGAATGTAAGCAGTGGAAGGATACAAGTCATACAATCAAAAGGATGATAAAGAAGCTATGCTCCAGGGGAGGGATGTGTACAAGAAAACAAGGGGAGGGATGAGCACAAGAAGAGAAATGAAAGCCATCATAAAAGAAGCAAGCAAAGGAGATTGACAAGAAAGTCAACCAATGATGGGTTGACCGAAGGCCATTGTAAGTACTGGTATTTTACACATTAGGTCTTCCGACAACGCAGAACAATAGCAGGCTGCAGTTTAAGACCTGAAAAGTTTGCAAATCAGTCCCCTGAGACTAATGTAACTTCACATCAAGATATTCCAAAGCTTTCTGATATGCTTCAAAATTCCTTTATGACTTTAATTTGGGTAACAAAGTGCTCCGTCCAACTTTGCATTACAATAAGATTAGATGGATACCATATAGATACCCTAAGTTTAAGCCAATAAACTCTTCTATAACAATCTGTGATTCCTGTCAATGGGAATGTATTTCTCTACAGAGATATGGGAACAACAGTAACCTATGTTCTCCTACATTCAATTCCATATTTTCATCCCTACCTACAACAGTACCATCTACCTGGTTCGTTGGCACAGTGCTTTCTCTTGATATTTTGGCCATTAGCATGAAGGTCAATCGGCCAAGACACTGGATCAGAAGGCATCTTCATTGTCAAGAAAGGATATATTGTTGCACTTGAGTCTGCTTAGGACAATGGTATCCTTATTTTATCAGCCATTGAGACTGCATTTGGCCTCCATCTGACCGATCGAGTTGACTGCAAATTATATTTATTCAGTGGAACTTTAGAGAAACACTGCACCCTCACTCAATCCACTAAGGGACTCAAGCAAATTGAGGCACCTATATCCAATTTGATGGGAGGGCACTGGAGGCACTCTCAACCCAGTGCTTAATTTGAGCCGGTGGTTTTCGGATTTCTGCACCGGCACTTAATTGCCAACACCAGCACTTATGCTAGTCTGCCACATGGTGGTGCTGTTTGTCTTATTTAGAGATGAGGAAAACAACAGCTGTTTGTTAATTCAATATATCTGAAAAGGATTAATAGCTGCCTCTCAAGCCATTCTTATAGCTTTGGGGGACTGGGATAGTGTGAATTGTCACATTTGAAATAGTGTTATGGTTAGTAGTTGTGTTGCTACTGTCTTTGGCAATGCTAGCAGGGGCAATGGGTGGGGCAAGATACAGTGGCCTCCTGACAAAGGCCCCAGCACTTATTTTGTCACAAATTATGCACTGTCTCAACCAATCCACTAAAGTATTCAAAAGAACTAAGGCACCCACTGCCAATCCACTGAAATGAACTGAGGAGGATGAAGTCCCCTTGATCAACTACTATAGGAGTATTGAGAGGCACTAATAACCAAAACACTGGGTGAAACTCCGGAGAACAGAGGCACCCTCCACCAATCAACTGAGGAACTGATGGGAATGGATGCAGCCAGAAATATTTCGCTGACTGAGACTAAAAGAATGTAAACATCCATGCCACTGAGGAATTCAAGACAAAGGAAGTGCACCCAGTGAAGCCACTGAGAGGGACTCGGGAGAAAGAAGACAAACTCAATCAAACCAGTAAGCAGCTCGGAATGAAAGCCCACTTCCACCATTCCAACGGGGGCTCGAGAGATGACGACATCCCCACATAATGCAGGGAGACACATTGAGGGCAAGGAGTGGGCTGATGATGCCTTTGCTCTCAGGTCTTACTGGATTGCCTACGGGACTTATATTTCCTATCAATCTATCAATCAAGTGGCTTGTAAAGCGCGACTACTCACACGTAAGGGTCTCAAGGCGCTGGGGACGGGGGGTGGTGGATGACTGCAGATCTGTCGCCAGGCACTGTGGTTCAGTCGAAGAGCCAGGTCTTGAGGTCCTTCCTGAATTTGGGCAGTGATGGTGATTGCCTTAAGGGGAGAGGCAGGGTGTTCCAGGTCTTTGCTGCGAGGTAGGAGAGGACCTGAGCATCATGAAGGCGTGGTGTCCCAGCAATGCACAGAAATAATTGCCAAGTGATTCTCTCCGAAAACCCACGAAGAGGGCTCGGATATTAGACAGGACATCTCCTTTAAATATAGCCACCTGACTATCACATTTGGAGAGCCTGCACAGGAGGGACTTTCAAAATGTTATGACACATGTGACTAAAATGCAAAAATGATAGTGACTTTGACTTTTGCCTTGAAGCAGCTGCAGTTTATTTTTTAAAAAATGAGGATCCGTGAACAAAGCCTAATGTGGCGCAGCCTCATATATATGGGATTCATATCAAGAATGGTTAATCTAGATTGCTGTGAGGATTTGGCTATTAGTACAAGAAGCACTCGCTTCACAAAAACAAATATGTCACTGGTGCTTTTAGGGTGTGGTTTGTGGCATCCTTGCGTTGTCATAATAAAAACAAGGATGCTGAAATTGCAACCAGGGTCAGAAAGCATAGGGTGTTGATTTTGTTTACTTTTCTTTTCTTCTGCAAGCTTGTCAGACTTTTTGCGGGGCCTGGTCCTCAAACTCAAATGGAGCCGTCACAGGACGAGGATCTTTTTCAAAAACTATGTTGTGCAAGGAAAGAGAAAAGACGGCAGATTCAGCACCTCGTTCCATAGAGTGGTAGCAGCTGTGTTGGATTCTATAAATAAATAAGGCCCTCTTGCTTTAAAGTCTGTTCACAAATGTTGCAGCATGAGTGTGGGGCCCTGAAATGTATGGTGCCTGGCCGTACAATTACATGTTGCCCCTATCTTCTGAGAGGCCTGATCTTCTGCATACAGGTGCACCTTAATTAGGTGACACAGCTGATAAACTGAAAATTCATCCTCTCTCTTTTGCCAAAATTGATGATTTTTCTAGGTCGTGCTGCTGCCTAAGACTCAAGGTTTGGGTCTTCTTTAGGGTTTTGTAGGTTATGGTGCACTTCAGATAACCCCAACGTATTCACCCCTGTCCGTGCATCTCACTGGCTTCAACGAGAATCCAACTTATCCTGATGCTGTAATGTATTTTCCCTCATTGTATGTGCGGCATGTCTACAACTGATGTAGTCTGCACAGTTCTGTCCTTCTGTTCCTTGGTTTCGGGTTCTGTCCATTCAAAGACCGTCAAGTTTATTTCCAGATTGATCTCCCTGTGGTTTAGGGTTGTTGTACCATGACAGAGTGTCTTTCTTCCGGCAACGGGGTATTTAGATGTCAAGATGCTAGTTCCTTGTCTTTGGTCTTCCCAGAATCTGCTCACTGGGATTTCACGTGGTCTCTGAACAGATAATGCATTTATCCCTTTGTCTAAAAGGATTGCATCTTCTGACTTCTGGATAATCTGAATTGCGCATTTCCTCTATAGGTCCTCCCTTCTTATGGGGTGCTTTAATACAGCACTCAGCGGGCCAGGTGTATCAACATTGTATTTTGCGAGTCCTTAATAGCGAATTTTACCGATTTGCTATTTTGGACTCGCAAAATGCAAGGTATGTAGGTTTCGCAAATAACATTGCGATTCCTACATATTCCTTAATAGCGAATCTCAAATTGCGATTCGCTATTAAGGAATGCCTTCCCATTCATTCCTATGGGCCTAGAGACCCATAGGAATGAATGGGAAGACATTTGCAATTTGCAATTACCAAATTGGTAATCGCAAATTGCAAATGCAATTTCAAGGGTGATAGGGGGCCAAAAGGCCACCTTGAGTCACCCCCAAAAAAGGTAAGTGTGCACATGTGACGCACATACATGCCCTAAGGGCAAGTGTGTGCGCCATATGGCACATAGAAAAATGCAAAAATGTGCATTTTTCTAGGAATTTGCAAATTACCACCAACTTGAAGTTGGTGGTAATTTGCGATTCCTTAAAGCAAGATCGGAATTTTTTCTTGCTTCCTGCATTGAATTTAAGGAATCGCATTGCGATTCCTTAAATGCATTCGCAAAATAGGTAATCACAAAAATTGCGATTCCCTATTTTGCTAATGCCTTTTGGGATGATACATCCCAAAAGGCTTTTTACCGTTCGCAAACGGTAACACACTTGATACATCTGACCCAGAGTCTCCTTGTCCAAGCATTGTTCAATTCGCTGAAGGACTCTACTATTCATCTTCCCTCAGCCCTATGCTGGGTGTCTGACCTCAATTATTCTTTTTGGTGTAGGAACTAGTAATAGGGAAATTGCCAGCCTTTTCATTAATACCCTTCCCTGACAGCTCTGTGCAGTGTCTGCTAGCCAAATGGCTGGCCAGATTTCCGGCGGAAAAGATCTGATCAAAAGGTGGTCTCTCTGATTTTGTATTCAAGGACCACGAATCTGAAGTTGTCATCCCCGCTCGGCCAATCTTTCAAGCTGACTAAGATATGTTATATTCCGGGGACCCCTGCCTTATGTGTTCTGTGACTCCTGCAGCCTTAAGTTGCTTGTGGTGTGCAACCTAATACAATCTTTGCTAGAATCATCTCTTCCTGGGTAGCCTTGTATCTTGTGGCTGTTATGATATGTCCCATAATAGGTTGACATTTTTCTCCATGTTCATGCTGTGTTCATCCCGCTTCATATAGCTTCTCCATTGAACGTGAAGCGTGTTACCAGGGCATGGAATCACTTGGTAAGCATCTTGAATTTAATTTGTTCTTTCTCCTTTTTACGCGAACTATAACTTATCTGCTGAGAGCTGTTAAACATGGAATTATTTTACAGATTAAGTCATTATTCAATAGAAACAGACTGAGATCGATCACCAACTAATTTGACTTATGACACTGGGCAGCTGACACTTGGTAATGATGCACGATCACCAGTGGCTAGATAGAGCTGGCCTATGGGCTGCTGAGCATCAACATACAATAAACATACATTATTGCTTATTCTCAGAGTGCCCTCATTCTTTTGTCTCTAACCTGCTCTCGCCCGTCTGGGTCTGCGTTTTGATTACACAGCCAGCTATCCAAGGGTTAACTCATTTTTCTAGACTTGGCAAATGTTCAGTCAAAATCCTGGCCAAATGCCTATTGTTTACTGAAGTCAGGAAAGAAGCAGCTGCAACATTGTGGAAAGCATATTGCAAAAGGCAACACATGCAAATTAAACCTCTTGAGCTATGGGGGAAATTGCAGAGAAAATTTATAACTCATTTAATGAAAGTTGATGGAAATGCCTGGCCTCAGAGCACAACAAATGGCTCAGCATCATTGCGAGAGAGGGACAGGATGAGCGAGCAGCCTTTCTACAAGCACGCCAAGGGCTTCTGGAGTGTAACTTGAGTGTGCCATGGTTTGTTCGCAGGTGGTACGTATTCCAACAACCCCCAGCGCCGACCAGGAAGAGTGCCATGTGTGGCAAAATGGGTGCGAGGTTAAAGATTCCAACAGTGCATACATTTGTCTGTACAAACTGCCTTCTTTGCACGATGAACCCCAGTTCAGAGTCAGGGATGAAAAAATGATTTCAAAATGGGGATAGGCGTGACTGGAAATGTACTTTTTAGAGATAAGGGTTGCACTCTTTTTCAGTTGCATCATGAGACGAGTTGTGAAGCATGTTCTGGCAAAACAAGTCTGTAGTGAACACTCCACACAGTAATTGTAGAGGTCGTAGTTTATTCAACAGCATTGTAACACGTCCAGGGCACAAGTGCTAAAAAAAGAAGTGGGGGGACTAACCTAGTTAATCAGTATGCAAGTGGCATCGGGGTGCGTGACATCACAGCGTGTGACATCGCAGGAACTGGCATCACAAGAAGTGACATCAGATCTTAAGCCCTCACATATGTGTTTAGCAGGTGTATCATGAGTACATTTGAGCACATTTCGAGCATACTTGCAAACCCTCCTGATTTAGGCAGAAGATTCACATTTCTGTACACTACACATAAAACAATGTTACCTTTTATCAGCGTTAAGTTTTCTCTAGCCATAGTGCTTTAAAAGAAATAGTGATATTTAAATTATTACAATGCCTCCTCAGGGGTATAAGCGCTATATAAATGCTATTTATTTTGTGCAAATGCTGGGAAACATCAACACATCTGAAGTTTCTACAGTGCATGCATATCTCCTAAACAGAGCCTGAACAAAGTTAAAAGCTGCCTCTCTTCAGTATGTGTGAAGTGCTAACAAGGTGTGAGCATTTGTTTCCCCTCCGCTGCATTTGCATCAGGTGTGAGGCTCCTGACTGCTCCCAGCCAGGAGACTCCAACAAAAGGAGGCCTGATGACCCCTCAGATTCGACCTTTGTTATGGGCCCAGCAGGAGTCAGAACTAAGAGAGCCCCGTCCAGCCTGCACGTTGTTGCAGATAGAAAGCAGATAACAACGTGCAGGCGCTGCTGAAAGTGTCCCGGTGTTTGTAAATTACACCGGGACAAATTCAGCATATTTTACAGTGGGGCCACACTTCTTGGCAGGGTGGACGGCGTCCACCCTGTGAAAAAAGTGGGGGGACGCCGTCCACCCGCGTGTACCCCCGACTCGTGCCCTGAACACGTCCATCTTCAAGGGGGTACGCGAGTAACTGTAACTCTTTGGAATCTCTCTGGTGACATCCTAGCATTCCACATTCCATGATGTCAACCCTCTAGATGACACATCACCACAAAGTCTTAGAAGGATGAAGTTATATTTAAGGTGGCTCTGTTACTCCACGTCTGTAGGCTCCTATTATTATGCTCTGGGGTCTGGTAGGACTCAAGACTACTACTATAGTATTTAACACAACTTTGACCACCCGGTACCACGCATGGGGATGTACATCATACAGATGCACTTACAAATGTGATGGCGAACCCACTCTCTAAAACCTATTGGTAAAGATGTATCTGCTCTAGATTTTCGAGAGAGTTGCTTTAGCTTGATCACTAGCGTGCATGGTAAATTTGCTCACTTCTGCAGTTTTCTCTTTTCAAAGGCACCCACAACACTCTCTAAACTAGTGGAAGAACAGAAGAAGGACTGCACCTGCTGTTTGAGACCTGGGAAGAGATAGGAAACACCAGACATGCTTCCACTTCTACCCAGGGCAAAGAAGTGGAATCCAAGGGTCAGTTGGCTAACCTCCTGAGTCACACAAGGACACAACAAGCTGCAAGAGGCCTTTTTCTATAGTGCCCAGCTGACCAGTAGCAACTGATCCTGGACTGAACCCTGCTGTTGGCCTCTGTGTGGCACCCAGAGAGTCTACGGGCCTTAGAAGTGTTTGGGAACCAGCAGAAAGTTTGGGAACTTTTGAAAACCTTTCCTCCAGAGTTTCAACAGAACCTGATGGAAAAAGTATCTGACCGGCAGTTCTACAGCATCAGACTGGATTTCAGTTTCATCCCACTCAAAGGTCCCCACACCTCCAAAAACACAACTAAGCCCCCTTCAGTGTTAGGGTTTAGAACATTTTTAGGGAGAAATCTCCAAAGTTCCAGCTGGATCAACCTACTTGAGGTAGCTGGCATTCGGTTCCAAGGCGGTGGCTACAATTTTAGGGTTAACCCACTCGGGGAGGATTTTTCTTCTCAAAAGGTGCCAAAGTCCCTTTTGGCATTGGGACTTGGAAACTTTGTCAACTCTTTGACATCCAGACCTTCACCAGTGGCGGCTCCTCCGCTAAGGCGGAGGAGCATCGCCCCACTGATTTTTTCAGCTGTATAAAAAAAATGATAATAACTTAGCTATTATCATTTTTTTTTTTTTTTTTTCGTGCACGCAGCTTTGTGAGGCGGGGCTGACAGAGCAGCCGAGGAGTGGTTTGCCCCCACTCCTAAGTGCATATGACTGTTTGGCTGGCCCTCTTGTGCCGACCATAACAGTCATGCGCACTTTCACTCTTCTCTACCCAGGCTGCATTACAGCCTGGGTGGAGAACATGCCCAGGCCCCCATGGCCCATCTGAGGGCCGAGCCACGACGCTCAGACCAATCACAACGCTGCATTGCAGCATTGTGATTGGCTCAGGGGAGCCTGGGTGCTTCCAGGCTGCTTCCTGTTCCTGCCGGCGGGAGGAGGAGAGACGCGACCAGGAGGAGCGGCAAGCAGGTAAGTTGAATTTTTTTTTTATTTAACCTCACCCCCACCCCCGCCCCGCCACACCTGATCGGTGCCGGCTGCCGCTGACCTTCACTGGGACCAATTCACTTGGTGTATCCGGACCAAGCTCTATCCGCATTGGCCTGTAATTATACCTTGGTCCCGGTCCATTGACTTACATTGGGCCTTTATTTTTCTTGGGGCTTTTTCTACATAAATCTTTTAAAATCCATCTCTCTTTTTCCCCTTATTGGAGTTTTGTAATTTTGGTGTAATTTTGCTTAATAAAATGTTCCTTCTTTTTATAAATTGTAGTGGGATGTTTATTGTGTTGAGTCTTTGATTTTTTAACTACTTTGGTACTTCTAAATGTTCTATGAGTTATGTCTATCTGCTCTCTGCCATAACTAACGGGGTTCAGCTCAGGTTTCCATAATACAGTGACTTTATTACTAGTGGTGGGCTACCATCCACTCCAATTAATAATTGACTTTCTTAAAATAACGGTGCCAAGAAGTTACCAAGAATTTCTAATATTGTTTAAGGGTCAGCATTTCATCAGGGGTGGGCCTCATCACATAGAAGCTCACAAGACCAAGTGAGGGGCAGCTTTACATCATGAGGGGCAATAGTTATTATCCCAAGGATGCCCATAGGTGCCACTTAATTTTCACCATCATATGACTATCAGCATTTTACCAGAGGTAGATAATGGGCATTATCACTTAGATGCCTACATGTTGCCAAAAATTACCACCATTGTGCAAGTATCATAATTTCACCATTGAGCAGTTGGCACAACACCTTCTCTAAATATGCACATACACACACTCACAGACATACAAACACATTTACACACACACACGCACTCCCCGACGTGAGCTCATACCCACTCATAGACATGTGTGCGCTCACACATGCACAAACACACATATACATAAACACACACAAAGCAGCAACATTTTAGATATTACTTTTTCACTGCTGTCTGACTCTCATTTGGGCTCTAGACATCCTCGCCTTCACACGGCTGTTGTTACCGGATTGGTGCTCCTGGGAGAAGAAAGGGTTAGACTGAGCACCTGATGCAGACTGAGAAGCGAGGTGTGAACTTGAGCCTGGGGTGGGGGAAGAGGGCAAGTCAGAGTTCCTGAGGAGTGACAGCGTAGGTGACTCGGGCAGCCTGATGCGAGAGAGTGCCTGGAAGAGGAGGCAAATGAGAGAGACTCGGGCGGCAAGGGAAGGAAGACTAGTGGGAGACTCTCGACCAGCCTCATACGGGAGTGCTTGGGGGAAGGGGGCAAGTGGGAGAGACAAGGAAGGCAAGAGGGAGAGACAAGGGTTGCATGAGGAAGGGGGTACGCTGGTATGGAGGGGGACTTTGACCGTCCCTGAATGCCAGAAGGGTGGACACAGATGGTACCATTTGGCAGCCATGTGTGTTCTCGGGGAGATGTGTCATAGCTTCATCTGGGAGTGGATTTCACACTAGATTTCACACTGGAGTGTGAAGGTACCTACTCAGTCTATTCACAATCTACTTGGGGACTCCAGGGATAAGGGAGATGAATGAGAACACAACTTTGCTGTCACTGAATAATGAATGAATGAATGAATGAATATAGATCTTGTAAAGCGCTTTGTCACTCCCAATGGAGCATCCTGGCACTGGAGTTTCAGCTGCAAAAGCTCAAGAAAGGAAGAGGTGGAAAAGAAAACCATCATTAGATAAGTGAGTACCAGAATGCTTCCGGGGCCTAGTAAAGCCAGGGCTTCCACGAAACGCAGGTGGCTAGGCAGTAGATTCCATGCCTTGGATCCGAATACTGAAAAGGAATTGCCTCCGCTAGTTTTCAGTCTGAATGGACTGGGTTTGAGGAGATTGGCATGGGAGGATCTAAGAGATCTTAAGGGAGTATAATGTGTGAATCTAGCGGTGAGGTATTTGGGTCCAGTAGCTTTAAATGTTATGAACACCAGTAAAAGGGTCTTTAAAAGGATCCTTTTGTGCACTGGTAGCCAGTGCAGAGCTTTCCAGGCAATGGAGGCACAGCTTCATCTGGGGAGTTTCAACACAAGTCTGGCGGCTGCATTTTGCACCATCTGCAGTTTGCCAACGATGTATTTCGAGGCTCCAGTATATTGAGTATTGCAATGATCCAGCCGGGAAGTGATCAGGGCAACTGCGACCGATTTCCTAGCAGCTAGCGGTAGCAAGTCAAAAAACTTTCTCAGGGACTTGATAAGTTTGAAGCACATGCCTGCTACTGCCATGGCATGTGGACGGAAAGAGAGGGCAGGATCAAATTTTACTCCCAGGTTTCGTGCAACTTCAACAGTGGCAGGAGGTGGAGGCTCCGAGTTTGGCCACCATTCGGATGTCGAAAAAAGATTGGATTTTCCGAACAAGAGAATAACAGTTGTTTATTGTTCCACAACTCGGTGGTACTCGTGTACTCTCTCTTAGAGGAATGAAAGGCTGGGTGGAAAAGGAAAAACTAGAGTTTTGTTTGAAAACTATTTTTTATTAAACATTATATCCAGAAATGGAGCAATAATCATCCCATCAAATACTACAGCAAAACAATAATCGTCGAAGTCACCTTATGAAAAAGGAGCGAATCTAATTCTGTGGAAGATGCAATATTGGACTTAGCATTAGGGAGCTTCGTTAAGGAAACGGAAGGGGAAACACTGGGCCAAGAGGAGTTAAGAGTGGAAGGTATGTGGTGAAAAAGAGAACTTAATGTGCACTTGTCCCATACATACAGCACTACAAGGGTGTCTAGAGGGACTAAGACTTATGGAAGAGTTATTGCAACAAAATCTATAAGAGTCCTAGTGTATAATTAACCAATGCTGATCTCACTCACAATATGATGCTCTAGACGCTGCCATATACTACACATGTACTTTAACAAGTCGTGTGCAGATCCACTTCAGGGTGGATACAGAGATCTCCTAGTTAAGGTTAAATTTGTGGACAGCATGTTGACTGTATCCCTGCTTACTTTTGAAATTCTTACCCAAACTCACTGAATTTGAAACAATTCAGATATGAATTGTGTTGTTCGGGTCTCAGTTTAATGGCAGCAAAGCTATCTGCAAACGGATGTGAAGTGCATTACAACTCACATGAGCGAAGTCACATTCATTTACGAAATACGAACCGCATATGATGCTCAGTTGAAAAATATTGAGAGAGATGTGAGACATTATTGTCCAGTAAGGAATATTTTGCCAACAAAAGTCGCCTGCGCAATGGTTTATTGTTGCATTTCACATGTGGATTAGTACGTCCAAACACACTGCAAAATAATAGTCTGTTTAGTCAAAGATCTTCCCAAAGTTATATCCGCCACCTTCCCGGATTCCAATGTGGAGATTGTATTCCAGGCAGACCATTATTATGTCCTGCATCCTCCGTTTTTTATGGGAGATGTAAAATCCAAAGAGGCCCCGTACAAACGGATCAATACATTTGAGGAGAGACCTTGAGGTTGCAGTTTGAGGGACCTAAGCAAATTCATTGAGTCTGGCAGCCATTATCTGTGACATCATCCATCCATGGATTGTAAACACCAGACCTTTCAGGTATTCTCCATTAACAGGGCCTGGAGGCATGTGATCCTTTAGATATCTCTGTCCCTAATCAATACACCTATTTCTATACATTGGAGGGATCTCCTCTCGATGAGAAGTGGAGTTGTTGCCTTCTCCAAGATAGACCACCTCCTGTCCTCACTGTAGACTTTGTGGCAAGGACTGCCTCTGCCACATCCTCGTGGTTAAAGCAATGATGCCAGTATTGTCTCTGCACTGAGATTCATAATCACAGCAGTATCTTCCCTGCGTCCTCATGAAGCTCAATGTCTTCCAAGCTGATTTCCCACAGTCATAATCTAAGATAGTGTTTCCAGCACTCTCTCTCCCATGTCCTCATGATAAACATGAGTTGCAGGGTTGTCTCAATGCTCCCTTATGCACTGAAGTACCCCAGGCTTGGCTCACCCACCGCCATGTGGTTGTAGCACTGTACCTTTAGGGCTGTCTCCTTGAAGATGGAACACAGTCTCAACGCAGGACATTTTTACTGCACAAAAGCCCTTATACAGGATACTTCACGTCAGTTCTGCCTGGAAATCGCCACTAAACCTCTGATCATGCCATCTTCTCCTTTCGCATCAAGTTGTGTGTTGTGGCGTCCTCTGTAAGAAGGAGCACACGCCTGCCAGACCTGGCTGGAGACTCCACAACAGGCTGTGATTCCTGCTCTCTTTGTCTGGCTATGAAGCTCTCCCCGGCTGTCTAAAGATTAACCCCGGGGCTGGAGTCAGGGAGAAGAAAGTGAGAGTTCCCGAAGAGGGGAGAGGTTGTTGATGAGGCTGGGTGAAAGGTGAGAAGAGCTCCTGTCAGGACCAGCACTTAGCCCTGGACTGGAAAGCGCTCCATTCACAGGACCACAAAGACCCTTAGCCATCAATCTGAAGTAATGAAAGAAACCCTGAAAGGCTCTTACAGCCAATCTCTTCGCCTTGTGCCCTCAAGGATTTAGTGCATAGGACATGACAGGGGGCCAACAGGACAGTTAAACACAGCATCAGCGAAAGGGCACAGCTCTGGTTCAAAGTGAAAGTGAAAATATAATAATAGGTAGCAAAATGATTACTTTATAGAAAGAGACTTTTTCAGAAGGCTTGGCCTCCCTCCTGACCTGCAGAGGTGCACATCTAAGAGCACTGCAGACCACTCAGCTCTGCTCATCCATCTCAGTTCCGACAGTCATTCCAAATCGCCTCACATGTGGCCCTCACAAAGCTAACGCACCTCAAACATGGCCTGCAAAACATGCGCATGCGTCCTATTCCACTGCAAAGACATCCAGACATCAATGTCAGTGCCCCTCTGTTGCTGCCTGCAAAGCCCCATGCAATTAGCAGGGCCGGACTGGCCGTAGCAGGCACCAGGCGTTTTCCCGGTGGGCCGGAAGGGTGAGGGCCGGTTTTGGAGCGTTGGGGCCGTTTTTGTTACTGGGGGCCGGTTTTGAAGCAGTGCTGCATTATAGGCCCCATGTTACAAAAGCAGCAGTAATGTTTCCCACCAGCAAACCCCCCCCTACTCCCCTTTCCCCCGTACTGGTCCAACTGAATTGCCAGGGCTGGTTTGCGTTCTCAGTCCGGCCGTGGCAATTAGACTAGTGAATGATTACTAACCTTTACTGGCTCATCAGCTAACCCTTTCGATTCCAGTAGTGGAACTATATCCCCTGCTCTGGCAATGCACTCTATCTTGGTGCGCAACTTCCACAGCTAATTTCGTGTTGGAAGAGAAACAGACTGCCTGGCTCACGCACCCAGAGCACAATGCCATCCAGAACTGGTAACCCACTTAATGTTATCGCTGCACCTCAAACCTGCCCTACAGCACTGCCTGCTACTCCAGTGATTGGACAACAAACAACTTTCCTAATATTCCTCAGTCTTCTTTTGTGCATCCCCTGCTATCCACATGCTTCAAGACTAGAACTAGAATTGTGCGGTTCTGCAACTGTAATGATTTTCACAGAATTGTGGATTTACCATGCTCACCACATAATGCACCATCTTCGCATAGTTTAATGATTTCAGAAAGAAATATACCCTAATTGAATAATGAAAAGTTATTTAAAAAAAAAAAAAGCCTGTGGTGTCACGTAACAAAGTTTAACTGGTCACACTTTACTTGCTGATTGCTGTTGGCAGGTGGTACCTAGTACTAGCGAGGTGAAACGTTTGTCCAGATAGTATTAATATGTGTTAAAATGACAAAACTGTGTAATAATATTACCACAGAAGGTGCCACATGTTGCCACATAATGTGACTTTTTCTGCTGTGTCACCTAATCAACCCTACTGCATAATTTGGGCCCTCTTTGCAACATAATTGAAGTGGCCCTGGCTATAACAAATGCTTCAGATGTATTTTGGGAATGTTCAAGGGCACTGTGGCAGCTTTCCATGGTGCACATGCCGCCATGCAAGTTCAGCTTTCAGTAATGCCATTGACCACATGTCCCACAGTGTCCATGGATGTCGATTTACCTAAGCCAGTAGTAGTGGTAGTGGAAGTGGTGTCACCCTGATAACTTTGCTGCTGTTGGGGTTAGGAAAGGGTCCAGCAGTCCTCCAAGAGCCCTATGTTCAGGGATAGCAGGAGAGCTGTCAGGGGTACCTAAGGGAAAGCAGTAGAAGCTGCTTCCTTTATTTGACACCCGTGGCTCGCTAAGCCTCAGGGGCACCATGCAGGCCCCGGGTGTGCAGTGTGTCCCCATCCTTCTGGGCTTAAGCTCAGCTCAGTGTCTTATTATACATCAGTAAGGATCCACTGAGTAGTGGCCCCTCAACACATTTTGCAGGGGAACCCATTTGTTTAGGGCTATGCCACAGGTCTGTTTGGCTCCCATAAGCCCTCTTTGTGACCACCTGGCCATCTCTTTCTTCCCATTGGCTCTTTCACCGTCACCACTCGCCTTCTTGCCCATCTCCCCACACTCTTGCAATCTCTCCATCGCTATTGTCCTTCCTTTTCTATCCATTCTCTTACACCCCTCTCTGGTCACGCATACCTCTCTCCTTCCACTGCCCTTTTATTTCTTCACGTTCTGTCTCTTCCTCTGCTCTTCACGCCGCTCTGCCTCTCCTCCCTTACTGTACTTTGTCCATCTTCCAGCTCCCCACTTCTCCGTTCCTCCTTTCCCTTCTCTCTCTCTTCCCTCTGTGCCCTCACCTTTGCCTCTGTGCTCATCTCTCTTTCTCACATACTCCTTGACTCTCCCTCAGTCCCCTTCTCTCTCCATCCGCTTCCTCTTTCCTTGTCTGCCCCTTTTCTCACCCTCTTCCTGCTCCTCATCTTTCCCCTTTCACTAGCCATCATCCTGTTCTCCACCTCTGCCTCTCTGCATCCTCGTCTCTCCACCCTCTTGATGCTCACTTCTTCCCTGCTCCCTTTCCCTCGCTGCCCCCCTGTTCTTCCTCCATCCTCCTGCTCACACAGATGCACAGCCCTCACGCCTCCCCTGCTTTCCCAGCTCTCTGTCCTGACCTTGCCGGCTCCATGCCCCATCCATCTTGGGCTGCTTAGCCATTTCGCTGGCTTCATACTGTGCAGATTAACACGATTCATCACTACAATCAGCCTCGATTCATCACCCCTTCCAATGAATGTTTTGACATCCAGTTAATTTTCAGCTGATGATTTATCAAATTATAATTACCATGCTCTGAAGGACTCATTTATTATGTTGATACATGATAATGACGCCAAAGTGGATTGAATTTTAAGTAAGTTCTTTGCTATTATAACATATGCGTTATTGTGAGTAATGTTATACAATTTAGTTTTTTACAGCCTGGAAACTCCTGGGACTCTCTTAATGTTATAATAATCAATGCAAAAAAGTCAGATTGTTAATTCAATTTTTTTGTACAAATTGTTTGGCTAGGGAGCAAGGAGCATGAAAAAGTTCAATTAAAATCAAAGGCACAGTTTAAGATGCTCTGTAATTAAAGAGCCGGGTAATTTAATTGGGGATTTTTTTGTGCCAATGCCAAGACAGGGTGGGCAGAGCTGCATTCTACCGCGATGCCTGCCTCTGGATGTGGGGAGGGATCCATAAATGTTGGGTGTCACAGGAGTTAAAAACACTTGCAGTCACAAAAAATAGAAAAAAGAAAGGTTCGAAAACATGTATAGGCTGGTGCATCTAAGGAGTTTATTTATGGTCGTTGTCACCATCTAACTCGCATGACACAGCCCCCATCTGTTAAGGGCGGGGGGGTTGAGCTGTTCACCTGGATCCCTTTTACCATCAAATCACTCTTATAAACCCTTTTTTCCTACCCACCCCAATCACCAGGTTTCTTCATTTAATGCATCTTACATTGAATGATATCAACTGCACCTGAACCTTTTAGAACCTTTTTGGCACTTAATTCAGTGGGAAGGAGGCTCTTTTTATGTAAGGCAAAACTCTCCTAATATGGCTTAGTAATTAGATCTAGGCTATAGACAGCATCATGGACATTAAAGAGAGGGTCAAGGCAACTTTGTTGGCAACAGAAAATGCACCCACTTACTCACAGTTGAAACCCTTGACACGCAAGACTGGACTCAGGGTCTGCTGTTCGGCCTCTTAAGGGTGTTCATGCAAGTAGTTAGCCTTGAGCTCTCCTATTCCCTTTGCTAGGAAGATCATCGACGAAGACTCAAACTCCCTCATGTCTTCTCAGAAGGAAATCTCAAAAAAGGCACCCCCAAAATAAAATGTTTGGTTCGGGAACAGGGGGTGGGGACGGACAACACATTAAATACAATTAAGTATTCCACCATAACCTTTATACTTCTTGCTAACAATTTATTCTAAATAATTACTGACCCAACAAAGTCATGAATATATTTATTTCATCCATAATATTTTTTGCAACTTTTTTTACGATTTACACTATAAAAACATCATTACCACAATTCTTTATATCACAAAATTTGTAATTATTTGGTCATTTCAGTGATACACATTATTCCTTCAATGCACCCCCACTCACTTCTACAATCTCCCATTCATACCAAACACACACATTCATACTTTCTCAAGACAAATACCCCTCATACTCCCAGGTTTTTCTTTTCATCCCAACACGGAGACTACTCTTTTTAATCTTCCATTGTTGTGTCTAAGTCAGGAGACACAAAAATTCGGTACGTTTCGGTGGAATAAGTGATTGCTGACCACCTTCTTTAGGACCTATATCCATATATCTTCTTCTTTCCAACACATACATGTGGGGTTTGTTAAATCGTCCCTATCTCTATGCATCAGAATACGCTTGCACATTCAGCTAGTTGGCATCTTATTTATTTTAAGGTGTAGGTCTACCAATACCAATTGTGAAGTACAGGGAAATGTAGCAAGATGATCCTACCCAGAGTATAGGTCCAAAGGTCATATTTGTCATCACAAGAGGCCTTTTGTAAATGGTTGCGGCAGGATGGCTACCGGAAGGAGAGAGCAGCGGTACAAAATGATAGACCGGTGCGAGGAAGATAAGAATATTGCCTACCAGCCGAATTAGGTGATATCTAAGGGACACAAGTGATGACAGATTTTGGCCTACATATACAGTATAACAAACCCTAAATGTATGTTTTGGGAAGAAGATATACAGATATAAGTCCTGAAGAAGGTGGTCAGAAATCACGAATTCCACTGTAAAGTGTGTTGACCGACTTTCTTGGTCCCCTGGCCAAGACACAACAATGGAAGATCAAAAAGGGTGGTCTCCGTGTTCGGGTGCTAAGAAAACCCTGGGGGTATGAGGGGTGTTTGTTTTGAGTATGTATAAGTATGTGTGTTTGGTATGCATGTGAGATTGCAGACGTGAGTGGGGTTAGCAGTAATCCATTAATGTGTTATACTGAAATGACCAAATAATTACATATTTTGTGATATAAAAATGGTGGTCATTAAGTTTTTTATAGAGTAAATTGTAAAAAAGTTCCCAAAAAATTATAAACAATGAAATAAATGTATTAATGCCATTTTTGGGTCAGTGATTATTATGGATTAATTCCCAACAAGAGGTATATAGGTTATGGAGGAATACTTACTGGTATTTAATGTGTTCTCGGTTGGGTATTCCTAAAGGCAGGTTTCAAGCACTACTGTCCCTTCCTCTTACGTTGTACGTGGAGTTGTCACTCGGACTCTAATATTCCTCTTCAGTATGGAGTTTGTATATTAAAGATGTAAGTGAATCTGTCTCTCCCCAGCAAGGTGCTCACTAAGTCTTAAGTCTTAGCAGAGTATTCTTAGAGCTTTGACTCAAGCACTCTTACCATCCTCGGGAATTCTGACACTTGTTATTTCTAATGGTTTGGACAATACTGATTTTTGAGAAGTGAGCCACAAGGATGACTCCTGTTTCTTCATTAGAACAGTCCTGAACGCTGAGTGAGTGACTTTTACCAAATGGGCCAGACCAGCTTAAACAAGTGGGTGACAATGAGCATGTATAGGTTTTCCTTGTAAGTACATTCTTGCCAATAAAAAGCTTTCTACGGGTGTACTAACAGAATATTGTGGCTTTTTTAAAATCGACATACAAACCTATGGACTGTAGAATACTGACTACCACAATATCATCAAGATAAGTACATATAGGTATATATTTACAATTCTTAACTACACATCTGCATACATTTAAGATATTCTGCAGTCAATATATACATAACTACAAGGTAAATAATGTGGAGTTAGGAATAGTAAATCTATACATACCAACATGTACTTATTTGATGATACAGTGGTATTCGATATTCTGCAGTCGATATTTTGTAGGTTAATTTTGTGACCTTGAGATTCTGACAAACAACCCTATTTAAGATCCCTCCAATCGGCTAACAGGTTCGACAGAAAATATATATTTTTTTCCAATGACTTAAACACCCCGAAATTTATTGCAATCAGATTTCTCATTACATCCTCATTATGGCCTCTCCCCAGTCCTACCCTGGAGTAAATGACCACATTTACCCAGAAATCTCCTGTTGCCTTGTTTGGACCAGTTATTGCTCTTTCGGGGACTGTTCCTCTAGGGTTGTGCCTTTGGACTTTCCATACGCGTTGGCTTGCTTTACCACTGGTTCTTAGGGCTTTATTGGCCTTCTGGGTTTGGTCCTTCTTCCTTTTTTTCTGGACTTGACATTATTTGCTGGCTCCCTTAGTGGCTAGTCAATGCCTAATGTGCTTGCTCTGGTAGATCATCAGGATATAATAACCGGGATGAGATAAGCAGGTAAAGCTTTACTTTACTTACTTGTAAATTTATTATTCAGATTCTGCTTTATCATCCCAGTCCTTGCTACCCTCTCAAACGCCTTGCTGTACGCGCCACTTTGATTGTGGTCCACTGAGATGCTTTGGTGGTGGACTCTGGAAATTTCTGGGTAGTGATGGTTAATTTAAAAACATCTGGAGGGAGAGCAGGTGAGCAGTTTCGTTTTTTTTTATCATAGGGTGTGGACATGCCTCAAATATATAAGGATTTGGAAAGTAAAGTAGAATCAGAGAAAAGATATTACCAGTAAGAAATTCAAGCATTTCAACCTCAAGAGTGTGGAATTCCTATCGCCTTTTGCCCAAGATGAACTAGTTACTTACCTTAGGTAACTTTCTTTCTGGTGGATCCTCTATCTAATTGAAGATTCCTCATCAAGTGAATATTCCCCAGGTGTTAGACAGGATCCAATAACTTTAAAGCAGTACTCTTGGATGCCGGTAGGTGGCGTTGTGCGGCTCCGTCCCAACATTGCTCCGCTCTGGAAGTGACGAGCGGAGCAGCATATAACTGCCACCCATGCAAACTTATATGAGTTGCATTTTTAGGCTGTCCACACCCTTAGACACTGCATTGTTCAGCAGATTGATATGACCAGTGTGGACATCTCTAGATTGGGTCCTTTCCTTTTCAGAACAAAAAAGAGCCCAGTTCACAGAAAGGGTAGGATGGAGAGTCGGTGAAGAATCTATGGTTAGATAGAGTACTCACCAGAAAGATCGTTACCGAAGGTTAGCAACTTGTTCTTCTGATGGATACTTCTGAGTTCGGATGCCTCAACTTGTGAATAGGTTACCACAATGGTAACAGCTGTTGGGTCTGTGAACTGACTAAGACCAAAAAGTCATTCAGGACCGAGCAGGCAAAATGCTCCCCTCAACAGATCGTACTGTCAAGGTCTTAGTGCTTTGCAAACAAATGTATGACACCCATGTAGCTGCCTGACAAATGTCGTGGACGGGTACTCCATGTGCTGTTGCAGTGGCAGCAGCCTAAGCTCTGGTGAAATGGGCCCACATGCCTTTTTGGGGCTGCTTCTTCGCTAGTGCATACCAGATCTTTATGCAGAGAACAATGCATTAGGAGATGGTCCTCTGCCTTGTCCTTATTTGCACAGGAAAAATCCACAATGAGCAGATTGTCCACCTAATATTCTTTAGTGCAATGAATATAAAAGTTAAGTGCTCTCTTAGGGTCCAAATGATGGAGAAATGAGGTGGGGCAAAGAATGCTGGAAGAGTGATAGCCTGCCTGACAGGAGAAGTAGCTCGGTCCTGAACATCAACTGATGTGGAAAGGGTGTTGTATAAGGTGGGAGACAGAAAGAGCCTGCAGCTCGTTCACACGCCTAGTCGATGTTATTGTGATGAGAAAGACAGTCTTCAGCGTTAGAATCCTTAATGGACAGCTGTGCAGTGGTTCAAAACTGGTGGACATAAAACATTTTTTTTAAAAAGAGAACTAAGTCCTAAAACTAAGTTCAGGTCCCACTGTGGCATCAAAAAAGGTGTTGGTGGAAACAAATGCTGCAAACCTTTCAAAAATCTCATCACAACAGGTGGCTTAAATAAGAAAGGCTGCCTTGACAACCGCAAAATAAAACAGAAAATGCTGATGAATTACCTTTAACAGTGCCCTAAGCAAATCCTTGCTGGGCCAGAGACATAAGAAACAGCGGTGGCTGGCAAGCAGTAAGAGTGGGGAGTAGGCAAATTGTGATCAGTGCGTGCATGCATGCAAGGCGAGTGGTAAGTGTAAATAATAAGAAATAACCACTTACCTTGCTTGCTGTACGACATTTGACGTCCTACTCACTCTGTCAATGTTCGCCTCTGTCTCCAGCAAATTCCCCTAACCAATCCTGATGCTGCTCTCGCCAGCATGAGAGCAGCACCAGGGTTGGAGTGAGCGGCCTCTCTTGGCACTCCCAAGGACACTGGAGACTTGCGCTTGCTCTAACCCAACTGTCTTAAGACAGATAGGTTAGACAAATTAAAAATGCGCATGTCTGGCTTGCCATCGCAAGATGGCTGGCCAAAAAGACATGTGCACTTTAAACTCAAGTGCACAGCTCACTGCTGCCACTCAACAGCAGGGGCCACCGTGACACTTGGTTCAGGACGGGTGGATGAAAAATAAAATGGTAATAAATTAACTTTATTACCATTTTATTTTTCATCTCAGGGGCTTTCCTGGGGGCATTTTTGGCAGTGGGGTGACGCTCCTCCACTGTAACGGAGGAGCTGCCCCTGATAAGAAACAACAAAACCTCATACAACTTGGCTTGTAGTGGGTCAATTTGTCAGTGCCACACCAAGCCACACATTTATTCCAACAATTGATGTATACCGATTTTGTGGAGGAAGTACTTAATGCCTAGATGACATCAACTACCTCAGGATTAAGATTGAAGGAGATCAACTGCCACCACACAATATCCAAGCATGAAGATGCAATTCATGCAGGCGTGGGTGCAGTACCCTGCCCTTCAGCTGCAAAAGAAGATCCTCCGGAAGTGAAAGCTTTATCAGAGAACAGATGCTTATGCCCACGATTTCCAGGTACCACACTCTCCTGGCCTAATCTGGTGCCACCAGGATGACTTGGGCTCAGTCATTCCTGATCTTCTTCTGAACTCGGGCAGGAGAGGTCAGAAGGAAGTGGTAGGAAGGCATAGATGAGTCCAGAGCTCCACTCTAGATCAAATGTGCCTCAAAGAGAGACAGCCGCCTTGGAAACTCCAACACAAAAGTGGTGATGTTGCACGGTTTCGGCAGTGATGAAAAGATTGAGCCCGGATCTCTCCACTGATGGAAGATACCCTGCGACACCTTCGGGTGCAACTGTCATTTGTGATCCACTAAGTGTCAGTGGCTGAGTTTGTCAGCCCTGGCATTTAGAGATATCACCAGGTGGGTCACCACCTGGGAAATTCCATGGTGATCCAGCCAATTCCAGAGGAGTAGAGCCTCCTGGCACAGGACCCAAGACCCCACTCCACTCTGCTTGTTGCAGTACCACATGATGGTGGTGTTGTCTGTGAGCACCTGCACCAGATTTCCTCTACTAGTGGACAGAAAGGCCTTCAACACCAAGTGAATAGCCCTTGACTCCAACAAATTCATACAGGGTTGATTCTCTACCGGAGACCAGAAGCCTCTGATCTCCACCTTTCCCACATGGCCTTCCCAAACCAAAATCATTGTAGCCATCACCACTGTCAAATCTGTTCCAGTTGCGGTTCAGTAGCCATCACTGCAGATCTTTTGAAGTCTCCACTGAAATCTGGATACAATCCAACAGATTCCCCTTGTGCAGTGCCCCCTGGAAATTGAGCCCCCACTGCAGAGCCCCCATTTGCCATCTAATATGTTTGACCAGCAGGAAGCAGGAGGGCAAAAATCCCAGCAGCCTCAGAGTCATCTGCACTGAGATCCAGGTCAAGAGCTGAAACTTCGAGATCATAGCTTGAATGTCTTGGACTCTCCGCTCCAGGGGAAAGGCAAGAAACTGTACAGTTTCCAGAACACTCTGATGAAACGTAACAATATTAGGAAGTTTTCCGTTATCCGGAGGTGGTGGTGGACTGCCTGGGGTGAGCCCACCTTCAACACCAGATGTTAAGGTAGGTGAAGACTGGTATCTCTAACCTCTCTGGTATGCTGTAACCATAGCCATCACTTTCCTGTGCATCCGAGGAGTGCTGGTGAAGCCAAAAGGGAGCAAAGTAAACTGAAAATGCTCCTGACCCACAGTGAACCACAGGTAGTGTCTGTGGTTACTGCAGGATGGGGATATGAAAGTAACCATCCTGCAGGTCCAATACCACCATCAGGTATATGGGTTCTAGGGCAGGCCGGACCTGGACTAGCATGAGGAACTTAAACCTGGTGTTAAAATAGGACGAATGTCTCTGTCATTCTTTGCCACACGGAAGTAGCAGGAGTAACACCCAGGTCCACCTTCCAAGGCCAGACCCTTTCGATGGCCTCTTTGGCTAAAGGGGCCTACACTTAATGCTGCAAGACAGACAGGTGGTCCTCCGTCAGGCACCCTGATGGTAGTGGAAGGTGGGGCAGGATGGAGAGAAATAGGATGGTGCAGCACCAATATACAATATGGAGGACCCACTTATCTGAAGTGATGGTTTGCCACCCTTGGCGGAAATATCAGATCCTGCCTCAAAGTGGGTGGCTGTGTGCCAGCAGGGACACAGTAAAGCAGTTTTGCAGCTGTGGATCATGGATGGGCAAGGGACTGAGCTGCACATTGTCCCTGCTGTCCTTGTCTTTGTGAGCTGTTGCCTCGACCACGAAAGGGCTGAATGGCACCAGCCTTTTTTGTGGAGGGGCTGGACACTAATGAAACTGAAACCCTCTGCCATAGTCATGAAGGGGGAGAAATTGCTGGACTTGTCCGGTGAGAGCAGACCCAAGAAACGTGCCATGGCCCTGCTTTCCCTGAACTAGTCCATGAAAGAACCCGCCTTGCATCCAAAAAAGCAAGAGCCATCAAATGGCATGCCCACCAAAGATGCCTGGACATCCCCGGTGAAGCTCACAGACCTCATCCATGCGTGGCGCTGAAGTACTATATTCGTACCCATCACTTGATCTAAGCAGTTGGTTGTGTCAAAAACAAACTGGATCACAACTTTGCTGTGTCACAGCCACCCTGGATAGATTGGTTCAGGGACACCTTGAGGTGATCCGGAACTGCAGGCAATATATGAGCCACTGTGTCCAATAGGGCATGAGAGTGGCAACCTAGAAGGCAGATGTCATTCACTGAACGCAGAGCAGGGCTCTTGGAGTAAAAAATACATTTGCTAAAAGGTTCTATTCTTTTAGACTCCAGATCAGGGGGTAGTGGGGAGGGCGTTGGGGTTTACCTTACTGGTGGATACCTCCACCAATAAACTCTCTGGCATAGGATGTTATATGAGAAAAGCAGGGTCATCTGGTGCTGGGCAATGGCACAGTGCCTATTAATAGGTGGCCTTGAACATGGTTTTGCCCAAGTGGGTATCCGTAAGGCCTTTAATAAATTAAAACAAAGGTTCTGTAGGCGTTTGATTCAGGCTGGAGCACCTCTGTCAAAAAATTGGTCTTCACCTCCATAGTGGGAATATGTAGGTCCATTAATTCTGCCACCCTTCACATAACGACAATTAATGAGGCACTTTCATCTGTGGCAGGGCCAGGAGGTGAAACAGGGCCAGTATCTGGAGAACTATCCAGGCCACTGGCATCTTGGACTTCTTCATACCAACTTCTTTCATCATACTGGGGGACACAATTATCCTTCTCATCAAAATTGTCATTGCCTTAATCAGTGCCAAAAGTATTGTGCAAAGTCTGCACCCTAATGCAAGGTAAATGCAAAGTATCAGAATCAGAGCGATTGCCCACTTGCTGTGATTTGGTAGAAACTGGGTGTGACCTTGGTCAAGGTCTTGATGGATTCTGCTAGGTGCTGGAAAGCACAATGGGATGTAAATCCTCCTCTGGTGTCTGTGGCATCGGCACCAGTGTCAATGCAAAAGGAACCAGAGTAGCAGGTGGAGCTGTAAGCAAAGTCAGCACTGAAGATGGTGCAGAGGGCCTATTGTGTGTTGGAGGAGCACAGACGGCACCAAGGACAGACATAAGATTGATAGGAGGCTTCTGTGGATCCTTGGGGCCCAAAGGTGTGCCACAGGGAGCAAGTGAAGTGCAGAAAATGTGCAGCATAGCCTCACTAAAGGCTTCCACTTGGTGCAAAGTTGCCAACGGACCTGGAAATTCAGATAACATCGAGACTGGACTCAGAATCTGCTCTGATGGAGATTGGGATTGAGACCGGGAGGCACGATGACACCCTTGCGCCTTCTCTGGAGCTCGAGAGTGGCAGGAAGGTCAGATTACCGCTTCGATTTCTTATGCTTCTTTTTGGGCTTTCACAAAGACTTTGACCATGATGTTGATCTGACACGGAAATGAATTCAGTAGCAGGAACAGAACCTTCCTTTCGACTTCAACTGGTCACACTGTGGACAACTTCACCTCGACCTGTAATGCCTTCGGATACATCCAAGCGCATTTGTTGCAGGCCCTGAAATCGAGCTCCGACCCCCAGGTACCATGAGTATACTTTGTGAGGGTCCATCATAGACATCTGTATTTGACAGTCCCTACACAGCTGGAACGCTGTTGATTTAGGAAGTGACCTTTTCCTTTGCACGCTTTGGATATGTTTCGAAAAAAGGTCTAAAAAGGCCAAGGACTAACTTAGAGTCTCAAGGACCTCAAAGAAAGGAACTCACGTCAGTGCTCATGGGTCGTGCTTATATGCAGCTCTGCTCCTCACTTCTAGAGTCGAATGAGGTCAGTCTGGAGCTAACAAATGTCGTCTACCAGCGCGAAGGAGTACTGCTTTGAAAATTTCGGATCCAGTCTGATACCTTGGGAATTTTCACAAGGTAAGGAATCTGCGATTAGAAGTATCCATCAGAAATATTGTTTAGGGTCAAGGACAACAGGTTTTAATGTCTGTTTTGTCTCCTAGACAAGAAGGTCCAACCCACTACAGAACAAACGCTTTGTATGTGCGTTTTGCAGTGCTATTTTATGGATCTGTGAAAGAGGATTGCAAGTCACAAAAGGCAATATTTGAGAACATATGTATAAGTTCTTCAAACGTATATCTTTCATTCATTAATACTAAAGCTTTTACCATTAGAATGAGTGCTCAAAGAAAATGCAGTGAGTTGTGAGCTCAGCTTGCATTACTGACATTTGTTCCAGTATAAAAACTTGTACGCATGTTTGCAAAATTTTATGATTTGAGGCTATTTATAATGTTCCCACGGTGCTTCTTGATTTTACTGGTACAAATTTAGGACTTTCAGGAATTCACAAGAATTTACAACTGTTGGCCAGAAAACTGTATTTTTGGAAAATGTTTGTGATTTTTTTTCCGCATCAGCAAACACACATGCGTATATTTGTCAATTTGTAAATCTGTGAAACAATAGCAAACTTGCTTACCTACACCTCCCTTTCTTCTTGTTCTGAGAAAAGGTTTACTCCAGCCCTTATCTGGAATAACTTTCTAACCTTTTCTAGTGTGGTAAACATTAAAGAGGGTTTGGTGAATGTCCATAAACATGTAAGTTATCTCAGACTAACAGGACATTACAATCCTGGAACAACTGCCTCCAGCCTACTTCCATTCCCTGTATGTAGATTTGTAGAAAGGTGGCAAAATCACAGCCTTCCTAGAATCAAGAACCCTTATATTATATGAGGCTTATCATAATCAGGGAGGCTATTATCAGAACTCTGGGATAATGAGAATGCTGCTATGTCACCTCACTGTATAGCGCCAAAAGGGACAAGTCGATTTTTTAACAGGACAAGGAGATTTCTGAAGAATCCTGTCCCTTGGACAAAATTCCATATGCTTGCAATATTTTTATTCTGAAATGACACTCTCTGCCAAAAGTGGCCAGCACCACTAGACTCACTGCCCTAATTCTGCAAAGCGTTCAACCACACTCATAAATATGCAGCTTTTTGGTAACAAGAGACAAGTACATTGGACAGCACATAGTGTGGCAATTAAAAGTATACTTACTACAGTACTTTCAATCATCTTACATGTAGGATGTGGTGCCTGAGTTATCACTGATAAATATATGGGCCCATACACTGGTGTGCATCTTTTTACAAAAGCCTTCAGCCCACCATCGGTCTGTGAATGGTGCAGAATTTCAGACTGAGAAATACAGAGTGATAGAATATTTTCCCTGGGTTTTAATTATGTTTTGCCTTCTAGCAGTAGGGCTGTTTAGGAGTGGGGGAGAATGAAAGGTGAATAAGGAAACCCTGTGACTTGTGCAGCTTCACTCACACTTCCAGGTAGTCTCCACCAGCCTTTAGCAGTGGGACACAGTCGCAAGGAGATGCCCTCTTAATGCTGTAGAATAGAGTGTACCCTCTGAACACTGTGGTTCAACGTGTGCACTCTGCATACTAGGGGACAGTACATGCCCTCCTTACACTGTGGTACAGAGAACACCCTCGCAACTATTTTGTATGAGATGCTCCCTTTTCACATTGCTGAACAGAATATGACCCTCTCCACATTTATCGCCACTGGCAATGCCATCTTCAGCTCTCCAAACTCACTAGGCCTCTTTCTGTCTGCTGATTGACAGATATAAACTGCTTACAATGAACATGGAAAGCGTGCTGATTAAAAGACAGCAGCACTGCCTGAGAGAACCATGGCTGCATTTAGCCATTTCAAATTGTGGTACACGGGGCATAGCTACCACTGGTGCAGCAGATGCAGTGGCACCGGGGCCCACTGAACCCAGACATTTGCTGTATTTTACTACCCCAATAGCAGTCAAAGAGCGCATTTTCCTTGTTTGCACCAGGGTCCATGGCATTCTTGCTATGCTACAGGTGGGACAGGGCTTCCATGGTCAACAAAAAAGTACCTAACATAGTTTTGATGCATGGGTGGAGGTCATTAGGCACTAACTGAAAAAGTAGAAACATTATTGAGACCACGAATTAACTTTCAATGTAATGAGCGGGAATTAAATTCCATACATTCAAAGAGCTAAACATGTCTGCATATTAAACTTCTGAAGCTTGTAATGATAAATAGTAATTGTGCAGCAGAAGAGCTCAGTGACATTAGCGGCAGAAGAGGGACATTTGTCTATCTCACCACAAGCCCTACTGTGCTTAGTAGCATTCAAGCTTAGCACACTTTCCTTCCTGAAGTCCCTCAAAACAAGATGTTTTGACTGGAACAGATGCTTCACAAGCATGGGTTTCCTCATATGATGTCCTCCTTCTATTAAGTGGCTTACATATTTGGCTTGAATGAAGTATCCCACAAGGATATGGTGAACAAACTAATACTTACCCCTGGAAGAAGCATTACCTTCCATTTCAAAGGAACAGGATAAGTCACATTAGACAGAGACCCGCTCATCTAGTGCCAAAGGCGTGGTCTGCATTCATGAATACTGAGATTCACACATTCAGTAGCTTGTCTGCGGTCATGATATACTTTATACTCCATATAGTTAAGTGGGTATTTTGTGCCGTGGTAGGGGAAATTTTCATTCTGGAAGCGCTATTAGCAAAGAGGCATACAGTTATACATTGGCTGTGCTCGTTGGCTCCACATATGGACCTGAGGGGAAACATCCATTACAACGCAGTCATTACAATGACCTACCTTTACAACGCAACTGCCTTTACATTGCATGCCATAACAATGCATGTCACTACAACACATGCCATTACAACGCATACCATCACAACGCATTATAAGTTAAGTAATGGAGATTTTTTTAGTATTAGGGTGGGTATGGGTTTTGGGGTACATGGAAATAGTAATTGTTACCCCTACACTATCCAACACTTTCCCTAATGTTGCACTCACTGGAGTGGGAATAGTAATTTTTACCCCTACACTATACAACACTTACCCTACTGTTGCACTCACTGGAGTGGGAATAGTAATTTTTACCCCTACACTATCCAACACTTACCTACTGTTGCCCTAAAAGTATTATGCTTTGTAATGTATGCGTTGTAATGGTATGCGTTGTAATGGAATGCGTTGTAATGGTAGTTTTTAAAATGCGTTGTAATGGCATGCGTTGTAAAATCATGCAATGTAATGGTAGTTGCGATGTAAAGACTGCGTTGTAAAAGCATGCGTTGTAATTGCATGCGTTGTAATGTCATATATTCGGACCTGGGATCTGATAGAATGGGCTACGGCTGAACAGAGCGACATGAGGTTCACAAGGCAGGATGATAAGTTAACAAAGATCTGGCTGAATTGCCATTCGATGGTTCAAATTATTAGATCCACCAGACACAAGATCTCTAGAAAAAGGGAAAGATAGTTAGTGTCTGGGAGATCTAGGGGGCAGAGGGAGTAAAGGGCGAGGAGACTCTCTGGGATGACATAAGAGCAACTATTCCAGGATCTCAGAAGGAAACTGTGCTTTTCCAGGTATGTTTTTATATCATGAAGGCAGGGTGTTAGACCCGGCTTCCTGGGCACCAGGGCACTCAGGGGTTACTGCGCTCCAATTGCATCAACTGGAGTGCTCCCTGCTGTTGTCCTGGGGTCTCTGTACTAGTGGACCCAAAACTGGATAATCAAGTACTCCTCTCCAGCACTTGACTCTCTCAGGGTAGCAAGACAGAGCAGCCCAAGGCTTACTCAAGGAGGTGAGGTGGGGTTAGACAGTCAGGATACAGTGCACAGCATGCTACCAGCTGATAAAATAAATGTCAAGTCTGTACTTTACTTTTTATAAAAGAAAAGTACTTTCATAAACACAAGAGAATTATACTACACATAAAACTAGAATAAACACTGAAAACCAGATGTCTCTACATCACTCTGGGCCAGAGTCCTGACCCCAAACAGTATTGTAGCACCTAGACGCTAAGCACTATAAAAACACAGTTAACATGTAGAAACACAATTAGCATTGCATAATACAGACCATGTTGCACAGGGTTGCTCTCATTCACTAGAGCCATGATACCAATCCTTGTATTGAAATGAGGTAGTGTCAGCATTTGATGTGAAGACATATGTTCTTGATCAGTCCTATAACCCGCCACCCAAAGTAACAGAAGGGTCCTCCCACCCTTAGTGAGGACACCGCTCTAGTGGCGTCAGGGATCTGTTCACAGGTGCCTGATGTCTTGGCACGGTTTACTGGAGTCTCATTAGTCAAGTAGCCACTGGCTAGCTGTAGGAGGGTAGTGGCTGGCCACAGTGCCAGAACACCCTGATATCCCCAGATATCCCAAAAAGAAAGGTGGGAGGCCTGTACCACTGAACACCCTTCACCGGCTATAGATTGTAACTGGAAGTTCCACACAGGCACCCACAGCACAGGGGAGGGGTCTGGACAAAGCGATCTCACCTTCAAGGACTGGAATCTAGCTTCCTCGTCTCCCTCTGCCTCCGTTGATGTGCTGCAAGCTTCCTTATCTTCAGCAGCTTCAGCAGTTTCTTTGTTCAGAGCACCAGCTCCACAAGCCTCACAAAAACAGCTGGTACTCTAGCCGATGCTGTTGCTTCTTGTCAAATTTGCAAATTTTTTTGCAGCATAATCCATCCATCACAGAGAACACTTGCTCAAGTTAACCCCCATCCAGTGGTGAGCAGAGACGCAGAGAGCAAGCCTCTTATCTTGCCTTCACAATGCGTGCTGTAAATGGCTTCCTCAGACGGACCCTGTGTAGGGTTGCCTCTTCAGAATCGTAGGCCTGTCTTGAACCACAACTGACCACTAAGGCCAGACTTTTATCACCTCTGATGCATAGGCTGATCCAATCAGAGGGTCTGCTACTTTTGAATCCCGGGTGCCCCTCCAATCACAAGGCACATTTATTGCATGTCCACTGCTTGTCCAAAGCATGCAAAGGATGATCCGCTTTCTTCCCTTGTACCAGCTCGGGCTATTCCCCAGAGAGGAATTTTAATTAACTGCAGACCAGGGGTTAGGGCAGCTAAACACAGATAAGAGCGAGTGTCTACCCCCAGCCCCCAGCCCACCAGGTTTGTCCTAGAAATTGGGAGGCGCACTCCCAGAAGAACACTCAAACCATGTAAACTGGGAGACCCTCAGTGGACATTATGAGTGTCAGGCTCACTGAGGTAGGGATCTAGAAACCATACAGTAACTTTTAAGTGACTTACCTGGAGATCACCAAAAAGGTGGGGAAAGCACTCTCTCCAGAGACATGCAGAAGACTTACCGTCCCAACACAGGGGTAGGGACATACCTGTGATATAACGTGTGTGGTGTGGGAGTGTTGGAAGAAAGGGGCATAAGGTGGAATACAGAGTATGAAACTTTGGCATTCAGCAATCCTAGTATTTGGCAGCACTTACAACAAGCGCCTAAGAAAAACATTTGGCCCCTACCCACAGTATTTTTTTATTTTTTTATTTCATTGTTTATTTTTCAAATGAATCACTGGGGTAGCTTATAGATCAGGCTTATCTTTGACTGTTTGCATTGGAGCAAAGGAATAAGCTACTCTGCAGAGAAGCACACCAGTAGATTCAACAGAGAGGCCAGTCAACTCAGACATGCAGCAACATTGCAAGATTACAGACCATTGAAGAAATGCCATGGAATTACTCCCCTAGTCACTGCAGAGAGAGAGGATTTCATTCAGGCAGAAAGACATGGCCCTAGTTATTGTGTTGATTGGAATTATTTGTGCAACATATTAAAGAGTAGCCAATGGGTATGAGAATAAATGCGTATAACTAGACAGTGGGAAAGCACAACATTTGGTCCAGGAAAAGTTGAGGCCGGTGGGGAACACACAATATGTATCAGATCAATGATCCGTGAATACCTGTGATATAGATCCCGACACTTGGAAATTTATGCTTGTCTGGAATAGGGAAATGCAATCCAGATGGTGGTAGAAATATCCCCAGAGAGAGAATATCCTCTAGGATAGCTGAGGGTTGTCTCATGACCCCAGCCATAATCATAAAGAGGGGCTTCCTCCTGATGGTAACACATGCTTGCTGCAAGCACCTAGAGATTGTGATGCCCCCACTACCCATGGTCTAGAATACTGATGTGTTTTTCCTGCATTTGTGAACTTTGAGAAGGAGGAGACATGAGTTAGGGTCACATTATTGGATCACAGCAAGTCAGTCACCACTCAGAGTATTTTGGAGGGGCTCCTAACTATTGACTTTGTTAGGATTATTTTGGCTAGCAAGGCTTCTTTTTCAACTGATGTAATTCACAATTTGGATAGATTGTCCAACTTAGGGTATACAAGTTCCCTTGTTATGAATTCTCATATAAATGCAGTGCTGGTTAAGGTTTATGTTATTTTTTAGTTTCACCCTACCCTCAACAGATACAAAAAATTGAGTAATATGTGTTTCTGGTCATACTTCAGCCTTGCTGGGATGACCATGAGTTTGAAATCAGATTGCATGAATTAGACTTAAGATGACCAGTCCTGGGTATGAAATGTGGTCCAGTGACAGTGGGGATGAGTGTGATATGAAATCCTAGAACCCCAGCCAAATTATGGATATTGCCTAGGGAAATTGATGGGATCTATTGTCCTAGTGTGAAATATTAGATGTATTCTGTTGGCCAGATGGGGTTTCTGACACTATCTTAGAATATGTAATCAGTTACCATTCCCCGAATCCAAACAAAGAGATCTCCATGTTAGTTGTCAGTCTTGAGGCTATCAATTTAGTGTGTAATAAGCTGTTGCTGTATTCTATTCATGTGTGAACAGCTTGGCATAAAAGCTTTATTTGATTTACTCTTGCATTTAGTGCGACAGATCACGGAAGAGGTGAACAAGGAAAGGGGCCCTGCACTTCATCTGGGCCGTTCACTCATAGATACAATTAGGAACATACCAATTTTGTGCCTGTTGCAAGTGAGGGAATTATTTGTTATAAGATCTCTTGTTACTGTAAAAGCACCCTACATGTGTGTGTGTTTTTTTTAACTGTGTGAGTGCACAAGCTCTGCTTAGGTCAGTGGCAGCTTCTCCGCTAAGGTAGTGGAGCGTCACCCCACTGCTTTTTTGCAGTGAAACAAAGGGAAAACAAAATGATAACCATCATTATTATCATTTTATTTTCTGCTACTTACGCAGCTTTGCATGACAGGGAGGGGGCAGGGGAGGAGTGGTAGGTAGCGCCCTCCTAAGTGACAATGACTGCTTGGTCAGCCCTCTCGGGCCGCCCAAAACAGTCTTGTAGGCCGCATCGCAGCCTACGTGGAGAACATGCCCAGGCCTCCAGTCAGCGTCTGAGTGCCGAAACACGGTGCTCAGACCAATAACAATGCTGCTAAAGCAGCGTTCTGATTGGCTGACTGGGAGCCTGGGTGTGCTTCCAGTGGCTGAGCGAGGGAGGTCTACGGAGGAGAGATGCGGCGAGGAAGCGGCGAAAAGGTTTATTTTATTTTTTATACCCGCTTCCCCCCGCGTCCTCCCCCCCTCCTGCTCCCACTGCCTTACCTCTGATCCGTGTCGGCCGCTAGGTTGGTGTCCATCAAACTGTGCTACAACCATGTGTTTAGAGTTTTGCAAAGATGGCTTGCATTCTCATTTCTAGTGCAGTGAGGTTTTTGCAGTGTCTAGTGAAGCTAGCATGCTACATAAATATAGATCAAATTATTCCAATTGCTTCCGCAAGCACGAGTAACCCAAGGCTTCATGGCTGCTAACGACTTATGAATGTAAGGTCTGCATCCTGCTTCCACCACACTTGCCTCCACACCTTTGCTGAGGGCCAAACCCTTCGTAGCCATGCGGCCATTTTCTGTCCCCAGTTTGAATCATCACACTATCCATCGATCGTCCCGCCTGTCCCCCTATCAGTGCTGGACCTGCATCTCTGGGAGATATTAAATGTGGAGCAGAGGCTGCAGAGGGCGTCTCTAACGCTTGCTCCCTCATTCGTCAACCTCTCAAAGGCCTGTGGGTGACATGCAGAAGGTTTCACAATGCCTTGCTGCAGCAGCTCATTCGTGGGCTCATCCATCATGGTCAGTCCAACAGCAGCTGCACTAACCTCATCTCTAAAGTCTGCTGCTCACTGGTGCTTCCTTCGAGGAACTCTTTACTATCACTAGTTATAAAGGGTGTAAGATGAAACACTGATGTCTCTTTCACCATAACTTCCACAACGGTCTGTGGCCCCCAGAGTTACTGTAAAAGCAGGTTTCTGGTCCATTAAGAAATACAATTAGAGAATACGCTGAACAGATTAAGATCAACCTTTTAAGTCCGCAGCGTGTACTTTCTCCCAAGGACTTAACCATCATATAAGAACATGCCCCTAAAAAGAACATATTTCAGCTGTACTAATGTGCCCATCCAGTGCCTAATTTGTCAAAGCATTAGTGCCAAGGCCTATAGTTTTGCTCATAGTCTATGCTACCAACTGTTGGAGGTGCCGAATACCAAGTCTGCCCACTCTTGATTCAGCCTCCTGCTTCTTCCATCCACCACCAGAAACTCCCGGCCCCTTTATCTCACTCTTGCTCGCTCCTTTTCACCCCTACTTTCTGCCTTTATCACTGTTTATCTGTCTTTCTCTTCCTTCATCTTCTGTCATTTCATGTTTTTCTCTCCCTTGCTCTGGGTCAAAGTCTGATGAGGGAAATTAAAAGCAGGTCCCCAAAAATAACTGCTGATGGGCCTCACCTGCAACTACCAGCTCGAATTAAATAAACACTGTGTGTGACCCTCTAAGCACATGACATTCTTCAGGTGAAAACAATCCCCTAATAATGGCATCTTCCAACAGTGACGGTGCTTCCCGTTCGATATGTGATACAAAATAAACCTTTTGCAAACCTTTTGGGATAAGAGTACCCTTCTACTCTTGGAACTTGTCTCTCCCTTTGGAATTAATTTCTGGTTGCAAAGCATCACTCCAATAAGAACAACTTGGAAAGTCCCATGGTGCTCTTTATGATGGAAGTAATTCTTGAATATAAAAAACGTTCTCTTGTAAGAGCGTAGTGCAGGCGTCCCTGACAACTGAAGCGAGTGACTGTTGCAGGCCTCACCCTCGACCTTTATAAAGAGCTTAAATGCGAACTCCGAGCTTACCCTTCCCACTGTCCCTCAAAAGCGGCAGCAGGCCGAACCTTTTACTGCAGCAGCCATTTTGTGTGACCCAGGTGTGGGGCGACACACAAACCCCAATCAGGAGCGCCTGCTGCCTTCGCCCGTCGCTCTATGTAAATGTTGCACGCGGTGCTGGAGTCTCTTGCCTGACAGTCATTAATCATTCACGACAGTTACAAGCTAATAGGTGCCCGTTATTATTAAATAGAAAATTTTATAATCAAAACTGTACGTTCTCGTCTCGCGCCTAGGAAAAGGCAAGCTACAGTGACACTCATTTGCATCCGCGCGAGGTGGGTCTCGCGGCCTCCCGAGGGAAAAGGCGGGATCCGCTTCAAGAGGCATAACGCAGTTCCAGCAGACTTCAGAACATAAAAGCAGCCGAGGAGTTTCATAGCTAGGTAACAATTGACAGTAGACTGGAGGAAGGCTGCCTGCCGGGTTTTATGACATCGCTGAGACCATAAAACAGCGGGAACTGGGACAGGGTGTGATGGTACCTGAGAAGGAATCGTGCTGCGGCTCATGGCCAGTGTTCGCGTCACTGTGCGGACCTGCCCAGGTACTTGAAAACTTATAAGGAGATGCTTAGAAATGGAATACAAAATGTCTGTGTTTTGGCACAGAGACCTGAGGGCAAAATGTTGTTAATAATCCCCGGGGGGGGTATGTGCATATAATTAAGGCCATGAGTTAAGACAGGACAGGTGGTCTTTCACACTTTCACACACCTCTCCTCTAAAGAAAATTCTGGCTTTGTTTAAAGAAAACCTCCTTCAGAAACTATTCATTCCCTGTAGACCTGCTTATCCCACAGCTTTTCCTAAGATTCCAAAGAAGGGGTGCTTGCTCTGTGTGCTCTTAGAAAAATACTGTGATAATCGTGCAAGTTCCGCTATTACAGGCAGTAAGGAAATCGTGTTGGATCACCTCTTAGAAAATACGAAGGTAGTATTGCATGCTTTACTCTCACAAATTCTGGGCCTACAACCTAACCTGATATATGCAACTAAGAATACTTATATCAGTATGCATTAGCAGAACAATTTTCCACATCCATTAGTGGAGCTAATAATATTTTTTTTCACAATCCCCAAAGGGGCCCATATATCAATCAACTTACAGATAGACAATCAAAAGTGTGACGTATTGCCAGAGTTACCAATCATTGCCTGTCAAAGGTGAGGTGGAACCAGCAACTCTCATGGTGATGGCAAAGGAGTGACACCTTTTCTGTCCTACAATATTCCTCTCACAACTTTCTTTGAAGCGAGGAACTTATAAAGATGTAGAGAAGGTTTCCTCTTCCATACAGCAGACGACTAAGGAGTCAGGAGGAGTATCACATCACCAGAGAAGGACGTGGAAAATATTTCCTTTGTGCCTTTGCCAACCAAGTTCCACTGAAGCAGGCACCATGGTTGTATGTACAGTTGGTTCCAGTAGACCAGACTGAGGAGGATCTTGGATCTCCTGAATTTCCAAAATTACAGATGTTTTCTGCTGCTGAATAAATATTAAAATGTTGAGTTTAGTAGCTGCTTTTTTGTCAGGTTTAAATGTATAGCTGGGATCAATTGGGGAGATCTTTGAATATATTGTAGCAGTGGAATTTGAGCTGTAGGTACTTAGCAGTAGGTACTCAGATGAGTATCAGCGAGGCGGAAAAAGAGATATCAGCTTTAAGAGGTTTAGCACCTCCTATGTGACCTGCTCCTTCTTTGATTTCTTTTATGATCTTGAGAATAAGGGACATTTTATCTTTAATGTATTCGGCTTGGAATGTTGCATTAGTTCAGATGCATCAACCAGAAAAAAATGCCAATTGTGAGCTTAGGCGTTATGTATCAGATTCACTGTATTTTAAGGACAGCTCTTAGCCATAGTCTCAGTCATCTTTCTTGGGGATAATGAAGTTCAACTTGTTCTCTAAATCCTGCCCATCAAGTGCCTTGATATGGATTGTCTAGTGCCCAATGTCTCAACATTGACATTCTTGACGTCAACTATCATTTGTACTTTGAAAGAGCCCTCAACATCTCTAAAGCTGCCAGTGAGCTCCTTGATAGCTAACAGTGTTTGATATGCTGCTGAACTAATCCCAGACACGTCTAATTTGATCACAGCCGGATCCTTGGTAGGAGTGTTCTCTCTGTTTGTTTTATGGAGGATAGCACTCTGAATTCTGTGAAAGAAATGTGCCTAAGAACATTTTCTGACAAATTAGACAGCCCCCAAAATGTGACTGTTCTTTAGGCAAAGATTGCAGACTGTGGGGTCACCTTCTCTGTACAATTTTACCACCACGATTGTGGAATTTTAATGAAATGGCAACATGGTGACTGGGAAAGTACAAGTATAGTAAACTAACGTTGTAGAAAAGGTAAAAGAATGATGTGCCTCAGAAAGGACATAAAAGAAATGTTGCTAAGTTGTAGGGTGTGGATCAGATAATGCAATTGGGAGAATGGAAACGTGACATGGACTGGTGCATGCAAGCTGACAGAGCGGTGTATGAAGGCCGAGGTTGCCTCCAAAAATGGGCACAATTTTGAGGACACTGGAATGAATACAGAGGCAACATCTGTGAAGTCCCAGCTCCCAGTGCCCAAGGGGATCGGTAGTCTAAAGCTTTTTCAATGGGCCATGATACAGGTGATGTGAAGGGATGAGGTGTGGCAGACAAGGGGGTGGTCTGAATTGTCTATAATAATGAATATAAGGTATTTTACAGTGCTCAGTTATGTTTTATATGTATTTTTATTGCTAATAAAAAAGACATGTTAAAAAAAATTAAACACTGAAGGAATGGAAAAGGCAAACTACTAATATTCAGGGATTATTTCTCAACAAAGCTGAAAAATGAACTGAGGCTAACTTTCCCTACACAACATTGCCGGTCTCTGCAGCATCCTACCAGTCCTGAAGTGTCAGGGGTTCTATTCCCTAAGCAGGACTAGATACTCAACTGTTTCCTTTGCGTTTTCCTTTTCCCCTTTTAAAATGGAAGCTTTGAAACATGAAGGTAGGTGTTGCTTTTTTTATTTTCAGTTTAGCTGACAACTGGATTTTAAAAAGCAAGGCCATAAACGCATGTGTTATTTACATTTTGAAAGGAAAGATTACCCTCTGTTAGAAGTGTTATGGGATTGTGTATTAGGGCAGAGATGGTCCATGCTAATGAATGTTAATAAAGAATCCATGGCAGAAAATTTCTTCCAGACAAAGGCTGTAGTCAAGCGGAAGCCACGAGAACTTGTGATCAGTCGAGCTCCATTTTGGATGCACCAAATTACAGGGTTAGTAAGTTCCTTGCTTCAATGGACACATTTTCTCCCTGATTGTCGACTGTACATTGGGCATAAAAGAGCATCTTTGACAGTTCTTGGTTAGATTCCCAGTAGTAAAAAGGACACCTCATCAGGGGTATGAAGCATAAACAAAGGGAACAACAACGCAATACAATATAATAATTTACCATGCAATGATGGAGTAAGCATTGACCGGGTACTTCTCTAAATAGCAGAAGGAATAAGTTGTGGAAAAAATTAACCACTAAATGATTCTTGAATAATTTCAAAAGACAGCGACTGACCTTGACTCTACGAGAGAACCAAACAAAAAGCAGCATTGGTAAATGTTTGCTGGTCATCACTACGATCTGCTTTCGCCTCGACAAATGGATTAAAGCCAGAAAGCGGCTATCTACCGCAGTGTCTTGAGAACAGGGAAGTGAACCATTGCAGAATTTTTCTCCGACACTTATCTGCAAAATGGCCCATTTGATTTCAGAACATCTCCCATGTATAATCATCAGTGACTGGAGGAGTTTTTTAGATGATTTCTGACAATTTAACAAGTCCGCCTGACAAATTAAACGGTTGTGTTGACAACTTAACTGTACTGCCAATCAATATTTTCAATCACTCTCGTTCTCATTGAGAAAAAAAAATTGCAGTGCTGGGTCAGGCGAGAAAGAAAAACCAGGAAGGGGAATGAAGAGACAAATAGCCCCTAGGGATGGAGAAAAAGGAGGGGGAAGGCTCCGTCAGGAGGGTGTAAAGCATCCATTTTAGTGCGTCACCCTGCCTCCTTCTCCCAAGTACTCATTTGTCCCCCTCGGCCATGTTCATTTTAGGACACAATCACCCATCCTCCTCTTTGCCCTCCCCACATTGCTCATCTCTCGCCTCTGCTTACTGACTTCGCATCCTTCACTTCGCAATTCACGTCCTCATGATTCCTTGTTCATCACTTATCCAGCACTACTCATTCCTCTCTTCTCATCCCTCGGTCCTTACTCCTCATTTCTCGCTTCCCATCCCTCATCACCATCCTCATTCCTCTTCCTTACTCTTAACCCCTATGGCCTCAACTCTCTCTCCTCATCCCTTTCTGCCATCCCTCACGTCTCGTTCATCCTTCCTCCTCCATTTTTTCGTAATGAGTGAGACTGAAAAAATATGTTGTTGTACATTGTATAAACTATCGACGCTGCACCTCGAGGCTCCCATCAGAGTGCAGTCTGTGCTACGAGCACTCATGTGTTTTTTGCATCAGTTTTGCTGGCATTACACTAATGAAGAACATGTTTCCTAGGATTACTGCAGAGCTCTCGTGCTAAGGGTATAGGCCAGCATTTATACTCTTCTCTTTCTTGACAAGTGCTTTTACCTCCCTATCGTGCTCCTTCCATTTCCCTACCCTTTCGACCCACTAGTTTCTTATTTTTAAAACTGCAGGTGAGTTATTCTCTTGCACTTTAGCTGCATGTTATGTGGCACAAGTCATCCTTAGTCAGTTGACAAGCGGCCTAAAGCTCTTGGAGTCCGGATCTCTGACAAGCTGAGATTTCATCATTTTGAATGGAGTGTTTTCCTAGAAACTTTCATTTTTGTGATTTTAGGAGCAAACCTCCTGAACCTTTCTTGGCCAATATGCTAAGTGCAGCTGGTATACCTGCAAACGTAACCACTAGAACTTTCTAAACGTGCCTTTGCCCATTAACTAGAGGAGTGAGGGTGCTCTGCAAACGACCCTGATCTCTCCCATGGGGCGCAGAACCCTTTAAGAACCACCACTTTAAGGTGGATTCTGAATGCTAGTCTATTGATTCAGCCATCCAGATCCACTCTCTGGAATCTCCTGATCCGAACCACAGAAACACCACATAATCATTTAATAGAGATCCAGCCATGTCACTGGCCATTCCTCGGGCTTGTCCTGAATCAACGTACAGCAATCTGAGCTTGTACCATTTCTTATACAACAGGAGGGCCAACAGCACATCGCCCGGAACATTCCCACCATGACTTTGGCCAATGGTTAATCAAGGGTGGACACTGCTAGGGCCTGCACTTCTTCCTGTGTCCTTTAAATTTCAGTGGTGAGTTAAATTATGCACTGAGAAGGGAAGCATTTTTCATTTTTCTTGTTACAAAGTTTTTCACTCAACGACTTTGCAGCATCCTCAACAGCTTCCAGTCTCCTGCACTGAGTAAGAATGCGGGTCAACAACAGGGGAGTAAGATGGATGATGAGTCAGATGACCTTGCAGACTGAGATTGATAGAGAGCACACAGAAGGACCTAGGTGCTTCTAACCAGAACCAATGCAGCAGACTGGCTCAAGATCACATCTCGTGTCGCACTCAGGGAGTGAGTGGTGCCAGACCTCTCATTGCAGCCATGTCCCAACCCTGAAACTCCAGACAAGATGCGCTCAGCATTTCGGCCCCTGTTGCTCTAACACATGCTGCACCAGATCCAGGTGTATGTTACATCATCCTCCTCAGTCTCACTGCAGATCCTGAATAGGTATGAACTCCAGCTAGTATCTTCAAGAGCCCTATGCATTGGGTCATCATGGCCACAGCTGACACCCACCATCCATCGTGCTTCAGAGATCAGCTCTAGCTAGGAAGGGGGACTCCGCAGAGTATAGCTCTGACACCCCTGGTCTATTGGATGAGGAGCATCAAGATCTTAAGTTGTCACTCTCTACTCCACTTCTTTCAGATCATTGCACAGTAGTCCCCAAAATGCTGATGTCTCTATTCAGTTTAGACTCAATCCTCGAAGTCCAAGGTTCCAATTTAATGCCAAGCAGACTGCGGCTCCTCTTTGTAGTGCCTCTGGTGTAGCTCTCCGTTTTCTCAGTAGGATTCCCAGAGCACGAGGGGCAGCCCCTCACTGCACCAGTATCTTTCTGTACCATGCACACTAGTTGATCTGCCACCTAAAGATCCAATCCACTCTGTGATACCTTAATATTAATGCAGGCAAGTTGCAGATTGGTTTCTTTGCATGTGACTGTTTTTACTTCAACATAACTCTTTTAATTTGTTTTAATTATATTCTGACCTCCGTTACCGGTTTAACTTGTGGGATAGTTTTCCTCCTCGCCTCGCTCTCTGGTCCACCACGGATTCTTCCGATTGCTGTGGAGAGAGCGGGCGAATTCCCTCACTTCCGGGACCTGGGGGGGGGGGTAGCAGGCTAGTTGCTTTATACCATTTCCTATATTTAGGAGATGGCGGTGCTGATGCGCAGCGGGTGCGCCATCGGCGCGCGGAACTCGTGCCAAAGGCAAGCCCATCTGCGCCCGTCCGCGCCTAGCCGTCGCCAGGAGCCAGAACCCCTGTATCTTGCCCCTCAGAAATAAGAAATTGCACCAGAATCACCTACTCGTCAGAGGAATTTACTAATATTGGTAATTATGCCAACAATTCTTTCACCTATCTACATTGCCACATACAGAATCGAATACCCTCCCTCAAAGCCCCTTTCTCCTATCGTAAATGCCATTTCCAAAGCCATGAGCTGACTAACATAGAAACTCTTTCTATGACCACTATGAACTCTCTGGACCCCAAGGCCAAACATACTCACATTGTCCTCTCTAACTCTCATGCTTGGTCCACTGATACATGAAATGCTTTCTCTGCAATGTCAGACCATTGCCCAAGCTCGAAATCGAAATCTGGGACATGATTAAGTCCACCTCACCAGCTTTGGGGTTTCTTGGCTAAAACCTCACTCCACCCCCGCCATTGCCATGGCCTTACCTTCTAATTACAATATATTGAGATTAGATAGGTTAGGTAAAATGGGTGTAGGACTAGCAATTATCTTTAATAATTTGCTTAAAATCACCATCATCGAATCAGTCTCCGAGGTATGGGCGGAGATATGTGTTTTTAAAATTGACTCCTCACCCCAGAGTAGCTGGAAAGTGGCTCTTGTCTACCGTCCTCCCGGCCCCCTGGGACCTTTTAGTCATAAACTTATGGAACTCATTGCGATCCAGGCCCTGTCCTCTAATACTTTTATTTTACTTGGTGACTTTAACGTCCATATGGATGATCCCTTTAATTCAGAAGCACAACAGTTCCGCACTGACCTTGCTTCCCTAGGTCTTAAACAATCTGTTATGGGATCCACTCATATTGCCGGCCATATGCTGAACCTAATTTTCACTAATTCCCCTTTTATGTCCTGTGAACTTCCATGTCCTCTTGTTTGGACTGATCTCGTATTAATAAACTTTCACATCTCATTGGCACACACAGCTGCACCTCGTAATAATCCTTCTAAGCCAAACTACAGTAGACAATGGTATAAAGTTTCTCCCAATGCTTTTACTAAAGAATATATTATCCCTAACATAGAGATCGCAATGGATATGCAGGAACCTCTCAAATTATTCCACACATCTCTGAATACAGCCATTGACATTCTGGCTCCTATGAAAATTCATTCTTTGCCAAGACTAATGCCACATGTTCCTTGGTACACGTCTGATTTACGCAAAGAGAAAACCCAATGCAAAACATTGTAAAGACAATGGCGAACAACTCCCAATTCTAGCTATCGAGAAGCGCGGAAAAATTTCATCTCTCAGCAACTTGATAAAGCTGGTAATTCCTCCAAGGAACTTTTCAAAACCCTTAATTCCTTCATTAATTCCCAGGCCTGCACAACTAACATTCCCCCTTCGCAAATACTCTGCGACCAGATTGCAGACCATTTAGAGGATAAAGTAAACTTAATCTATAAAAATCTAACAAGTTTGACACACCGCATCAACTTGAAGCCTACATACGTTGTTAGGAAGAATACTTGCACTTGCACCTTCGAGAAGTTTTCCCCCTTCAATGTGGAGTCCGCTCAACTTGCTTTGAAAGCTGTTAAATCAGGCTCTCCTCTGGATTTTATTCCAGCCAAGAGAGCAGCCATGCTATCCTATCAACTGGCCTCGCCTATTAGCTCCCTACTGAATCTTTCACTGAGCACGGGCGAAATTCCAGCTGAGTGGAAAGCTGCTCAGGTCATTCCGATTCCGAAAAAAAACAACCTTCCTGCTACAGAGGTTTCAAACTATTGCCCTACGGAGGTTTCAAACTATTGCCCTATATCGCTTCTTCCCTGGGCAAGTAAAATAATCGAAAGCATATCAATGAACAACTGGTGGAATACCTTGAGTCTAACGGGATACTAGATCCATCCCAGTCAGGTTTTAGACCAATGCACAGCACCGAAACTGCACTCTTAGCTGTTACATTCCACATTGGATGCAGCCAAGACAAAAATCAACCATCTATGCTTGTGCTGTTAGATTTGTCTGCGGCCTTCGATACAATATCTCATCTAAGATTGATACAGAGATTGGAAGAGATAGGCGGCCAGGTGCTACAGTGGTTCAGAAACTTTCTGTCTGACCGAACACAGACCATCCACCTGGGACCATTTCGGTCACGCACCATGATAATTAATAAAGGAGTGCCCCAGGGCTCTTGTCTGAGCCCCACACTGTTTAACATATATGTTACTCCTCTTGCAAACGTCATAAGAGCCCATGGCTTCATACCTATCTCATATGCGGACGATACTCAACTTCTGCTAACGTTTGATAAAGATTTGTCCGAGACAAGAGACCATTTTACTAAAGGCATGATAGCTATCACAGCTTGGATGGCCGCAAATTTTCTCCAGCTAAATAGTGGAAAAACTGAAATCCTGCTCTTTGGTGCCGCTCAACTGTTGTGGTCCCCTGAGTGGTGGCTGCCCGAATTAGGATCACCACCTGTTCCAAAATCCTCAGTGAAAAATGTAGGCATAAAACGTGACCAGAACCTAACCATGAAAGACCAGGTGATGTCTACCACTGGTTCCTGCTTTCATGTTATGAGGCTACTACGTAGAGTTTTTCCAATGCTCCCACTGGCAGTACGCAAGACCCTAGTCCAGCCGCTGGTGATTTGTCGCATGTATTATGGCAATGCTCTACTGGCCACGGTCAACGAATCTCTCCTGGATAAACTCCAGGTGGTTCAGAATACAGTGGCTCATTTAATTCACAATCTACCAACAAGATCTGCCTCGGTCCCTTTACTACTTGCACTACACTGGCTGCCTGTGAGGAAGCGTATCACCTTCAAAATCTGCTGCCTAGTGCACAAAGCGCTTAATGGCAAGGGACACAGCTATTTGATGGAAAAACGTATTCCCAATCTACCAATAAAGTCCTTAAGATCTATTAACAAGTCTCTACTTACCATACCACGCATCAAGAAAACCTGCTCAGGAGGCCACGCATTCACATTCCTAGCCCCCCATCTTTGGAATAAACTTACCCTACACCTACGAGAATGTACTGCCCACTACAATTTTAGGAAATTATTAAAAACTGAACTATTTTAACTTCTAGGCTTCTGCCGACGTTTTTGTTCCTGCTACGCCGAGATATCCCTTTGGGGGTGATTCATGCGCATTATAAAACAAATAAATAAAATGAATAAATTCCTTAGCAGGACCATCAGCGAAGGATGAGACTCATCACCCAACGTCTCCCTGCGAAGTGCAATTCATGGTTGAGCCCAACATTGCAGTGGACACAAATACAAACGTCAATGCTGGAGAGCAAAGTGCGAGATCCAGTAGCAAAGGTCTGTTATCATGTCTTGCCAAAAATACTACCTTGTTCATTTGTTTAAAAAGTTGTCAAGACAATGTGGCATTCCCCATTAAAGTTCTTCTATTTCCATGGTTTAGCACTATCAGGCCATTTTGTTTTCATTCTATGCCTATTCTCAGACTCTCTTATCTATTTCATGGAAAGTATGACGTTTTCAAGACATACGTAGGAACTTTACTATAATGTCTACTTACTTCCTAAGCTGATTTTTAAAAACCATCTTTATTGAGTTATATAGCATTACAGAACATGAGATACACTGTGACTGTGCACGTTTGTTACATTACATCATGCACTCAGCAAGTGGTGTATACTAGTCTCGTTTTAGACTGTGAACTCAGGACGTTACAACAGTCCAAAAACAACAACAGGAAAAAACAACTTCAAGCCCGGTGCTTAATTTGAGCCGGCGGTTTCCGGTGCTTGGCACCGGCACTTAATTGTCAACACCGGAGCTTGACAGTCTGCCGCAAGGTGGCGCTGTGTGGCTAATTTAGAGATTACCACAAAAACATTTATTAATTCAATATACATTAAAAATGACGATTACGTACAGCCCAAGCTATTCTTATAGCTTTGGGGGCCTGAAATAGTCCAAACTGTCACACTTGTAAGAGTGTGATGGTTAGTAGTTTTGTTGTTAGTATCATTGGCAGCATAGCTGGGGCAATATGTGGTGCAACTGCAGTGGCATCCCGAAAAGAGACCTGGCACTTATTTTGTTTTTACAAATTAAGCACTGTTCAAGCCTATGCCCCTGATTACTTCCTAAGCTGATATACTGTCATGTCCCCTTACTGTCTAAGCGGACATATGATTATGTTTCCTTACTGTCTACACTGAAATGTTTTTATTGTTTTTAGTTATAGGTGCAGAAATCAATATGTGAATCGAGAGATGACACATTTGTCACAATGATTGTTTAATCTTGTTCGTTCTTTAATTTCTGCAAGTGTTGCTTTGTTTTCATAACATAAGATAACATCAGCGATCAGCTATTATGAAGACCCAGGCATCAAACCATAGTGAGAGAGGGACTTTGCGTTAGGACCATCACACAAGAGGTCACACCCATTTGAAGCACCAACCAGAGGCTACATGAGGGGCAGCGAGAAGATGTGGCCTTCAGACTATCATTGTTTATTTTATAGCCCTAAATAAGCTGTAAGAAGGAATAGCTGACTTGCTATTTCATAAAGGAAACATAAATATGCTGAGCGACCCATCTTGAGAAACTCAACTACAGGCTTGCTATTTACTGTTTAGCTAAAGTAGTTTTATATAGGCGACTTCGACAATACGTATTGCAAAGAACAGTAGGCAGAGCTCCTAGTATCAGACCTGCATCATATTCACAGGTTGCCAATAGACACGTAAACCCTCGAGATAGGGTTTATAATGTAGAAATAGCATTGAGGGTTTTATACTATGCACAGTAAAGGCAATATTCAGGCCTCGTTTATCAGATGTTTGTGACATTATTCTTGCAGAGGATGACTGGCCTCTAGTCTTTATAAGGGATGCATCATGAGGTGAGGAGAGAATAACAACTTTAGCACCTAAAAACCTCACGGGAAGATATGCATATGAGTGGGCTTTAAAACAAGCTCCAGAGTTGTATAGAAAACAAGAGGGGTGGGATAAAGTTTCCGTTCCATGTTGTCATTCCTTTACTGAGTGAGACTCAAATACTGGCTCAATATCCTCTGAAGCCAGAACCAAAACGCAATATGAAAGCTATCTTAGATCAGCTACAACATCAAGGTATTATTGCACCCTGCAAGTCTAAAATGAACAACTCTTTTTTCGGTTTTAAAACCAGGCGGATCATATAGGACTGTTTTAGAGTATAGAAATTTAAACTCACATACCCATACTTTGGCTGTACAAAATGCTCATAGCACAGAATGTATGACAAATCTAGTGGAAAAAATAAAAAACAATCCTGGACATTTCTAACTGGTTTTTCAGTCAAAACATAGTACCTGAAAGTAAGTATTTAGTGTTTATCGCATTTCATGCATTGAACTCGGTTTTAAAAGATTACCCACGGGCTATAATAGTCCTGGTTTATTTGCACCACTAATTATGGATATCTTACAACCAGATCCTGAGGCGCTATCATACACTATTGGCATTTACCTCACAATCGTTTAGAGGACCTTCTCACTATATTGAACTAGATGGTGACAATACTGATTCTCCCACATTTTCTGAAAAACACTGGAGAGAACAACACACAGCTATCTTAATTAAACTACTTGCAGACATGTTACAGACAAGGGATAGTGAAACAAACCAAGTAATAATATTTTTTTCCCTGTTCCTCAGGCTACACATACACAGTTTATAATGGGAGCTGACAACTCCTATAGCCTACAAATTACATCTGTATTTCACAGATTAAGCACAATCCCATGTAGAAAATTCCTCCTGCGTTACAGACGCCCATGTTAAAAGAGTGCACATTGACGCAGGTAAAATATATTATTATACTCTCTCCCGTTCCTACACTAGAAAACACGTATTCATAATGCTTACACACAACACATGTGTTGGGTGCAGAGCGATGCCTTGTTAAGTGTGGTTGATGTAAAACTTGAGTACAATCCGAATCCCTGCATGCAAGTATTTCTACAATATGCACAAAACATACCACAGACTCTCAATATATTGCCCATTGAGGACTACCAAAGCGTATTCAATAGGGACGAACCAGCACAGCCTTGAATTGGTATTAAAGAGAAATACTCCGTGGCGAAAGATGATGCCCACTGAACTTTGGTCTCTGCGCCGCTCCCCTTGCTTGGCTCCTTGAGACCAGAACCCTGTGCCCAGTCCCAAAGCCTCTTGTTCAATTCCACTGTGCACCCACTGCCTCCCACAAATTAAGATCTTGTAATTTTGTGTCAACTTCCCTGGTACATTAAATTTAGCTTTGTTTTGAATTTTGTTCTGTTTTTCTGTGGCTATACTTGGTTGAATTGCTTCCTCCAGTCCAGTTGTGGTTTTGTTTGTCCCCTGTTGGCTTTAATTTCGAATTGGTCCGGCTCGTCATTGGTGTTTTTCCTCTCTTCCTCCTCCCGCTGTTTCACACAATCCATGGCCTCCCGCTTAGCCCCTCCCACCCCCAGGACTACTTATGATGGACGTGCAGTGGGAGCGCCGTCGGTGTGCCAAAGGCGCGACTAAGGCAAGCCTGTCTGCGCCCATCTGTGCCTGGACCACGCCCAGCGCCAGGACCCTTGGCCTTTCCACCGGTACACCGCCAGAGAACACATGGAGCTGAATCCCAGACACCGAAGTGACAGCTGCTTCACCTCCACTCCGCAATCAACCAAAAGACCCTTCACCTGCTGACACTGCCACTTCTCCTGCAACACAAACTACGAAGGATTCCACGCCACTCCCGCCTGGAAGACCACAAACAATCAGAATTGCTCCCATGTTTCCTGCTCAACGCCCACCCCCTTGTCAAGCACACCACAGAAATCTGGGACACCATCACCACCCTCTCCACCGACATTGCCTTCAACACTGAAACATGGCTAAACCCCTCCTCAAACCCCAACATCACCATTGCCATCCTGGCGCCTATAAGATGATGCACAGAGACCGCCTCAACAAACAAGGATGAGGCATCGCCCTCATCTTTAAGGAAACCATCACATGCACAGTCACCAATGATGACCCCACACCTCTCATGAGCACATCAACTTGTAACTACAGACCAATGCGAAAACCATGATGAGAGGCACCCTTGCATAAAGACCCCCGGGTCCCCATACAACTTTCTGCAACGCCATCTCCAACCTCAATCCCCCCCCGGCCATCGCCTCCCACCACTATATCCTTCTCTGCTATCTCAACTTCAACATCGACAACCCCAACGACACCAACTCGTTCACCCTCCTGGAGAACCTGAACAACATCGGCCTCACTCAAATGGTCAATGAACCCACGCACAAGGCAGGACACACACTTGACCCCATCTTCACCTCAAGCGACAGAGTCAAATTCAACCAGAACTACAGAATTCACCTGAACTGACCACACCATCGTACATTTCATCATCTCCATCGCCCAGCATACCACCACTAAACATCACACCTCTTCCCACCGCAGCTGGAGGAAGGTCACCGAAACTCATTCGACACAGGTCCTCACCTCCACAAATCCGAAGCCTCAGCAGATCTCGACCAGGCCATCCAAAACTTCTCCACCTGGATCACCAACGGTGCCAACAAAGTCACCCCACTGTAACAAACTGCATCCATCAAAAACTCAAAACATGCCAGCTGGTAGACTCCAGAGCTCAGGACAAACAAGTGCAACTGCTAGCAACTGGTATCAACTGGAGAAGCGATGGTACACCAAGAAGAACCCGTTGACAAAGCCACCCACAAAACAGCCCTCAGCAACTATCACCAGCATATCAAGGAGGCCAAGAAAGCAACCATCACCACCCGAATTGAAACCGCGGCCAACCACAAGAAGTAGCTCTTCAAAATAGTCAAGAAATTATCTAACCTGGCAGCCACAGTGAACACCATCCACCCCTCCCAAGAACTCTGCGACACCCTCTTGAACTACTTCCACAGTATAATTGCAACAGTCTACAACAACTTCAACCCTCAACCCACCTCTATCAGCCTCGACAACTTCAACTTCCTAACTAACTCAATCCGAACTATCACCACTTTGTCTCCACTGACCACTCAGACCGCCACAGCCATCATGTCGTCCATCCACTCCGGGGCACCCACCAACCCCCGCCCTCAGCATCTCTTCAACCTCGGAAACAACCCTGTCAGCATGGAGCTCACCAGCATCCTCAACACCTCCATCTCTAAAGCAACCTTCCCGGAAAGTTGGAAACACACAGAGTTCAGACCCCCACTAAAGAAACCATCTGCTGACCCCATCAACCTTAAAAACTACTGACCGATCTCCCTGCTCCTCTACTCAGCCAAAGTACTCGAGAAAGCCATCAACCAACAGTTCACCAAATACATGGAACACCACCGCCTCCTCAACGCCTCACAATCAGGATTCTGCGCCAATCACAGCCCTGAGTCCGTGCTGATCGCTGCCATTGATGACATCAGAACTCTCCTCAACTGAGGAGAAACTGTGACCCTGATCCTCCTCGACCTCTCTGCTGCGTTTGACACCGTCTCCCACCACACCCTCGTGGACAGACTCTACAACATCGGCATACACCAAAATGCCCTCAAGTGGAAACGCCACCTTCCTTACAGAATGCACACAGACCATTTGGCTGTCGCCCTTCCCCTCCACACCCAAGGACATCAAATGCAGCGTACAACAAGGATCATCCCTCAGTCCCACCCTGTTCAACATCTACATGATCCCCTCACAGACGTTGTCAGATCCCATGGACTCAATATTATCTCCTACGCAGACAACACTCAACTAATCCTGTCACTCACCGAGGACCCCACCTACGCCACAACCAACTTCTGCAACGCCATGACCAACATAGCCAACTGGATGAGAGAAAACTGCCCCAAACTCAACCCCGAAAAAACAGAACTACTGATCTTCGGGAAGAACACCTATGCATGGGACCACAGCTGTTGGCCAGAAGAACTCAGACCAACACCCACATCGACCGACCATGCACGCAACCTTGGCATGATCCTTGACAGCCAACTAACCATGAAAAGACAAATCAACGCAGTCACTTCCTCCTGCTTTCACACCCTTTGCATGCTCTGCAGAATCTTCAGATGGATCCCAATAAAACACCAGAAAGACCATCACACAGGCCCTCATCACCAGCCACCTCAACTTCGGCAACGTTCTCTACGCAGGACTCCCCATCCAGCTCCTCAGAAGGCTCCAGACCATACAAAACGCTGCAGCCAGACTCATCTTGGACCTCCTCTAATGGACTCCTATCACACCTCACCTCAGAAACCTCCACTGGCTGCTCATCCAGAAAAGATGCCAGTCCAAGACACCCTTACACACCTACAAAGCTCTTCACGACCAAGAACCATCCTACATCAACCACCGGCTGAACTTCCATCTGTACTCAAGGCACCTGCATTCTGCCTCACTTGCCCTCGCACAAATCCTCTGTATCCAATGTAGCCGCAGCAGGGGTCGCTCCTTCTCCTACATTGCCGCCAGGCCCTGGAGCGACCTGTCCGATCACCTCTGAACAGCACCCTATCTGGCAGACTTTAGAAAGAGACTCAAGACCTGGCTCTCTGACGGAGAGGGGGCACCCTCAGCACCCAGATACCCTTAGGGGTGACAGTGCTGAGCTTTACAAATGTCTGATTGATTGACTGATGGCAAATTCAAGCATTTACATACGCACACTATAACTATAGGCGATTGCACTGCACAGCTTGCAGAAAGTCATGCCTTGTTTCTTGCTCTACAAAAGGCTGATCCCTTAGTTACCACATTATAGTGGTTGGCTTCGTCCTTCTGCTTGCAGGAAAGCAATGTTGATTTAGCACATTTGCACCGGGTAGGATTCAGAGATTTAAAAGGGAAACCAAGAAAAAAGTAAGCTGCTCGGTGTAAAGATGGCTGTCTCACAATACAAGATGCTTTCATTGGTCCATTTTCAACAACCCATGGTCCATAAAAGTGAAGATATTCAAACCCAATGGCACACATTGGCCACAAAATCAACAGTTTCATACTTTCAAAGTATCTGTGGTAACCAGATCTCAACAGACATGTTGTCAGTGATTCAAGCAATGGCTAAGGGAGAGAAGCCTTCTTATGGCTTTCCCTGTAAATATTCCTACACCCTTACTGAAGATACCACTCCAATAGTGTTCATACCTGGTGTTGGAGATAGACATATTCCTAATAGCAGGTCAGATTAGATGTAATTAAGGCAGCTCATGAGGGTTAGCATCTGCCACTGCTGTTATGAGTACCATAGTAGCCATGCTACAGAAAAGATACTGGTGGCTATATCTTCCTAAACAAACTAATAACTATATGCAGCAGTGTAATGTTTGACAACAAATAAACCACTCTACCGTTTCAAGAATAGTGCAGACTCTCCCACTATCTTCAGTTGCCAGTTTAGGGTGGTTTTCATTAATTATATCAGGCTGATCATATCAGCAAACCAATTTAAGTTCATATTGTATGCTGTTGATTCATGCTCCAATTTCCTGTGGGTATGGCCACAAAGAAATGCTGATGCCTGATCGGTGCTAAAAGACTTGCAGTGCTTAGTAGCAATGGGTGCAGTTCCTCCCTTTCATTCAGACAATGGTCAGCATTCAACGCAAAGGCGTTTAGGGATGCAATGACTGCTCTGGGAGTATGCCTGCAATGCTCACATCCATTTCACCTGGAAAGCAATGGGTTAATATAGCACACCAGGGGTATGCTTAAACAAGCCATGACTGTTAGGGTATTAAGCACAAGACTGAGTTGGCTACATAATCTGTATGGAGTTCAGACAGCACTAAATTATATGATTAGAGGAGTACTAGGTGGTCACACTCCATATGAGATGCTCGTCAGAGTATCTATGCAGGTGCCTGATCTTTATAGTCCTGGAAAGGTGGTGGAAGAGAAACAGTTTGACCTAGACAACCAGCTATCTAATCTGTAGTATTCCAACACTGCCACCAGCAAAGAAAATGTTTCTATAGCTGCTGATGAGTGGCTCCCGAAAGTGGGAGCTATAGTTTAAGAGTAGATCCCCAATAAACAAGTTTTTGGGCCACCTTACAGACCACCCATTCCTATCCTTGGGGTAGAAAGCATGAAAACTGCAATTCTACCCCCGCTGCCTGTTTCCAAGAAAAGCACAACGGTGCCAATAGATCATGTTAAAACCATAATGAGGCCAGTTCTTGCCATCAGACCCCAATTTACACCAAAGTGCTTCAGAGTAGAACCTCACAGCTTCTCCCTTCTCTGAAGCACCTACCCCTAGAAGAACAGTCACCCTAAAATCCTGAGGCCCATTCTGGGGACTGCAGAGCCTGCTGTGTCTATAGCTTTACATCAACTAACAAATTCCACAGAAGAACCTGACGCTGCAATTTCAACAACCCCAACCCTCTCAACTACAGCTGCAGTGTATTATGTACGACCTCCTAAGCTACAATCCTTTGAGATGCTACCATGAAGATGTTACATAGTGAGAGAAAGATTCTGATGAATATTTTGAACTAAATGACCTTCCAACATGCTCCACTATTCTTCAATATCACCAATGGCTTCCAGTTTTGCAGCTGGTTTCAAGACATATGTTATACCACTGTGGTCCTATTTCTGGGTTGTTACTGGAGTGTTTGTTTCTCTCAATGTGGATCACAATGTTGATTATAGGTTTGACGAATATACTTATGAGGGGGTTAGATCTTCTTCATGTATCGATCACTTCCTGACATCAAGGAACAGTAGGCCTTTTGTGAATGAATGTATTATACTGCATAGTCTACTTAGTGATCACCACCCTCTCCTGTTAACGTTAAATTCCAGTTTATATCATACTGAAAAGGTATGTTTGTCCGCTGCCGATATTGGAACACAAGGAGAAAACGGGTTTTCAATTAAGTGGACAGGTGTTAATCCTGCAACTTTCATGGAAAATATAGTTGCAAAAAACAATCATCACATAGAAATCTGTTTAGATGAATCCTCTAACAATATTGATACTGTTGTGGCTTTTCATAACATTTCTATAGGAATCAGTAAAGACCTGAAATTAAAAAATAAGAATAATAAAAATAAAAGAGACTATTGTCCACGTTGGTTCAACCAACAATGTTCCAAATTGAATAGAGACCTGAAGGAAGCTTTAAAAATTAAACCTAGGAATGGGGAAATAATCAGTACCCTTCGGAAATGCTATAAACAAGCCCTAAACGCAAGAAAAATAGAAATTAGAGAGATTGCATGGGACAACCTGGTCCAAGCAGCTGAGACAAAGAACTCCACCCTATTTTGGAAAACTATAGATCAACCCCTGTTTAAGGATATTTCATCGGCCAGGGTTGATACAGTAGTTACGCCAGAAGACTGGCTAATCCATTTTGAAAATATTTTTAATCCCACTAAACAAATCACCAAAACGGACGAAGATCGTAATTTTATTTTATTAAAAATTTGTAAGATCGAAACTATTACTGTAGATGAGATTAGAATTGCTCTACATAATAGTGCAAGTGGGAAGGCTGCTGGACCGGATGGGGTCCCGATAGATATTTTTAAGTACAATGTTGATTTTTGGTCCCCTGTTTTAGCTAATCTTTTTGCAATTACTGATGGTGTGCTGCCGGCAACTTGGGTCGAAAGTGTGATTGTCCCTATTTTTAAAAAAGGCAACAGAGCTAGCGCAAAATGCTACCGCCCGATTTCCCTTCTTGATTCTACTTTTAAGCTTATGGGCAGAATTCTGTTAGCCAGATTAGAAGGCTGGGTTAAAGATAAAAACATCCTAACTGAAGCCCAGTATGGTTTCAGAAGGGGAATCGGTACGGTTGAGCAGTGCGTAAATCTAGAATTGCTTATAGGGAAATACACTCTTGCTAAAGCGGGTTTACTACATCTCTGCTTTGTCGACCTCTCTAGCGCGTTTGATTTAGTAAACCATACCATGTATGGCAAACGCTGGTAGGGATGGGTGCCCCATGTGATATCATTAGCCTTTTGTCACAAATATATGTTCATTTAACATCAAAGATACGATATGGCCAGAATGGGGAATGCACAATGCACTTTAGAGTAACCCGAGGGATCAGACAAGGTTGTGTCCTTGCTCCCCATTAATTCTCACTGTACATCAATGGAATTGACCTTTTATTGCAGAGTTTGAAAGCTGATGTTCCTATGGTTGGTAAACGCGTAACCCCAGTTTTACTATACGCTGACGATGCAGTCCTGATTTCCAGGACTGCCAATGGCCTTCAACTCCTGATAGACAATTTTACAAATTATATGACCAATAAAGATCTATCGATAAATCTGACTAAGACTTTAGTTATGACGTGTGGGAAAAGTAAAGCTAAGAATAGAACCCACTACATTGATGGAGTACCAATTGAAAGGACATCAACATTTTCTTATCTGGGGTTACTTTTTAATTGCAAAGGTACATGGAATGCACATATTAACTCATGTAAATTAAAATTTCTGAGGACAAGCGAGGCTATTTTTAGATTTTCCCAAAAAATAGGCAACAAGCCAGTGCGAGAAATTTTAAAACTATATGGGAGCAAATGTATAACATGGGTATGCTATTGTGGAGCACTATGGGGTATGGCAGATACTTCCCCATTACAAACATTGGCAAATACATTTTTAAGAAGAGTGTTATCGGTCCCTAATTCCACGGCTACTTACATTGCCCACAGGGAAATAGATGTACCATACCTTAGTGATCTGATTAGTATGTCTGCCCTTACACTGTGGTATCGAATTTGGACAAAGGATGAAACTTATTTTACTAAAGAAATAATACGAGACTGCCTTATGCTCGACCATTCAAAGAAAATACCTTGGTTAAAATATATTCATAGCCTCCTCATTGAGTGCGATGTGGCAACTGATTTTAAGGACCCAGCGAGTATTGAGATTTATAGTAAGGGGGAGTTAAAAAGGAGACTTTTTAAATCTAGGGAAAAAATGAGGGAAGCCGTGACGTGTACGAAATCATGCGTTAGATCGTACTGTGAAGGGCCTTTATCATCGGGTACCCAGCCATATCTTATTTTCATTAGAAATGTTCAACACAGATTTTATTTAACAAGATTAAGGCTGAGCACGTTGCACTTTCAGACAGCATTCCCAAAGATGGGTAGATGGAGTGCAAATCTCCCTAAATGCCCGTGTGATGGTAAATCCCCCCAAAGCACTCTGCACTTTGTATTGTTCTGCAATTTTTATAGGGATATCAGGAAATCAATTTTACGTCCACTTTTTATCTCCAACAGACTGTACTCCTATAAAACCGCCTTTTATTTTATTTGTAATTTGGAACATGTTTTAATATGTAATGCGGTTATTGTCTTCACTCAATTGGCTATCAAGCGAAGGAAGGAACTCTCTTATTTGGAATCTTTGAATTACGAAACAGAATAGACCGCACATTTTATGATCTGAAAATCCTGGTTTTCAAGAAAAAGTATTGAATGCACTTTAACTTTTATTGTTCTTATGTGTTGATATGTAAAATTGATCGATTGACATGGTGTATTTTTATCAATGTAGAAAATGTGTTTAAATAATTTTATTAGGATGGAAATGTTCAAAGGAGAATGTATATTGGGGAGTTAATTAGACTACTGTAAGACTTGTGACGAATTGTTTCTCCTTTTTTTAGAATGCTTTTATGGATATTTTTTTTATACACCGAATAAAGCTTGTTTTGACTTTGAGGTTTGCTGTTAATATATGGACATGACATTTCTGAGAAAACTGTGCCGCTTTCCGTCACTCAGGAATTGTAGCTGCATTCTTCTTCTCACAGAGCACATCAGGATCATCATGCTGTGAATATCACCACATATTTGTGCTGGGTGGTGTGGTTTGGAAAAGGTTCCCAACCAACTCCTGGTACCTACTGAATTGTTTCAATTCATCTATGTTTTAAAAATATCTCTAGACAAGCTAGTAAAACCAGGTTCATTTCAGATCAAGGGGACGTTCAATCAATCAATCAATCATGGGTTTGTTAAGCGCGACTACTCACCCGTAAGGGTCTCAAGGCGCTGGGGTGGAGGGGAGGTGCAGGATCCTGTCCATCAAGGAGGAGGTCTATCGAAGAGCCATGTTTTGAGGTCCCTCGTGAAGATGGGGAGTGATGTCGTCTGTCTGAGGTGGAGCGGGAGGGCGTTCCAGGCTCTGGCCGCGAGGAAGGAGAAGGAGCGGCCTCCCGATCTGGACTTCCTGGTGCGGGGGACTACGGCGTGGGAGAGCTGGGCTGATCGTAGGGTCCTTTGGGGTGCGTGGAATTTGAGTCGGCTGTTCAGGTATGCTGGTCCGGTGTTGTGGAGGGCTTTGTGTGCGTGGGTGAGAATCTTGAAGGTGATTCTTGCCTCGATGGGGAGCCAGTGGAGTGTGCACAGGTGCTAGGAGATGTGGCAGTGTCGTGGCAGGTTGAGGATTAGTCTGGCGGTGGCGTTTTGGATGTTTTGTAGCTTGCGGGTGAGGTTTTTGTTGATTCCGGCGTAGAGTGAATTGCCGTAGTCAAGTCTGCTGGTGACGAGGGCGTGAGTGACGGTCTTTCTGTGTTCGAGGGGGATCCATTTGAAGGTCTTGCGTAGGAGGCGGAGGGTGTGGAAGCAGGAGGATGCGACGGAGTTGATCTGGCGGTCCATTTTGAGTTCGGAGTCCAGGATGATTCCGAGGTTGCGTGCAGGGTCTGTGGAGGTGGGCGGGCTTCCGAGGGCAGGGGGCCACCAGGTGTCGTTCCAGGCGTCGGGGTGTGGGCCCATGATGAGTACTTCTGTTTTGTCCGTGTTGAGTTGTAGACAGCTGCTCTTCATCCATTGGGCGGCTGCTTCCATGCCTTCTTGAAAGTTGTGTTTGGCTGCGTTGGGTTCGTTGGATAGGGAGAGGATGAGTTGGGTGTCGTCTGCGTATGAAACAATGTTGAGTCCGTGGGTTCTGACGATGGGGGCGAGCGGAGCCAAGTAGACGTTGAACAGCGTGGGGCTGAGGGAGGATTCTTGGGGGACTCCGCAGGTGGTCAGTGTAGGGTCCGAGAGGAAGGGAGGGAGTCTGACCCACTGTGTTCTACCGGAGAGGAATGAGCGGATCCAGTCGAGGGCCTTGTCCCGGATCCCTGCGTCGTGAAGTCTGCGTGTTAGGGTGCGGTGAGAGACTGTGTCGAAGTTAAAACTGTTACAAAAATAATAAAAGATTTGCAAGCATATATTACAGTCGATAATGAAGATCCTTATTTAAATGCTGACAATAATGAAGAATGCCTTGTTTCCATGATTTCAGCCACCACTATATTTACAGAGCCAGTAATTCCAGAGAAAAACATCATTATACACAATGGGACACTGCCAGATTCCACCCATAAATAGTCATCTGAATTTTCTAAATAAGATTCCTTTATTTCATGAGTGCTGATAGAGCCATCAGTTGCCTATTGTACACAAAAAACAGAAAAATCCCAAAAGAATCTGGTTACCAATTATAATCTAGGAAACATAATATTTAACATGTCATGAGTGATGTAGTTTATGAGATTATAAGCAGTGGATGATGAGGGTACAAGTTAGTTACTTCACTAAGCTTTAACCGGTGTACTTCAGCAGTGTTTTAGGATTTTTTTAACGTTAGATAATGTCTCATTCCAGTCTTTAACTATAACATCACTATAACTCTTTTTATTTCCAATGAGTTTCTTGGATAGTCTTTTAACATAAGTTAAGTTGTTAGAAACTAACCTAGATATAAAGCTAATTTAACCTTTGTTTTCTTCAGTGAATATATATATATATATATTCACTGAAAAACCATAGGTTTCAGACACGTTATAGTTACAAATTAGCATTTAAAAAACCTTTGAAATTCACTGAAAAAACCATAGGTTTCAGACACGTTATAGTTACAAATTAGCATTTAAAAACCTTTGAAATTCACTGAAAAACCATAGGTTTTAGGGACAGTTTTAGTTACTTGGACATTGCACTCGTACAAAACCCGTGAAATTCCCCCGTTATAGTTAGTTCAGCTAACTATAACTCGCGCCCGCAATGCACTGCTGATGACGTCACATATTACATCACTCATGACATGGTCAGTGACATCACTGATGACATCACTGATGACATCTCAAATGACATCACTGATGACATCATCCAGTGACTGTGTGTTTCTGTAAAGTTTAAATATTTTTAATATATATAGGAAAAGACGTATTGAAGAATGAGTGGGTGTGTAAGTGTCTGTATGGATGATTTAGTAGGTGCGTGACTGACTCTATAAGTGAGTGATTTAACGTATCTTACTGAATGCATGGGTTAGTGACTAAACTGGGTGAATGTCTGTATCCGTCTGTCTGTTGCTGTGTAAGTGGCTGCATGTGTTTGTGAATAGCTAAATGAGTGTCTATATGAGTTATTGAATGCTTGTCTGAGTATCTGTATGGGTGCCTGAGTGTTTGTGTGGGAGGGGTGTGTGCAACTCTGTGCATAGATGTGTGAGTGGGTGATTCACTGGGTGGATGGTTTCAAGAGTGCATCTGTGATAGACTGTATGGGTGGGTAAGTGTGTGTAAGAGTGTGTTAGTGAGTGAATGTATGTCCCAGTGGTACATGTGTGAGTAACTACATATGTGAAAGGCAGTATATATGTCTGTTGGAGTATATAAATAGCTATAAGCAAGAGTGAGTGATTGTGATAGTGGCTGTATGGATGAGTGTGTGCTTGTATCTGTGATTGTATAAGAGCGTAACAATGTGCTACTATTTGTATGAGTAAGTGAGCTGGTGTGTGTATAACTGTATAGGTGAGTAAATGGCAGTGTGTTTAATTATTTGCATGACTGACTAGGTGTGTGAGTATCTCTATGGATGAGTGGCGTTGTTTGAGTGTCTATATAGGAGTAAGAGTGCATATGATAGTCCTGTACTGAGTGACCGTAAGTATGAGTGACTGTACGGGTGAGTGAGTGGATGTGTGTGTGTAGACCTAAGAATCAGTGAGTGGGTATGTAGTTATTGGTGTTGGAGTGTCTATGGTTTTGCGAATGGCAGTCTGTAATTTAGAGTGGGTGTATCAAAGGTTATATTAGGGTGTGAGGAGGTGCATCAGATTATCACGTGGATGATGTCATCAGTGATGTCATTTGAGATGTCATCAGTGATGTCATCAGTGATGTCACTGACCATGTCATGAGTGATGTAATATGTGACGTCATCAGCAGTGCATTATGAGGCGCGAGTTATAGTTAGCTGAACTAACTATAACGGGGGAATTTCACGGGTTTTGTACGAGTGCAATGTCCAAGTAACTAAAACTGTCCCTAAAACCTATGGTTTTTTCAGTGAATTTCAAAGGCTTTTTAAATGCTAATTTGTAACTATAACGTGTCTGAAACCTATGGTTTTTTCAGTGAATTTCAAAGGTTTTTAAATGCTAATTTGTAACTATAACGTGTCTGAAACCTATGGTTTTTTCAGTGAATTTCAAAGGTTTTTAAATGCTAATTTCTAACTATAACGTGCCTGAAACCTACGGTTTTTTCAGTGAATTTCAAAGGTTTTGTAAATGACAATTTTTAAATGTATTAATTGTTATATTAATTTTTTTCATACTGATTTACTACATTTTTAGAAACAATTTTTTTTTACATATTTTATTTTTAAATTACATTGTAATTACATTATACATTACATTACAAAAAATACTTTCTCAGAATGAATTACTTTAGTTTAAATACTTTGCAGATAGGCAATAGACTTTTAAGTACAGTAGTTACAGTTGTTGCAATGGGCAACACATTTTCAAACACAATGCAACATTCAGCTCAATGTGAATTTCTAGTTAAATGCAATTAGTTACTTTATGGATTACTTTTATAACCACAGGACTGGATCCTAGATTCAGTCCTGGTACATCTCCTGTAAACAGTTGAGTAAAAGCGTTTTGGTTACAGTCGTGATTTTTAAGGAATATTATTGTATTTTAAAAGTTGACACTTAGAAACTTTTTGTCATAGAATCACCAATGTTATCCTATGGAAGGAAATTCACTTAGCAGGTAAAAACTGTTATCGTTATTTTTCTTACTCAGTGTTGGATCCTGGATCCAGCACTGGTGCATCACCTGTAAACAGTTGAAAAAATGCGTTTACGTCATACAGGCGATTTTTAAGGAATATTTGTAGTTTGTGAAAATCAACACTTTGAAACTTTTTGGCTGAAAACCAGTCAATCTTAGCCTATGAAGGAAATTCAAGTTACCGGTAAGTACGGTTAAAATTACTTTTGAGGATCAGTACTGGGCTGAAAGATGCAGCACTGAGGTCTCTCCTGATAACAGGTGAGTAAATCGGAATTCGTATTTCGGCTGATTTTAGAGGAATATTTTAAAGTTCCAAAACTCCACACTTAGAAGAATTTCCAAGTGAAACCAGTCAATGTTAGCCTATGGAAGGAAATTCAAGTTACTGGTAAGTACGGTTAAAATTACTTTTCAGGACCAGTGCTGGGCTGAAAGATGCAGCACTGAGGTCTCTCCTGATAACAGGTGAGTAAATCAGAATTTGGATTTCGGCTGATTTTAGAGGAATATTTGTATGTTTCAAAAATCAACACTTAGAAACTTTTTCAGCAAAAAGCAGGCAATGATATCCTATGGAAGGAAATTCAAGTTACTGGTAAGTACAGTTAAAATTACTTTTGAGGATCAGTACTGGGCTGAAAGATGCAGCACTGAGGTCTCTCCTGATAACAGGTGAGTAAATCGGAATTCGTATTTCGGCTGATTTTAGAGGAATATTTTAAAGTTCCAAAACTCCACACTTAGAAGAATTTCCAAGTGAAACCAGTCAATGTTAGCCTATGAAGGAAATTCAAGTTACCGGTAAGTACGGTTAAAATTACTTTTCAGGATCAGTACTGGGCTGAAAGATGCAGCACTGAGGTCTCTCCTGATAACAGGTGAGTAAATCGGAATTCGTATTTCGGCTGATTTTAGAGGAATATTTTAAAGTTCCAAAACTCCACACTTAGAAGAATTTCCAAGTGAAACCAGTCAATGTTAGCCTATGAAGGAAATTCAAGTTACCGGTAAGTACAGTTAAAATTACTTTTCAGGACCAGTACTGGGCTGAAAGATGCAGCACTGAGGTCTCTCCTGATAACAGGTGAGTAAATCGGAATTCGTATTTCGGCTGATTTTAGAGGAATATTTTAAAGTTCCAAAACTCCACACTTAGAAGAATTTCCAAGTGAAACCAGTCAATGTTAGCCTATGGAAGGAAATTCAAGTTACTGGTAAGTATGGTTAGAATTACTTTTCAGGACCAGTACTGGGCTGAAAGATACAGCACTGAGGTCTCTCCTGATAACAGGTGAGTAAATCGGAATTCGTATTTCGGCTGATTTTAGAGGAATATTTGCACAATGGTGAAGGGAGGGGGCGGGGCCTGAGGTTACATCTGTGCAAACGCGCCCCGTGGCGCGTTTTAAGTTGGGGGATTAAGTCCCCTTGAATCCTGAGGGTCCCTAGGGGCCAACTAGCCCACCAGGAACCTCCAATATGTGCCAGGGCTGCGTTGCAGAGACGTGTAGAGAGGCCACACCCCTTTTACACCTCTCTGCAACGCAGCTCTGTGGCGCTTTCTGGATGTACCTGTTGGGCTAGTTGGCCCTCAGGGACCCTCAGGATTGAAGGGGATTTAATTCCCCATCTTAAAACGCGCCACGGGGCCTGTTTGCACACATGTCACCTGAAGCCCCGCCCCTCCCTTCACCACTGTGCAAACGCGCCCGTGGCGCGTTTTAAGTTGGGGGATTAAGTCCCCTTGAATCCTGAGGGTCCCCGGAGTCCAACTAGCCCACCATATACCTCCAAAAGCGCCACAGAGCTGCGTTGCAGAGAGGTGTAAAAGGGGCGTGGCCTCTGTACACCTCTCTGCAAGGCAGCTCCCTGGCGCATACTGGAGGTTCCTGGTGGGCTAGTTGGCCCCCAGGGACCCCCAGTATTCAAGGGAATTCGTCCTCTCTGCAAACGCGCCAGGGGGCGCGTTTGCAGAGTGGTGAAGGAAGGGGCGGGGCCTGCGGGCCCCATCGTTTTTTTTTTGTTTGTTTTTTTGTCCCCTGAAGGGGGCTGTGTGGCCCCCTTCCTTTTTTCTGTTTTTGGGCCCTGGGGACCCCATCCCCCAGGGCCTTACCCCTTTTTTAAATTTCAAAATAAAAAAAACGGGAAGGGGGCCGCGTGGCCCCCGCTCCCCGGGCCTGTATTGGCCCCGGGACCCCATCTCCGGGGCATGGCCTCTATTTTTATTTTTAATATTTTGAGGGGGGCTGCGTGGCCCCCTCCTCTGGCCATTTTAAGGCCCGGGGACCCCATCCTCCGGGCCGGCCATACCTCTTTTTTTTTAAATTATTTTTGAAAACTTTGGGGAGAGGGGCCGCGTAGCCCCCTCCCGGGCCACTACTTGCCCCGGGGACCCCATCCCCCGGGGCCTGGCCTCTCGTTGGGGACTGTGGGGGTCCCCAAACCCCCACAGTCCCGCCGGCTCCCACGTCCCTTGGGAGCCGGCATTGCTGTTCCACATGGGGAGCAGCTGACATGCTGCTCCCCATGTGGAAAAGCAATCGGCTTTGGATATTGGAAGAGAGAGCAGGTTTCCTGCTCTCTCTTCCAATATCCAAAGCAAGTTTGCAATGACAGGACGGGAGCCGCGAGGGCCATCAAGGGCTCCAGGAGGGGGGCCGCGCGGCCCCCCTCCCATCGTGTGCACAGCCCCGGGAGGTGGTGGTCCCCGGGCTCTGGGGGTCCGTAATGGACCCCCATATTTAAATGTTTAGTGCCCCGGGAGGTGGCGGTCTCGGGCGTGTGGGGGCTGGAGCCCCCCACACAGGTTTTTCATTTAAAAAAGAAGCCCCGGGAGGTGGTGGTCCCCGTGGCTGCGGGAGGGCTCAGAGCCCTCCCGCAACCATTATGCATAAAGCCCCGGGGGTGGTGGTCCCCGGGCTTGGGGGCCCTTAGAGGCCCCACACACATAAAATTAACCCCCCCAGCATGCCCTCGGGACTTGGCCCACCCGGGGGCCAATTAACACCGAGCGCGGGAGACCGCGCTTCGATTTTTTTTTTCGGCAGGATTTGCGCACCCTGAGCGCATCCTGCCGATTTTTTTTAAAAAAAAAAATGCTTTTTTTTGCCTGAGCAGGCCTAGGGGGTTAGGGTGTTTCTACCCTGCCCCCTTTGTGCGTTTTGCGCACTTGTTTCTTTTTTCTCGGCGGGATACGCGCACCCTAAGCGCATCCCGCCGATTTAAAAAAAAAAATCTTTTTCTGCCCAGGGGGTCCTTGTGGGACTTCCTGAGCAGACCTAGGGGGTCAGGGTGTTTCTACCCTGCCCCCTTTTTGCGCTTTGCGCACTTGTTTCTGTCCCTCGGTTCTACCGAGGGACAAAATGGCTGCCAACACTTCTTGATTTGGAGTGTTGACAGCCAATTAGCATGCAGCTCGTGATCGGGAGGGTACGCGGATCCGACGCGCCCATAGATATATATGTGATTTTAATTGTGAATTTCTCAGGAATTACTGAACGGATTTACACCATTTTAGCAAAAGGCACCAGTCTGAACCAAGGGCTACCTCTTTGCCAAATTTGGGGTAATTCCGTTCAGCAGTTCGGGCTGTAGCTGCGACTAAAGGTTCCTATGGAAAAATGAATGGGGAAAACGCGTTTTGGGACCCCCTTTTTCTCGGCCCCCGCTTGACGTATCACCCCGAGACTTTCAGGGTAGGAGCGGACCGGAGCGCCCCAACAAGTTGGAAGCTTTGCGAAGATTCGTCAACCGACGCCAACGTTATTGCAAATAGAATGTCGCGGATTTCCTATGGATAATAGGTTGTAACTATAACTATCTACTGGCGACCGCCAGTAGATAATATATATATATGTGTGTGTGTTTATTTAAATAAAACTGTTAAGCGACTGAGAAAATGGGCAGGCAGCATAAACAAATGCAGAAAAAGGGATGCTGGGCTTAAGCAGATGCCTCGGTACCCGCCTAATAACCACCTTTAGCAAACAACACAAACGCATTTGAGCGATTGTCAATAACAGGTGGCCCATAGTAAAAACAGACATGATCCTTGGGGACATATTACCATCTCAACCCACTTTGACTTTTAGGAAGGCAAAATCAATGAATAATGCTCTGGTCCGCAGCAGTCCCGAGATACCATCTGGTGATTCAAAACCCAAAGCCACATGGTTAGCCCCCAAGAATGGTTTCTATAAATGCAGCTCGTGCAGGGCATGTAAGTTTGGTAGTAACACTAATGAATATACATCTGTGTTTGGTCCCACCACCAACCCATTCAAGGGGGTTTATAACTTCCGTACACAGTTTGCAGTTTATGTGCTGACCTGCACGTGCAGCCTTAGATATGTTGGCAGCACGAAATTGCAAGTGCATGTCAGGATCCTTCAACATCTAAGGGCTATAGTGAACTCGGATTCCACCTATCCTGTGGCCAGGCACTTTAAAGCAGTGCACAATAATGATCTGAGCTGCCTCAAATATTATGTAATAGGTGCGGTACCTCCATCTAGAAGAGGAGGCAACAGGGAAAATTCACTCAGACCGTTGGAGTCCAAATTCATTTTGGAATTGAACTCCTGCATGCCAAATAGGCTCAATACAGGAGAGGAAATGTACAATTTCCTCTAATGTGGGATCGTAGTGGTTAATTCTGAGAAGCTGCAAATTCATGTCAAGGTCCTCCTATTCTCCAGAGTATCAATATTAAAATCTTGAGAGGACAGTCCCCGTTTATCCATTTTGAAAGTAGGCACTTCTTTGTAGTAATTTCTTACTCGGTGTTCCATATTATCTGTACATAGGGAAGGCTCCTCACAAGACAAATTGGTGACACTAATCGGGGCTAGAGACCCTGTTTGGTATTGATATATTGCACTGCTGCCCCTCCCATTCCCTATAGCCAATAGGGGTTTTTAGCACTTTAGCACTTTATCACACACTTAGGCACCTTACATGATTTTTGCACGTATTTTTAGGCGTATATAGGTTGGTCTAATTGCAAGAAAAGTCATATATCAACATAGGTTGTATGATTATTAAGGAGCACGGAAGGCATTTGAGCAGATGAAAGTTATGCATTATGCACTTTATATCTATTTTAAGCTACAAAAATTATTTTCCCGTCATATGTGCATTTATATTGCAGGTTGCTCAGCTGCGGAAGGTTTAAGTATTTTGCTGCTATACTTGATATTTATGCATTTGAGCCATCACAGTTTTTTACCTCGTAGCAATTCTGTACAGTATTTATATATTTGTGTAATTATAAAATTGATTGTGAAATTTGTCAATAGTAAGGGTTCGTAGAGCCGCGCTACACTCTGCTACTATTTGTATTTGTGGCTAGAGTATTAAGTGAATACCTAAAATTCATGATTATGTAAGCACAGCCATTATGTGTCATTGTATTAGATTGGCATATCATTAACAGGGATTGGTTTTCAATCATATTTACACATTGTACTGCTATTTTGCACAAGTGTTATGTTTACAGCTACAATAGTACTGGCATCAATAAGCCATCAAGCTGCAATAGTAAGAGTAAAAGAACAACCAAAATGACGATAGTTCACCAAGATGAAGTCTGCTTTCTATGACCATGCCTCTCTGGTATCACATGGTGTGTTTTGTTATATTTTAGAAATGGTGGTTTCGCAGCGCGTCATTAGATGTGAGCAAGCCCATTGTGGTGGGCGAAACGCATCATCTGGTCATGTTGTCCAATAAAGGAAATTAAAATCAGCACAAAGCTTGAAGTCCGTGTCCCGTTTCTGCAATGAAGTGCAGTGAGATGTCTTTGTAAATATATATATATATATATATATATATATATATATATATATATATATATATATATATATATATATATATATATATATATATATTACACTCTCCGTCGTCTTTTGAATTCTCCTTCAACACACGGACACGGACCACAAGGTGAGTGTTAAATTCCTTATTTTAATTCGATGCCGCCATTACGCGTTTCGGCTCCTCAAGAGCCTTGATCACATGACCTGGCGTTGCAGTACTATTTTTTTGTTTTTAAAGTGACAGAGGGCTCAGTGATAAGTGCAAAGTTCACATTCGGTATGGACATAAAAGAAATATTCATCCAGTAGTTCACAAGCATAGCAAATACAACATTTCATAGCGTTGTAGCATTGTTTATGCATGCCATCACCCTCGGTTAAATAAAATCAACATGTGCATTTAATAAATAAATATATAAATATTTAGATATAAATTACATGCATAAAAAATGTTCATTAAAATGTACATGGAAAAACCGAAAAGTAATTTATATTGTGCCCAAACGACAAACATTCACTTGGTAACGTTGTCGACATAATTTGATACACATAATTGTCAATATAATATATTTCAATTTGCATGTGCAAATAAGAACGCGTAACATGACGGTATGCTATGGTATTTGCCATTGCTATGTTTTAATCATCGTTGGTCCATATTTACCTATCTAAAGTGCTATAGTGATAAATAAAGTGCTAGTGTATAAAGTGCTTAAAATTCCTAATGTTGTGTGTACAATTTAAGTTTTCATTGTATCTGCTTATATTGTTGATATCATAATATTGCACATTGCTCCCAATAGTGCTTGATTCATGGCCATCATGTCTGCCAAAAAAGATGAAGTCTGCTTTCTACGACCATGCCTCTCTGGTATCACATGGTGTGTTTTGTTATATTTTAGAAATTGTGGTTTCGCAGCGAGTCATTAGATGTGAGCAAGCCCATTGTGGTGGGCGAAACGCGTCATCTGGTCATGTTGTCCAATAAAGGAAATTAAAACCAGCACAAAGCTTGAAGTCTGTGTCCCATTTCTGCAATGAAGTGCAGTGGGATGTATTTGTATGTATATATATATATATATATATATATATATATCAAAACACCAATCTTACACGTTCATGCAACAGATTGCGCCGAGCCCAGTATCCAATTTAAACGTGGTTTATTTCTTCACAATGATAAACAAACGCCCGACGCGTTTCGGAACAGCCGTTCCTTTCTCACGGGTCAATAGACATTCGTTTTCACCCATTACATATAGTGCACCGAACATATAAACATAAACATAGGACTACTTGATAACTTTCAAGTTCATAGTGAAAACGGCATCCATTTTGGAATGGTATTATACATGAATATACGTATATGTTAATCTGTTAAACAAAACAGATGCAGAAGGCAGTACATGAATGATACTTTTCATTCGCTTGCATTCTAACACTGTAATCATTCATGAGGAGTTACAAATTCTCATTTAATTAGAAAAGCCAATAATGCCTCAATGGGCTTAAAAAGCATCATTTGCAGTTTTAATTCTGCCCCAGTGGGCCATAATTCTCATTTGTCATTACATGATATCACAAACGAAATTCCTATACTTTACAATTCTGCCCAAGTGGGCAAAGATTACATAGTTTGGCTTACAAACAAATACATCTACAAAAACTCAATTCAATCTCCTATTTTCATGAATATACAAAACACCCAAAATTAATAACAAATGCATCAACCTCCATAGATAGCACGTAATTCCCTTCTTCTATACACGAAGTTATCGTCGTCTCCTAAAAGATAAAATTGATATGGCCCTGGGTGTCACTGTGTGCTCACCCTGCCCCTTATAGTTTTTTCAATTCATGTTCAGGACACAGGGATCATGTCCTAATTCATGTAATGGCTGCCACAACATATTGTACATTTTGTCGCCAGCCAATCAGGGTTGACTAGCCCCCTTCAAATTGGCCTATAAGAGCATAACTTTTTAACCCCTTCATGCCCAGGTGAGGCCCGTTTAAATTCTAATTTCTTGAAAATAGCTGAACAGAAATGCACTAAGTCACAAAACGTCTAAAGTTCTGTTTGCCAAATTTAGTGCATTTCTGTTCAACCGTTTTTTCTGCACAGAGAGCAAAGTTTTCTAATGCAGCTAATATGGAAAATCACATTTTTAGGGCCATCCCCCTTTCTTGGCCTCCACTTGACTTATTAGTGCAAAGCTTTCCATGAAGGAGATAAAGTGGATACACTTTTTTTTGGAAGGTTTTGTGCAGATTCATCAAACAGCACCATAATGTATTATGGCACTAAAAATGCTGTTCCTATGATAACTCTGTACTAAATATAACTACACAGTGACAAAGGCACCTGTATAATATAAAAGTAAAATTGCCCAATATTACTGCCTTCAGCCTCTTGGTTTATGATCCACTCACACACTATTACATATAGTCACACAGTCACTCAGATTAGCTATGTTAGAAATAGCATGACTAATTACTAATACAGAAAAAATAGTAATTTAACTTATGCTGTGGCTTAATATATATCTTTAAGTCTCAGAAACATTTATGAAACACTTAAAGTCATGGGATGATGTCATCAGTGATGTCATTTGAGATGTAATCAGTGATGTCATCAGTGATGGCACGGACCATGTCATGAGTGATGTATAATGTGAGGTCATAAGCAGTGAATTGCGGGGGCATAAGTTATAGCTAGCTCAGCTAACTATAACTGCTGAATTTCACTGGTTTTTTACAAGTGAAATCTGAGCCTAACTATAATGTCCATGTAACCTTTGGTTTTTTCAATGAAAAAAAAATATATATATAGTTTTGCCAATAACTTTGGTGGCATTTCACGAATCTTCACAATTTTTTTTAAATGAGTACACCACTCACTTCAGCTGCTGTCTAGATATATCAACATATCCAGTGCACTTCTGACAGAGACAGCTGCATCGAACTTCCAAATGATGGACCGCATTTATATAGGATATTGATATTTTGGTTTGCTTATAACTTTAGCACCATTTGACAAATCTCCACAACACTGTCCAAGAAAAAGTTCTTCCATCTCAACTTCATACTGGTAAGTTTAGAGGTAATCCGTAAAGTATGGATGCCGAGAAAAAGGGGGTTCCGAAAGGCTTTTTTCTCATTCAGTTTTCCATCGGAACTTTCGACACAGCTACAGCTCAAATGCCTCAACGGATTTACACCACATTTCTGAGAAAGCGAGATCTTGGTCCAGAAACAGTGTTTTTTTTATGATTTGGTGTAATCCGTTAAGTAGTTTTTGAGTAATTAAGGCTCAAAACCTTTGTATGTTTCACACCGTGAAGGATCCGCTGGGCCGAGGAGATCTGATTATATGTCACCACATCAACAGTGATGTGGTGGCAGCCATCTTAGGACTCTTGACTCAAGTCCTGAGTCCTAAAAGAAGGTTAAAAAAAGAAATTAGGGGCAGGGTAGGGATATCCTGACTTCCTAGGACGGGGCCAAAAACCTTAATTTTGTTTAGTTTTGCTGTGAATTTGCATAGGATCCACGGCAAAAGTTAAAACAAACAAGCATTGGCAAAGTCAACAGGTTTCGCCTATGCGAGAGCTATTGGCTTTTGGCAATGTGTTTTAGCCATGTTGTACTCCAGTGTGGCTGCTGTTCAGCATTGATAAAGTTAGTGGGGGTGGAGTGATTGGGGTTAGATTGGAGTGGGATGGGTTAGATTGGAGTGGAATGGGATTGACTGGAGTGGAGTTGGGTAGATTGGAGAGCAGTGGGTAGATTGGAGTGGAGTGGGGTAGATTGGAGTAGAGTGGAATGGGGTAGATTGGAGTGGAATGGGGTAGATTGGAGTGGAGTAGATTCGAGTAGAGTTGAGTGGGATAGATTGGGGTAGACTGCAGTGGAGTGGGGTAGATTGGATTGGAGTGGGGTAGATTGGATTGGAGTGGGGTATATTGAATTGGAGTGGGGTATATTGAATTGGAGTGGGGTAGATTGGATTTGAGTGGGGGTAGATTGTAGTGGGGTGGGGTAGAGTGTGGTAGATTGGAATGGATTGGGGTAGATTGGAGTAGGGTGGAGTAGATAGGAGTGGAATGTGGAGTGTGGTAGAGTTGAGTTGAGTGGGCTAGATTGGAGTGAGGTGGGGTAAACTGGGGTAGAGTGGATTGGAGTGAGATAGATTGGAGTGGTGTAGGGTAGATTGGGGTAGAGTGGAGTGGGGTAGACTGAGGTGGAGTGGGGTACAGTGGGGTAAATTGGAGTGGACTGGGATAAATTGGAGTGGGGTGGAGGGTAGCTGACGCCATTAGGCAACATCTCTTGCACTTAAGTGCAAATGAATACACGGTACCTGAAAGCGCTTTAGGCGAATTACATATGAGAATGAGGACATAGCCATAGGTTTTAAGGCGTAACGGAGTAGTTGCTGCACTTCACAAAACTGAAACACTTTAAACAGGCACATACTGTCTATGAGCAGAGAAGAGGTGGAATACATATAAGACGGAGGCACAGGTTGTAACGAAAAATGGACTAACTGCAGTGCTGCCCAAAATTGAGGCACTTTAAAAGCCACATATTTTGAGTTTGAAAAGGCAAAGATGTGTCCTAAATGTTTATGTTGCTTAGTGGCAGCCTGGCCTGAAACATGGGACTGGACTGCTTGTCTTGAAAGACTATGGGAGCCAGGTTTTAGACTAGTGTACACTTTAAATAGACACAGACTTTGTATGTGCAAAGAAGAGATACAGTCTACAAACACAAGCCGTCACAAGGACTGCTTTAATATTCAGTGCCATTTGTTTTGTGCTATAAAAGCAAGTGCAGAACTGTAAAACAAACACAAACTAGTTTAATAGTCTCTGCCCTTAGTTTGGTGCTGTAAATGCAAGCACCAAATTCCAAAACAAATTAAGGCAACAGCAAACAAACCTGTAGGATGGAAGTTAAAAGCAACCTAAAGGTGTAGCATGGAAGTGGAAATGATGGCTAGAAAAATGAACAAATCACAGCATGAGCAGCAACAGGACAGCCGAAGTGCACTAATCAAATGAAATCAATTAGTACTTGGTACATGATCCATAGAACTAAAAGGAAGTGACATTAGGCATATGGTGACCAATTAGGAGGCAGCTAAAAAGAATGACAATCAAGCTATTAAATGGTAAGTAATGGGTGGGCTCCAAGTCCTCTAATGTATATAATTCCCCTCGCAGCAACCGCATGTGTATGCTATTAGGCGAGACCCAAAAGGCACGGGCTCCCACACTTTTATTAATGCCCCTACCCCTGAACCTGGGCCATGGCCAAGGGGGGGGTGGGGGCGCGGAAAACATTCCTTTTAGGGAGGAGAGCATGTGCCCCTCCCCCTCCCTGAGCCTCAGGGAGAAATAAAATAAGGGGAGGGAGGAGCACAGTTCCTCCTCCCAGACCCTTAATAGGCCCCAGGACCCCATTTCCCAGTGCCAGCTCAATTACAATGTCCCAGGGAGTCCACCCCTGGGACATTGTAGCTTCCCTGCCCGCAACAGCATGGGCAGGAGAACATATGTCTGATCCCACCTGGCGGGAGCATTTTGAAAGCTCCTGTCGGGTAGGAGCAGACTTTTGTTTCTCTGCCCCAGCTCCTATGGGCAGAGAAACACACATTGCTCCTGCCCGACGCTGAGGCACTCACCAACAAAGAACACAGGCCCCCAGGGGCACTATAGGCAAGGGGAGGTGGACTGCACGCCACCTCCCCTTCAAGTTAGGTGTGGCCTTGGGGGATGGGGTGCCTGGGGCCTATTAAAGCTTCAGGAGGGTGGACGTGCAGCTCCCTTCCCCTTTTGAATGAGATTAGGCCCAAGAGGATGGGGTCCTCGGGACCTGTTGAGGATTGGGCCGCACTCACCTCCTCATAAGATATACGTTTGGCCACCGGTTTCGCGGCCAGGCCCTGAGTCCAACACCACACTGCACATGGCCGGGGGCCGTGCGCTGCAAAGGGTTGGCTGTCCACAGGGGGTTGGATGAGGGTGTGGTGGCAGGCCAGGCTCTGCGGCCAACACCCTGCAGGCAGCCAATCCCACACAGCTCACGGACGAAAAGCGTGTGGGGCATGGGATTGGTTGAGGGGCATGGGATTGGTTGAAAGGCCTGGCCTTTGTTACCTGAGATAACTATAACTGGTGAATTTTAGTGTTTCTTTTTAGTTTTAATCGTTATGTTTTCACTGAAATTTTCACCTAGCTATATCCTTTGCTTTTTCCAGTGAATATTATATATATATATATATATATATATATATCTCATCGCTCCGTGATCTGCCGGATGTCTCTGCACTCGCAAGTGGGTGCACAATCACACGAGGGCAGACTTGCGTCTATATTCTGGCTTCGAACAAAACAGACCAGCACTCACGGGAGAGGTAAATCCTCCTTTAGGATTTATTCGTACTGTACACAAACAACAAACGCGTTTCAGCGGTTCGCCTTTCTCAATGTCATATATATATATGTATGTGCATATATATATATTCACTGAAAAAACCATAGATTTCAGGGACGTTATAGTTAGTTGGACATTTCACTCGTACAAAACCTGAGAAATTTGGCCGTTATAGTTAGTTGAGCTAACTATAACTCGCGCCCCCGCAATGCACTGTTGATGATGTCACATATTACATCATTCATGACATGGTCAGTGACATCACTGATGACATCTCAAATGACATCACTGATGACATCATCCAGTGACTGTGTGTTTCTGTAAAGTTTAAATATGTTTTATATAAATATACGCCAAGGTGTATAGAAGAATGAGTGGGTGTATGAGTGTCTGAATGGATTATTTAGTAGGTGTGTGACTGACTGTATAAGTGAGTGATTAAACGTGTCTTACAGAATGCATGGGTTAGTGACTAAACTGTGTGAATATCTGTATCAGTCGGTCTGTTGGTGTGTAAGCGGTTGCATGGGTTGGTGAGTAGCTACATGAGTGTGTATATGGGTTATTGATTGCTTGTCTGAGTATCTGTATGGGTGCCTGAGTGTCTGTGTGGGTGTGTGACTCAGTGCATGGATGTGTGAGTGGGTGATTCACTGGGTGTATGGGTTCAAGAGTGCATCTGTGAGGGGCTGTATGTGTGGGTGAATGTGTGTGTTGGTGAGTGAATGGATGTCTCAGTGGTACATGTGTGAATAACTACATATGTGAAAGGCAGTATATGTGAGTGTTGGAGTATATAAATGACTATATGTGAGAGTGAGTGATTGTGAGAGTGGCTGTATGGATGAGTGTGTGCTTTTATCAGTAATTGTAAAAGAGAGTAAGTATGTGTTAGTATCTGTATGAATAAGTGAGGTAGTGTGTGTATAACTGTATAGGTGAGTAAATGGGAGTGTGAATGATTCTTTGAATGATTTACTAGGTGTGTGAGTAACTGTATGGATGAATGGCGATGTGTGTGTGTCTGTATAGGTGTATGAGTGCAAATGATAGTGCTGTATTGATAAGTGACTGCATGTATGAATGACTGTATGGGTGAATGAGTGGACGTGTGTGTAGACCTAGGAATCAGGGAGTGGGTATGTAGTAACTGGTATTGGTGTGTCTATGGTTTCGAAAATGGTAGTCTGTATTTTAGAGTGGGTGTATCAAAGGTTATATTAGGGTGTGAGGAGGTGCATCAGATTATCACGTGGATGATGTCATCAGTGATGTTATCAGTGATGTCATTTGAGATGTCATCAGTGATGTCATTGACCATGTCATGAATGATGTAATATGTGATGTCATCAGCAGTGCATTGCGGGGGCGCGAGTTATAGTTAGCTCAACTAACTATAACGGCCGAATTTCTCCTATGATTTTTTCAGTGAATTTCTATGTTTTTTAAATGCTAATTTCTAACTATAACGTCCCTGAAACCTATGGTTTTTCAGTGAATTTCAAAGGTTTTTTAAATGCTAATTTCTAACTATAACGTCCCTGAAACCTATGGTTTTTTCAGTGAATTTCAAAGGTTTTTAAATGATAATTTCTAACTATAACGTACCTGAAACCTATTGTTTTTTCAGTGAATTTCTAAGGTTTTTTAAATGATAATTTCTAACTATGCCTACAGAGGTAGGACATGTGAAGAAAGAGGAAGAAAGGCACAGAAAGAAACAAGAGAAATGCAGAAAGAGGCAACAGAAGTCCAGAAAGACGAAGAAAAGTGCAGGAAGAAGCAAGAGATATGCAGAAAGAACCACAGAGGTGCAGAAAAAGGCCTTGCTGCAAAGTCATCCTGTGCCCCCAACTTTTTACTGACTGCTACTGGTGGTAACTGACTCTGACTAACCAGGACCGGAGCCAGTGCTCTGCTGAAAGACACTTAGAATACAGTGAAAACACCTACATACACTAGGGTACACTATGGGTTGGGGTACCCCTGTGATTGGCATGACCTCACCTGTAAGGCCCTAGTACATAATAGGGCAGGGGATTAAAACTACCTCTAACTCAGAGGTGCAGAAAGAGGCAAGAGAAGTGCATAAACAGGCAGGAAAGGTGCAGAAACAGGGAACAGGGGTGCAGAAAGAGGCAAGTAAGTTGCAGAAACAGGCAAAAGAGGTACAGAAAGAGGGAACAGAGGTGCAGACAGAGGCAAGAGAGGTGCAGAAACAGGTAAAAGGGGTGCAGAACGAGGCAAGAGGGGTGCAGAAATTTGCAAGAGAGGTGCAGAAAGAACAGGAGCAGTGCAAAAGAACCAACAGAGGTGCAAAAAGAGGCAAGTGAGGTACAGAAGGAGGCAAGAGAACTGCAGAAAGAGGCAAGAGAGTTGCAGAAACAGGCAAAAGAGGTACAGAAAGAGGGAACAGGTGGGCAGACTGAGGCAAGAGAGGTGCAGAAAGAGGGAAGAGGGGTGCAGAAAAAGGCAAGAGGGGTGCAGAAAAAGGCAAGAGGGATGAAGAAATTTGGAACAGAGGTGCAGGAAGAAGCCAGAGCTGTACAGAAAGAACCAACAGAGGTGCAGAAAGAGGCAAGAGGCGTACAGAAAGAGGCAAGTGAAGTGGGCACCCCGGGACATTACAGGAGCCGGCCCTGGGGGGTGACGTTCCCCAGGGCCATCAAGGGCTCCAGGAGGGGGGCCACGCGGCCCCCCTCCCTTCATTTACATAGCCCCGGGGAGGTGGTGATCCCCGGGACCGGGGGTCCGTAACGGGCCCCCGAATTTACATTATCAATGCCCCGGGGAGGTGGTAGTCCCCGGGGCAGTGTGGGGGGCCCACGAGGCCCCCCCACACTAATTATTTTCAAAGCCTTGGGAAGGTCGTGGTCCCCGGGGCTTGGGGCCCCATGAGGCCCCCCCACCCTAATTTTAAGAAAGCCCCAGGGAGGTGGTGGTCCCCGGGGCTTGGGGGTCCCACAAGGCCCCCCCACCCTTATTTCATTATGCCCCAGAGAGGTGGCGGTCCCCGGGGCTTCGGGGGGGCCGCCTGCCCCCACACATCATAAATGAAGCCCCGGGGAGGTGGCGGTCCCCGGGGCTGCGGGGGCCCCGCAACACAAATTGGCATGCCCCCGGGACCTGGCCCACCCAGGGGCTTAAATTCAAAGAAGCACGGGAGCCCGCGCTTTTTTATTTTTTTATTTTGTCGGCCAGATTCGCGCACCCATCGCGAATTCGGCCGATTAAAAAAAAAAATGCTTTATTTGGCCCTGGGGGTCCTTCTGGGACCCCCTGAGCAGGCCTAGGGGGTCAGGGTGTTTGTACCCTGACCCCTTTTCTTGTTTTTCACCTTTTTTTTTTACTCTTGTCTTGTGACTCGGTAAAGAGTCACAAGATGGCTGCCAACACTTCCTGTTTTGAAGTGTTGGCAGCCAATCAGAGTGAAGCTCGTGCCTGGGAGGAGTCGCGACTCCTCCTCAGGGCTCAGATATCGAAACTTTTCTTTGTTTAATTTCTCAGGAACTACTGAACGGATTTACACCATTTAAAAAAAAGGGCGCTTTCTGGACCAAGACCTACCTTTTTGCCAAATTTGGTGTAATTCCGTTCAGCAGTTCGGGCTGTAGCTTTGTCTAAATTTCCTATGGAAATTAACATGGAGAAAACGCGTTTTGGGACCCCCCTTTTTTCTCGGCCCCTGCTTGACAAATCATCCCGAAACTTTCAAGACAGGAGCTGACCGGAGCGCCCCATTAGTTTTGAAAATTTCGCAAAGATTTGTCAAACGGCATCAAAGATATTGGCAAATCAAAAAACGCTTTTCCTATGGAAACTAGGTCCTAACTATAACTACCTACTGGCGACCGCCAGTAGGTAATATATATATAAATATATATATACACACATACATATATGGGGAAATTACAACCAACTTACCAGTTAATAGTCACTCCAACTCTAACTCCAATATCAAAGAAATGTTTAAAACGCTGGAGAAACTCATGAAAGCGGAGCAGTCCAAATGGTGGGAGCATCGGTCTCTCACTAGATATTTGGAAGTTGGCAGAATACCTAAGGGACTACGTATTATGCTCGCTCCTAGTTATGAACATCCTGACCCCCGAATGTTAGCGGAATGGGCGGACTGTAATTTGGAGTCTTCTCGTAGACTTGTGGAAATTCTTGTAAAATATGCTGACAGTGATCGTGAAACACTACAAACTAAAATTGACGCCTTGAACGCTGAAATTGACAAAATAGAAGCTGGTGCCATGATAACAAAATACCGAGATGAAATGACTGCACGTTTGCACCGCAAAGAGGAAGTCATTAAGAAAAGAAAGGCGTTCAAATGCGATAAGTTGGACTATGAACATGGACAAGTCTTCACATTTTCTAAAAAATACGACAACGTCAAAGCGGCAAGGAAGACAATACCTCCTCTTCCAACATCCCATGAGGCAAACCAAGCAGTACCATCAGCCACATCAGCCTCTGACCTTAGCTCGTCAGTCGACAGTGAATCAGATAATGAACAACTTAGGGTACAGCGTTTGGGGTTTCACAAATTCTCCCTGGCGCAGGAAGTCGACTGTTTGCGCCAGGACAGAAGGCAAACACTGCGTCCCCGTGTTCCAGGTGTGAACACCAGCAAAAGCGTAATGCCAAACGATGGAGAGAGACGCAAATGTGGCAACGAACGAAAGCATAAAGCCAAACAAAAAACAAAGAAACAATGGAGGCGCAAATAGGTTGTATTGATATCAATCATGATTCACAGACTATCATAAATCTAACGAACATTGCCTTAACAGAAAGTGAACTAAGGCTACTATCACTTGGATTATCGTTCAGTCCCAAATGTGACTTTAACTACGCGCAAACACGCGTTGACATATACAAATATGTGCACAAGCGTAAATTACGCAAATTCCATCTGCTACAAGGGCCTCATAAGACCAAACAAAGTACTAGTGAAGAGATTCGCAGTCCCTCAATACTAACAGCTGGTGATATGGAACTTCTACGGAATCTCCAACAATTATACAACAACAATGAAGACGCTGAACCACTTTCAAGTCAAGCACTATCACTGGGGGAGATCACGGCAACAAATTTCAAACCCAAGTCTACCTTTTGTCCTGTTATGCTAAGAGACAATATAGATGTCTTTCACGATAAGGTATCACAGGAATTGAAAACTCTATATAAGAAACAACAAGAGAGCAAAAACGCTATACTAAACATGACAATGCATATTACCAGCTAATGAGAAAATTGCAAGATAATGAAAATATAATTATCCGGCAATCGGATAAAGGTGGAAATATTGTACTGTGGTCAAGAGAACTATATATGGATGAGGCCATGAGTCAACTGAATGATAGGGACTGCTACAGACGCAGTACGATGTTGGTTGTCAAAACTGCATGGAACACCTTCTATTCGAGTCTACTGGCATGGAAGAGCGCTGGCTTATTGACAATTGATGAGTTTAAATTTCTTAAAACGACCACCCTGTGATGCCAGTGGTTTATTTTATTCCGAAGATACACAAAGATAAATGTAAACCACCGGGCAGGCCAATTATATCGGCTTGTAATAGCATCATGGAAAATGCAAGTAAATATGTGGACTTTTTTTTTGCAGGACTGTGTGAGAGGTTTACCCTCTTTTATATTAGATACAGGGGATCTGCTAAGAAAAGCGAAATGACATTGTTTGGAATCCTGATTATTTGCTCATTCCATTAGATGTCTCGTCTTTATATACGAGCATTCACCATAAGGATGGTTTAAAGGCGATAGAGCATTTTCTAAACACCAGACCGATTTGTTTCTACAGGCATAACAAAATGTTACTGGCCATGATCACTATGTGCCTTGAGAATAACTTTTTTCTTTTCCAGAACCAGGTGTTCCAGCAGGTTCGGGGTGTGGCTATGGGGGCCTGTTTTTCCCCCAGCAATGCCTGTCTGCACATGGGGCTGTGTGAGGAACAGGTCCTCATGTCCACCTTTGGGGAAATCATGTCAAGCAATGTAATAAGATGGTTTCGGTACATAGATGATTGGCTAATAATTTGGAGAGGTACGGAGATTGGTGCCCTCCAATTTATTGAGCAAATAAATGACAGCAATCTCAATCTTAGGTTTACTGGCCAGATTAGCAATACATCTATCTGTTTTCTTGATGTTGAGATTTTGGTTCAGAATAATCAGTTGCATACAAGGCTGTATAGAAAACCTACAGCAGGCAATGCTTTGCTTCATGCTGCAAGTCACCACCCTGTCCATCTGATCCGCAGCATCCCCTATGGAGAGATGCTGCGGATAAGGAGAATTTGTAGCTCTGACCTTGATTGTCAAACAGCACAGGAAGAATGCCGAGATAGGTTTCTCAGGAGAGGCTATTCATCAGATGTGATCAATAAAGCCATGATCAGAAGCGAATGAACAGAGGTAGAACACAGGCATTGGCTTGTAAAGGTAGCACTGACATAAACATGTTGTCAGAGGCATCACAACCATCTAGATTAATTCTTACATACAGCACTCAACACAAAACTATACGTAGGGTGATTAACAAAAATTGGGCATTGGTGAAAAATGACCCAGTCCTAGGTGAAAAAATAACCAGGTCACCCAACATCACATTTAGGAAATCCCGCTCTATGAGCGATGCTTTGGTCAAAAGTAGCCCAGAGGTGATAAACAATGTGACTTGGCTCAATGCCAGCAAAGGATTCATCAAATGTGCTGTATGCAAAGCCTGCAAACATGGTGTCAATAAGACTGAATATGTCACGCCTTTTAGCAACAAACCGATCCATATCAACAAAAAATTGACATGCAAGACTGAATTTGCCGTTTATGTGCTGGAGTGTCCTTGTGGCCTGCGTTATGTAGGTAGCACCAAGCTCCAGGTCCACAAGCGGATACTCCAGCACATAAGAGCAACCAATAACGGTGATACAACATATCCCGTGGCAAGGCATTTCGGGGAAGTGCATGCAAAGAAATCACTTGAGCTCAAATATTTTGTTGTGGACTCGGTCCCACCTCTGAGAAGAGGTGGTGACCGAGAGGCAATACTGAGAAGGCTCGAAACCAAGTATATTTTGGAGCTGGATTGTAAGACACCACATGGTTTGAATTTTAGTGAGGACTTCTTTACATATTTATGAAAATTCTGGTTTTAATCGAACTGTTCTAATCTTGTTGCTGCCTCACCATTGTTTTTAACATTTGGCTTTTGTATTTTTGCACTAATTTGCACATGTGAACCTCTGGGTTCACTAGGTGACATTTTAAATTTCACTAGCACTTTATTATTAGGCATGGAATGATTGATCCAAAGCCCACATGGGCTATATCAGTTTGTATTCACAATTGCGACAAATTGGCAATGAGATGCACAAAATTGATCCGTGGTAGATTGGGAATATGCCATTATTTATATGATAAAGTTTACATTTGTTTTACTTTTTCTATGCAATTTTATCCAATCTGTGGGGTTTTTAATACCATCTTTTTCTTGCATCTTTTAAGAGCATTGTATGTACTTATTTATTTATTTATTTACATATTTATCGATATTTATATCCTTATTGCTCATTTTACACCATACTTATTATGCCATTACTAGTTCTCAATATGTGGAACTGATTTGCCATTGTGAATAATAGTGTTAAGAATTTTTTCCATGTTTATGAATTTTATAGTCACGTTTAGTAGCGCTGTCACTTTAAATAGGCTATGTTTGCTCCTCTAACGTGTCATGTGATCAAGGCCCCACGAGGGCTGAAACGCGTTATGGCGGCGACGGTGCACGGGACTGATTAAACACAAATTGCACCATACTTTGGGTTCGCTTCATCTTTTACTACAAATGAAGGATACAAGAGATGATTTACCTACACACACATATATATATATATATATATATATTATCTACTGGCGGTCGCCAGTAGATAGTTATAGTTAGGACCTATTTTCCATAGGAAATCTGCAACATTCTATTTTAAATAACTTTTGCACCGGTTGACGAATCTTCGTGAAATTTTCAAAACTCGTAGGGCGCTTCGGTCCGCTCCTATCCTGAAAGTCTCGGGGTGATTTGTCAAGTGGGGCCGAGAAAAAAGGGGGGTCCCAAAACGTGTTTTCCCCATGCAATTTTCCATAGGAACCTTTCATCGCAGCTACAGCCTGAACTGCTGAACGGAATTACACCAACTTTGGCAAAAAGGTAGCCCTTGGTTCAGTGTCGTGCCTTTTGGTTAAATGGTGTAAATCCGTTCAGTAGTTCCTGAGAAAATCAAAAGTAAAACCACATATATATCTATGGCCGCGGAGGGTTCGCGCACCCTGAGCGCACCCTCCCGATCCACGAGCTGTATGCTAATTGGCTGTCAACACTCCAAACCAGGAAGTGTTGGCAGCCATCTTATTCCTCGGTAGAACCGAGGCACAAGAAAACAGGAAAAAAACCGCGAAAAACGCAAAAGGGGCAGGGTAGAAACACCCTGACCCCCTAGGCCTGCTTAGGGGGTCCCACAAGGACCCCCAGGGCCAAAACATTTTTTTTTTTTTTAAATCGGCGGGATGCGTGCAGGGTGCGCGGATCCCGCCGTAAAAAACAAAGCGCGGGCTCCAGCTTCGTTGTATTGGCCCCGGGTGGGCCAAGTCCCGAGGGGCATGCGGGGGTTATTAATAATGTTGGGGGGCCTCTAAGGCCCCCCCAAGCCCCGGGGACCGCCACCCTCCGGGGCTTCTTTTAAAAAAAATAAAAAAAAATCCCTGTGTGGGGGGGCTCGAGCCCCCCACATGCCGCGGGTACCGCCACCTCCCGGGGGCACTAAGAATTAGAATGTGGGGGTCCGTTTCGGACCCCCCGAGCCCCAGGGACCACCACCTCCCGGGGCTGTGCACAGGATGGGAGGGGGCCGCGCGGCCCCCTCCTGGAGCCCTGATGGCCCTGGGGACCACCACCCCCAGGGCCGGCTCCTGCAGTGTCCCGGGGTGCTCACCCCTGGGACACTGTAGTTTGCTATGGCAGGACGGGAGCCTCGCGGCTCCCGTCCTGTCATAGCAAACTGCTTTGGTTTTGGAAAGAGAGCAGGAAACCTGCTATCTCTTCCAAAAACCAAAGACGATTGCTTTCCACACGGGGAGCTGCATCTTAGCAGCTCCCCATGTGGAAAAAGCAATGCCGCTCCCGAGGGACGCGGGGAGCCGGCGGGACCATGGGGGATTGGGGACCCCCACGGTCCCCAACGGAGAGGAGCCAGCCCCGGGGGATGGGGTCCCGGGGCTACAAGTGGCCCGGGAGGGGGCCACGCGGCCCTCCTCCCCAAAATTCAAATAAAAAAAAACAAAAAAACAAAGGCCGGCCCCGGGGGATGGGGTCCCTGGGGCCATAAGTGGCCTGAGGAGGGGGGCAATGCAGCCCCCCTCCAAAAGAATAAAAAAAAAAAAATAAGGCCAAGCCCCGGTGATGGGGTCCCCGGGGCCGATTAAGGCCTCGGGAGGGGGGCCATGCGGCCCCCTTCCAAATATTTTGCATTTTTTAAAAAAAATTAGGGGGCAGGCCCTGGGGGATGGGGTCCCCAGGGCAAATAAATTACAAAAAGAAGGGGGCCACACAGCCCCCTTCTTAAAAAAAAAAAAAAGACCGGCATCGCGCCGGAGACTACGCCCCCTCCTTGAAGCACTCTGCAAGCGCGCCCCTGGCGCGTTTGCAGATGAGAACGAATTCCCCTTCAATACTGGGGGTCCCTGGGGGCCAACTAGCCCACCAGGAACCTCCAGTATGCGCCAGGGAGCTGCGTTGCAGAGAGGTGTTCTGAGGCCACGCCCCTTTTACACCTCTCTGCAACGCAGCTCTGTGGTAGCTTAATGGAGGTAGCTGGTGGGCTAGTTGCACCCCAGGGACCCTCAAGATTCAAGGGGAGTTAATCCCCCGACTTAAAACACGCCACGGGCGCGTTTGCACAGTGGTGAAGGGAGGGCGGGGCCTGAGGTGACATGTGTGCAAACATGCCCTGTGGCGTGTTTTAAGTTGGGGATTAAGTCCCTGGAATCCTGAGGGTCCCTGGGGTCCAACTAGCCCACCAGGTACCTCCAGTAAGCGCCACAGAGCTGCGTTGCAGAGAGGTGTAAAAGGGGCGTGGCCTCGGACCACCTCTCTGCAACGCAGGGCTGTGGCGCTTACTGGAAGTACCTGGTGGGCTAGTTGGGCCCCAGGGACCCTCAGGATTCAAGGTGACCTAATCCCGCAACTTAAAACGCGCCACGGGGCGCATTTGCACAGTGGTGAAGGGAGGGGGCGGGGCCTGAGGTGACGTGTGCAAACATGCCCTGTGGCGCATTTTAAGAGGTAGTTTTAATCCCCCTGCCCTATTATGTACTAGGGACTTACAGAGGAGGTCATGCTAATCACAGGGGTACCCCAACGCATAGTGTTCCCTAGTGTATGTAGGTGTTTTCACTGTATTCTAAGTGTCTTTTAGCATAGCACTGGCTCTGGTTAGTCAGAGTCATTTACCACCAGTACCAGTCTGAAAAAGTTGTGGGCACAGGATGATTTTGCAACAAGGCCTCTTTCTGCTCCTCTGTTGGTTCTTTCTGCACATCTTTTGCTTCTTCCTGCACTTTTCTTCGTCTTTGTGGACTTCTGTTGCTTCTTTCTGCATTTCTTTTGCTTCTTTCTGTGCGTTTTTTCTTCTTTCTTCACATGTCCTACCTCTGTAGGCATAGTTAGAAACTAGCATTTAAAAAACCTTTGAAATTCACTGAAAAAAGCATAGGTTTCAGACATGTTATAGTTAGAAATTAGCATTTAAAAAACCTTACAAATTCACTGAAAAAACCATAGGTCACTGACCATGTCATGAGTGATGTAATATGTGACGTCATCAGCAGTGCATTGCGGGGGCGCGAGTTATAGTTAGCTGAACTAACTATAACGGGGGAATTTCACGGGTTTTGTACGAGTGCAATGTCCAACTAACTATAACTGTCCCTAAAACCTATGGTTTTTTCAGTGAATACATATATATTTTTTTTTTTCACAAGCGGCGCAATGAAAGCCACAGAAGGACGCACTCGCGGGTCAATTCCTCACGTTTTCTTTATTGTGCGGACCCCCCCCACACCGACAGATGCGTTTCGGCATACAACGCCTTTCTCAATGTCGGTGTCCTCAAGCCAGGAAATGACTTAAGTACAAACCCATTGGTGCATGTGATACTGAGATAGAATAGAAACAAAAAACAGTATTGACGGCTCAAACTCATGGCGGCCATCTTGGAACGTGTAAAAATTAATAATCAGTGATAATGGTGAGAAACGTAAATAATTACATTGTATAGGGGATAGAAATGCACATTAATCATGTTTTTCCAATTAAAAAGAAATATACAGCTATTTCAATAAAAAGTGCATATAAATTTCAATTCTCAAGAGAATCTCACAAACCCCTCATAATTGCGCCCTAAATGGGCTAAATTCATAAACAATATACAATTCATGATGGTTGAGCTGATATTAGGATTTGAAGTTCATTAATCCCACAATATCTATGATCATTTAACTACATATTGACTTTAAACAAGCTACGCATTTCATTCAGTCATTCTGCATATATTGCTGGAATGGCAAAGCGCTGGTTTAAACTAGATCAATCAGGAAAATTCCTACATGTCATGTATATGATCTATGTGTGTAATGAGTGGGAGAAAGAAAATCTCTAAAGATCTAGGACAGTAATGGACACAATTTTACAGAATAAAAGGTATTGCCTAAGATGTTATTTCATATGTGCAGCAATAAAGCATAGGAGAACAGTAGGAATCCTAGTCTAAGTGGACCCACATCTCTTCATCTCCGTTCAGGCCAACAGGAGTCATGGTTTGAAGTTTAATGATATACTTTGATTCCAAGACCCTCAATTTCCAAATTCTATCCCCGCCCCTTTCATTCTTCTGTACTTGATCTAAACAAAAGAAGCTGAGTAAATCTCTGTTGCTCTGGTGGGCTTCCTCAAAATGGCGGGCGATGGGATAATTAGTATCTTTATGGCTAATCGCCCGCATATGCTCCAGAATTCGCTTTTTGGCGGGGTGTATCGTGCTACCAATGTACCGCTTATTGCAAGGACAAGTCAAGCAGTAGACGGTATATTCCGAATTACAGTTAAGTAGCAAGTTTATTTTCCACAGGCTTTTGGGGTCATTATTCATAATCCTGTAGCTGGAGACTTTTTGCTATATTTGCACGCCTTACAGCGCATGCAGGGGAAGAAGCCTGTAACCATATCTTTTCTGGGACGGGTGGATTGGAAATGGCTGTGCACAAGATGATCACCCACAGATTACCCTCTTCTGTAGGTGATCATAGGTCTGGGTGGAAGGTTTCCACGCAATATCTGGTCAGTTTGGAGAATTCTCCAATTTCTCTTAAAGATCTGCACAATCTGAGCAGATCTGCTGTTAAACTGTGTGATCATCCTCACCGGTTCTGTAGTTTTACCCACTAGGCCTTTCCTCTTGGTATTTTTAGTCATCAATAGTTGTGTCCTCGGTATCTGATTAACTTTTGCTTCCACTGTACGGAGGCCATTAGTAGAATAACCCCTAGCAGTGAAGCGTTCAAGAGCCCCTACCTTTGCTAGATGATATTCAGCATCCATGGTGCAATTGCGTTTAATACGCAATAGTTCCCCATACGGTATGTTGGAAATAAGGCTCTTGGGATGGTGACTTCCCGCATGGAGAGTAGAATTACCTGAAGTAGGTTTCCTATACAGTCTGGTAAGGAGTCTGCTATTCTCAATATATACATCCAGATCCAAGTAGCAGACTGTTTCACTGCTGATGGTGGCAGTGAAAAATAGATTTAACTTGTTGTCATTCAGCGATTTGACATACTCCTCAGCCGAGGAGCGGTCGCCTCGCCAAATGACAAACAGGACATCTATATATCTTGCCCACAGTATAATACTGTCAACCCATCGTTCGTTCCTTCCTGCCCAGGCCACGTGCTTCTCCCACCAGCCGACGAATAGATTCGCATAGCTGGGGGCGAAGCACGTGCCCATCGCAGTCCCCCGTTGTTGTCTATACAACTGTCCTGCGAAGATAAAAATGTTATTTTCTAAGCAGAATTGTGTCATGTCTATGAGCATCTGATTGTGCTGCTGGAATATAAGTGGCCTTTTACCTAAAAACACTTAATTGCACGCAGGCCCTGAGTGTGATGGATACACGTGTATAAACTTGTGATGTCTAGGGTAATTAACATCATGTCGTTCTCCATTGTTATCCCTTCAATCAGTCTTAAAAAGTCTTGTGAATCTTGTACATAAGAGGCAAGGTCCCTCACCAATGGTGCTAAAAACAGATCGATATAGATGGAACAGTTTTCTAGGAGACTTTGCATAGATGCCACAATTGGTCTTCCTGGGGGATTTACAAGGTCTTTATGGACTTTCGGTAGATGGTAAAATGTAGGAAGGACGGGGTTCTCGCAGTTAAGGAAGAGATATTCATCATGGGTGATCATTCCTTCGGTTTCCCATTGTAGGAGAAGTTGGTGGAGAGTACGGATACAGTCAATGTATTCTGATTCTGATATAGGAATGTAGCATTCTCTGTCGTCAAGTTGTCTCTTTGCTTCCCTATAATTTTGTTCCTTGTCTAGAATGACAATGTTACCTCCTTTGTCGGAGGGTTTGAAGATGAAATTTTCATCCTTTTTCAGCTCTTGTAATGACTCCCATTCTTTTTTGGTGAGATTATACTGTTGATTATCAGGAGTTTTGTCGCTCATCATCTTTTTCAAATCATTAATGATGGCCTCATTGAAAATGTCAATAGCGTCATGTGGAGTTTTAGGTATAGTTCTCGATTTCGGTTTAAGATTACTTTTTCTGCCTACTTGGGTGATCCCCATCTCTCTCACATGTCTTGCTGGAGTTATTAGAGTGTTTTGTTCTCCACTAGTGTTGTCGTCTCCCAAGGATATTAGGACTCCCAGAGTTTCAAGGTCATGTTCGGTGATCAGGTCAGAGTCTATTTCTGTGTTCCCAAGTTAAGTTAACTCCAGCAAGACATGTGAGAGAGATGGGGATCACCCAAGTAGGATTCCTAACTTTACTACTACTAAATGCCTTTTGTGAATACCAAAAGTCGTAAAGTTAGGATTTTGTCTCAGTTTAGTAGTAGTAAAGTTAGGAATCCTAACTTTACTACTACAAATACCTTTGTGAATACCGAAAGTCGTAAAGTTAGAATTTTGTCTCAGATTAATCGGGCCCTACATAATTAATTCTAACCATCACAGTAGATAACTCACTTGAGTTGATGTCATTTGAGATGTCATCAGTGATGTCACTGACCATGTCATGAGTGATGTAATATGTGATGTCATCAGCAGTGCATTGCGGAGGCGCAAGTTATACTTAGCTCAACTAATTGTAACGGCGAATTTCTCTGGTTTTGTACGAGTGAATTGTCCAACTAACTATAACGTCCCTGAAACCTATGGTTTTTTCAGTGAATATATATATATATAGATATATTAGTTAGAGCAATGTTTCCATAGGAAAGTGTTTTTTGACTTGCCTATATCTTTGGCGCCATTTGATGAATCTTTACGAAATTTCCCCCAAAAAGTGCGCCAATAATTCTGGTTGACCATGGAAAGTTTCGGGGCAATCCATCATGCACGGGCTGAGATAAAGGGGGGGATAAAAAAAGTCTGTTTCCCCTGTTAATTCCCATAGACATGCCTACAGCCCGGACCGCTGGACGAAATTACACCGAATTTGGCAGAAAGATACATTTTAGTTTGAAAAATTTTCTTTCAGTTATCTGAAGTAAATCCATTCAGTAGTTGTTGAGAAATTAAAGGAAATCTAAATTTGTATATCTGTTGCCACGAATAATTTGTGACAAATTGCAAATGCATGTGCCAACAGGAATGCCATGATTGGCTGGCTGTAATCTGAACAGAGAGTTGTGGGACTTAAACGAAATAACATAAAGTGGCATAAGGGGTCAAGTTGGATAGGCCTTGACCCCATGAGAGGAATATAGGGGTCTTTGAGAAACCCCTGAGGTGTATAATATGTCAAAAAACAGGGGTTTTTTCCACTCGCGATATTCGCGAATTCGCTATGACCGTCAGCGCATCCCCCGTGAAACATTGCGACGAATTTGCAAATATCGGAGACAAAATTAAAGAAAATACATTCACAGACTCATTCAGACACTAATGCATTCACTTATAGATGCACTCAGAGACTCGTGCAGACACTCACAGATCCATACACCCACTCACAGACCCTCTTAGGCACTCATGCACCCACTCATGGACCCACTCACAGACTCATACACCCACTCACATACTCACTTAGAGATTCACACACCCACTCAGAGACTCTCTCATACACTCACAGACCCACTCAGGCACTCACAGAGGCACTCACAAACCAACTTAGAGACTCATGTCCACTCACAGACCCACTCATGGACCCACTCACAGACTCATGCACCCACTCACAGACCTACTCACAGTCTCCTGCACTCACTCACAGATGCACTCAAAGACTCATATACCCGCTCAGAGACTCACGCCCAGTCACTGACCCACACACCCACTCACAGACCCACTCAGACACTCACAGAGCTACTCATAGTCCCACTTAGAGACTCATGCTCACTCAAGAGACCAACTCAGACACTCATGCACCCACTCACACACTCACAGACCAAAAAATACCCATTCAGACATTCACACGGCCACTCTGAGACCCACTAAGACACTCACACACACACTCTCAAAGCTTACAGGTTACAGTTAGGAAATAAAATCAAAAATAATCTTTGAAATTCACTAAAAAACCAACGGTTACAGGGATGTTATAGTTAGGAAATTACAGGGACATTCTAGTTAGGAAATAGAATTTAAAAAAACCTTAGAAAGTCACTGAAAAATAAAAAGGTTACAGGTACGTTATATTTAGGCTCAGATTTCACTCGTATAAAATCATGGAAATTCAGCGGTTATAGTTACCTGAGCTAACTATAATGTACACCCCAGCAATGCACTGCTTATGACCTCACATATTACATCACTCATGAAATGGTCAGTGACGTCTCAAATGACATCGCTGATGACATCATCCAGTGAGTGTAAGTCTTTTCTAAGAGTTTATGATTGTTAAACATATATACTAAGCTACTACAAAAGTTAAATTAGTATACTAGGTGTGCTACTAATGAGTGATACTACTTCTAACATATATTATATGAGTGCTGCGTGACTGTATGTATCTGTGTGAGAGTGGGTGTCTGGCTGTATGGGTGCATAAGTGGGCATGTGAGGTGTTTTGTGAGTAAGTGGCTGTGTAAGTGGCTGTGGTGAGTGACTGGTTGTATGAGTAGTTGTATGGATGAGTGAGTGGTTGTATGAGTCGCTGTTTGAGTGAGTGCATGAGTGGTGTATGGGTAAGTGTGTGTGTTGTCGTGTAGTTCCTATAAATAACCTATACAGAATCTGCGCGTTCGGATAACATGAACTGTGGGCTTGGTGGCAGACTGACTCTGAACACCCCCACCGAAAATGTTAGCCTGTTTGCATTAGCTGGCTCACAGTGCCACTAGTGTCTCCTCTTATTGGGGAGAGAATAGTTTCTGGCAACCTTAGAACATGACAACCCTAATCCCTCAGGATCGTGGAAACAATGTACTACCTTTCGCTCAGTCACTCGTGCTTACTTATTCGGTCTCAGAGAATTACACAGAAGAAGCAGTCGGGGGTCTTACAATAAGTATTTATTGCACAGTCGTTCTTCTAGTGTAAAATAGATGTGCTGCAATAATTGTGAGACAGTAGCAGATATATATAATCAGCAGTATAGTGAATACAAATGGATAGTACAGTTCTACCATTTTGCAATAATCATAAATGCATACATGGATATAAAATGCATGATAAAAGAGAGCGCGTACTCCTAAGATGCCTATCTAGATGTACCTAAGTGTACCTAGCATGTGAGTAGGTGTGAAGCCAAGAATCCCTCTAGGATTTAGTCGAACCCCATTACCTGAAGAGAGAGAGTGTGTGGGACCCCGTCCTGGTCTTGAGTTGGACACCCCGCAAGGGATGTGTTAGACCACTGTCAGCTGGAGCGTCTGCATGCAGGAGCCTCAGCGTCTCTGGTCAGTGTGTCGGCCTGGAAGTCTCGGTTCCCTCTGCCTAACACTAGCAAGATGTGCTGTATTTATGCAGAAAGTATCTAGGGCTCCTTTGTTCCTTGTCTCATGTATTAGCCATTGTTGGATTTGAGGATGACGTATGGGATGAACCTTGTACGTAGATATGGTGGGGTAGGTGGTGTAGCCCCTGCCTGGTTTCCAAGAACCTTATGAATATTTATTCATACTGTGTGAGTCTATTGATGAAGTTATAGGACTCTATTGTTTAGGAGAAACCCTCCTTCTGCACCCAGGACTGGAACTAGGTAAAGGTTCAATCCTAAAGGCTCGTTACTGTGTAGTATAAGGGGGATAATGTAGGTTACGGTGTATGATTTTACCAGGGCCTATGCTAGGGTACCTATATGAAACATAACACCCACTCCTCTTCCGAACAATCAACAATGATAAAAATGCTAGCAAACTATTCCCTCTATTAGGTAGTAGCGCATTAAAACCATCAGAGAATTTTGTAAAAACATTGTCTTAAAATCTTTTGTAAAAACAGTCTATGAGGAGAATAAAACATTTTACTTCGAAAATTAGTTATTGGAATTTGTCACTCAAGCCGAAGTCCTAATTGAGTTCGTTTATATAAGTCGAACTTCTACAAGCGCCAGAAGGCCATGCTTTCTCAGCGAAAAATGTGTCAATTTTAGGAAATGTTCCAAATTTAGTCGAGTTTTGAAACAAAAAGGAGAAAGAGAAAAACTGAATTCTTTCCCAGCACACGATGAGACAATTATGGATTAAGTGTCCTGGCTGGGAGACGCAACATCGTCGCTGCTTGCCGCTGCGGGGGACACACCTTGCAACACCTCGCAGAGTACGTTAATGGAGCACAAATGATATTCAGAGCTGCCAATAGCTAGTGTAGAGGCAGCTGGTGCTGTTGTCGAAACCTGAGTGCTAGTGGAGGAGCTGATGCTCAACCCAGTTGTAAAAGGCACCTGCGGATTCTCAAGGAATGCAGCCATCAAGTTGGGAATACGCTGTGGACATTGCCGAGCTTGGGCCCTCAGAGGTTCCAGCCGGGTATTCAAGTCCGCAGGCGTGTCCGTTGCAAGTGTCAGACAGAGATCCAACACGCATTCTTCACCCCAAAACAGGCATCGAAGAACAGGTAAGATGCAGTCCATCCAGACTGGTCTAAACGATAGGAACCAAGAGGCACTTAGTTCCTGTAGGCGAGGTGTGCCCAGATGCTGTACCATGCGCTCACGGTATTTGCGCTCCAGGAGCGCTTTTGCCATCTTGTTGGTAATTGGGCCGTCCATTGCGAAGCAGGAAAATGACAATCAGGATTCCTGCGATAGAAAGCAGGATCAGCGGAAGACCTCCAAAAACGCTTCCCAATACGGAGTGTATAAAATTTGAAATAACTCCGAGGATTGTCTGAAAGGTGCTTAGAAATCCTGACCCTATGGTCTTAAATAGGTGTACAATACCACTCGTATCAGACATGTTAAAGATACGACCCACCATTTCTGCGAAATGAAAGGGGCAGTTTGTACATATAAGTGCCTGTATCTCAGTCGAGGTCCTTGCGATTCTGAAGATCAAAGGTCTCTCGAGCGGAGGTTAAGGGTACGGTTTGTTGTAAAAGCATGGCTTTCAGTCTGCTCAAAGTATCAAACTGTATAAAGGAAACATTCAACGACGGCCATAACGGCGCCTCCCTGACTGTACTTGTTGGGGGGAACAATACTTGCATACAGCAAGTAACCCTGGAGTTTACAGTGACCAGATAGGCAATGCCCGGAAGCATCCCACAGCAACCTTGATCGTTCAGCATCAAGTAACTCCCATTCGAGAGCAGCTCGAATACCGGTGTAATCACGGCTGCTGGAGTCCCTTTCATGTGGCAGGACAAGTTCGCCACTGAGCCATTACAAGCTCCGTGCAGGGAAATATCCTGGCACATAAGAGAACCGCTTAAAGCGTTCTTGCAATTTGTACCGCTTAGAAACACTTCTCGATCCCCACTCCGGCATCGAAATCTGTATGGTAACTCCCAAGATTCCTTAATGTATTCCTTACCCATTTTCTCATATTTGCCTGCCTGCCTTTGCTCAAGGCAATATTGAAACTGAAAAGTAGTGACCGGTAGAGTTATGTGGCCATGGATTAACCATTCCCTTGATGGCGATTCTGCTACCGTAAATGGTAATCTATCCAGCTTTTCAATGCGCAACATTGTATATTTTGCTCCCCTTTGTGCCATTTCTACCTGTTTATCTGTTAGATTGTATTCAGAAAATAGAGACGTACTGTTGATAAAACGCCAAGGCACATAGCCTTCACGCAAAGATTGCAGTGTCCAGCTTAACAACATGATAGAACGTAACTGAGATTGCCCGTTTTGTAATATGGCTAAATCTTGTTCCAGTATGTCTATCGCAGAAGATACAATGTTGCCCAAGGAATATATCCTGGAGGTTAAACTTGTTAACCCATTATCCACTACTGTCTTTTCTAAGTTAATACGGTCTATTTCCCGTATCCTCTCTGCGGCTTCTTGTTGGGATATTTTCCAGTTTTCATTATAGGCAGCATAAATGCCAGCATATATGAAACGTTTCTGACGGGGTTTCCTGGGACCTAATAAAAAATCCTTAAGATCCATGTCTTGTGTGAGTAAGGTCAAGTGTTGTTTCACTTCTGTGAGTGTTGAGGTCTCTAGCCAATCAAGGCACAACTTCCCAACACTGTAGGATGTCACTACCCCTGGATGTTCTCTCTTTACATAGCGTGGGTCTGGCCTGTGGATTTTAAACCCTTCGGTTATACCCCAGAATCTTTTCTGACATGTGTTTGTGTCTATGGGCCAAACCACCCATTTTTCCCAATCAAGATCTGTTCTATTGTACTGTAAAATGTCATCTAGTGTTGCCCCATCTTGTGAAGTTAAATTTTGCCACCCCTCCATCTGTGATGGTGTTGGAAACCTAGGTGTGTTCAGGTCCTTGTTTTTGGCTAGTCCAAGACAGGACGTCTGTTGCACAGTGTCATTTAGAAATATCATCTGCTGTGGAATGAGGCACGCTCTAAATAGCGCCTCTGTTCCCTGGACTTGCCAGTCTCTAGAACCCCAGACTGATTTTAAGTCTATTGTGTCCTTCCATAGGTCAAAACCCTGTTCAGACAATTGGGTGATAAAGGAAGCAGAGTATATCTGTTTGGTGTTTGTTAACATAATTTTCAGTGCCGATGTCGGTGTAACCTTATAATAATATGAGGTCGGGTCAGTGGTGTTAAACCCTGAAAAATATGAAAATTTCTGTGCAAATGTTTACGAACTACTTTTAGGTGGTGTAGGGCAATGTTCCCACTGGTGGTACTCAAAAACATTTCTAGGTGATATAGATTTGTGTAGGAAATGATGACCATAATGTTGATAACAGTACAATGTGTCGTAGTCTGAAGTACCTTCTAACATTTCATTGTTTGGAAATGCGGCAGTTTTCTCCAAGTCAGACAACATATCATTAACAGTTTCAGAGTCCCAATCATCAGAAAATGTACTGGAGGTAATGATCTCACTTAATGAAATTTTAAATACATGAGAATTTTTTTTAAGTTCAGTAGGACCGAATATTTCGAAATCAACCTTGTCCCAAACTATACCGTCCGGTATAGGAACTGCTGTAATGTTCACTGATGACTAGTCTCTCTGCTCACGATGGGACGATTGATGTGGCTTCAGAATCAAATTAACTTTTTGTGTTGCGGAGCTTATTTGCAGATATCATCCATTAATAAGCATGCTAAAAGTTATAACTAAGCCTAGCCAGAAAAGAAAAAAATAATATCCCAGTAATTACCCATAGTTCTACCTAAGGCAATACCAGGTAAGTCTTTTTGAGAAAGTTCACAAAGTCTTTAGCTTGCTGTTTACGTGATTTTTGGGCTGGCATCCTTTCTGGTTCACTTGGATCCAAAGAAAACGTATCAAAGTTCATGAAGTAGCCAGAAGTAGTTCGATCAATTGTAGGAATGGCATCGGGATTTGTTGAAATCGCATTTTGCTCTTGTCGAGGCATGTTGACGTAGACGTCTGTATTTGGTCTAATTGCAACTTGTGAGTTATTTTGAATTGAATTTTGAAGATGAACTTCCGGTTCAAGGGGAACGAGTTCCATAGCTTTGTTGCTCAGTCCTTCATTCCGTACAGGAGGCTCTTCAAACGTGATGAGTCTTTCTGTTTGAACTTCTTGGATTGTAGCTAGAGGAGGGCGTCTGCTACTGTGGAGTCCACGAGGCCTACTGTTCAGTATCGGCCACATAGTGTGGTTTGATTAAGTCGATTGAGACAAATCTTTTCTCCTTCTTCCTGGCAAGAGGCGGCAAAAGTACAGTTCTTGTTCCTTGAACTGCTAGGACAGGTACAGGCTTTCTGTATGATGGTCCAAATTCTTTTTTGTCCGCTATTTTTTCTCTGACCAGATCCCCAACCTTTGGGATCCAGACAGGTCTTGCCGTGTTTGCCTTGACTTCCCCAGTGGTGGTCTGTTTCTGGAGGACGTTACTTTGTTGTGTCCTGGATTCATTTAGATCCTGTAAAACAGCCAAACGATCATGGATATCAAATGGTTTTTCATCCGCCACTGTGCCTTCACAATCAAGATCAGGTACCCACATTCTTGTCCCAAATAGGACCTCATATGGAGTGACACCCCCTAGAGAATTTCTTGGCTGGTTATTGAGTGCTCGCTGTACCCCGTAGAGATGATTGACCCAACTACCGCCCTTGCCTAATACCCTAGCTGTTAAAGATTGCTTTAAGTCCCGGTTTTTCCTCTCCACAACTGAATTTCCCTCAGGATGGTACGGAGAGGAGTACGGCAATGCTACGCCCATACTTTCCATGGCCTCTTTGTAAGCCCGAGAGCTAAACGCCGGGCCATGGTCAGAATGTAACGTGCCAACTGCATATTTGCCGATAAAGACTCGCAAATCTTTTTATAACAGTTCGAGCGTCAGCCGAGCGCTGAGGCCAAACCCATAGGAATCTTGAGCAGGAATCCACTGCAACCATGATATACTTGTAAGCCCCATCAGATTGTAAGGGGCCGCAGTGGTCCAGATACACACAAGCTAGAGGTTTGTCTGATTTTAGTAATGGTGTCTGTGCCGGGCGTTTTATGGTGGAGCCTTTCATCTGTTGGCAGATGTCACATTTTAAGACATATTCCTTCGTTTGTTTTGTTAGACCAGTAGCGCTGTTTCAACAATGAAATAGTCGCTGTAACGCCTGTATGCGCAGAGCACAAACCCTCGTGTACTGCTAGAATTAAACCTTGCCTACGATCCATATTTGGTATTACTCTGTCCCCAACTTCAGGAATCTGAGCATATGGAATGTTGTTCGCATCTAACTTGTAGGAGTACTTGAGTGGAAATTTCTTTGGTACTGCTCCGCTGTTTTTGCTTGAAGCAATGACAGCGACCATAATCTCACCGTCTATCCTCGTTTTTGAACGAGTGATTGCAGCTACGGAAGCCATTCGTACAGCCCCTTTTGCGGCTTCATCAGCCAATGAATTCCCTTCAACGTGAACGCCATCACGTTGATGACTCAGTGTATGAATCACGTGAGCCCTCGGTAGTTCGTTCTTTAACACAACTACCTGTTCCCATAGCATTTTATGCTTAATTGTGCCACCTTTTGCGTCTTTGAACCCGTTTTGTTCTCAATGATGTAAATATTCATTGTATGATTGTACACAGTAAAAGGAATCACACACTATAAGTGTGGGGAATTCATGATCCGTATTCACCAGTGCTAGTATCAGTGCTTTTAATTCTGCCAACTGAGCCGTGCAGTCTCCTAGAGATTGCGTTTTGGTGTAACTTGAATGGAATTTTCCATCCCGCATGCGACCTTTAACAATTGCACATGCTGCGCTGTATTGTTGCTTACTCCCTATGGCCGGCTGAGCAGATTGGTCAGTGTAAATATTATATTCATACTGATCTAGAGGCAAGATTTCGTTTGGTAGAGGATATTCTTGCTCGTATTGCAGGAATGCCTGTGTTTTTAGACTTGGATCAAATCTGTATTCAACATCCGTTGCAGTAAGGGAATTAGCCCATTGTATCCATCTCGGATGTAAGGCTTTAGCATTTGGAATGCTAGCTTTTGTAACAGCTTCTAAAGCTGGTACTGGGGTCACGACTATTATGCGTTTTCCCTGAGCCAGGGCTCTTTCTCTTGCTACAGCGGTCTGAACTGCTGTCAGGATTTTTTCTGTTGAAGTGAAACGCATTTGTGCGTTTGTGTACAGGTGTGATTTGTATGCGATTGGTACCGTTTCGCCTTCATTAAAGGTTAAGTAAGTGTACCCGCATTGACCCGCTATTATTCGGATCACTAAGTTGCGTACATTTACGCGTGTCTGTAAGTGTTTTGAAGCTATCATGTCTTCTTGTAGTGAACGTAGGATGTTTGTGTGTTCCTGTGTCCATTGTCTAACTGAAAAGTCAGGTTTTATTAAGTCGTAGAAAGGTTTTACTCTTCCTGCGTAATCTAAAATGTATGCTCTGCCGAAATTTAGGAATCCCAGTATTGATTGTAGATTTTTTAATGATTTTGGTGGTTGAAGCAGCGCACATTTTTCTAAAAAGTTTGCTGCCAGGCTTTTCCCTTCACTTGAAAGCTCGTATCCTAAAAACAGGACATTGAGGTGGGCTATTTTAGATTTCTTAAAATTAAATTTGTAGCCCTCAGAGGCGAATCCCATGATAATGGTGCTCACCCTGGTCAAGTGCCTTTTTAAGTCATCGTCCGTCAGATAAATATCATCCACATAGGACAATGCTTCTTCATCAAAATTTTGGAGTAACTCAGTTACTCTTGCTGAGAATACCCCCGGGCTGTTCTTATACCCCTGGGGGAGGTAACAAAATTGTCGCTGGGACCCCAACACAGAGAATGCGGTCAAATACCTGCTTTCAGGCGCTATATTTTGGCAGAAAAATCCATTTGAGATATCAAGTGTAGTTTTGTATTTTTTCCGCACAATGTTATTCATTAATGTGGCACTGTGTGCGTTTTGGACAGCGAATGTCTTTGTGCATGTGTTTAAATGTCTGTAATCTAAAACTAGACGATATGAGTTGTCCGGTTTTGATACAGGAAACAAAGGATTGTTCATTGGTGAGGTGCATGTTTCAATCACCCCTTGGTATTCAAGTTGATCTAAGATCTCCCTGACCTGTTTTTTAGCTTCTTGCTTTATTGGATATTGTCTCTGTGCATTTGGTGAAACTTTTAACGGGATCACGTGGTGGGTTAAATCTTCATCCCATCCGGCATGATTTTTGTACAATGCTGGAGCTAGGGCTACTGCCCACTCCTGTGCATATGCATATTTAAGATGAATGGGAACGAGGTCGGAAAATGCTGGAAAAATTACCGTTTCTCCCCTAGGGCACTCCATAACGAATGCTGGCGGCCAATCTTGTTCAGCTAACAGGATGTCATAACCAGATGATAGGTTTTTCCAAAAGAGATCTTTAACTTTCCTGGGCTTGTCCCCCTCCATTTGGAGTGTTATTTCGTGTAACTTATGTGGGACGCTCACCCTTGTATCTGGTGTTTCCACCGTGATGTAATCATTCAAGTCCGCTGTCACCAGAAATTCCATCAGGTTCTGGCGAGCTATTGTTACTTCTGCCGCGCTGTCTAGCATCGTCTGAGCCCATTGCCCATTCAGAAGTTGCGTCCTCAGAGTTCTGGGCATGTCTGATCTTTATGCCTGCAACTTTCTTCTTCTTAAACTGAGGTTTTGATTTTGGCTTTTCTTCTTTTTTGGAAGTATCGTCTTGGGCGTGCTGCTTGTCTCTGGACTTTGTACGCTCTTCTTTGTGTTCTGACCGTCCTTCTCTCTCTGAGTTTTTCGTCGAGCCCTGAAAGGAACGGAAGGAACGTGTATCAGTATCCTGATACCTGTCAGGTTTCCTAATATTATCCCTATTCCTGAGGTTATACCTCTTTTCAGAGGGCTCCTGTGGAGATCTACCTCTGGATTGAGATCTGTTTCCTTTAAAGCTTGGTTGTTTTTTATTATCCCACTTCTTTTTAGCAGAAGTAGGTGTCTGCTTGGAAGTGTCCTTTTCAGGACTGCCCATCAGTTGTGGTTTTAATGCTTTCCCACCTAAACTGTCTCTGCCTAATTCTGCATATGCAGTTTCAATTATTTTGGGTAGTTCGTGTTGTTGTTCTAACGGACTGAACTCCCTTAGGCGTTGGCGGATTGCCACTGAAGCTGCTTCCCCTTTAATATTAGCTAGTATTATGGCTGATACCTGCTCATAGTTACCTAGTAACTTCATCCCTAAATTTAGGGCAGGTTCTGCTCCGTACTCGTTTTGTATTTGTCTTAATACATCAGGTACTACTGCTAATGAAGGAATACCATGAGTTCTGGTATATATGGCAGCAAAGACTGTACCCCAAGTGGTACAATCTTCTACTTGTGGTGTTATCCCCATGGGCAAGCAGATTGTTAGCATTCTGTGTTTTTCATACGGGGTAGTATTTGGGAATACTGCCTCGAGCTGAGTTATTTTCTGAGCTACCCAGAATGGTATTTGTTCACGTTTTGTGGGCATTTTACCCATTACCGCGTGTAATGTTTGTGGTGTAATTTTAGTTGCTGTACCCTGAGAATTGCGTTCCATTGGTTGCAACTATTGCTGGTTGGACTGTCAAAGTCCTCATGACAAACTGTGTCAGGTTTCTGTAGATTTTAATTAAATCCTTGTGTTGTAAGAGTAAGTCTGGCTGTGGCATTGTTTCAATGTCAGGATGTGGTGTGTAGGCCGCTAATATTGGCCATGTTGCCCCGTCTCCTCCGAGCGGGCCTAATCTTACTCTGTTTCTTATGTGGGGTAGGGCGCCTTTAAACCAGTATAGCTGTTCCTGGTTTGTGAGTGGAACTTCTATGTCCTCGCAAGGACCATATTCCAGTGGTGCATCTCCTTCTGTGTAGTAGTGAAATGTCTGTGTTCTTGCATCTGCTTCTGGGAATGTAACCCATGAATAGAATACCTCTGTTTTATTTGATTTGTGTGCCTCAATTACGAAAGCTACTATACCACCCCTTGGTGTTAAACCATATTCTAGTAATTTCAGGGTGATAGTATGTCTAAATTTAGGTGCAATGAGAATTCCATCCACCTCCTCATCTCCTGTTGAGAGGCGTCGAGTCACCACTGGGTTATATGCGCCCTCAGTCATTTTGTAAAGGAGAAGTTTCTTCAAGGGAACTAAGATAAGGTGTTATGCACAATTTTAGGAACACTGTGTCCTTCCAAGCTTGATTAACCAACAGCTAATAAATAGGATATTTCGCCTACTCAGCTGTGGCGGATTTTGTGCCTACCCACTCCAGACGTCTCTGGTGTTTTGTGAGTAGGGGTCTCTGAGAAATACTACTGAACTACTCAGATTCTACTGTTAAATAAGTACCCAACCAACGTTTGCGGCGCCATGTCGTGTAGTTCCTATATATAACCTATACAGAATCTGCGCGTTCGGATAACATGAACTGTGGGCTTGGTGGCAGACTGACTCTGAACACCCCCACCGAAAATGTTAGCCTGTTTGCATTAGCTAGCTCACAGTGCCACTAGTGTCTCCTCTTATCGGGGAGAGAATAGTTTCTGGCAACCTTAGAACATGACAACCCTGATCCCTCAGGATCGTGGAAACAATGTACTACCTTTCGCTCAGTCACTCGTGCTTACTTATTCGGTCTCAGAGAATTACACAGAAGAAGCAGTCGGGCGTCTTACAATAAGTATTTATTGCACAGTCATTCTTCTAGTGTAAAATAGATGTGCTGCAATAATTGTGAGACAGTAGCAGATATATATAATCAGCAGTATAGTGAATACAAATGGATAGTACAGTTCTACCATTTTGCAATAATCATAAATGCATACATGGATATAAAATGCATGATAAAAGAGAGCGTGTACTCCTACGATGCCTATCTAGATGTACCTAAGTGTACCTAGCATGTGAGTAGGTGTGAAGCCAAGAATCCCTCTAGGATTTAGTCGAACCCCATTACCTGAAGAGAGAGTGTGTGGGACCCCATCCTGGTCTTGAGTTGGACACCCCGCAAGGGATGTGTTAGACCACTGTCAGCTGGAGCATCTGCATGCAGGAGCCTCAGCGTCTCTGGTCAGTGTGTTGGCCTGGAAGTCTCGGTTCCCTCTGCCTAACACTAGCAAGATGTGCTGTATTTATGCAGAAAGTATCTAGGGCTCCTTTACCCCTTGTCTCATGTATTAGCCATTGTTGGATTTGAGGATGACATATGGGATGAACCTTGTACGTAGATATGGTGGGGTAGGTGCTGTAGCCCCTGCCTGGTTTCCAAGAACCTTATGAATATTCATTCATACTGTGTGAGTATATTGATGAAGTTATAGGACTCTATTGTTTAGGAGAAACCCTCCTTCTGCACCCAGGACTGGAACTAGGTAAAGGTTCAATCCTAAAGGCTCGTTACTGTGTAGTATAAGGGGGATAATGTAGGTTACGGTGTATGATTTTACCAGGGCCTATGTTAGGGTACCTATATGAAACATAACAGGCTGTATGTGTGAGTGGGTGTGTGAGTAGCTGTACTGGTGAATGGGTGTGTCAGTGGCTGTATGGGTGGGTGAGTGAGTGACTATGTGAGTGGCTGTATGCGTGGGTGAGTGGGTGTGTGAGTGTGTGGGTGTCTGAATGGCTATATGAGTGAGTGAACAGATGTGCAATTGGCTGTATGGGTGAGTGAGTGGCTGTTTAAGTGGGTGTTTGGTTAAGTGAGTTTGTGTGTCAGTGGTTGTATTGAGAGTGTTTCTCTGTGTGAATAGCTGTACGGTTGAGAGAGTGGGTGTAGGAATACATGTATGGATGTGTGAATGGGTATGAAAGTGGCTATGTGAGTGTGTAAATGCTTGTATGAGTGAAGGAGTGGCTGTGGTAAGAAGCTATATGGATGAGTGAATGGGTGTGTGAGTGGCTGTATAGGTGAGTGTGTGGCTGTATTGGTGAGTGAGTGGTTGTATGAGTTGCTGTAGTAGGGGTGAGTGAGTGGTTGTGTGAGTGGCTGTTTGAGTGAGTGGGTGTTTGAGTGGCTCTATGGGTGAGTGAGTGGTTGTGTGAGTACTTGTATGGGTCTGTGAATGGGTATGTGATTTTGTGTATTAGAGGTTGTGTAGGGGTTAGGTGGGTGTGTGAGTGGTTCTGTGGATGATGTCATAAGTGATGTCATCTGAGATGTAATCAGTGATGTCAATGACCATGTCATGAGTGGTGTAATATATGAGGTCATAAGCAGTGCACTGCGGGGAGTAAGTTATAGTTAGCTCAGGTAACTATAACTGCTGAATTTCTATGGTTTTGTACGAGTGAAATCTGAGCCTAACTATAACTTCCCTGTAACCTTCATGTTTTTTTATTGAATTATTATCTACTGGCGGTCGCCAGTAGATAGTTATAGTTACAACCTATTATCCATAGGAAATCCACGACATTCTATTTGAAATAACTCTGTTGCCGGTTGACGTATCTTCGCAAAATTTTCAAACTTTGTGGGGCGCTCCGGTCCGCTCCTACACTGAAAGTCTCGGGGGGATTCGTCAAGCGGGGGCCGAGAAAAAAGGGGGGTCCGAAAACGTGTTTTCCCCATGCAATTTTCCATAGGAAACTTTAGACACGGCTACAGCCCGAACTGCTGAACGGAATTACACCAAATTTGGCAAAGAGGTAGTTCTTGGTTCAGAAAGAACCCTTTTGTTAAATGGTGTAAATCCGTTCAGTAGTTGCTGAGAAAATCAAAAGTAAAAGTACATATATATCTATGGGCACGGAGGATTCGCGCACCCTGAGCGCACCCTGCGCGCACCGTCCCGATCACGAGCTGCATGTTAATTGGCTGTCAGCTGGCTGTCAACATTCCGATTCAGGAAATGTTGGCAGCCATTTTGTCCCTCGGTAGAACCGAGGGACAGAAACAAGTGCGCAAAGCGCACAAAGGGGGCAGGGTAGAAACACCCTGACCCCCTAGGTTTGCTCAGGGGTCCCACAAGGACCCCTGGGCAAAAAAAAAGAATTTTTTTTTAAAAAATCGGCAGGATGCGCTCAGGGTGCGCGAATCCTGCGGAAAAAAAAAAAAACGAAGCGCGGTCTCCCGCGCTTCGATTGTATTTTGCCCCCGGGTGGCCCAAGTCCCGGGGGCATGGTGGGGGGTTTAATTTTATGTGTGGGGGCCTCAAAGGGCCCCCCAAGCCCCGGGGACCGCCACCCCCTGGGGCTTTCTTTTAAAAATGGTGCGGGAGGGCTCTGAGCCCTCCCGCAGCCCCGAGGACCACCACCTCCCGGGGCTTTTTTAAAAAATTAAACAACCTGTGTGGGGGGCTCCAGCCCCCACACGCCCGGGGACCGCCACCTCCCCGGGGCACTAACAAATTAAAATGGGGGTCCGTTTTGGACCCCCGAAGCCCCAGGGACCACCACCTCCCCGGGGCTGTGCTGATGTAGGGAGGGGGCCGCGCGGCCCCCTCCTGGAGCCCTTGATGGCCCTGGGGACCGCCACCCCCAGGGCCGGCTCCTGCAGTGTCCCGGGTGCCTACCCCGGGACACTGTAGTTTGCTATGGCAGGACGGGAGCCTCGCGGCTCCCGTCCTGCCATAGCAAACTGCTTGGATATTGGAAGAGAGAGCAGGAAACCTGCTCTCTCTTCCAATATCCAAAGCCGACAGCTTTTCCACATGGGGAGCAGCATGTCAGCTGCTCCCCATGTGGGACTAGCAATGCCGGCTCCCAAGGGACGTGGGGAGCCGGCGGGACTGTGGGGGGATTGGGGACCCCCACAGTCCCCCAACGGAGAGGGCCAGCCCCGGGGATGGGGTCCCCGGGGCAAGTAGTGGCTCAGGAGGAGGGCCACGCGGCCCCCCTCCCCAAAAAAAGAAAAAAAAATGGAAAGGCCGGCCCCGGGGATGGGGTCCCGGGGCCTTAAATGGCCTGAGGAGGGGGCCACGCAGCCCCCTCCCAAGAAAAATAAAAAAGGCCATGCCCCGGGGGATGGGGTCCCCGGGGCCAATACAGGCCCAGGGAAGGGGGGCCACGCGGCCCCCTTCCGTTTTTTTAAAATAAAATTTAATTAAAAAAAGGGGTAAGGCCCTGGGGGATGGGGTCCCCAGGGCCCAAAAACAGGAAAAAGGAAGGGGGCCACACAGCCCCCTTCAGGGGACAAAAAAAAAACTAAAAAAAAACGATCGGGCCCGCAGGCCCCGCCCCCTTCCTTCACTACTCTGCAAACGCGCCCCCTGGCGCGTTTGCAGAGGGGGAACGAATTCCCCTGAATACTGGGGGTCCCTGGGGGCCAACTAGCCCACCAGGAACCTCCAATATGCGCCAGGGGCTGCGTTGCAGAGACGTGTAGAGAGGCCACACCCCTTTTACACCTCTCTGCAACGCAGCTCTGCGGCGCTTTTGGAGGTATATGGTGGGCTAGTTGGACTCCGGGGACCCTCAGGATTCAAGGGGACTTAATCCCCCAACTTAAAACGCGCCACGGGGCGCGTTTGCACAGTGGTGAAGGGAGGGGCGGGGCTTCAGGTGACATGTGTGCAAACAGGCCCGTGGCGCGTTTTAAGATGGGGAATTAAATCCCCTTCAATCCTGAGGGTCCCTGGGGCCAACTAGCCCAACAGGTACATCCAGAAAGCGCCACAGAGCTGCGTTGCAGAGAGGTGTAAAAGGGGTGTGGCCTCTCTACACGTCTCTGCAACGCAGCCCCTGGCGCATATTGGAGGTTCCTGGTGGGCTAGTTGGCCCCTAGGGACCCTCAGGATTCAAGGGGACTTAATCCCCCAACTTAAAACGCGCCACGGGGCGCGTTTGCACAGATGTCACCTCAGGCCCCGCCCCTCCCTTCACCATTGTGCAAATATTCTTCTAAAATCATCCGAAATACGAATTCCGATATACTCACCTGTTATCAGGAGAGACCTCAGTGCTGTATCTTTCAGCCCAGTACTGGTCCTGAAAAGTAATTTTAACCGTACTTACCAGTAACTTGAATTTCCTTCCATAGGCTAACATTGACTGGTTTCACTTGGAAATTCTTTTAAGTGTGGAGTTTTGGAACTTTAAAATATTCCTCTAAAATCAGCCGAAATACGAATTCCGATTTACTCACCTGTTATCAGGAGAGACCTCAGTGCTGCATCTTTCAGCCCAGTACTGGTACTGAAAAGTAATTTTAACCGTACTTACCGGTAACTTGAATTTCCTTCATAGGCTAACATTGACTGGTTTCACTTGGAAATTCTTCTAAGTGTGGAGTTTTGGAACTTTAAAATATTCCTCTAAAATCAGCCGAAGTACAAATTCCGATTTACTCACCTGTTATCAGGAGAGACCTCAGTGCTGCATCTTTCAGCCCAGTACTGATCCTCAAAAGTAATTTTAACCGTACTTACCAGTAACTTGAATTTCCTTCCATAGGATATCATTGCCTGCTTTTTGCTGAAAAAGTTTCTAAGTGTTGATTTTTGAAACATACAAATATTCCTCTAAAATCAGCCGAAATACGAATTCTGATTTACTCACCTGTTATCAGGAGAGACCTCAGTGCTGCATCTTTCAGCCCAGTACTGGTCCTGAAAAGTAATTTTAACCGTACTTACCGGTAACTTGAATTACCTTCATAGGCTAACATTGACTGGTTTCACTTGGAAATTCTTCTAAGTGTGGAGTTTTTGAACTTTATAATATTCCTCTAAAATCAACCAAAGTACGAATACCAATTTACTCACCTGTTATCAGGAGAGAACCCAGTGCTGCATCTTTTAGCCCAGCACTGACCCTGAAAAGTAATTTTAACCGTACCTACCAGTAACTTATATTTTCTTCCATAGGAATCCATTGTCTGGTTTTCAGCAAAAAGTTTCAAAGTGTTGATTTTTACAAACTACAAATATTCCTTAAAAATCACCTGTATGACTTAAACGCATTCTTTCAACTGTTTACAGGAGATGCACCAGTGCTGGATCCAGGATCCAACACTGAGTAAGAAAAAGTAACGATAACAGTTTTTACCTGCTAAGTGAATTTCCTTCCATAGGATAACATTGGTGATTCTATGAGAAAAAGTTTCTAAGTGTCAACTTTTAAAATACAATAATATTCCTTAAAAATCACGACTGTAACCAAAACGCTTTTACTCAACTGTTTACAGGAGATGTACCAGGACTGAATCTAGGATCCAGTCCTGTGGTTAGAAAAGTAATCCATAAAGTAACTAATTGCATTTAACTAGAAATTCACATTGAGCTGAATGTTGCATTGTGTTTGAAAATGTGTTGCCCATTGCAACAACTGTAACTACTGTACTTAAAAGTCTATTGCCTATGTGCAAAGTATTTAAACTAAAGTAATTCATTCTGAGAAAGTATTTTTTGTAATGTAATGTATAATGTAATTACAATGTAATTTAAAAAATAAAATATGTAAAAAAAAATTGTTTCTAAAAATGTAGTAAATCAGTATGAAAAAAATTAATATAACAATTAATACATTTAAAAATTGTCATTTACAAAACCTTTGAAATTCACTGAAAAAACCGTAGGTATCAGGCACGTTATAGTGAGAAATTAGCATTTAAAAAACCTTTGAAATTCACTGAAAAAACCATAGGTTTCAGACACGTTATAGTTACAAATTAGCATTTAAAAAACCTTTGAAATTCACTGAAAAAACCATAGGTTTCAGACACGTTATAGTTACAAATTAGCATTTAAAAAACCTTTGAAATTCACTGAAAAAACCATAGGTTTTAGGGACAGTTATAGTTACTTGGACATTGCACTCGTACAAAACCCGTGAAATTCCCCGTTATAGTTAGTTCAGCTAACTATAACTCGCGCCCGCAATGCACTGCTGATGACGTCACATATTACATCACTCATGACATGGTCAGTGACATCACTGATGACATCACTGATGACATCTCAAATGACATCACTGATGACATCATCCACGTGATAATCTGATGCACCTCCTCACACCCTAATATAATCTTTGATACACCCACTCTAAATTACAGACTGCCATTCGCAAAACCATAGACACACCAACACCAATAACTACATACCCACTCACTGATTCTTAGGTCTACACACACACATCCACTCACTCACCCATACAGTCACTCATACTTACGGTCACTCAGTACAGGACTATCATATGCACTCTTACTCCTATATAGACACTCAAACAACGCCACTCATCCATAGAGATACTCAGACACCTAGTCAGTCATGCAAATAATTAAACACACTGCCATTTACTCACCTATACAGTTATACACACACCAGCTCACTTACTCATACAAATAGTAGCACATTGTTACGCTCTTATACAATCACTGATACAAGCATGCACTCATCCATACAGCCACTATCACAATCACTCACTCTTGCTTATAGCTATTTATATACTCCAACACACATATATACTGCCTTTCACATATGTAGTTACTCACACATGTACCACTGGGACATACATTCACTCACTAACACACTCTTACACACACTTACCCACCCATACAGTCTATCACAGATGCACTCTTGAAACCATCCACCCAGTGAATCACCCACTCACACATCTATGCACAGAGTTGCACACACCCCTCCCACACAAACACTCAGGCACCCATACAGATACTCAGACAAGCATTCAATAACTCATATAGACACTCATTTAGCTATTCACAAACACATGCAGCCACTTACACAGCAACAGACAGACGGATACAGACATTCACCCAGATTAGTCACTAACCCATGCATTCAGTAAGATACGTTAAATCACTCACTTATAGAGTCAGTCACGCACCTACTAAATCATCCATACAGACACTTACACACCCACTCATTCTTCAATACGTCTTTTCCTATATATATTAAAAATATTTAAACTTTACAGAAACACACAGTCACTGGATGATGTCATCAGTGATGTCATTTGAGATGTCATCAGTGATGTCATGAGTGATGTCACTGACCATGTCATGAGTGATGTAATATGTGACGTCATCAGCAGTGCATTGCGGGGCGCGAGTTATAGTTAGCTGAACTAACTATAACGGGGGAATTTCACGGGTTTTGTACGAGTGCAATGTCCAAGTAACTATAACTGTCCCTAAAACCTATGGTTTTTTCAGTGAATTTCAAAGGTTTTTTAAATGCTAATTTGTAACTATAACGTGTCTGAAACCTATGGTTTTTTCAGTGAATTTCAAAGGTTTTTAAATGCTAATTTGTAACTATAACGTGTCTGAAACCTATGGTTTTTTCAGTGAATATATATATATACACACACACACACATATATATATATATATACACATATACACACATATATACTCACACACACACACATATATATACACACACATTATCTACTGGCGGTCGCCAGTAGATAGTTATAGTTAGGACCTATTTTCCATAGGAAATTCGCAACATTCTATTTCCAATAACTTTGGCGCCGGTTGATGAATCTTCGCGAAATGTTCAAAACTCGTGGGGCGCTCCGGTCTGCTCCTATCCTGAAAGTTTCGGGGTGATTCGGCAAGCGGGGGCCGAGAAAAAAGGGGGGTCCCAAAACGTGTTTTCTCCATGTTAATTCACATAGGAAATTTTAGACACGGCTACAGCCCGAACTGCTGAACGGAATTACACCAAATTTGGCAAAAAGGTAGCGCTTGGTTCAGAAAGCGACCTTTTTTTTAAATGGTGTAAATCCGTTCAGTAGTTGCGGAGAAATTCAAAAAATAAGAGTCAAAAAATCAATTTCCCATAGGAAACTTTATGCAAGGCTACAGCCCGAACTGCTGAACGGAATTATACCAAATTTGGCAAAGAGGTAGTTCTTGGTTCAGAAAGAACCCTTTTTGTTAAATGGTGTAAATCCGTTGAGTAGTTCCTGAGAAAATCAAAAGTAAAAACACATATATATCTGGGCGGAGCCTAACCACACATGTCATCGTGAGATCTGATTGGCTGTCAGCACTTCATCCTGGAATTGCTGGCAGCCATCTTGGGACCAATATAAATGATAGTACCCCATTGAAATGCATTGTAGTGAATCGAAGATTTTGAGGGTTACCAAAAGGAGAACTATAAAGGGTGATAACAGACTTTAGTTACATTAGAATTCATTTGTTGATGGTACCATACTAATTTCAGGAATTGTGGTGTGTTCTAAGGTGATTTTACCCTGTGAAAAACCTTCTGCTGGGATATCATGAATCATGTTTGAGAGAAAACTATTTTCACCTGCTTGTCCCATACAGTTTTGGAAGGTGCTCCAGAAGCTAAAATGAGAGCATATTTTCTGTAAATTCACATTATCTTTCTCAGTCATGTGAGAATGAAGTCTGACATTCTCAGTAAAACATGTACATCCAACAAGGGCAGAGACTGTCAGTTGATTCCTTTGTGTTCTACTGCAGCTTCCCAGAGTGTTCTAAAGAACAACTAGAGTGCTAACAGCCTTACTTATGACAAAAGTATGGCACACCTGAAGCCATCTTGATTGGAATAAACTGGTAACACTTAAAACATTTAATTTAAAAAGGAACAAAATGATGGGTTTCATTTTGTCATAGAAATTATGGTTAGTGCTGTAGAAAGAAAAATTAGGACATGTTTTAAGTGAGATCTCAAATATCTTCCTGTTATATTTCAACAGGAGCAGCCTGTCAGTTGATGCCTTTGTGTTCTACTGCAGCTTCCCAGAGTGTTCTAAAGAACAACTAGAGTGCTAACAGCCTTACTTATGACAAACGTATGGCACACCTGAAGCCATCTTGATTGGAATAAACTGGTAACACTTAAAACATTTAATTTAAAAAGGAACAAAATGAGGGGGTTCATTTTGCCATAGAAATTATGGTTAGTGCTGCAAAAAGAAAATTTAGGTCATGTTTTAAGTGAGATCTCAAATCCTCTTCTATTTCATTAGAAAATTCTGACATGCAGACTGAAACAATCACTTTCAATACCAGCAGTAGACTTCCAGTTAACTCCCTGGTGAGCAGTAGCTTTACTACAGTGATCTAATGAACAACTAGAGTGCTAACATTCTGAATTTATGGCAAATGTGTGACACATCTGAATGCCTTCTTGATGGAATCAAAGTAAAAAACTGAAAGCATTTCCTACTGAGGAGACTGCAGTAAATGACGAAATTAGGAAACTTCATAACAAATAAGTCTCCCAAGATGGCCACCAGAGAAAAAAGAGCCCAAATGTAGCACAAATATCACCCAGATGTAGCCCACATATAGCCCAATGACAGAAGTGTGCAAAACACTTTTTATTTTTAGTTTTTCTGCAGTTTTATATAGTGCAAACTGGTCAGGTATTGGAGCGTTACATCTTACTTGGACCCCTTATTGCGTATTTTGCACGAAGTACATGAGATTGATCTTGCGAAACATTGACCTTTACGATTCGGTTAACCTGAAGTTGCTCTGAACCGGGCTTTGTAACACCCGTTTTTACCTACTGGTTTTAATTAATTCTCACTGTATTGTATTAGGAAAGAGGATTTACTGTTTTTATGTACACTTTTATGATCTATGTTTCTAAATCAGATCAAATAAAGTTTAATGAATTCTATGGCAGGACGGAGGCGAGGATTATGCATATCTTTCCTCACTTTATTTGCATAGCAGTTCAAAGAAAACGTAACACAACAATCAATAAACAAAAGACTACACAACCCATGAACCACTAGGGGGGTAGTCTCCAAGGCAACTATAGTCCAATCATATCACAGTACATCGTATTTAATATCGTGACGTCCCTTCCGCTTCCTCTTTCTTCACTGCTCGTCAGTTAAGTGCATTCCTTACATTCTTGGCTTAATCTGACGTTGTTGCTGTTTGTATAGCGGTTTCTTGTGCACGTTATTAGCATTATTGCCTTGGTATTGTTTCATATTCCCTGCGCAGCAGGCTCTTGCCCGAGCGCGTTCTCCCCTCGCAGTTTCTCCCGCTGTGTGCTCTGCGCGCGGTGAGATCCTGTCAGGCGCGTCTGGTCCGAGCGAGGCAGCTCCGTCGAGCGCTCCCGCTGGTCTTTACGTGCGTTTGGGAATCCGGTCACTCCTTTAGTGTCTGCTTGATTCTCGACCAACCCTCGCCTAATTTTGACACCGCTACGCGGTGATTTCCCCACACGGCCACGTTAGTGACCAGCGCCACGTGGTGGTGGTAATTGGTATTGCGCCTCAGTCTATTCTTATAACAGCTTCGGGGAAAGCCCAGCTGTTGGAGCACCGGCGAGGGGGCTGCCTTAAGGATTTTAAGGGCATTTGTTCTGTGCTCACACCCTCTGCTATCATGTCTTCTCCAGAAGACCATTTTTACTCCTCCTACCAGGAAGTGGAGGAGGAATGGCCCCCCAACTTCTCCCTCCAGCAGTGGACCAAGCCCTCTCTCTGCCTATTTCTAGGGCGCTGGCTCCTCTTAGGGATCAGGTTGATAAGCTGGCGAAAAGCATCCCTGGGGTGTTCAGTGACCCAGATCTGGTGGTGGCGGGTCCCAGTAGCTCCCAGATGGGGAATAAAAGGGCCGTTAAGCATAACGCGGGGCACTTGGAAGGATTTGATAAACTTACGGAGACCATCCTCAAGAGTGCGCGAACGCTAAAACATGCACCCTGCCGGGAGGAGGAGGGGCCCGGAGAAAATTGCGACACTGTCACCACTATTGTAGACCCCGACGGCGGGTTTCCCTTAGAGGGAGAGGGTGTATCGGAGGACGATTTCTCCTCCGATGAGGATAAGGACTCGGGGCATCCCTGGCGTCCAGAGTCCCACTCCTCTCAGTCCCCGGTTGGGGACGGGGTCCACTCGGACATGTTCGAGCCTTCCCAAATTTACCATCCTAGGTCGGCGGAGTGGACCCCTGACGCCAAAGTGGCAGAGTATGTGGTGGGGAAAATCCATCAACCCCTTGAAAGGGAGGTCAGGAATAGGATGAGGGGAGAATGCCCCAGGCCCTCACTGAAGGGGAAGGTGGCACACACGCCTGAAATTGATGAGAAACTATGTACCTTTTTCTCCAAGTATATGAGGGATCCCAAGAAAGGAATTGATAGGTCTTGGACGTGGTAGGGCCCTTGACCCAAATTATTCAATTGACGGAGCGTTCCAAAGAGTCAGGATCCCCTTTGTCCACGGATATTGTGGCTGGTTGGGCGCACTACCCTAAACCCTAAAACACTACCCCCTCCACTACCCAAACACTACTGCACTACCCTAAACCCTAAAACACTACCCCCAGCACGACTCCCTACACTACCCAAACACCACTGCACTTCCCTAAACCCTAAATCTACCCACAGCACAAGCCCCTACACTACACAAACACCACTGCACTACCCTAAACCCTAAATCTACCCCCATCATGACCCCCTACACTACACAAACACCACTGCACTACCCTAAACCCTAAAACACTACCCCCAGCACGACCCCCTTCACTACCCAAACACAACTGCACTACCCTAAACTCAAAAACACTACCCCCAGCACGACCCCCTACACTACCCAAACACCACTGCACAGCCCTAAACCCTAAAACACGACACCCTACACTACACAAACACCACTGCACTACCCTAAACCCTAAAACACTAGAACCCAGCACGACCCCCTACAGTACACAAACACCACTGCACTACCCTAAACCCTAAAACACTACCCCCTACACTACACAAACACCACTGCACTACCCTAAACACTAAAACACTACCCCCAGCACGACCCCCTACACTACACAAAAACCACTGCACTACCGTAAACCCAAAACACTACCCCAGCACTACCCCCTACACTACCCAAACACCATTGCACTACCCTAAACCCTAAAACACTACCCCCAGCATGACCCCCTACACTACACAAACACCACTGCACTACCCTAAACCCTAAAACACTACCCCCAGCACAACCCCTACACTACCCAAACACCACTGGACTACACTAAACCCTAAAACACTACCCCCAGCACGACTCCCTACACTACCCAAACACCACTGCACTACACTAAACCCTAAATCTACCCCCAGCATGACCTCCCACACTACACAAACACCACTGCACTACCCTAAACCCTAAAACACTACCCCCAGCACGACCCCCTACACTACCCAAACACCACTGCACTACCCTAAACCCTAAAACACTAACCCCAGCATGACCCCCTACACTACCCAAACACCACTGCACTACCCTATACCCTAAAACACGACCCCTACACTACACAAACACAACTGCACTACCCTAAACCCTAAAACACTACCCACAGCATGACCCCCTACACTACACAAACACCACTGCACTACCCTAAACCCTAAAACACTACCCCCTACACTACACAAACACCACTGCACTACCCTAAACCCTAAAACACTACCCCCAGCATGACCCCCTACACTACACAAACACCACTGCACTGCACTACCCTAAACCCCCCTACACTATACAAACACCACTGCATTACTCTAAACCCTAAAACACTACCCCCAGCACGACCCCCTCACAACACAAACACCACTGCACTACCCTAAACCCTAAATCGACCCCCAGCACGACCCCTACACTACCCAAACACCACTGCCATACCCTAAACCCTAAAACACTACACCCAGCATGAACCCCTACACTACCCAAACACCACTGCACTACCCTAAACCCTAAAACACTACCCCCAGCACTACCCCCTACACTACACAAACACCACTGCACTACCCTAAACCCTAGAACACTACCCCAGCACTACCCCCTACCCTACCCAAACACCACTGCACTAACATAAACCCTAAAACACTACCCCCAGCACAACCCCCTACACTACACAAACACCACTGCACTACCCTAAACCCTAAATCTACCCCCAGCACGACCCCCTACACTACCCAAACACCACTGCACTACCCTAAACCATAAAACACTACCCCCAGCATGACCCCCTACACTACACAAACACCACTGCACTACCCTAAACCCTAAAACACTACCACCAGCATGACCCCCTACACTACTCAAACACCACTGTACTACCCTAAACCCTAAAACACTACCCCAGCACGACCCCCTACACTACCCATACACCACTGCACTACCCTAAACCCTAAAACACTACCCCCAGCACGACCCCTACACTACTGCACTACCCTAAACCCTAAAACACTACCCCCAGCACGACCCCCTATACTACCCAAACACCACTGCACTACCCTAAACCCTAAAACACTACCCCCAGCACGACCCCCTACACCACCCAAACACCACTGCACTACCCTAAACCCTAGAAAAGAAACCCCCACCCCATGCCCAATACCCCTTACCTCTCACTCCTCGTGGTTCCTCTCTCCTCGTGGTTCCTGCTTCACGTCGTCTCTGAGGGGCGGTGCACGTCGTTGTGAGGAAACGGAACAGCCTCTGTTTCCTTACAACGACATGGATCGTCTACATGTTTTAGAACGCATGGTCATTTACCATACATACCTTTACAACAAAATTTGTTGTAAAGGCATGCGTGGTAAATGACCATGCGTTCTAAAAAAATGCGTAGTAATGACTTCGTGATGTACAACGCATGCGTGGTAATGCTATCGCAAAGTAAAAAAGTCGTTGTAACGGCTGTTTACCGATCGAAGCTGGCCCCTGTTCTTCAGTGAGACGTTTATTTGATTAATTAGGAGGAAGGAATGTGTTTTTTTTACCGAAAAGTGCATTCCCGGCTGTTGTATTGTGAAAGTGTCCGCGTGGCCTGGTTTCACTTCCGGTGAGAGAGTGGAAGAATCAGTTTGGATCTAAAGGAGTTCTGTTGTTGGACGGGGCTGGCGCGACATGTCATCAGAAAACATAGCTAATGGAAAGCGTCCTCCCTGAAGTGTGGAGCAGTGCCATGAGAGGTCAACGAGTGTGCGTCCCACCGCAGTATGACCGTACCGCGTGACCCATGTGCCACCTCCAGGGTACGGGAGGCAGAAGCGGCATCACAGGTCCTCTTGAAGATCGTTGTAGCACTAATTCTACATTTTGGTACTAGGGCATTTTAACTTCGTTGTTCCTGCCAGATACAAAGAGAAGATCCTGTGTTATTCAGTGCCCTCGTTACCTTTTTTGTGGGTTGTGGTGCTTGTCACTTCGCTGCCCCGCCGGTGCACACGACTGGGCACCCCACCTCGTGTGCCATCTGCAGGGCCTCTGCCCTCGGATCACTGGTTTCGGTTTCTGGAGTGGCAACATAAACAGCTGCTCCAAAAGGACTAGCCTGAACACTTAGGTGAATATCCCCTGCACCAGCATTCCACGGAAATTCTTTCCTAGCTCTCCCACGTCAACGAGGACGTCATAATAGCACGGCTCTGCTCGCGACACCGTATGACGTCATCGGAGCCATAAGAGGACCTCGTCGGCGTGCTGACGTCAGTACCACCCATTTTTTCCGTGCCACCGAGGCAAACAGGGGACCGAGACATTTTCACATGTATACATAGTATAATAAATATATATATATTCACTGAAAAAACCATAGGTTTCAGGCACGTTATAGTTAGAAATTAGCATTTAAAAAACCTTAGAAATTCACTGAAAAAACCATAGTTTTCAGGCACGTTATAGTTAGAAATTAGCATTTAAAAAACCTTAGAAATTCACTGAAAAAACCATAGGTTTCAGGGGCGTTATAGTTAGTTGGACATTTCACTCGTACAAAACCATAGAAATTCCCCCGTTATAGTTAGTTCAGCTAACTATAACTCGCGCGCCCGCAATGAACTGCTGATGACGGCACATATTACATCACTCATGACATGGTCAGTGACATCACTCATGACATCACTGATGACATCTCAAATGACATCACTGATGACATCACTGATGACATCATCCAGTGAATGTGTGTTTTTCAGAAAATTAAATATGTTTTATATATGTATATCTCAAGGTCGATGGAAGAATAAATGGGTATATAAGTGTCTAAATGGATGATTTTTTTTGTAAAATTTACTGTATAACTGACTAAGTGTATCTTAGTGAATACATGGGTTAGTGAGTAATGTTTAACCCTTTCGCTGCGTGCGTTGGCCAACGGCCGTCGCGAGCACTACCTCGGTAGTGCTGCGCACGTCCGTTGGCCGACGCGGCCCCGCCCGCTTAATAGAACGTTCCGCACTGGCGCGGAACGTTCGAAGCAGCTAAGCGGTTAAATATGAAAATATCTGTATCAGTCTCTCACTTTGTGTATAAGTGGCTGCATGGGTTGGTGAGTAGCTACATGAGTGTCTATATGGGTTATTAGTTGGTTTTTAGAGTATCAGTATGAGTGTCTGAGTGTCTGTATGGTTTGGTGGGGGTATTACTTAGTGCATAGATGCATGAATGAGTGACTCACTGTTTGTATGTGTTGAAGACAGCATGTGTGCAGGACTGTATAGGTGGATGAGTATGTGTATGGGTGTGTTAGTGAGTGAATGACTGTCTCAATAGTGTCTTTATGAGTAACTACATATGTTTTAAACTAGTATATGTGAGTATTGGTGTATATAAGTGAGTATATGTGAGAGTGAGAGATTGGAAGAGTTCCTGTACAAATAAGTAGGTGTTTCTATAAGTGATTGTTTAAGAGAGTAAGTATGTGTAAGTTTCTGTAGAAGTAAGTGTGGTAGTGTGTGTATAACTGTATATGCAAGTAAATGGATGTTTGATACTTTGTTTGCATGTGTGACTATGTGTGTGAGTAACTCTATGGATGAGTGGGAGTGTGTAACAGGATGTATAGGTGTATGAGTACATATGATGAGTGAGTACATGTATGAGTGACTGTGTAGGGACTGTTGGTGAATGAGTGGATGTGTGTGTAAATCTTGGAATTACTGAATAGGTGTGTTGTAACTGGTATTGGTATGTCCATTGTTTTGAAAATGTTAGTTTGTATTTTTGAGTGTGTGTATCAAAGGTTATATTAGGGTGAGAGGAGGTCTGCCACTCTATCACAAGGATGATGTCATCAGTGATGTCATTTGAGATGTCATCAGTGATGTCATGAGTGATGTCACTGACCATGTCATGAGTGATGTAATATGTGACGTCATCAGCAGTGCATTGCGGTGCGCGCGAGTTATAGTTAGCTGAACTAACTATAACGGGGGAATTTCTATGGTTTTGTACGAGTGAAATGTCCAACTAACTATAACGCCCCTGAAACCTATGATTTTTTCAGTGAATATATATACACACGCACATACATATTTACACACACACATATACACTATATATACATATCATATATATATATATATATATATATATATATATATATATATATATGTGTGTGTGTGTTACCCTGCGGCGGTTGCCACTGGGTAGTTATAGTTAGGTCAGCTGTCCTTCCTGGAAAGTTTCGAGGTGATCCGCCAAGAGCGGACCAGGAAAAAAGGGGGGTTCTTAAACGCAAAATCCCCATTCATTTTCCATATACTTTTTTTTAAGAAACACTACTGCAAAAACTACTGAACTGAATTACACCAAATTTTCTGGAAGCTAGATGTTGTTCCAGAAGGCATGCTTTTTGTGATTTGGTGTAAATTCATTCATTAATTTTTGAAAATTATGTTACAAAAATATTTGTATATCTGGGCGTTTTGGTTCTAGGGACTCTCAGTTGAGTCCCTCAAACCCAATTTTAAAAAAATAAAACCTTCAGATTGGCCCAGGGGGCTTTTTCAGCATTGGGCCATCTTGCTCCTGCGGGAGAAAGGCTTCTGGAGGAGCAAGGCTCTGTTTGGCTGCCTGCAACATGAGGAAAAATGTTGCAGGCAGCCATTAGAGGACTCCGGGATTTTATTTTGTTTAAATATATATGGGTACGATGAGGATACCCTGCCCCCCTAAGCACCATGGGTGTGTACCAGAAGTCCCCCCTGAGGCCAATTTTTTATTTTTTATTTTTATAAGATCTGTAATCCCATTTGGGGAGGGGGACATGCAGCCTCCCTCCCCAAGCCACAGGTGTGCCCTGGGGACCCCATCCCCAGTGGCCAATTCATTAAAAAGGAGAGGACACGAAGCCCCTCTCCACTAGCCTTAAGAGGACCCGGGGACTACATCCTCCCGGGTCAAAAATAATCAAAATAGGGAGGGGAGCACGGCACTCTCCCTGAGCCCAAATGGGCCCCATGGACCCTATCCTCTGGGGCCAAAGTGCCTAGATTTAGGAGAGGGGTGTGGCCCCTCTTCCCAAGCCCAAATGAGCCCTGTGGAACCCATGGACAAACAATAACTTCAGGGGAGGGGAAGTGCGGCCACCCTCCCTAACTCTTGCAAGACTGCATCCCCATGGGGCCAGCTCTTAAACTGTGTCCCGGGGAGCCCACCGTGAGACATAATACTTCTCCCTGCCCGCAGGAACACGGGCAGGGAAAGAAGTGTGTTTCCAAAGCTCCCACTAGGTAGGAGAACACTTCTGTTTCCCTGCCCGTGCTCCTTCAGGCAAGGAAACTGGGATTGTTCCTGCCCAGAGGGAGCAAGCAGAAGTAGCTGCTTCAGTTCAGTGGGAGCAATGCTGCCTTCCAGTTCGGGAGCTGGCTGTAGCTGCGGGGACCCTAGGGCCCACCTCGCGACCCCCACAACTATGTGTGGCCCTGTGGGATGGAGCCCTGGGGCCCATTTGGGCTTGGGAAGCGGGCAACACGCCCCTCCCCTAAAAGTAATTAATTTGGCCCCAGGGAATGGGTTGGCTGTCCGCAGGGGGTTGTTCACAGACCTGCAACAAACCCCATGCTGCGCACAGCCAAAGGCAGTGCACACCATGGGGTTGCTTGCCTGTGAGGGGTTGGTCGCAGGGCCTGGCCACTGAAATTCACCAGCTATAGTTTCTCTATTAACTCATGCCCTACGGTAATTATAACTCACTCCCTGTCATGCACAGTGTTGATATCAATGATGTTATTTCAAATGTTGCAGTGATTATATCAATCACGTCATAGAACATGTCATGAGGGATGTAATATGTGGGGAAATTAGCAGTACAGGTGAGGGAACGAGTTATAGTTACCTTAGGGTACGAGTTACTAAAGAGAACTATAATTTATGAATTTCAGTGTTTTTCGGGGTTTAAAACGTTATGTTGTTACTGAAAATTTTCACTTAACTATAACGTCACATTAACCATAGGTTTTTTTCAGTGGATGAATATATACACACTAGATACTGCTATATCCTGACTACTGTTATTATTGAGTCTTTGGAATGTTTTATTCTGATATTGATTGATTTTATGGGAAGGGAAGTATTTATTTCTGCATAAGAGCACTTTATAGATCTGAGCACTCTGTATCCCTTATTGGGGGTATTTAGCACTAGGTCACTTTATGCCCTTAAAAAGTTTAGCACATTTATTGCTATTGATCAAAATGAAAGAGATTTTTGTGTGAAATCTTGCACTCTGGCACTTTATGCATCTTTTACACATGAATTGGTATTGACAATACTGTAAAGGATGACCGAATTGATATATGATTTATTGGTATTTCCAAAATGTATTGATTTATAGAGGCTCTATTTGCATGGCGTGTTCTAAAAAGATTAACTTATTTCATGCTTTAGCATTGCTACGTTTTAGTCATTGAGATATTGGCCTACACCCTTTGATTTCGCAATTAAGGATTGCATTATATGTGTTGAATACACGAGTCTATTTGAATATCTAGGGGTTGCCGATATAGAATGAATTGCTATTGAAGGTTCGCACTTTGACACTTTATGTATAAACAATAAGTTTTGTTTTTATAGAGAATATTTGTTTATACCGACATGAATGATTGAATCAATACATTGGTATTTTATCGATTAACTTTTTCATTCAGAATGGTATAATGGTATTTTAGTGTAGAACATTTGTGAATAACTATGATTCTTAGAGTCTTCTATGTTTAGTAGGCTGTGACCAATGATCTGAGCAACCGCATGTAACATGATGCTTTCAATTGGGAATGGGGCATTGGCCCAGAACTGGTTAATTAAATGTGGTGCTTTTAATTAGGTTTGGGCACTGGCCCAAGATTACCTCTAAAATTGTTTCCCGGCACATATCAGGTATTATGGGGTGATACAATGTTGAGTTGGTTTGTTTTTATAAAAATTTATCTTTTAAAAAAAAAAAAGTAAAAATATCTCATTGTACAAAAAAAAAAATGATGTTAACAACACACCAAGTTCGATGTATAATATGCATAATGATAAGGATATAGACACAACGGATGTTGTTTCTTCTATTTCTATATGCATTGTACCTTTAAATAAGAAAAAATGTAATGGCAACATGACTTTGAGAAAGGCTGGGATCAGCTGAAACGCATCAGGACAGACAGCACGCTGCTAAAACAATAAATAAAAGGAATTCTGCTTACCAGGAGTGCCCACTTTTGCTCTTTTCGTCGGAGCTGTTTGAAAAAAATAATAATATATATATATTTTTTTTTTTACAAGGCAAGCGCTATATCAGAATGCATTTAATCATTAATGACAAAACCGTACAGTTTTAAAATTGTAACAGAGATAGCAGCACATGCTGAGGCAGAAGCGGGGCTGTGACACTAGATTCCATCCATTCTATGCTTTGCTCATGTACATACAGTAAAAATAAGTCTCAGTGTTTTTAAAGCTTCAATGAGGATTAATCGAGAGGAGGTGCAAAGCCAGATTTACTCCATTGCAAAGGCACTTCCACACTGCCTCCAGAATCTAAGAGGATACAGCACTGATCTGTTAAGCATCAGCAATTATCTTGCTGTCACTGCTAAAGGTAACAAATTTCCACACATCCAACGAGGCTATATCATCAACTGGACACCAACGTCATCTGACGGAAACTAAATCACTGCACCAGCCAGGGGCCCTGACAGGCAAGTTTGCTGCCTTTGAAAAATCCAGGCCTATCAGTCACAGGGGGGCGGGAGGGAGAGAGGGAGAAATGGCTTCAGAGGTAGCCTGTCTTAGATGAGATTAAATGTTGCAGATCCTGCGAGCACAACGCAAACCCGAAATACGGGGATTATTAATGGGAACGGTGCAAGGGGGTTTTAATATGTCATCAGACCTCGGTCATCTGTTTTTTTCCCCTGGCATGTCACTCTTCCTGACTGGTGGGAAGAGGCAGCACCTATCCCCTAACCTCAGTCTCACCAATTGAAGAACAATCAGACCAGTCCATGAGAGGTAGAAAACACTGAAGGAAAAATAAGTTAAACAGGGTCATGAATGGTGTTCGCAGGTGATGTATTTGCTAACTATAAACTTGAACATCATTTAGGTAACGCCAGGGGTATCAACTTTGCAACCCCTGTCACTGCCTTTGTGACTTCTGACTTCAGAGGCTGGCAAAGACAATGCCAATAACAGAAGGTAAATGGTGCTATAATGTGCACTATTTACTTTCTGCAGCTCTAGCTGTGAACTGAGGCATTCCGCTCTTAGCTCAGTAAAACAAGTATACAGTAGTGAAATGTAGACGTCACTTTCTGGGAGGATTCAGTGTTAGATCATATGATGTCACTTCCAGTGATGTCATTGGGTCAAAGGGAAGTTATGTGATGTCGCTTTCGCTGTGCCATGCATTTTGGTGAAATGACACCCACGACGATAAATACATAAACTTTATCACGTATTCTACAGAGGATACCACACTTCACCATATAGGGTGAAGGGTTTTAAGAGGGGTCCCCTGACATTACTATAGGATTCAAGCCTATTCAACTACCTAACCAGGAGATAATTTCTCTGCTCACCAGGCACCGTAAACCACTGCATCACAATTCATACAGTGAAAGAGTATCTGTCTGACCAGAAGACACCAAAGTGAAAGGCATCAACTTCCTGTTACAACTGACTTTGAAGTGTTTTCAGATCATTTCATTCAGAAAAAGTGACCTATAACTTAGGCACCGCAACACTATTTGGTCACAAACTGGAGATGCAACCAATATTTTGTGATAGGGAGTGTGCGGAATAGCCATTGATCATCACAAAATGGTGCTGCTGTGTTTCACTAAAAGTCTGTAGGGAATGAGAACTTCATGCCATTATTGTGGGTGGATCTTTTCTGTTTCATCTGAGAGCATCGCAGTGGTTTTCCCCCGTAGTGTGTATATTTGTACTGTACACTGTATGTGGCTCTACTCCCTGAAATTGCTTCTACTGGATTGTTTGCGTAATGAGTGGAACCTAAAACCTTTTAAAGGTTACCAGACACATTGTGAATGTGGCATTGTGATCACCTCAAAAATGTAGGCCAAACATGTCTATCAGCATGATTTGCAGGTCAGAATCTTGGTGAAATCACCAAAAAATTTGCGAGCACGGCTGTGTCAACATGCACTCAAGGGCTGAGTATTTAACTACATGCCTATGTTGTACCTCCTGGATACCCTATGTCATTGAATAACATAGAACTGATTTACGTGGACTACTGAACTGGGTAGAGGTGTAGAATAAGCAGGCCCAATGCTAGCTCTCTGTGTCTTGTTCTTTCCGCAGATCAATGCACCCGCCAGCCATCTTGTTCAGCTACTGGCTTGCTTCTATATTCTTCTCGGGGAAAAAAGGAGCTAAAGTTAAGTTGCTCTTTCTATCTGCATTATTAAGTGGAGGGCCGTCAGCACCAGGTGATCGTGAGTGTAACCAATATTAGCTGTGCTTTCTTTCAAAAGATTTTATTGTTTGGCTTCTTGGAGCAATCATTCAGATGTCGTCAATACGTGGAGAGAACAATTAACGTGAAAGATTTTCAACAAGGACTGAACTTCAAAGTATGTAAATTTCTCATTACCTTGCCAGAGCTTGTTGCACAGTTTTGCCTTTTACCTTTGTTTTATCAGACTAAGCCCTAAGGTGTATGCATGGCTGTAAAGAGGACACATTTCACAAATTAACCAACAAAGCACGCCATCTTGGCTCTGTATAAGCCTTCAACGTTATTACATCATCTGCACTCTAGATTGTCCTATCATTTTAAAGCCTATGGACAATGATACTTAATAAAACGAGGCTTCCATGTGTTCGTTTCCAAGAGAAGGTTTATTTACACCCACCAGAACAGTCCACACCAGCAGCAGACCCTCAACCGACACTCTCCATCTGAGGTCCCACGTTCTGCTGCTGATGTACTTAACATTCCCAGAAAGAATCTCACATTAAAGGGCAAGTTACAACACATCTTCCCTTTACAATATTAATGAGAGGTAAGAAGGGAAAAAAGGGAAAGGACATGGGAAAGAACAAATAAACGGCAGAGCACAAACAGAGTGCTAAAAATATCAAAAGTTATAATAAGAATCGAACATGAAAGTGAGCACAGGAAAAAATAACACCATTACTTAAGAATGTAATCTTGGAGATATGATGGTGACCTCCTTGCTCTATTATTGCGACCAAGCGGATCAGCTTGAACCTTTCCATCACTACACTGGAAATGACTGGACTGGGGCTGAAACCCCACATTACCATCTTCTCTTCCACATTTTGACAAACGGGACATGCTCCAAACATCACCACCACTGAGCATGACAACATTTCTCATTACCTTGATGATGCGTTTGGGACCAAAAAATTTTGTTTCACCTTTGGTGAGACCACACTGCTTTTTTGACAAAAACAAGATCACCCACTTTCCAAACACACTTTCGTGCTCCCATCTTGGCATCAAACCTTCTTTTATAATTCTCTTGATACCTTTTTACTTTCCAATTATTCACAACACTGCTCGTATCTTTTACACTCAACCACACAGGATTGAGTTTTGAACCGGCTGCTCTACCCTTGAGCTTTTTAAACGGCGAGCAACCAGTCACACTGTTTGGAGTATTTCTATGTGCCCATAATTTTTCTCTAAGAATGCACTTGAGAGGGGATCTTGTTTCCACAGCAGTTTGAGCAGAGGCTCTTATCAGCCTATTCATGCTCTCTACTAAGCCGTTGGCTTGTGGTGTATAAAGAGCAGTCCGGTGATGAGTGATGGAGAGATCCTTTAAAAAATCCATCATCTCTTGAGAAGTGAACTGCACCCCGTTATCAGAGACTAAAATAACAGGTATGCCCTCACACGTGAATGCGTCCTTAAGAAACTCAATGATATTCTTTGTCACAACAGAACTCATGCAGCAAGCAGAGACCCACTTAGATGTGTAATCAACAAGGACGACCACAAACCTCTCTGTGGGAGACAAGATATCAAAAGGTACAACAACGCCAATAGCAAGTTTGGACCAGGGACGTTCAGGTATGGCAACAGGTGAGAGAGGTGCAACATTCACTTTTCTTGATTTATCATTCCCAGCACATATGGTACAATCCCTTACAGCTTCTTCAACTTGTCGGTCAACCTCCGGCCACCAATAGGATTCCCTGACTCTTGCTTTGGGTAAGCTACGTCCGAGATGACCTTCATGCGCCAAATTGATTATTTTTTCTCTCATCAAACAAGGAGGAACTAATCTCTCACCCCGAAAAAGTTCCCCTTGCGAAATGTTCAATTCATCACGAACATTCCAGTAACCTTTTGCACAATTGGGAACATCATTACTTGTAGGCCACCCATTGACAACAAACTCCATTACAGGTCCCCTTGACTTGTCGCACTCAGAACTGACTTTCCATTCCTCTTTATTAAGTGCTGATTCCTTCACCCAAGATACTGAACAGTCAGAACTGTTCGAAATAATTTTGTCTAAGGGCATCCTTGAAAGAAAATCAGCTGGAATATTTTTAAGTCCAGGCAAGCACTCTACTGTGAAATTGTATTCCCAGAGTCCTTCAACCCATCTTTTAATTCTGGGAGTGGTACTCTCAACATTCCTACAATCAAACATGTGTACAAGAGGCTTGTGGTCAGTTCTAACCAAAAATGGTAAACCCCACAAGTAAAATCTAAAATGATTGATAGCCCAAGAACAGGCTAACGCCTCACGCTCAATTACTGAGTAACGCTCTTCTGCTCCTTTCAATGAGCGAGAGGCAAAACCAATGAACTTTTCATTGCCATCAACCATTTGGGATAGAACTGCGCCCAAACCCTGTACACTGGCATCAGTAGTCAGGATAGTCTTTTTGAGTACATCAAAATGGCCCAAAGTTGGCATGCATGCAATCTCATTCTTAACTTTGTTAAAAGCATTAACACAATCTTCTGTCCATTTGAAATCCACACCCTTTTTTAGCAGCAGTCTTAAGGGTTGCACAACACTAGCAAAGTTGTACACAAACTTTGAGTAATATTCAGATAAACCAAGGAAAGATTTCACTTGGTCTTTGTTCAATGGAGCTGGTGCCTGTAATATTGCCTCTGCAAGATCACTTTTTGGACTAATGCCTTCACTGGAAATAGAGTGTCCTAGGTAGGATACAGACCCAACTCTGAATTTACACTTTTCGCATTTCAAAGTGAGTCCACGTTCTTCTAGTCTAGACAGTACTTTGAACAATACTTTGTCATGGTTGGCTCTATTCTGCCCATAGACAAGTATATCGTCCTGAAAAAATAAGACAGAGTCAATTCCAGTTAATACATTTTTCATCACTCTTTGAAAACACGCAGCAGCACTCGCCAATCCGAATGGCATCCTGATGAATCTATAAGCACCTAAGGGTGTTACGAAAGATGTTAGTGCCATTGAGTCTTCGTGTAGCATGATCTGGTGATAAGCTGACGATAAATCCATCACGCTGAAAATACAAGCACCTCCCAATTTTACCAGGGCTTCATTAATGTTTGGCAAAGGCTGCCTGTCGCCCCAGATACAGTTATTTAAGCTTCTTAAGTCCACACACATCCTAATTTTGCTGCCCTTGTCCTTGGGGGCTAAAACAATGGGAGCCAACCATTCTGAAGATTCTATCTCTTCAATGACTCCCAACTCAAGTAGTCTGTTGATTTCTTCTTGAAGGGATTTCATCATGAGATTAGGCACCTTTCTTACCTTGTGTACTACTGGTTTCGCCTTGTCCTTTAAAACTATTTTGTGATTGAAACCATTAAGAAGCCCAAGTTTTCCACTGAAAACCCCAGGATACTTTCCTACAATATCTTGATCATCACTCTGACGTGTGACTAGCATTACCTGATCAGGCGCATTTGGGTTCAAAATGATTCCAAGGTCTTTTTGGTGTCGCCACACTAAAAGATTATCCCCACGCTTGGCAACATAAACTTTACCAACAGTTTCTCTTCCTTTAAACACAATGGATTGAATGGAATAACCTATTAAATCAATACTTTGCCCCCCATACCCTACAGGATTGATGTCAGGTGGCAAGAGTTTTACATTGTTGAGCTCAAAGGTGAAATTCCAAAATGTGTCGCTCAACAAGGTGTACGGTGAACCTGAGTCAGCCAGTACTGGAACTTTTTTGTCAGCTATGTATACATCACATTTTGGCATAACAACATTACCTGCATCAACATCTTTTACATCATGGACTGACTTAGTAGTATTTTCTGTAATGCAGTGAATGGCTTGCTGAGAAAATATTTCATCATCCTCAACCATGTTTACTTTTGTGTTTCTACACATGCGGGCATAATGCCCTTTTTTCCCACAATTTCTACAATTCATACTCCTGGCAAAACAATTGGGAAAATTTGGTCCATGGTTCTGACTTCCGCACCTAGGGCATCTTAATTTGGCATCCTTCTTCGAATTATAGTTAATTTTTTGTTTATCAAACTTTGCAGACCCTTTCTCCTGTTTAATATTTACTTTACACACAGTTGCAACTGAGGCGTCATGTGATACATTATCCAGATCATCCTTTTTTATATTGGCAATGGCATCAGCCGGAACAGTGCTGTTGCGCATTTCTTTTACCCAATGAGAAGTGTGTTCGATGCTCTCAACAATAGTAATAGCTTCTTTAAGATTTGGATTTTTTGATAACTTTTCTTGAATCTTTGAGTCATTAGTGCATCGCACCAGTTGGTCGCGAATGAGAGAATCAGTCAACTGCTCAAACTCACAAGTCTGAGCCAAAGATTTTAATGCCGCTATATAGTTACCAACTCTCTCTCCTTTGGCCTGTACACGCATGAAATATTTGTGTCTTTCCATGACAACATTCAATCGTGGTCCAAAATGAGTTTGTAGTAGTAACACACTCATTTCATAGACATCGTTAGGTTCGCCAGCCCCTCTGCCAATTGGTATGGGATCCAAACTATCGTAGATATTTCTGCCTTCAATGCCAAGATTATGAAGCAAAACTGCCTGTTTTCTAGCAGCAGAGAACTTTTCACCACCAATGGCTATGAGATATGAATCAAAAAGTGGTTTCCATTTCTTCCATGGAAGAATAGGCTCGCCACGCTCACACAAAAACTGAGGTGGTTGGCTCATGCCACTGGACGTCGACATGCTGAAAGGTAAAGTAACTAAACAAACTAACAAAATAAGCTAATACAATAATCTAAAACAATAGTCTAATATAATAAAATAAAACAAAAAACTAACTGAAATGCTAGTTTTTAATGGTAGTAGTAGTTTGTCAATTAACTCCTTGTCTGTTCCACTCCCTTTAAATACTTATCAAAAAAAATAGGCAACTCTATATTCCTGCTGGTGTTGTTAGAAAAATGGAAAAACTAATATAAAACTAACAAAATAAATTAAAACAATTAACTTATCTGTTGAGGGAGTTTTCTTTTCGAAATCTTTCGTTTTCAGGATTCAGGATTCTTCTCTTCTTTCTTACTTTTTGTGAACAAACATACACGGTAAACTGATGACAGCTCTGCGTGATAGAGTTGAGTCACACATGAAACAAATGACAGCACAAAGCGTAGGCGCTGTGTTGAAATGAACAATCTAGTCTTTCTCCCACGTCGGTACGTAAAATGTACATGAGTCACTTCCTTTCCTTCTCGTAGTGCGCACCCTTTGACAGCGCGCCTCGTCTCGAGCCTTGACGATACTCTCGAGCTCTGCTCCGCTTACTCACACGCGTCAGACAATGCGAGCTCGCCGTGGAACTTCTGTCTCACGGTAAGTTTCTGCTCCGTTTACTCACACGCGTCAGACAATGCTAGCTCGCCGTGGAACTTCTGTCTCGCGGTAGGTTTATTTTCAATTTATACAACTCGTGCGCTCAACGGCAGCATTCAGGCTTCACAAATAATTAAAGCACATCTTTGTCACGACTTCGCTCGATTCTGCAGCACTCAATAGCTATAATATTATTAGATCCCACAGCCGATATAAATCAAAAGTTGCACCACTTTTATGCCAATAAAACGGAAAACCAACCTCCGTTGTCGTTGTCTGCGCAAATCTTGACAGTCTAAGCACGCTGGGTTCTTCGGTGGGTGTAGCCAGCCAGTCGTCACCAGTAATAAAACGAGGCTTCCATGTGTTCGTTTCCAAGAGAAGGTGTATTTACACCCACCAGAACAGTCCACACCAGCAGCAGACCCCGCAACCGACACTCTCCATCTGAGGTCCCACGTTCTGCTGCTGATGTACTTAACATTCCCAGAAAGAATCTCACATTAAAGGGCAAGTTACAACAATACTTATTGATGCTCTTGAATGGTGGGTTTGCTATCACGGAACAAGGTTTGTGACTCTGCCAAAGAAAAGCACAACATGCAATTTCAATTTCTCAATCTATTCTATACTGTGCGTCAGCCACAAGCTTTTATTGTTACTTTCCAGAGGGGACTATAACAGATTGTTCCTTTTCTGCTGTGGCTGCACTTGCCCAAGGACTTTGTGAGTGTTTCATGGCCTTGATTCACCCGCACCAGTCCCGCTCATGTCCAATCCGGTGCCCACCTTACAAAATGTCCAGAAGAGCCACCTAAAACATTGTGAAGCGAATCAGACACAAAAGAGAGGTCAGCATGCAGTGCCCAATGAGAAGCGCATTGTAAGGAGGTCCACAAAGGGAGGGGACACCAATTGCATCTGATGAATATTCGCCCAAATTCCCTGCAAATTTGATACTGTGACTTCAAAGAACTCCATCTGAGAAACTGGTGGTTGTAATTGTGTTTTTTCCAAGAGTGATTACAAATTCGAGGGCACTGAAGCCAGCAGACAGAGCTAAGTTGGAGACTGGGGCTTCAAATCAAATATTTTGGAAAGCACCTGGGTGGTTTATACACAGTGAATGGTTCAATCTGAGAATAGCCTCGTCTAGCTCCCTCTCTGCCTTCCTCAGACAAGATGATAGAACCAAGAAAGACCTAGAGGTTCTTGGAAGCAACTAGGGGCTTACACAGCTTTCTCGGCAGTGCTAGTGGGGTTTAAGAAAAGGGTGCTCACCAATCAACTATGCATGTGGAAATACTTCCCCTATGACCCAGGTAAGTGCAGAAAGATTTTCTGCATTCTTCACAGTGGGTAGTAACATTGCGTCCTGGGGGGGGTAGGCTTCACAACGGTCTCTACAGGTACTCAGTCCTTTTAAGCAGGCTCTTCTGTATAGACTGCAGTCTAGCAACTCCTACCGCACCAGTGAGGGTCCTTCTTGCCAGACAGTCCATCATTTCTTTCAGCACTATTCTTGTTACAGACTTAGTCTATGATCTTACAGGTGGGCAGCGGTCAAGCAGACTGTGTCCCCAAAGCGTATGATGCCAAATTACTGGCAAGGACTACTAACATATTTTTAGTGCAAGGGGAACACTATGGGAGGCATAATTGCATTATATTTCGGGGGCTGAAAATCCTTGCACCACTCCAGCAGAAGAAAAGAAGACCAGTGGCTTATATTAGATTTGATATAAAAGTGATGTAAACTGCTGCTTAAAAGAAGCATTGTTAAGATGTTTTCCCTGACCAACTTTGCAAATGGTTTAGGGTTGGTGGCTCTAAACAGCATGTGTACAAGTAAGACTGTGCAGGCCACAAAGTCTTTAAACCCATTGAAAAGCCAGCATGCATTGGTCAAGAAGATTGTAATACATATAATTGTGAAAAACAATGCAGCAATCATTCTGTATTTTGCTGCTTCTATGGAGGAATTCTAAATCCAGCCAAAGCAGCAGAGCAGAAGAGCATATGAAAGGCTGCCTCAGGTCACTTTTTGGAATATTAACGGCCCATTTAATTACTGGTAATCTTCATTACTACGAGTTCTGGCCTTCTTCGATGCAGCCCTAGTCTCATACGGTAAGGACTGCGATGAGGAAGACAGATGAAGAGGTAATGGCCCAGTTACTTACTGGTAATCTTCATCACTCCGTGTCCTAGTCTGCCTCGTCACAGCCTTTTGGTTATGAGGCTAGGACTGAGACGAGGAAGACGGATGAGGCGGCAACGACCCAAATGTGTGCACTGGGTCGGCGCTAACAAGAAAACTGTTCATCTCCAGCAAACAATTTCAATACAAATGTTTAAATCTCGCTAAGTTTCGAAAAGTTCATCAACACAGCATTTGTAAGAGGATGAAGCTGTGTTCATCACTCTACTTCAAGATATCCCCAAAAAGTCCTATTTAAAAAAAATCAGACAATATTCGCATTCCTTCAGTTTCTTTTCTCACAAGTTGCATAAATGTCCCATTAGCCATCACATATATATTTCTCTGGACTGTTAGTAATTCATTAGAACTTTTCCCCCTTCATATAGTGAACTATGAGTCCCCGATTCACAAAGGTAAACTTACACATTTGTGCAACTTACGTTTGTTTTGAAATTCACAAAGTCTGATTTAATAGTAAGTTTACAAATGCTGAGACTTCACAGTCGGGGCAGAGAACTCCACACATAAAAATATAGGCATGTCATATCTTTTTATGT